>OV121082.1:27901316-29101316 GCA_921293015.1 Phorcus lineatus
AGTTTAGTGCTTTTGAGTATCTAATCATAATTATCAATTTAGTCTATCAAAATTCATAACATTAGTATACTTAGTTACAAGTGTACAAATTTTACCCTGAAGTTATCGAAAGTTTTCATAGCCCTGTGGATAAGGCTGCCGTCTGTAGTTCCGAGCAGAAGATTGGCGCGGGTTCGAATCCGCTTTGATGAAGTTGGACTTTTGAGAATTGTTGTTTATCATTACATAAATTTACATTAATTAGCAACAAATAAAGTATAGATTTACAATTTCAAGTACATATATTAAAATTATCAATTAGATTTATCAAAAATACAGAAATATAGTATGGTAGATATATATGAATGAGTTTACCAATGAATTCTCGCTGTCCCCGATGGCTGTGTGGGTCAATGCCTGGAATTTCATTAGTGCTTCATCGCGCTGATGGAACTGGTTCGAATCCCAGGTAGAATCACATTTCTGGTCACTGGCACTGGTTTAACGACTTCTAAACTGAGCCTCTTGACAGGGTTCTTGAGAAGGAATTTAAAACGTGAATTTCAATAAACCCCTGTGAACCGGAGAAACCCCCCCCCAAAAAGCCTCTACAACGACCTACCATAGCCTGTAAGCTTGGAGCCTAAATGGAAGCCGTGCACATTGGTTGGATGTAATTAATGTGTCGGATTAGAGCTACTACAGAGGTGATAAAGAAGCCGGACCTGCCGGTTGAAATTCATGATTTTCAGAATCAAGAATGAAATCACTCGCCAAAAACAGAGCTACTGACAGTTTAGTGCTTTTGAGTATCTAATCATAATTATCAATTTAGTCTATCAAAATTCATAACATTAGTATACTTAGATACAAGTGTACAAATTTTACCCTGAAGTTATCGAAAGTTTTCATAGCCGTGTGGATAAGGCTGCCGTCTGTAGTTCCGAGCAGAAGATTGGCGCGGGTTCGAATCCGCTTTGATGAAGTTGGACTTTTGAGAATTGTTGTTTATCATTACATAAATTTACATTAATTAGCAACAAATAAAGTATAGATTTACAATTTCAAGTACATATATTAAAATTATCAATTAGATTTATCAAAAATACAGAAATATAGTATGGTAGATATATATGAATGAGTTTACCAATGAATTCTCGCTGTCCCCGATGGCTGTGTGGGTCAATGCCTGGAATTTCATTAGTGCTTCATCGCGCTGATGGAACTGGTTCGAATCCCAGGTAGAATCACATTTCTGGTCACTGGCACTGGTTTAACGACTTCTAAACTGAGCCTCTTGACAGGGTTCTTGAGAAGGAATTTAAAACGTGAATTACAATAAACCCCTGTGAACCGGAGAATCCCCCCAAAAAGCCTCTACAACGACCTACCATAGCCTGTAAGCTTGGAACCTAAATGGAAGCCGTGCACATTGGTTGGATGTAATTAATGTGTCGAATTAGAGCTACTACAGAGGTGATAAAGAAGCCGGACCTGCCGGTTGAAATTCATGATTTTCAGAATCAAGAATGAAATCACTCGCCAAAAACAGAGCTACTGACAGTTTAGTGCTTTTGAGTATCTAATCATAATTATCAATTTAGTCTATCAAAATTCATAACATTAGTATACTTAGATACAAGTGTACAAATTTTACCCTGAAGTTATCGAAAGTTTTCATAGCCGTGTGGATAAGGCTGCCGTCTGTAGTTCCGAGCAGAAGATTGGCGCGGGTTCGAATCCGCTTTGATGAAGTTGGACTTTTGAGAATTGTTGTTTATCATTACATAAATTTACATTAATTAGCAACAAATAAAGTATAGATTTACATTTTCAAGTACATATATTAAAATTATCAATTAGATTTATCAAAAATACAGAAATATAGTATGGTAGATATATATGAATGAGTTTACCAATGAATTCTCGCTGTCCCCGATGGCTGTGTGGGTCAATGCCTGGAATTTCATTAGTGCTTCATCGCGCTGATGGAACTGGTTCGAATCCCAGGTAGAATCACATTTCTGGTCACTGGCACTGGTTTAACGACTTCTAAACTGAGCCTCTTGACAGGGTTCTTGAGAAGGAATTTAAAACGTGAATTTCAATAAACCCCTGTGAACCGGAGAAACCCCCCCCCCCCCCAAAAAGCCTCTACAACGACCTACCATAGCCTGTAAGCTTGGAGCCTAAATGGAAGCCGTGCACATTGGTTGGATGTAATTAATGTGTCGAATTAGAGCTACTACAGAGGTGATAAAGAAGCCGGACCTGCCGGTTGAAATTCATGATTTTCAGAATCAAGAATGAAATCACTCGCCAAAAACAGAGCTACTGACAGTTTAGTGCTTTTGAGTATCTAATCATAATTATCAATTTAGTCTATCAAAATTCATAACATTAGTATACTTAGTTACAAGTGTACAAATTTTACCCTGAAGTTATCGAAAGTTTTCATAGCCCTGTGGATAAGGCTGCCGTCTGTAGTTCCGAGCAGAAGATTGGCGCGGGTTCGAATCCGCTTTGATGAAGTTGGACTTTTGAGAATTGTTGTTTATCATTACATAAATTTACATTAATTAGCAACAAATAAAGTATAGATTTACAATTTCAAGTACATATATTAAAATTATCAATTAGATTTATCAAAAATACAGAAATATAGTATGGTAGATATATATGAATGAGTTTACCAATGAATTCTCGCTGTCCCCGATGGCTGTGTGGGTCAATGCCTGGAATTTCATTAGTGCTTCATCGCGCTGATGGAACTGGTTCGAATCCCAGGTAGAATCACATTTCTGGTCACTGGCACTGGTTTAACGACTTCTAAACTGAGCCTCTTGACAGGGTTCTTGAGAAGGAATTTAAAACGTGAATTTCAATAAACCCCTGTGAACCGGAGAAACCCCCCCCCCCCCCCAAAAAGCCTCTACAACGACCTACCATAGCCTGTAAGCTTGGAGCCTAAATGGAAGCCGTGCACATTGGTTGGATGTAATTAATGTGTCGGATTAGAGCTACTACAGAGGTGATAAAGAAGCCGGACCTGCCGGTTGAAATTCATGATTTTCAGAATCAAGAATGAAATCACTCGCCAAAAACAGAGCTACTGACAGTTTAGTGCTTTTGAGTATCTAATCATAATTATCAATTTAGTCTATCAAAATTCATAACATTAGTATACTTAGATACAAGTGTACAAATTTTACCCTGAAGTTATCGAAAGTTTTCATAGCCGTGTGGATAAGGCTGCCGTCTGTAGTTCCGAGCAGAAGATTGGCGCGGGTTCGAATCCGCTTTGATGAAGTTGGACTTTTGAGAATTGTTGTTTATCATTACATAAATTTACATTAATTAGCAACAAATAAAGTATAGATTTACAATTTCAAGTACATATATTAAAATTATCAATTAGATTTATCAAAAATACAGAAATATAGTATGGTAGATATATATGAATGAGTTTACCAATGAATTCTCGCTGTCCCCGATGGCTGTGTGGGTCAATGCCTGGAATTTCATTAGTGCTTCATCGCGCTGATGGAACTGGTTCGAATCCCAGGTAGAATCACATTTCTGGTCACTGGCACTGGTTTAACGACTTCTAAACTGAGCCTCTTGACAGGGTTCTTGAGAAGGAATTTAAAACGTGAATTACAATAAACCCCTGTGAACCGGAGAAACCCCCCCAAAAAGCCTCTACAACGACCTACCATAGCCTGTAAGCTTGGAGCCTAAATGGAAGCCGTGCACATTGGTTGGATGTAATTAATGTGTCGGATTAGAGCTACTACAGAGGTGATAAAGAAGCCGGACCTGCCGGTTGAAATTCATGATTTTCAGAATCAAGAATGAAATCACTCGCCAAAAACAGAGCTACTGACAGTTTAGTGCTTTTGAGTATCTAATCATAATTATCAATTTAGTCTATCAAAATTCATAACATTAGTATACTTAGATACAAGTGTACAAATTTTACCCTGAAGTTATCGAAAGTTTTCATAGCCGTGTGGATAAGGCTGCCGTCTGTAGTTCCGAGCAGAAGATTGGCGCGGGTTCGAATCCGCTTTGATGAAGTTGGACTTTTGAGAATTGTTGTTTATCATTACATAAATTTACATTAATTAGCAACAAATAAAGTATAGATTTACAATTTCAAGTACATATATTAAAATTATCAATTAGATTTATCAAAAATACAGAAATATAGTATGGTAGATATATATGAATGAGTTTACCAATGAATTCTCGCTGTCCCCGATGGCTGTGTGGGTCAATGCCTGGAATTTCATTAGTGCTTCATCGCGCTGATGGAACTGGTTCGAATCCCAGGTAGAATCACATTTCTGGTCACTGGCACTGGTTTAACGACTTCTAAACTGAGCCTCTTGACAGGGTTCTTGAGAAGGAATTTAAAACGTGAATTACAATAAACCCCTGTGAACCGGAGAATCCCCCCAAAAAGCCTCTACAACGACCTACCATAGCCTGTAAGCTTGGAACCTAAATGGAAGCCGTGCACATTGGTTGGATGTAATTAATGTGTCGAATTAGAGCTACTACAGAGGTGATAAAGAAGCCGGACCTGCCGGTTGAAATTCATGATTTTCAGAATCAAGAATGAAATCACTCGCCAAAAACAGAGCTACTGACAGTTTAGTGCTTTTGAGTATCTAATCATAATTATCAATTTAGTCTATCAAAATTCATAACATTAGTATACTTAGATACAAGTGTACAAATTTTACCCTGAAGTTATCGAAAGTTTTCATAGCCGTGTGGATAAGGCTGCCGTCTGTAGTTCCGAGCAGAAGATTGGCGCGGGTTCGAATCCGCTTTGATGAAGTTGGACTTTTGAGAATTGTTGTTTATCATTACATAAATTTACATTAATTAGCAACAAATAAAGTATAGATTTACAATTTCAAGTACATATATTAAAATTATCAATTAGATTTATCAAAAATACAGAAATATAGTATGGTAGATATATATGAATGAGTTTACCAATGAATTCTCGCTGTCCCCGATGGCTGTGTGGGTCAATGCCTGGAATTTCATTAGTGCTTCATCGCGCTGATGGAACTGGTTCGAATCCCAGGTAGAATCACATTTCTGGTCACTGGCACTGGTTTAACGACTTCTAATAACTCTAATAACAAAGAATCCCTATCGGTGTATAAAACTTCGCATTTATTTCCATATTGTTTCTTCATCTCATTATAATAAAAGTCATACATTAAGTGTTTCGATAAGTCTAATATACTCATACCAACGTATATTGGTTTGTTCAATTTTACGATTGTCTTATTCATATGAACAGCGGATAAATCGTGGTCAAAGATTCTAAACTCATTAAAAGCAGGACTAGCAATAGCCTTTCTTAATGGTTCCTCTTCTTTATCATTTGTCCTGAATAATCTTACGTTTATTCTATTCTTTACATTTTCCATAGTTTTACTGTATACAGAATTATTTATTAATTTGTAAAGGTTTTTCTCAAAATCACTAGTAGCTTTTGTCCTCAAATCTGTATTCATTCTAATATACGGCTCCATCCAAGGGCTCTGGTCAAATTCTAGAATTCTGTGTATTTTAGTTAACTTCATACCCAATGAAGATATAATTGGAGATTTCTGTAATGAATTACGTATTTACTTTTATTCATTAAGTTGGGCACTAATTTCTCTACATCGGGCATTTTTTCTCCGTTTAATAAATTATTTTGATAATCGGAGAACCATTCTTGTTTCACCTCGAGTATTCTAAATCTACTTAGGTATATTCATAATTTCGAGATTCCCGTATTGTACCCACTAAAACCCACCCGTAGGTAAATATTGACTCATCACCCATCCGTAAAGGTTATTCGCGTCTAAGTAAAGTATGTGACTCGTTCGCTTACTCGAATCATATCCCTCTACATATTTATTGTTAGCCTTGGCATGTCTCTTGGACACCATGGATATTCCACCTCTGAGCCCTTGCTCGATAAACAAGTGCATATCATAGTCGGTTAGTAGGCTATGTTTATGTAGTATGTTTAGACTGATCGAACAGAAGTCTATATTAATTCTTTATCCACATATGATGATATTTAATGTCTTCCTTATCAATTTTGTATTTTTTCTTATCCTTATTAATTTTGTATTTTCTAACCTTATCAATTGCGTCTTCTTCTTCTTCTTAGAAACAGATTAATTTTATCAATATTTTCATCAGCGGAACTAATCCTATGAATAATGACACCATCATTTTTTTCATTATTCCCGAATATATTAATAGCCAAATTGATCATTTTTTATACCTTTGTAATTTGTGAAATTGGAGTAGGAGTGTCTTTCCATCAAAATTAAGCCCATCATTAATAGGATATGATGATGCCCTATCGGAGTGTGAATCTGCTGGAAATAAGGCAGATCTCAAAGCCCATCTTAAACAGTTATCATCCTTATTCTTTACATTAATGATGGCCTTCTTATTCTTATAATATGTGGGTAAATCTATATAGGACCCACCTTTCAATGGATTATATTTCGCTACATCTAACCACATTTTTTCGATGCGATCTACAACCCACCCAGACCCTTGATGCGTAAATTTTTCCAATCTTTCTTTTATCACTTCTTGGCATTCGGATAAAGATGTAGGAATATCACTCGAGTCGGTTAATACCATCTGTTCAGTTCTAAAATAAGCATGCATAACAGTTTTCCCACCGGGCTTCCCATCGGTTTTCCCATTGCTTTTCCCATCATGCTTACTGAGCTGAACTTTAACTGCTAACTGATATTTAATATTAGTCAAATTTTCTAATTCCTCGGTTAATTTTTCTACCACGGGCTTTTCCGTATTTTTGAATACTATTAATAGATCCTTGTAATCAAGATCCATTACCCAACTACGTAAATACCCTTTAGCAAAAGATTTTGTTAAATAAAATACTTCTGATTTGATATTAGATTTGATATCAAGTTCAGTATCAAATTCAGTTATAGGTTCAATTTGAGGTTCAGTTTTAGGTTCAGGTTCAGGTTCAGTTATAGGTTCAGTTTTAGGTTCAGTTTTAATATAATTTTTCAATTTAGTTGTAATATTTTTCATACGATTAATGGTGGAAACAGATGCTCTATTTATAAAAGACTTTGCCAACACCAAAAAACGTGACATATATCCGATAATTCGACGACTCAATGCTATTTTATTACAATCTAGAAAATAAAAATTTCAAAAAAAATTTTTTTCCTAAAAAATAATTTTATTTGTCCAATTTATATTTCAATACAATGAAATATCTATTATTGGGTTACCCGTTAAATTCGGTAGTCCTCTATGATATTTAAAATAACTACCATATGAAATTTTATTATCGACAATTTTTAGAAAATTATCTTCTAATTATATTATTTTTACTTTTCCCATAATTCTTCATTTTCGGTTAACCTTTATAATTCTTTTTAGCTTCAAGAACTTCATCTTAAGTTAATTGTACAATTTTATTATTAGGAAGTCTATCATCGCCTCCAAATATTGGGGTCCAAACAATTTCAATTGCTTTCATTTTAATACTAGCTCCATTGTTTTTGGCCGTGAGTCCCCCAATATACACTATCTAATAAAGCAACTATTGTTGCTTTACCTCGATGATAATTTTTTGTATTTTGATTATTTAACAATTTTAAAGGAGATATTTCCAATCCATATTTTAGTATTATTTTTGATATTACTAACACCTCCTTTACCGGTTGTGTGCAATTTAATATATATTCTTTGTGGTTTTGTAACATCTATTTTCATATCACCATCTCGATCACTCTTTATATAAGCATGATCATAAATTGGTTTTACAGCAAATGATAGATCTTTTTTAACAGTTGCACACATAACAGCACTGCGACTAAGTCCAGGTAATATAGCTTTTTTATCAGAAAGGGAATCAAAATATTTCATATATTCAAAAACTCTTTTCCAAATATTGTCAAAGATAAGTTTGATATTTTTCTCTTCTTCAGTAGGATTTGACATAGTTTCTTGAGAGGTTATTGGATAACAAATTTGATACCCATCCAAATTATTTAAGTTTTTATCCGAATCCATTGAAATTGGCCATACTCCATTAATTTTTCCCAAAAATAATTTTTTAATGGAGTAAATCCAATGATTTTTTTATGCGCAACAATTTAGCAACTTTTGTCAAGTTAAGTTAAGTTAAGTTTTTTATAAGCATGAACTAAACAAACACCTATCAATCCTGGGCTAATCATGCCTCTTATATTTAAATTTAACTTATCACATATATCAGTATATTTTTCTGTGGTTAATAATTGTAAGCATAGTCTCAAATTATATAGAGAAGAAGTATAAAAATCTTCCAGAGTTGGTTGAGGTTCTAATGGTTGTAAGGGCTTCCCAAATCTAATTAAATATTCGTGCATTGCCTCATCCACATCATTAAAAGTTTTCATAGAATGATTTTGTTTTTTTAGTTGCTCATTTAAGAAATCGAGTCTCTCAGTTCTACGTTTCTCCCATTGAACTTTAGCATTTGATAATTTCTCTAAAGCTTTATCATGTTTTTCTCTCTCGCCCTTAGCCATTTTTGAAAATGCATAGTTACTTCCGGAGAAGGCCACAGCGTAAACTATTGCGCAAACCACCATTACTACAATACTTGCCATCTTATAAATAATGTATTATATCCTTAAAGAGGCATTAACTCAGGGAGTTATAACCTCTAAGGAGTAATATAATTAGGAATATATTTATTTTTAACTAGATAATCTTTAAGCATCATTGCTCCCCCAATACAATTCATCATCATTCCAATATCTTGGGGAAGGAAATCTATTTTTGGTGTACTCGTTTTAAATGCCATTTTGCTTAATTTTACCGAACCTGCAGCTAGTCCAGTTACTATTGCGGCATGGTAAAGAGTATTTATAATATTCTTTCATTCATTCATATTTATATATCATAAACCTTTTTCTTAAAGGGGTTTTTATGACTACTATTATCAGTACTGTTATCAGTAGATGGCTTATTTAATTTAGTGTAGACAACCATTGCACCTATACCTAGGACGCCTATCAGGATGGGAAGTGCTAGATTACCGTGATTTATAACTAGAGTCTCTTTTGCCTCACGCTTTAATTTTTTTAACCATGGCACCCTTCTTACCAGCTGCTACCTTTTTAGGATTTTTTTGTGACTGTGAGTTTTTATTCATCACTAAGTTTAACATCCCCAATAGCTTTTGTGCCACGTTTTGATTTTTTAACCACCTTCTTATCTACCTTTTTAGTGTCATCGCTAAGTTGAACATCCTCAATGGTCTCCGATATCTCTGAATTCGAAGATGGTATCTCCGGCATCTCTGGCCTCGGAGAGGACATTTCTGGGTTCGATATTTCTGGGTTCGACATCTTTATTATTAAAACTTATATTCTTAAAGTCAACATGCTTAGCAGTTGTAATCATCATTGTAATGGGAGCCAGGTACATTCCGCACTTAGAATAAAGGTCACAACAAATTTTATTCGTAGCAATATCGATGAATGGGTCTTCATTAAGCTCTTCGAATAACAGTGTTTAACTACTACTTGAAGAAGTGACTCATAGCGTTGGAATATAAATGTAGGAAAGATTTCCCTAACATGCTTACCATAGTCGCGCCCAGCCTACACGTTCATATTTCTCACATTCTGCTATTATTTCTTCATCAAAATCGAGTTAACTAATAAATAGCTGATTCAAATCTACCATTATTGATAATCAATTTAGCATCCATAATGACGTACACGTAAGCCTTTATTAGTCCAGCTGTTTCTGCTTTTTTTTAGTTATTGCTATCGTCTTTCCTTCACTACCATTCTCAATTCGCCTACCAGAACCGTGTAATTCATCGTCATCAGTTGTCCTAAGATCGAGCCATAGAGCATGCTTGTCGGTTAAGAACTTACCAATAGTCATATCCGTAAGACAAAGATCTTTCATCACCATATTCGTTAATGGGTTACGTTTTATGCTGGGAAGCTTCTTAATTTCATCCCATAAGTTATATTTACGCATATCTTGACTGTACAACTGGTTTGGTACTCCTTCAATGGTCATTTGCACGTTATTAATTTTAGGATTGTAAAATGATTCAGTTATTCTACCAAACTATGGGGTGGGCTCTTATCTTACTACTTATCTTAACGGTTGTTTTCTTCACAATGGAGCGACCAATATTCTGTACAATACTACTGTTCTCATCTTTATCCCCATCCGATGTTAGGACTAAATCAAAAGCCAATCTGACCGTACCCGGGACTATGACATCGTGACTTCTAAGATTAGGAAAGCGAACTAATAGTTGTTCATTCTGATCAATAGTACTCGGATTGTTACTTACCAGAACACTGGACCTTTCTCCTTTTATACCAAAAGCCTCTCTAAAATTACGCGATGGATTGAGTTTCTGACCGTAATTCGACATTTTATTAATACATATTTTTATGTTAAAAGGGAAAAACATATATTTATAAAATGGACGACTTCAGTCATTTTGATGACAGAGATGATTCTTATGTAATGGACAACTTAGTCGATCTCGATGAAATGGACAATTTCGATGAAAGCATTTCTTCCGAAAGTTCAATCCCGAGACAGGGATTATCACCTAATGTGACTAGTTTGCGAGATGAACTAAGAGATCCAAGAACAAGATTGCTTAAATCATCCGTGGATGATTTTTATAATGATGTCGGTGAACCTAGTGGAGGTAGAGATTTTTCTAAATTTATGGTAGATCAGAATGGAAAGCTTAAACTTAAAAGTCACCCCGAAGTGGACTTATATTACCAAAGAGGTCAGAATAAAGATAAGGTAAAGCCTCTAAAAAGTTTAAGCCAAAAACTAGGGGTAAGGATCGATCGAGCTATGAAAACCCAAAGAGGGGAACTAACTCATAACTTAGCTAAACTAACACACCTGGATGAAGAAATAAAACGGAAAAAAACTAAATTAACTCAAGCGGAAGGCCAAGAACAAACCGAACGGATTAAAGGAAGAATAAGGGATTTGGAACTCGAAAGGTCAGCTAGGTTAGAAGCTGCATCGACAAATGAAAGCGCCCTAAGTTCACAAATTCAACGTATAAAGCAGACTGTTAGCCAACTCTTAGACAAAGATAAATCGTTAGGCGAGCGTATTAAGATGTTATTCCGAGAACAGGGCATAACAATAGGCTCTATTATAACAGCGATAGGGTTTATAATTTCATTTATAGTACGATCAGTAACAGGAAGAGGTGGTGGGCCAGTGCCCACTAATAATAATAAAAAATCTTCTAATAAGATTAAAGAGTGGTTACAATATATAGGTAAAGCATTATCTAAATTAGCGGGGAAGGCTGCAGCGGCTTTACTATGAATAATAGGAAGTATTTTATCTTGGCTTTTAACCTTCTTGTCTAAAACAGCGACTTGGTTAAGTCAAAATATATGGGCATTTATGGTAGCTATCGGAGGTATAATAATTCTGTATATAAAGCTAAGGTTATAAAAAATAATAACTAACCCTACTATTACTCCACTTAATATAATTATACGCTTATTATAATTATGGTTTTTGAGTACCTAAGGTCTTTCTTATATATTAATTTTGGTTCTTGGCCTTTCTTATATATTAAAGCACTCATTGGTATCCGCTGGATGTTGTGCTTTAGTTTACTCTTAGATTTTGGTTCTACATTCTTACCTAAAGTTCTATCGGTTGTTGTAATTATAATTTTACTGTTATACCCTTCCGATTTACCTACTCTTAGTTTCATATCGCTAGGAATCATGTATAAGCCATAGCCTATAACATAATCTAATTTAACTAGCGTATTGTAATACGTCTTCATATCTTTTTATAGAACTGGGGATATCTACTGGGTTAGCAATGGCGTCTTCTACATCGGCAATGAACTGTTTCTGGGCATCGAATGCGGCCGAATATAGCCGAGACATACGTCCTAATAGAATCGTTCAATCTTTGAACACCTGGTTTTGTGAACCCACGCGATATATCCAAAACAAAGGTTTGCCAATGCTCTTGAACTTGTTTTATAAATGAAACCCTTGGCAATATATCTTGGTTTTTTATCAAAATGCAGTTCTTCTCTAAGCTCATTTTGTGATTCTACATCAAGAAAAATCCAACCCTCGGGATCATAATTTGTCTTGATCATATTCTGGTTATTAGAACCAACTTCGGGTAAAAACATATATCCCATTCCATTATTTTTCCCTCGGGGACGCCAATTAGTAGCCTTTGATACATTAAATTAATTACAGATTCTTTCATATTCTGCGACATTGTACGGATTATTATTGGCTTTCGGGTTTATAATGAGGATGCTGATAAAAGTAGTCATAACTAGGCCAAATCATTTTATCACTTAAATCATATACGCCACCGGCTTTATAACTTGCCTTATCGTTATACTTGTAGGCTGCCATTTTTATTATTTAAGGATAAATGAGGATAATGAGTTTACAAAGGGAGAAACAACTATAACTATTCCGGATGGTTATTATAATGTTTGTATGCTAAACGATTACTTTAAAGAGCACGGTTGTAAAGTATCGATTAATACGGCTAATGGAAAACTAACGATAGAAAAGATTGGAACTGAAGAAATTACCCAATTAACTCCATTGGCTAAAACTTTCGGGTTTGATTCTTCGATAGATATTACTGTCATTCATCCTGCAAACTCTTTACCTAAATTGGCGCCGTACAAAGAACTTTCCGTTCATTTAGACTGTATTAGCACTAGCGATAATATTTTTGGAGAAAAACCTTCGACTTTATTGAGAATTGTACCTGTTGAGAATGAAACTTTAAACAGTGGAAAGTACGTTTCATTTACTAATCTTCAGTATAAAAGACTTAAGCTCGGGCAAATACCTAACTTGACAATCTCAATATTAGACACAGAAAGCCAACTAATAAATATGGGTTACACGACTCTAACATTGCATTTCTTGGGTTAAAAGAATAAATAATTAATAAAAAAGATGACGGATTCTGGCGGACCTAGAAATGAAAGTTGTACGAAAATAGTTTCCAGCACAAATCTTTTTAATGATACTGGGAAAGAAAACAGTAAAGACATTATTCAATACAAAGATGGAGAATATAAACTAATTGAAAAAAATAGAGGAGACAAATTTAGTGAATTAGGGGATGTTATAATTACAAATCATGGGCAGTTTAGTGATACAATTTATAGTGATGGGGTATATACAATTTATAAAATGAACCTCCCATACGAACCATATTACAGGATTAGCTACATACTTAGGTGGATTTTAAATATTAGGGTTAACCATGAGGAATACAATACTGGTTACGAGACAACAAATGAACAAAAGAAGATTACAAATGACGGCATATCAATGATATCGTATAAACATTCATCTTCGAGAAGTATTATAGCTGGTCCTGTATCCATCAATGGCCTTACTTCCGTAAAAATGTTGCATATAGGTCCTTGGATAACTAATGTTAGTGAAGTTTTTTTATCTATTGTAGATGAATTTGAAAAATTAGGAAATGTGGAAAAATTGGGTACCCATTTTTTACTAGAATTAGTATTAGATAGTGAGTCTGATGAAGTTTTACCCGGACTGAGCATTAAATGGAAAGGCTCAGGATATTGTTTTTTTATATATATTTTTATATATAACATATAATTCGAATCGCCCATTATTATCAAACTGGCATGTAGAATTTGGTGGGTACGACTATATGTTTGCCAGTGACTTCACTAACTTTGGATACGAAATAGTTGAAGATTCGATTGATTTTAATAAAATTTACTTACATCCTAATGTAGCGTTTGTAGGGTTAACGTCTGCTAAGGAGGATTGTGATCCACGATTAGCTATTAACACCAATAGCTATTAATAACCGATATATCGAATTAAAAGAATAAATAATAATTAATAAAGATGACAGATTCAATTGACAAATGTTTGAATACGGGTATAGCAAATCTAGGCGATACAGAAGCGTTTGATTTACCAGGTAAGTAGGTAAAATATATGCCCTTCAATTAACTAATTTTGGAGTTTATAAACGAAAAGAAGTTGATCTGGGAGGAGGTTCTGTAGATATTTTTAAGGGTGATGGTGTCGAGGATAAAACTTATTCCTTTTTATTATGTTTCGAATGGTGAAATATGCCATTTACCGGTGAAAATAAAACCTCGTGAAGTAGAAAATCATATATTTACACTCGTGGCTACGCCACTCGTGAAAATATAAATTTCTACTTCACTCGATGAGATATTCATGGTATTCGATGAGAAATGTCAAATATCCACTATTTATTTAAAAATGGTAATTATAATAAGAAGGAATTAAGCGATGAACCTCAGACTTTGGGTGAATTAAACGATGTTGATATTGCAGCTCTCGAGACATTGACTGAACCGAAGAAGGTAATACAATTTTACACCAATAAACCAAGAAAACTTACGTATATCGTAGAACCGAAATGGGAATTAGATATTTATCTAAATCCCGCACTTCCTCAATAAAATCATAAACAGTGGAAGTGCATTAGTATCTTATTCACCGAACAAAAAGAATAGCGTCAAATTTGTTAATAATAATGGGGAGTATGGTTTAGCTAGAAATGATGCATTCAAACCTAATGCCCCGGCTTTTCTATCAGGTTTTGAAGAATTTACTGAAAAGAATTACGGTGAATATATTTATATAGCTATGAATTTAGGGACTGTACCTGTTGATTTTGTAACAATATTACCCGGACTAAACATTAAATAGACTGTTGCAAATAAGTCTCTGTATATGCTTATAACACCCGATGAGATAACTAAAGGCGAGATTACAATAGACCGCCCTAGTGGGAGTAGGATCAGAGTTACTACAATACCTATGCCTAATAATATAGTTTTTAAAAGATTAATGTCTACTTCTCAACCAATTTCAAAAGACTATCTACGGACCTTTAAGGATTAGTTCCTAATACAATAAAAATGCGGGCTGTATTAACAAACGACGTCGATGAATTTCGCTTGAATAGAATAAGCGAGATAAAAGATGAGATTATTAAAGAGTACGACTTTTCACATGGCTAAAAGTAAATCCATTAAAAATGCTTTAAATGTAACGGAAACACTGGGTACAACACCAATTACTTGTAGTATTGCATTAGGAGCAAGTGGTGTGGGTGTCTTGGCAACCGTGATTATGGCACCTGTAAGTATCGGAATTACTATCGGTGCGACTATCACTAGTCTCCTTGGAACATCGATGAAGGTTGCGTCCAAGAGGTTACGTTCTAAACTTAAAAAACATGAAGATATATGTACTGTCGCAAATTCTAAATTAAATACCATTTCTAGCCATTTCTAAAGCTTAGGCGATGACTGTATCTCTAATGAGGAATTTAATTTTATTACGGCTGAACATTCAAAGTTTTACGAAATGATAAGACAAATTAAATCTGGCCAGACGGAATGTTTGCGTGCTATACCACATAGATACGGGACCTGACTGATAAAACAAAACAAATTCATATATTTAAATTTCATATTGTAAAAATGAATTTTTTTGGTCTCAATTGATAATATAATACTATACAAACTAAATACAATCCTAATTTTGATGTAATTTTGATGTAAAACTGCTTATAATGTGTATTATCGGTGAACAATTAAATTAATTTATTTAATTGTTTTGCAATAACGGCACTGAACCGGAAACCAGTCATCCGCCATTTTGTGATATTATACGACCGCTTTATTGACAAATGTTTCTGTCTGAAATGTGTAAATCAATACAGGCGGGCAACAGCAGGTTTTTGCTAAAGTGTTGTTCGAATCACTTCAGTAAATGATGAGATGTACATTAAAAAATACGTATGTCGAAATTCATGACTTTCAGAATCAAGAATGAAATCACTCGCCAAAAACAGAGCTACTGACAGTTTACAATTAGCCGGATACTGCGACCTTATTACCCACGTACTTAGCAGGGCGACGACAGCTGGAGTTGAATCTATACTAATTTCAAGTAAATATTACACTAATTAGCGTAAACAGAGTATAGAGTTTCAATCTGTCAAGTATCTAATCTAATACCAGTGCCAGTGACCAAATATGTGATTCTACCTAGCTATTAACAACTGGCGGGGATTCGAACCAGTTCTGTCAGCGTGATAAAGCACTAATGAAATTCAGGATTGACCCACACAGCCATCGGGGACAACGACAATTCGTTGGTAAACATATATATATCTACTTTACTATTTTTCTTATATTTTGGTAAATCTAATTGATAATTTTAATATACGTACTTGAAATTGTAAATCAACTCTTTATTTTTCGCTAACTAATGTAATATGATGTAAATATTAACTACACTTTTTAAAAATCCAACCTCAACAAAGCGGATTCGAACCCGTGCCAATCGTCTGCTTGGAACGACAGACGGCAGCCTTATCCACACGGCTATGAAAACTTTCGATAACTTCTGGGTAAAATTTGTACACTTGTATCTAAGTATACTAATGTTATTTATTTTGATAGACTAAATTGATAATTATGATTAGATACATGACAGATTGAAAATCTATACTCTGTTTACGCTACATGCAGTTTTTAAATCACTTCTCAAGAACCCTGTCAAGAGTCTCAGGTTTAGAAGTCGTTATACCAGTGCCAGTGACCAAAGATGTGATTCTACCTAGCTATTAGCAACTGGCGGGGATTCGAACCAGTTCTGTCAGCGTGATAAAGCACTAACGAAATTCCAGATTGACCCACACAGCCATCGGGGACAACGACAATTCGTTGGTAAACATATATATATCTACTTTACTATTTTTCTTATATTTTGGTAAATCTAATTGATAATTTTAATATACGTACTTGAAATTGTAAATCAACACTTTATTTTTCGCTAACTAATGTAATATGATGTAAATATTAACTACACTTTTTAAAAATCCAACCTCAACAAAGCGGATTCGAACCCGTGCCAATCGTCTGCTGGGAAAGACAGACGGCAGCCTTATCCACACGGCTATGAAAACTTTCGATAACTTCTGGGTAAAATTTGTACACTTGTATCTAAGTATACTAATGTTATTTATTTTGATAGACTAAATTGATAATTATGATTAGATACATGACAGATTGAAAATCTATACTCTGTTTACGCTACATGCAGTTTTTAAATCACTTCTCAAGAACCCTGTCAAGAGTCTCAGGTTTAGAAGTCGTTATACCAGTGCCAGTGACCAAAGATGTGATTCTACCTAGCTATTAGCAACTGGCGGGGATTCGAACCAGTTCTGTCAGCGTGATAAAGCACTAACGAAATTCCAGATTGACCCACACAGCCATCGGGGACAACGACAATTCGTTGGTAAACATATATATATCTACTTTACTATTTTTCTTATATTTTGGTAAATCTAATTGATAATTTTAATATACGTACTTGAAATTGTAAATCAACACTTTATTTTTCGCTAACTAATGTAATATGATGTAAATATTAACTACACTTTTTAAAAATCCAACCTCAACAAAGCGGATTCGAACCCGTGCCAATCGTCTGCTGGGAAAGACAGACGGCAGCCTTATCCACACGGCTATGAAAACTTTCGATAACTTCTGGGTAAAATTTGTACACTTGTATCTAAGTATACTAATGTTATTTATTTTGATAGACTAAATTGATAATTATGATTAGATACATGACAGATTGAAAATCTATACTCTGTTTACGCTACATGCAGTTTTTAAATCACTTCTCAAGAACCCTGTCAAGAGTCTCAGGTTTAGAAGTCGTTATACCAGTGCCAGTGACCAAAGATGTGATTCTACCTAGCTATTAGCAACTGGCGGGGATTCGAACCAGTTCTGTCAGCGTGATAAAGCACTAACGAAATTCCAGATTGACCCACACAGCCATCGGGGACAACGACAATTCGTTGGTAAACATATATATATCTACTTTACTATTTTTCTGATATTTTGGTAAATCTAATTGATAATTTTAATATACGTACTTGAAATTGTAAATCAACACTTTATTTTTCGCTAACTAATGTAATATGATGTAAATATTAACTACACTTTTTAAAAATCCAACCTCAACAAAGCGGATTCGAACCCGTGCCAATCGTCTGCTTGGAACGACAGACGGCAGCCTTATCCACACGGCTATGAAAACTTTCGATAACTTCTGGGTAAAATTTGTACACTTGTATCTAAGTAAACTAATGTTATTTATTTTGATAGACTAAATTGATAATTATGATTAGATACATGACAGATTGAAAATCTATACTCTGTTTACGCTACATGCAGTTTTTAAATCACTTCTCAAGAACCCTGTCAAGAGTCTCAGGTTTAGAAGTCGTTATACCAGTGCCAGTGACCAAAGATGTGATTCTACCTAGCTATTAGCAACTGGCGGGGATTCGAACCAGTTCTGTCAGCGTGATAAAGCACTAACGAAATTCCAGATTGACCCACACAGCCATCGGGGACAACGACAATTCGTTGGTAAACATATATATATCTACTTTACTATTTTTCTTATATTTTGGTAAATCTAATTGATAATTTTAATATACGTACTTGAAATTGTAAATCAACTCTTTATTTTTCGCTAACTAATGTAATATGATGTAAATATTAACTACACTTTTTAAAAATCCAACCTCAACAAAGCGGATTCGAACCCGTGCCAATCGTCTGCTGGGAACGACAGACGGCAGCCTTATCCACACGGCTATGAAAACTTTCGATAACTTCTGGGTAAAATTTGTACACTTGTATCTAAGTATACTAATGTTATTTATTTTGATAGACTAAATTGATAATTATGATTAGATACATGACAGATTGAAAATCTATACTCTGTTTACGCTACATGCAGTTTTTAAATCACTTCTCAAGAACCCTGTCAAGAGTCTCAGGTTTAGAAGTCGTTATACCAGTGCCAGTGACCAAAGATGTGATTCTACCTAGCTATTAGCAACTGGCGGGGATTCGAACCAGTTCTGTCAGCGTGATAAAGCACTAACGAAATTCCAGATTGACCCACACAGCCATCGGGGACAACGACACTTCGTTGGTAAACATATATATATCTACTTTACTATTTTTCTTATATTTTGGTAAATCTAATTGATAATTTTAATATACGTACTTGAAATTGTAAATCAACTCTTTATTTTTCGCTAACTAATGTAATATGATGTAAATATTAACTACACTTTTTAAAAATCCAACCTCAACAAAGCGGATTCGAACCCGTGCCAATCGTCTGCTGGGAACGACAGACGGCAGCCTTATCCACACGGCTATGAAAACTTTCGATAACTTCTGGGTAAAATTTGTACACTTGTATCTAAGTATACTAATGTTATTTATTTTGATAGACTAAATTGATAATTATGATTAGATACATGACAGATTGAAAATCTATACTCTGTTTACGCTACATGCAGTTTTTAAATCACTTCTCAAGAAGCCTGTCAAGAGTCTCAGCTTTAGAAGTCGTTATACCAGTGCCAGTGACCAAAGATGTGATTCTACCTAGCTATTAGCAACTGGCGGGGATTCGAACCAGTTCTGTCAGCGTGATAAAGCACTAACGAAATTCCAGATTGACCCACACAGCCATCGGGGACAACGACAATTCGTTGGTAAACATATATATATCTACTTTACTATTTTTCTTATATTTTGGTAAATCTAATTGATAATTTTAATATACGTACTTGAAATTGTAAATCAACACTTTATTTTTCGCTAACTAATGTAATATGATGTAAATATTAACTACACTTTTTAAAAATCCAACCTCAACAAAGCGGATTCGAACCCGTGCCAATCGTCTGCTTGGAACGACAGACGGCAGCCTTATCCACACGGCTATGAAAACTTTCGATAACTTCTGGGTAAAATTTGTACACTTGTATCTAAGTATACTAATGTTATTTATTTTGATAGACTAAATTGATAATTATGATTAGATACATGACAGATTGAAAATCTATACTCTGTTTACGCTACATGCAGTTTTTAAATCACTTCTCAAGAACCCTGTCAAGAGTCTCAGGTTTAGAAGTCGTTATACCAGTGCCAGTGACCAAAGATGTGATTCTACCTAGCTATTAGCAACTGGCGGGGATTCGAACCAGTTCTGTCAGCGTGATAAAGCACTAACGAAATTCCAGATTGACCCACACAGCCATCGGGGACAACGACAATTCGTTGGTAAACATATATATATCTACTTTACTATTTTTCTTATATTTTGGTAAATCTAATTGATAATTTTAATATACGTACTTGAAATTGTAAATCAACACTTTATTTTTCGCTAACTAATGTAATATGATGTAAATATTAACTACACTTTTTAAAAATCCAACCTCAACAAAGCGGATTCGAACCCGTGCCAATCGTCTGCTTGGAACGACAGACGGCAGCCTTATCCACACGGCTATGAAAACTTTCGATAACTTCTGGGTAAAATTTGTACACTTGTATCTAAGTAAACTAATGTTATTTTTTTTGATAGACTAAATTGATAATTATGATTAGATACATGACAGATTGAAAATCTATACTCTGTTTACGCTACATGCAGTTTTTAAATCAATTCTCAAGAAGCCTGTCAAGAGTCTCAGCTTTAGAAGTCGTTATACCAGTGCCAGTGACCAAAGATGTGATTCTACCTAGCTATTAGCAACTGGCGGGGATTCGAACCAGTTCTGTCAGCGTGATAAAGCACTAATGAAATTCCAGATTGACCCACACAGCCATCGGGGACAACGACAATTCGTTGGTAAACATATATATATCTACTTTACTATTTTACTTATATTTTGGTATATCTAATTGATAATTTTTATATACGTACTTGAAATTGTAAATCAACACTTTATTTTTCGCTAACTAATGTAATATGATGTAAATATTAACTACACTTTTTAAAAATCCAACCTCAACAAAGCGGATTCGAACCCGTGCCAATCGTCTGCTGGGAACGACAGACGGCAGCCTTATCCACACGGCTATGAAAACTTTCGATAACTTCTGGGTAAAATTTGTACACTTGTATCTAAGTATACTAATGTTATTTATTTTGATAGACTAAATTGATAATTATGATTAGATACATGACAGATTGAAAATTTATACTCTGTTTACGCTACATGCAGTTTTTAAATCACTTCTCAAGAACCCTGTCAAGAGTCTCAGCTTTAGAAGTCGTTATACCAGTGCCAGTGACCAAAGATGTGATTCTACCTAGCTATTTGCAACTGGCGGGGATTCGAACCAGTTCTGTCAGCGTGATAAAGCACTAACGAAATTCCAGATTGACCCACACAGCCATCGGGGACAACGACAATTCGTTGGTAAACATATATATATCTACTTTACTATTTTTCTTATATTTTGGTAAATCTAATTGATAATTTTAATATACGTACTTGAAATTGTAAATCAACACTTTATTTTTCGCTAACTAATGTAATATGATGTAAATATTAACTACACTTTTTAAAAATCCAACCTCAACAAAGCGGATTCGAACCCGTGCCAATCGTCTGCTGGGAACGACAGACGGCAGCCTTATCCACACGGCTATGAAAACTTTCGATAACTTCTGGGTAAAATTTGTACACTTGTATCTAAGTATACTAATGTTATTTATTTTGATAGACTAAATTGATAATAATGATTAGATACATGACAGATTGAAAATCTATACTCTGTTTACGCTACATGCAGTTTTTAAATCACTTCTCAAGAAGCCTGTCAAGAGTCTCAGCTTTAGAAGTCGTTATACCAGTGCCAGTGACCAAAGATGTGATTCTACCTAGCTATTAGCAACTGGCGGGGATTCGAACCAGTTCTGTCAGCGTGATAAAGCACTAACGAAATTCCAGATTGACCCACACAGCCATCGGGGACGACAATTCGTTGGTAAACATATATATATCTACTTTACTATTTTTCTTATATTTTGGTAAATCTAATTGATAATTTTAATATACGTACTTGAAATTGTAAATCAACACTTTATTTTTCGCTAACTAATGTAATATGATGTAAATATTAACTACACTTTTTAAAAATCCAACCTCAACAAAGCGGATTCGAACCCGTGCCAATCGTCTGCTGGGAACGACAGACGGCAGCCTTATCCACACGGCTATGAAAACTTTCGATAACTTCTGGGTAAAATTTGTACACTTGTATCTAAGTATACTAATGTTATTTATTTTGATAGACTAAATTGATAATAATGATTAGATACATGACAGATTGAAAATCTATACTCTGTTTACGCTACATGCAGTTTTTAAATCACTTCTCAAGAACCCTGTCAAGAGTCTCAGCTTTAGAAGTCGTTATACCAGTGCCAAGGACCAAAGATGTGATTCTACCTAGCTATTAGCAACTGGCGGGGATTCGAACCAGTTCTATCAGCGTGATAAAGCACTGATGAAATTCCAGATTGACTCGCACAGCCATCGGGGACAACGACAATTCGTTGGTAAACATATATATATCTACTTTACTATTTTTCTTATATTTTGGTAAATCTAATTGATAATTTTAATATACGTACTTGAAATTGTAAATCAACACTTTATTTTTCGCTAACTAATGTAATATGATGTAAATATTAACTACACTTTTTAAAAATCCAACCTCATCAAAGCGGATTCGAACCCGTGCCAATCGTCTGCTGGGAAAGACAGACGGCAGCCTTATCCACACGGCTGTGAAAACTTTCGATAACTTCTGGGTAAAATTTGTACACTTCGTTCTAAGTGTAACGGGGGCTAGTTTTAATGGGATTATTAATATCATTAGTGGGCTTAATAATATTAGTTAGGTTTCGGTATCATATAATTGTCATATTGTAGATATTAATAAATTAGTTTAAATACCTGTTTTCAGTGCAGTCGTCGGCAAACCGGAAGTTTTCAGTTAGTGATCACCGTTTCCGCGTTAGCGATTGGCCGCATGCACTGGAACAGTCCATTCTTGGGGAGGGGTGGCTTACGTGTAGTGGGATAGGTCCTATACTATATAAGGGAGGCGGGTCCGTTGTTACATGGTCTAGCGATAATCTACTCCGGCTAGGTGAGTTGTTTCGCGACGAAACAGCCGTCCCTCTTGCCTTGACATTAGGCAGCCTTTGTTTTGTAACAGAACAACTCATGTTTCGCGACGAAACAGTGGCCCCTCTCCCACAGCTTAGTTGATAGGAATTAGAATAGAGTTAGATATTGGGTCGGGTATAATGTAATTTAAGAGTATAGATATTGGGATGGGTAATACTGGGTAGAGTTAGGTGTATTTTATAGTTAAGGTATTAGTAGTATATTTTCAGGGATATTGTTAGAAAAGGAATGGGCGGGTGGATTTAAAGATATATTCCTACCGCATTATATGCATTCCTGTAAGTAGTAGGGAAGTAATAGAATGTCCTTATAGGTTGAGTTGTTGTATATTCCCGGTGCTGATCATTTTCTTTGTTGAGTTTTCCATATTTTGTAATAAAATCAATAACGGTACTTCAGTTGTGTGTCTTTTATCATAATGCTACATCCCGAAACCGGGAAGCAGCGTGGATGTGAGATGTGAAGGTTCATGAGGAATACAATCTAGACAATTATAGAAGCACATTTGGTATTAAAAAATTACATAACGCAAAGTTTCATCATGGTTAAAGTTGTTTCGTAAGTCTGGAAATCCACGTCTGTTACATTTTGGTGCCGTGACCTGGATGTAGTCTATTTGTGATAATTTTTCATACTTTCATATCTCTGTATTATCCACATGATTGTTGTGAAATAATGCAGATTGGAGTGTAGACAGTTATATTTTGGTCTCTTTATAGCTGTTGATTTGTACATTAGTTTTGTTTGAGGTTTCTGAATAAAGGTTGGTGTCTTTTTCTTAAAGTTATACTATATTACAAGATGGATTTAGAGAAGGATTTATCTTGTTTGTCTCCTTCCATTTTTCAAAATGACGCATTCCTTGAGTCGCCTTTTGTTGGTGCTAGTTATGATATGTCCACTCCGTATTTTCCGCCATATAACGTTACACCAGAGTCTCTTCGGGTAGATTTAGGTCAAACAAATGTTGGTCGTTCTCATGTTGACTCTGCCGGTACCGAGACAGAGAGTGTTCAGCGAACTGGTTCAGGTCGACATGACCCTAGGTCAGGTCAGGGTCTAGGTCAGAATGCAGGTCAGAGTCAAGGTCGAGGTACCAGTCATGATCGTTCAGTTAGATTCGAGCCTTCTTTACCGAATTCTATGAATATGCAGTTTCTAGATTCCATTCAGCCCAGGCTTAATTATTCCTATCCAGTTAGAGACTGGGGTTCGTCTGGAGTAGAAACTCATTCGATGCCAACATTGACTCGGGAATCAGGTCAGGGACATAGGATTGATAGGTCATTTCGCAGGGAAGTCCAACCCGACACGTTTGATGGCAGGTCAACAAATTGGCGTGACTATATAGTACATTTTGAGCAAGTTGCAGCATGGAATGGTTGGAGTGATCTTGAGAAGGCTCAACAGCTTAGTATGAATTTACGGGGCACAGCTCAGACATTACTTAGCAATCTAACACTAAGTCAGCTTAGCAGTTTCACTGCCTTAAGGGATGTCTTGTCTCAACGGTTCAGTCAGAGGGAAAGAAGTATAGCCCATCGTTGTGAGTTTAGAAATAGACGTCAGAGGAAGGATGAAAGCGCTGCAGACTATGGTTATCAGCTAAGAAGTTTAGCTTTGTTGGCTTATCCTGATATCCCCTATAGTTCCCTTGAGATCCAGATCATTGATCAGTTTGTTACCCGCTTGAGTGATTTTGAAATGAGAAAGAGAGTTACATTTAGCCATCCACAGACTCTAGAACAGGCTATCTCTTTTGCTATTGAGTACGAGGCAGTTGAGGGGAGTAGGTACCGTAAACCTAGCGAAGTTGGTAGCAAGGTTTGTGCAGCTGTTACTGAGGTTGTAGAGTCGCAGAAGGTTGATGGTTCATTTACTCTTGAGTCTATTTCTCAGCTCATTGATAGAAAGTTACAGCAGTTCAAGCAGTCTTTCACTAGGCCAAAGAGAGGCAATGATAGAAAGATAGAATGTTATTTCTGCAAGGAACAGGGCCATATGTTTCGGGAATGTCCAAGGCTAGCAGAGTTACAGGATTTTGCTTCAAAATCTGATGTTAAAGAATCGGGAAACTAGATCGGGCTGAGATTGAGGCCACATCGTCAGTCCATGTTCAGCAGGAAGATATTCCTGGAGGGCCAGAATTAGGTATCACAAGCTTGGATAGGGAAGTGAACTCGGGTACTTGCTTGGAGGGAGATTCCTTCAGTGGTACCAGAGTCACTTATCGGGTCCGTAATATCCAGGGTGATAGGAGTTGTCTCTTTACAAATATGCAGGTCTTTGAAAAACAGAGTGAGATGCTCATTGATACGGGATCGCCCATTTCATTGTTGTCTATTGAATAATTTTCCAGGTTTGGTTTTGACACTGAGTTAGCTCAGGTAGATGTCAACCTAGTCACTGTTGATGGCAGGCAGTTGGAGGTACAGGGTCAGGCTATGATCGAATTCAGGGTTAGTGGCTTTAGGTTTTGTCACAATTTCGTCATAGCAGATCTTGATGGGTTATCTGGAATTTTCGGGATGGATTTCTTTGAGGCTTATGAGTGCGATGTCTTGATAACAAAGCGTCTCCTCAAGACTAGACAGGGAAGAATAAAGTTGTATAAGAGAAGGTATAAAATGGGGTTTCTGGATCACGAGAAATTTTTAACGTATTTCTAATGTATGAATTACATTAAAACCCTACTTTTTAGACACACATATTTTTTAATGTACTTCGTACATTAAAAAATCATGGGGGTCTGGATCACGGGAAATTTTTAACGTATGGATTAAAAATACTCCCCCCTGGATCACGGAAATATTTTAACCTCAAAATATTTTATCGGTCGGCCCGACCTAGTTAGGTATGTGGATATTGAATAGGTAACAGCTTGAGCCGATCGATATTAGGGCTTTATGCAAGAGCTCATATCCAACTGTGGATATGATGGCTGCATATGCAGGTTAGTCTTTCTTAAACATTTCCATAATATTATCCCTTTTTACTAATTATTATGGACAGTATCCGGTGGCACGATTAATAATTCTTCTTTGACAAAGCCTCTCCCCGGTCCATCTTTTAAGTAATAAAGTGTCGGTTCACCCTTTTTAGAAACATATCGGCTAATTTGATATATTTTAAGGGACCATATGGGGTCTGTTGCTCTAAGTCTTTGATCACCCTCGAGTTCACCCGGTTGATATAAATATCTTACGCTAACTCTGTCGGGTATTATTTTTTCATCTCTTAATAAAGGTGCAGAAGGTTCAGCCACAACCGATTTCAATTTAATAGCTTTTATAGGTTTCTTATTTATAAGTCCAGTCTCTTCATTATTTATTGCCGATATAACCTCGGGCAATCTAGTTACCCACTCGGTAGACCTTGCCTTTGGGTTCTTTAATTCCTGAGCATACTGATACCCGAATAAGCGTTCGGATAGTGTCTTATTAAATCTCTCTACGAGGGGCTTGACTTCTGTGCGCTTCTTTTACGCCTCTTCTAATTCTAACGTTATGTTTTGATAAAAGTTGTGTTACATCACCCATAAACTCACGCCCTGGATCTACTTGAAATGTACTCGGCCAATTCAAAGGGCTTCTTCTATATATTTTCTCTAAAGCTTTAGCTACTTCTGTGGAGTTCTTAGTAGTTAATGCCTCTGCTTCCTTGTATCGACTGGCAACATCTACCACAGTTAACGCATACTTATAAGTCTTTCTTTTTACTCGGTCATGAGGCAGAAATAGTAGGTCTGCTTGATGAACTTCATTTGGTACGGATATATCAAATTTTTGTCTCGGTATGTATTTAGGTGGAGGTAAGTATATTTGCCAAATGGCTTGTTTCATTAACCAATTCTTCGCTTCTGCCTTAGTGACCTTTGCAGCCTTGGCGAGTTTATCTACAGCTGCTAGGCCTTTCCAATACCCCTGGGGGCTATAATATCCGTATGCGTATGTAGTTACCCCATCATCGGCAATCCATCTTTTCGTATCTAATGGAGATAATGATGTCTTTTTAAGCCGCATTGCATACATGTTATGTCCTTCACTTCTCAAAGTATTCATTTCGTGTTTGAAAGTCTTCTTATCGAATAATGACTCTTTATACTGCTCAAGGTTGGTATTATTCTTCACAACATATCTTTTAATTCCTTTAGCTTTCTTTATTTCTGTTTCGGATGTTTTGATACAATACAACTTCGGTCTTAATCCTACGTATTCGGAAACAGGAACACCCGAACATTCATCCTTAAATTTACCCAGAACCTTCTTATTTTTTACGCTGTGCAATGGGTGGTTTTTATCAAAATCACTAGTATCGTACAAGTCAATGTTTTCTTTCATGTCTTCGTAAACATCATCGGTTTGTATCTCTAATAACAAAGAATCTGTATCGGTATATAAAACTTCGCATTTATTTCCGTATTGTTTCTTCATCTCATTATAATAAAAGTCATACATTAAATGTTTTGATAAGTCTAATATACTCATACCAACATATATTGGTTTGTTCAATTTTACGATTGTCTTATTCATATGAACAGCGGCTAAATCGTGGTCAAAGATTCTAAACTCATTAAAAGCAGGACTAGCAATAGCCTTTCTTAATGGTCGCTCTTCCTCATCTGTCCTGAATAATCTTACGTTTATTCTATTTCTCACATTTTCCATAGTTTTACCGTATACAGAATTATTCATGAATTTGTAAAGGTTTTTCTCAAAATCACTAGTAGCTTTTGTCCTCAAATCTGTATTCATTCTAATATACGGCTCCATCCAAGGGCTCTGATCAAGTTCTAGAATTCTGTGTATTTTAGTTAACTTCATACCCAATGAAAGATATAATTGGAGGTTTCTATAATGAATTACGTATTTACTTTTATTCATTAAGTTGGGCACTAATTTCTCTACATCGGGCATTTTTTCTCCGTTTAATAAATTATTTTGATAATCGGAGAACCATTCTTGTTTCACCTTGAGTCTTTCAGGGGCCAATGGATAGGTATTATGGCTAATATGGGTTTCTTTCGCGTATTCTAAGTCTACTTCGAGAATTAAACCCTTCTCCGAATCTTTAGGTATATTCATAATATCGAGATTCTCATATTCTACCCACTTAAACCCACCCGTAGGTAAATACTGACTCATCGCCCACCCGTAAAGGTTATTCGCGTCTAAGTAAAGTATGTGACTTGATGGCTTACTAGGATCATATCCCTCTACATATTTATTGTTAGCCTTGGCATGTCTCTTGGACACCATAGATATTCCACCTCTGAGCCCTTTCTCGATAAACAAGTGCATGTCATAGTCGGTTAGTAGCTCTAGTTTTACTCCGGTTTTAAAAAGTAAAGCGTCCCAGGATAGACCCGGACCCGTGAAATAGTGTGCGGGATCTAACTTGTATTGTTTCCATCAAGTCTTTCTGAAAGTTTCGAATATATCGGCCAGTAATAATACATCGGTTTTTAGATACAGATCGTGATAATCGCCTAAATTTCTACAGCCGAACGAATTCCACACATTTTTAGCGTGATTATAATCATCATCACTTATATGACTTTCGGATAAATTGTTATAAAAACATTCGGTTTCTTCAAACCTATCCCAATTATCCAATAATTCAATAATAAATGTCGCGTGAGTTCTTGAGTATATTGTTCAGTTATAGGGAAGTTACTATTAGCCTTTACCAAAGAATCTAGCGACATTAGAAGAAACTGACAACTATCTATAAAACGAAGACCGCCTAAGGAAAATGATATATATCTTTCCATATTATTAGGTATACATTTTATATCGCCCTCAACCTTAGAAATAGCCTGCATAATAAGATGCGCATCATAACCTTTCAGATTGTGAAATACTACGGGAATTACGATCTGGTCAGGTTTTATTCTAAGTCGCAAGTTGCAGTTGTTATGAGCCGCGCCACGATACTTTCCCGTAATATGACAGTGATCGCGTACTTTTTTCCACTTTTTATTATTATTATTATTAAACCACTTACCACAAACCCAACAATTTCTAGCTTTATTAAAATGACTCAATTCCTTTTCAGTCATAACCATAGGTTCTATATCTTTTAATTCTTCCCTAATTTTGTCTTCATATTGCAGAAGGTTTAATAAGAACATCTCCGCTGCAGCGGGTCCCCTATAAATTAATGGTTCCATTGCTTTTCCATCACACCTAACGGCAATTAATCCAAAGCCGCATGCTTCATGTTCTTCTATTTTATGAGTATAACTTTGATTATTATCATTACAGGGCTGTGCATTATTAATTTTTTTATTGATACTCTCAAAATCTGCGTAAATAACCCAAGGCGCGGGCATCTGTTTTTGGTAATTTTTAAACTGGAGTATTTTATTCTTCTCATCAGGCATCTCAATTTTAACAGCAGTCTTATTAATCCCCTCACAATCGGGTTTATGTTTTTGCAGTAGGTCCTCTCTACAATAGCCGTGAAGACATCTTTCGCAAAAATATTTTTTCTCCTTATGTTTAGACTGATCGAATAGAAGTTTATTGAAATTCTTTATCCACATAAAATGATATTTAATGTCTTCCGGATCGATCTCGTATTTTTTCTTATTAATTTTGGGGTTTCTAATTTTATCAATTGCGTCTTCTTCTTCATTTTCTTTAAGCAAAAACAGATTAATTCTTTCAATATCTTTATCGGCGGAACTAAGTTGACGAAGAATAACATCATCATTTGTTTCATTATTCCCATGTACATTAATAGCTAAATTGTTCAATTTTTCTACCCTCTTAATTTGATCAATTGGAGTGGGAGTGTCTATACCATCAAAATTAAGCCCATCATTACCAGGATATGATGATGGCCTATTGGTGTTTGATTTTGCTGGAAATAAGGCAGATCTCAAAGCCCATCTTAAACAGTTAGCGTCCTTATTCTTTACATTAATGATAGCCTTCTTATTCTTATAATATGCGGGCAAATCTATATAGGAGCTACCTTTAAACGGACTATATTTCGCTACATCTAACCACATTGTTTCGATGCTCTCTATCTTCCACCCCGACCCTTGATGCATATATTTTTCCAATGTTTCTTTTATCTTTTCTTGGCCTTTGGATAAAGATGTAGGAATATCACTCGAGTTGGTTAATACCATCTGTTCAGTTCTAAACCAACCAGGCATAAAAGTTTTCTCACCCGTTTTCCCATCATCCCTACCGAGCTGAACTTTAATCGCTAACTGGTATTTAATATTAGTCAAATTTTCTAATTCCTCGGCTAATTTTTCTACCACGGCTTTTTCCGTATTTTTGAATGCTATTAATAGATCATCGTAATCAAGATCCATTTTCCAAGTACGTAAATAACCTCTAAAAGCGTTTACTAAATAAAACTCTTCAGGTTTGATATTAGATTTGATATCAAGTTCAATTTGAGTTTCAGTTATAGGTTCAATTTGAGTTTCAGTTATAGGTTCAGTTTTTGGTTCAATTATAGGTTCAATTTGAGTTTCAGTTTTTGGTTCAGTTTTAGGTTCAGTTTTTGGTTCAATTATAGGTTCAGGTTTAGGTTCATTTCTAATATAATTTTCAATTTTAGTCTTAATATTTTTCATACGATTAAAGGTGGAAACAGATGCTCTTTTTATAAAAGATTCTGCCAACACCAAAAACCGCGACACATATCCGGTAATTCTACGACCCGGTGCCATTTTATTATAATCTAGAAAAAAAATTTTTCAAAAAATATATTTTCATACAATAAAGTATCTATTACCTGTTAAAATTGACAGTTCTTTTTATTATTGAAAATTTTCTAATTTTTTAGAAAATTATCTTCTATTTATATTATTTTACCATAATTCATCTATATTTTTTTCCTCTTCACTATCTTCTTCTTGTTGATTTTCTTCTTCTAGATCTTCCCCTTCAGTAAATCTTTTGTAATTTTTCCTAGCCTCAACAATTTCATCCTGAGAAAGTTGGACAAGTCTGTTATTGGGTAACCTATCATCTCCTCCAAATATTGGTGTCCAAACCATTTCAGTTACTTTCATCTTTCATCTTTCATAAGTTTTTTGACCATGAGTTCCCCAGTATACACTATCTAATAGAACAACAATAGTTGCTTTACCTCTGTGATAAGTTTTTGTATTTTGATTATTTAACAATTGTAGGGGAGATATTCTTTTATTTCCAATCCATATTTTAGTATTATTTTTAATATTATTAACTCCACCTTTACCCGATGTATGCAATTTAATATAAGTTCTTTGCGGTTTTGTCATATCTATTTTAGTATCACCATGATCACTCTTTATATAAGCATAATCATAAATTGGTTTTACAGCAAAAGATGGATCTTTCTTAGATTCTGCGCATAGAACAGCACTGCGACTAGGTCCAGGTAACAAAGGTATTTTATCAGAAATAGATCAAAGTATTTCATATGTTCAAAAACTCTTTTCCAAATATTATCAAAGATAAGTTTAATATTTTTCTCTTCTTCGGTGGGGCTCGACATAGTTTCTTGAGATGTCATCGGATAACAAATTTGGTATCCAGCTAAATTATTTAAGTTTTTATCCGAATCCATCGAAATTGGCCACCCCCCATTAATGCCCCACAATTGTTGGGCAGGCAACTGAACATAAACAGTTTGTTCTGTATCTTTATTTTTCTCACAATATTTAATATCGGATTCATACCAACTAAACGTTGAACCACCATCTTTAGAAGAGCTATGTTTTTTCTTTGGTGTACCGATTATAAGTTTCTCCCAGTTTATATGTTGAATATTGCTAGATTTGAAGGTAATATATTTGGCTGCCATTTTATTATAATCAAGAAAAAAAAATTTCAAAAAATAAATTTTTTTCCAAAATAATTTTTTATATGAAGCAAATCCTCATCAAAAAATAAATCTATAAAGATACCTCATCTTCGAGGCGCTCCGATAATTCATAATAGAATAAACCTTTATTGATATGATGATTTTTTATGCCCAACAATTCAGCAATTTCCTCGTAGCTTTTGTCAATATTCAGTATATTTTATAAGCATGAACTAAACAAACGCCTATCAATCCTAGGCTATCCTTGTCTTTTATATTTAAATTTAACTTATCACATATATCAGTATATTTTTCAGTGGTTAACAATTGTAAGCATATTCTCAAATTATATCGGCGCAATTTCTCATAGAGTTTCCTTTTTTTATGACTAGGAGCATTACAATTATTTAGTATTTTTTATTCAAACCCGCATACTTCTTCTTCTTGTGAAGAGAACATTTTATTATACTAAATAAAATAATTTTTTAATATATTATGAATACCTTTTATAAACAAATACGATAAGTCCAACCATACTTAAAGTAACGAATGCTATTTCTCCCTCCATTTGACTACTCGAAGGAGTATAAAAATCTTCCAGAGTTGGTGGGGGTTCTAATGGTTGTAAGGACTTACCAAATCTAATATGATATTCACGCATCGCCGCATCCACATCATTAAAAGTTTGAATAGAATGATATTGTTTTTTTAGTTGCTCATTTAAGAAATCGAGTCTCTCATTTCTACTTTTCTCCCATTGAAATCTAGCAGTTGATAAGTCCTCTAAAGCTTTTTCATGTTTTTCTTTCTCACCCTTATCCAGTCTTGAAAATAGATAGTTACTTCCGGAGAAGGCCAAAGCGTTAACTATTGCGCCAACCGCCATTACTACAAAAGTTGCCATTTTATAAATAATGTATTATATCCTTAAGGAGTTATTCACTCAGTGAGTGATAGCCTCTAAAGACTCAGTGAGTTATATCATTGGGAATATATTTATTTTTTACTAGAAAATCTTTAAGCATCATTGCTCCCCAGATATAAACCGACACCATTCCAATATCTTGGGGAAGGAAATCTAATTTTGGTGTACTCATTTTAAATGCCATTTTGCCTAATTTTACCGAACCTGCAGCTAGTCCAGTTACTATTGCGGCATGATAAAGAGTATTTACGATATTCTTTTCTTCGCTCATATTTATATATCATAAACCTTTTTCTTAAAGGGGTTTTTATCATAACTGTTATCAGTAGATGGCTTATTTAATTTAGTGTAGACAATCATTGCACCTATACCTAGAATTCCTATTAGGATGGGGAGTGCTAGATTACCGTGGTTTATAACTCGAGTCTCTTTTGCCTCATGCTTTAATTTTTTAACCATGGCACCCTTCTTAGAGATACTACCTAAAGATCCGCATTGCGCTATCATTTGTGGAAAGACTGGATGTGGAAAAACTAAATTCATGTTAGACCTTATAGAAACGTATTATGATGAAAATTTTGAACACATTATTATTATTTGTCCAACCATTAATGATAACGAAACTTATATGTCTAAATTGTGGGTAAATAATGATCCAAATGTACATAAAATTCTTCCAGGGGAACGACTTAACGATTGTTTGAAGTATTTTCACGAGAAATTCAAGAATGAACCTACCTTGTTCATAATCGATGACTGCGGTGCCGAAAGGGACTTAACTCGAAAGAAAGCCGAATTATCTAAGCTAGCATTCTCAGGCAGGCATACTAAACATAGCGTTTGGATTCTTTCCCAGAAATATAATTCTATACTCACAGATTTCAGAGAGCAAATTCGCTGGATTTGCTTATTTAAATGTAAGGATAAAGATAATTTTGATGATTGTTTACGAGAGAACTATGTTATTGAAAGTAAATCCGAAATAGAAAAGGTTAGAAAACAACTGAACAGGAAATACTCCAAACTTATCTTATGCACCGACACACCACCATGGTATAAAGTGCTAGATTAGCTTGCTTTTGCTTGATTTTTGCTAAAGTTTGCTCGGATTTTTGCTAAAAATTTTCAAACACAATTGAGTTTGAAATTATTTTAACTAGCAAAATTAATTTAAACTAATAAATAGCTGATTCAAATCTACCATTATTGATAATCAATTTAGCATCCATAATGACATACACGTAAGCCTTTATTAGTCCAGCTGTTTCTGCTTTTTTAGTTATTGCTATCGTCATTCCTTCACTACCATTCTCAATTCGCCTACCAGAACCATGTAATTCATCGTCATCGGTTGTCCTAAGATCGAGCCATAGAGCATGCTTGTCGGTTAAGAACTTACCAATAGTCATATCCGTAAGACAAAGATCTTTCATCACCATATTCGTTAATGGGTTACGTTTTATGCTGGGGAGCTTCTTAATTTCATCCCATAAGTTATATTTACGCATATCTTGACTGTACAACTGGTTTGGTACTCCTTCAATGGTCATTTGCACGTTATTAATTTTAGGATTGTAAAATGATTCGGTTAATCTACCAAACTCTGGGGTGGGCTCTTTAAATAACATCAAAACTCCTTTCATAGACTTGGCCGGTACATTGATGTTAATATTCCACACCGTATCACTTTTATTCAAAGGTATCATGCGGTGCCGAAGTACGCGATCATAGTGTATTGGTATGGAACTATTATACATCGAATGGATTTCGCTGGCTAATTCTGACTCCTTGACTTTATCAAATTCCAAAGCAATATTCTTAATTTCATACTTAGTGTTGTCATCTCCTGTAATTACATTCTTATAATCATTAAATGTCAATTCATATTCTAACCTATCTCCCAATGCAGCTTGATAGAAAGGCATGTGAGTCTCTAACAATTCAAAATCTAGAGGAATATAAAAGCGATTTCCTAGGTTATCGGCCATGGCTTTGTCTTCTACAATGGAAGCATCACCAAGACCAGATCCCATTCTTAACCTGGTGACATTTTGATTTTTAGTTGTGTCAATGCCTTGATAATGTAAACTGCCTCTTTCTTGTGTAGTTCTCCAAAGATCTACGTAAGTGTAATTTTTATCGCTATCATCTATAGACAATACTTCATTACTACTTATCTTAACGGTTGTTTTCTTCACAATGGAGCGGCCAATATTCTGTACAATGCTACTGTTAGCATCTTTATCACCATCCGATGTTAGGAATAAATCGAAAGCCAACATGACCGTACCCGGGACTATGACATCGTGACTTCCAAGATTAGGAAATCGAACTAATAGTTGTTCATTCTGATCAATAGTACTCGGGTTGTTACTTACCCTAACACTGGACCTTTCTCCTTTTATACCATAAGGCTCTCTAAAATTACGCGATGGATTGAGTTTCTGACCGTAGTTAGACATTTTATTAATACATATTTAAATGTTTAAAGGAAAAACATATATTTATAAAATGGACGACTTCAATCCTTTTGATAATGTCGAAGATTACAGAGATGAAGCTTATGAAATGGACAATCTCGATGACAGCATTGCTTCCGAAAGTTCAATCCCGAGACAGGGATTATCGCCTAATGCAACTAGCTTACAAGATGAACTAAGAGATCCAAGAACAAGATTGCTTAAATCATCCGTGGATAATTTTTATGATAAAGTTGGTGAACCTAGTGGGGGTAGAGATTATTCTAAGTTTACGGTAGACCAGAATGCAAAGCTTAAACTTAAAAGTCATCCCGAAGTGGACTTATATTACCAAAGAGGCGAGAATAAAGGTAGGGTAAAGCCTCTAGAAAGGTTACGCCCCCAACTGAGGGTAAGGGGTATTCGCGAAGAATTAGGGTTTACGGATTATACGAGTAAGCCAAAACTTCCCGAAAGGACTCGAAAAAAACTTAATAACCAATTGGCACAGTTGGATGAAGCAGAAACTTCTTTCAGCGAATACCCAATACAAGCCACTAATGAATCTATTAATGCAATAGACAATGTCCTGCAAACTATAAATGACCCACCTTTAAATACTGAGGGATTAGAATTTAGTATTAGAGAGTTGAAGGGACTCGATCGAGCTATGAAAACCCAAAGAGGGGAACTAACTCATAACTTAGCTAGGCTAACACACCTGGATGAAGAAATAGAAAGCGAAAAAACTAAATTAACTCAGGCGGAAGGCCCAGAAGAAACCGAACGCATTAAAGGAAGAATAAGGGATTTGGAACTCGAAAGGTCAGCTAGGTTGGAAGCTGCATCAGCAAATAAAAGCGCCCTAAGTTCACAATTTCAACGTATAAAACAGTCTATTAGCCAACTCTTAGACAAAGATAAATCGTTAGGCGAGCGTCTTAAGACATTATTCCGAGAACAGGGCATAACAATAGCTTCTATTATAACAGCGATAGGATTTATAATTTCAACCATAGTACAAGCAGTAACAGGAGGTGGGCCGGTGCCCCCTAATAATAAGAAATCTCCTAATAAGATTAAAGAGTGGTTACAGTATATAGGTAAAGCATTATCTAAATTAGCTGGGAAGGCCGCAGCGGCTTTACCGGGAATAATAGGAAGTATTTTATCTTGGCTTTTAACCTTCTTGGCTAAAACAGCGACTTGGTTAAGTCAAAATATATGGGCATTAATGGTAGCTATCGGAGGTATAATAATTGTTTTTATCAAAACTAAGATCTCCAAATCATAACTAACCCTATTATTACTCCACTTAATATAATTATACGTTTTTTATAATTATGGGTTTTGAGTTTGAGTACCTCTGGTTTTGGTTCTTGGCCATTCTTATATTTTAAATCACTCATCGGTATCCGTGGGATATTGTGCTTTAATATACTCTTAGATTTTGGTTTCTTATATTTTAAATCACTCATCGGTATCCGCGGGATGTTGTGCTTTAATTTCCTCTCAGGTATTGGTTCTACATTCTTACCTAAAGTTTTAGTGGGGGTTGCAATCACAATTTCATCGTTATACCCTTCTGATTTACCTACCCTAAGTTTCATATCGCTAGGAATCATGTATAAGCCATAGCCTATAACATAATCTACTTTAGAACTGGCGTATTTTAATGTGTCTTCATATCTTTTTATAGCCTCAGAGATATCTACTGGTCTAGCAATTGCATCCCCAACATTGGCAATGAACTTTTTCTGGGCATCCAATGCGGTGCCAACGCCCACGATATTAGTTCTAGTTAGCCCTTGAGCACCTAATAAAGCCCAGACATACGTTCTAATAGAATCGTTCAATCTTTGGACACCTGGTTTGGTGAACCCATTCGATTTATCCAAAACAAAGGATTGCCAATGCTCTTGAACTTGTTTTATATATGTAACTACCCATTTACCCTCGGAAATATATCTGGGGGTTTTACCAAGCTTCATTATTCCTTTAAGCCCATCTTGTGATTTTACATCAATAAAAATGCAACTATCAGGATTATACCTGCCTTGGATCTTATCCTGTTTATTAGAACTAACGTTTGGCATAAATACATATCCCATTCCATTATTTTTCCCTTTGGGACGCCAATCGGTATTCGTTGAGACATTAAATTCATTACAGATTTTTTCATATGCTGTGACGTTGTACGAATTATTATTGGCTTCCCATGATTTATCTTGAGGTAAGGGCACCTTCATCACGTTTAAAATACGCCTAATTTGGTAATATACATGAAATAAAAATATTGCCTTTGTTAACCCACTTTTCATAGATATATGATCGCTATAAGATATACCACACCCTGTTGTAGCGCACCACACAGCAAAATGCAATTGATTTTGCCAAAATTGCATGTGGTTATTTTTCCATTTTTCTATTTCGTCTTCACTAGAAATAATAACCTCATAATTTTCGAATATATCGAGAAATTTTACCACGAAATTAGAGCCCTTAGCATCTACCCATATCGATTGAGTTGTAAGGTTTATTTTTTTAGATTTGGGGGTAAAAACCAACTTATGATTAAGCATAGTTGCTTCATCCCCCTCACCATAGTCAGCGTATACGCTACCAGCTTTATAACTTGCCTTATCGTTATACTTGTAGGCTGCCATTTTTATTATTTTAAAGTTTACCCTTAAATAATAAAATGGCGAAGCCAGAGATGTATTTAACTATCTCCAACTTTGAGAATGGCCAAACGTTAGAACTCGCAAGAGCTCTAGACAATGCCGATGGAGAGATGCGAGTTGGATTATGCGAAATTTTATACTATCCTAATTGGTATAACATAAGTGAGGGGAATAATGAGTTTACAAAGGGAGAAACAACTATAACTATTCCGGATGGTTATTATAATGTTTGTATGCTAAATGATTACTTTAAAGAACACGGTTGTAAAGTATCGATTAATACGGCTAATGGAAAACTAACAATAGAAAAGATTGGGGATGTGGTACTTACCTTATCACAACAATTGGCTAAAACTTTGGGGGTTGATTCTTCGATAGATATTACTGGCATTCATCGTGCAAACTCTTTACCTAAATTGGCGCCGTACAAAGAACTTTGCGTTCATTTAGACTGTATTAGCACTAGCGATAATATTTTTGGAGAAAAACCTTCGTCTATATTGAGAATTGTACCTGTGGAGAATGAAACTTTAAACAGCGGAAAATACGTTTCATTTACTAATCTTCAGTATAAAAGACTTAAGCACGGTCAAATACCTAACTTAACAATCTCAATATTAGACACAGAAAGCCAACTAATAAATATGGGCTACATGACTCTAACATTGCATTTCTTGGGTTAAAAGAATAAATAATTAATAATAAAGATGACGGATTCTGGCGGACCTAGACACGAAAGTTGTACGAAAGTAGTTTCCAGCACAAATCTTTTTAATGATACTGGGAAAGAAAACAGTGAATATATTATTAAATATAAAGATGGAAAATACCAACTGGTTGAAAATAGAGGAGAAAAACTTAGTGAATTAGAGGATGTTATAATTACAAATCAAGGACAGGAACCTGGTTATATTGATGGGGTATATACAATTCATAAAATAAACCTCCCATATGAACCGCATTACAGGATTAGCTACTTACCTAGATGGTTTTCAAATATTAGGGTTACCCCGAGGAATACAATACTGGTTACGAGACAACATTTTCTAAAGAAGATTACAAATGAAGGTCTAGCGATGGTATCGTATGAACCACCGACTTTGAGAAGTGTTGTAGCTAATCATTTACGCCTCGGACGAAATTCCTTCACAAAAATATTGGAGAGATATGAGAAACTTAATTTTCGTGATACAGTTTTTCTATCTACTGTAGATAAATTTGAACATGAAGACGATATATTTGGTACACATTTTCTACTAGAATTATTATTAATGTTGGAACCTGATGATTTTGTTACAATATTACCCGGGTTAAAAATAAAATGGAAAATAGGAGGAGTTTCTTGGGTGTATATATCATATAATAAAGATCACCCGTCCCAAAAATGGCAGGTAAAATTTGGTGGGTACAACTCTATGCATGATAGTAACTTCCCCATTAACTTCGAATACAAACTAGTTGGAGATTCGATTAAGTTTGATAAAATTTACTTACATAATAATGTATCATTTATAGGGTTAACGTCTGCTTGGGAGGATTTTGATCCACGATTAGCTATCAACGCCAATAGCTATTAATCGAATTAAAAGAATAAATAATAATAATTAATAAAGATGACAGATTCAAGTGGGCCACATCAAACAATTGACAAATGTTTGAATATAGATATATCGGACCTAGGTGACCTTGAAAATTTTGGCTTACCAGGAGAAGTAGGTAAGATATATGCCCTTCAATTAACTAATTTTGGAGTTTATAAAAGAAAAGAAGTTGATCCGGGAGGTTCTGTAGATATTTTTAAAGGTGATGGTGTTGAGGATAAAACTTATGGCTTTTTATTTAAAAATGGTAATTATAATAAGAAGGAATTAAACGATTTTGATATTACAGCTCTCGAGGCGTTGACTGAACCAAAGAAGGTAATACAATATTACACCAATAATCCAAGAAAACTTATGTATATCGTAGAACCGAAATGGGAATTAGATATTTATCTAAATCCAGTAAATACCATAATTGGAAGGCGGCACTTCCTCAATAAAATCATAAACAGTGGAAGCGCATTAGTATCTTATTCACCAAACAAAAAGAATAGCGTCAAAGTTGTTAATGATAATGGGGAGTATGGGCTAGCTAAAAATGATACATTCAAACCTAATGCCCCGGCTTTTCTATCAGGGTTTGAAGAATTTACTGAAAAGAATTACGGTGAACATATTTATCTAGCAATGAAATTAGGCCCTATACCCGATGATTTTGTAACAATATTACCCGGATTAAACATTAAATGGACTGTTCCAAACAAGCCCCTGTATATGCTTATAACGCCCGATGAGATAACTCATAATTTAGAAGGTGAGAGTACGGTAGAGCGGGGTAGGATCAGAGTTACTACGATATCTATGGCAAATAATATTGTTTTTAAAAGATTAATGTCTACTTCTCAACCAATTTCAAAAGACTATCTACGGACCTTTAAGGATTAGTTCCTAATATAATAAATATGCGATCCGTATTAACTAGCGACGTCGATGAATTTCGCTTGAATAGAATAAGCGAGATAAAAGATGAGATTATTAAAGAGTACGACTTTCACATGGCTAAAAGTAAATCCATTAGAAAAGCTTTAAATGTGACTGAAACACTGGATACAACATTAATTACCTGTAGCATTGCTTTAGGGGCAAGTGGGGTGGGGGTTTTGGCAACCGTGATTATGGCCCCTGTAAGCATCGGGCTCATGGTGGGAACAACAATTACCAGTCTCCTTGGAACATCCATGAAGGTTGCATCCAAGAAGTTACATTCTAAACTTAAGAAACACGAAGATATATGTATTATCGCGAATTCTAAATTAAATACTATTTCTAACCTTATTTCTAAAGCTTTAGATGATAACTGTATCTCTAATGAGGAATTTATTCTTATTACAGCTGAACATTCAAACTTTTATGAAATGATAAGGCAAATTAAATCTCAAAAGATTAGCAAAGAAAATATTATAGAAATGTTTAAGAAAGACTAACCTGCATATGCAGCCATCATATCCACAGTTGGATATGAGCTCTTGCATAAAGCCCTAATATCGATCGGCTCAAGCTGTTACCTATTCAATATCCACATACCTAACTAGGTCGGGCCGACCGATAAAATATTTTGAGGTTAAAATATTTCCGTGATCCAGGGGGGAGTATTTTTAATCCATACGTTAAAAATTTCCCGTGATCCAGACCCCCATGATTTTTTAATGTACGAAGTACATTAAAAAATATGTGTGTCTAAAAAGTAGGGTTTTAATGTAATTCATACATTAGAAATACGTTAAAAATTTCTCGTGATCCAGAAACCCCATTTTATACCTACTATAAGAGGTCAACAAACAGCTGTGCTAGGATAAGACTCGTAGATAAGGCTAGGATACCTGCACAATCTGAGCAGATAGTTCTTTGTGAAACTGAAGGTCTAGATCCAAAAGGTCTTGGCTTGTTAGAACCAAATAAGCATTGGCAGAGTCAGGGGTTACTTGTGGCTAGGAGCTTGGTTGATACTAATCTCCATAAGGTGGTCATTTCGGTGCTTAAGATCAGCGATAAGAATGTCAATCTAGGTCCATCTTCAGTCATGGGTACTGTGGAGTCGGTGGATGGTTTTGTAGAGGTCAATGACTCTAGTCATTCTCAGGAGAATGTCGATCTCCCACCTCATCTCTTACCATTGATTCAGAATAGTTCTTCGGAGTTGTCGGTTGATCAGAAGCAGTCCTTGTCAAATCTTGTAGCTGAATATCAGGATGTTTTCGTTGATAAAGATGGCAATTTTGGGCAGACTAGTCTTATCACACATAAGATCAATACAGGGGATGCTGCTCCGATAAAGATACCACCTCGTAGGGTACCTTTGGCTCGTAAGACAGTTGTTGGGGAAGAGGTCAATAAGATGTTAGACCGTGGTATCATTGAACCTAGTGACAGTCTTTGGGCTGCGCCAGTTTGTCTTGTCACGAAGAAGGATGGTTCTGTTAGGTTCTGCATATATTATAGAAGATTTAACTCTGTTTCTCAAAAAGATGTGTTCCCCATTTCTAGAATGGATGATATGCTGGATACATTGGGTGGGGCGAAATGGTTCAGTACACTTGACCTTGCTAGTGGCTACTGGCAAGTAAAAATGGACCCAAAAGATAAGCATAAAACTGCCTTCTCGACTCATATGGGCTTGATTCATTTCAAAAGGCTTAACAAATGCTGCCGCAACCTTTGAGAGGCTAATGAATACAATATTTGGGTCATTGAAATGGAAGAGGTGTCTTTGCTATTTGGATGATGTCATAGTATTTGGGTCAGACTTTTCTAGGGCTCTTGAAAATCTCAGGCTAGTTTCTGCACAGTTTCGTGTAGCGAATCTTAAGTTAAAACCCAAAAAGTGTGTACTCTTCCAAACTGAGGTTTTCTTTTCTTGGCCATATAGTCTCGAAAGAAGGTATCAGGTGATCAGACAAAGTGTGAGGTTGTTAGAGATTGGCCAGTCCTTGTAGATAAAGGAGACGTACGTAGCTTTCTTGGTCTCGTGGGCTATTATCGGCATTTTGTCCAGAACTTCTCATCCATAGCTTCACCTTTGTTACGCCTCACAAGAAAGAAAGTTTCCTTTCAGTGGGACGATCGTTGTCAGCAGGCTTTTCAGCAACTTAAGGGTAGTTTAGTTGCAGTTCCGGTTCTATCTTTCCCTAGTGATGAAGGGCAGTTCATCTTAGACACAGATGCTAGTGGCTCAGGGATAGGTGCTGTATTATCTCAAGTTCAGGATAGTCGAGAACGGGTCATAGCTTATGCTAGTCGATCGTTGAATAGAGCTCAGGAGAACTATTGTACAACAAGAAGGGAACTATTGGCAGTAGTAACGTTCCTTAGGCAATTTAGGCACTTCCTGTTTGGTAGAAATTTTGTTGTACGAACTGATCATGCACCTTTGGTCTGGCTTAGAAATTTCAAAGATGCCTAGGGAATGCTAGCACGATGGCTTAGCGTGGTTGAGACGTTTGATTTTGAGATACAGTACAGGCCGGGTACTAAGCATAAGAATGCTGATGCGTTGTCACGGAAACCCTCTAGGAAGTGTGGTAGAGATGCTTGTTCCGATTGTTACAATCATGTAGAGTCCTCCATACAGTCTTCTGATGGTCCTGAGAAAGTTGTTAGAATAGCGTCTTTACGGGGTGTCAGAACTGCACAAGAGAATGTGTCAAACTGGCTCCCTGTATGGACAAGGGGTGATCTCTTACAGATGCAGCAGCAGGCTGCTAGTATAGGTCCTATTAGGGGGAAGCTATTGTTGTCTTTGGTCAAGGCTGGAAGGGTTGAGATAGTTGATCTTAGCAGTGAGGCTAAAGCTTTATGGGGTCAATGGGAAAGTTTGGTAGTTGAAAATCATCTGTTGTACCGCAAGCATATTCTTGGCCATGATGAGGTTTACCAGTTGGTTGCTCCTAGAGAGGTTAGGGATACCATCTTCGAACACTTGCACTGCAATAAGACTGCTGGTCATTTTGGCAGGGATGAGACTCTGAAGGCAATAAAGCAGAGGTTCTATTGGCCCGGTATGTCAGAAGCAGTTAAATGTTGGTGTAGAGAGTGTGATCTCTGTGCTAGGAGTAGACCTGGTCCTGGAAAGAATAGAGCCCCATTAAAACAGTTCATCATTATGTCCCCCATGGAGTGTATTGCCATAGATATAGTTGGTCCTCTCCCAGTGACACGTAACAGGAACGAGTATATCATGGTAGTGGGTGACTATTTCAAAAAATGGAAAGAGGCTTTTGCAATTCCAAACCATACTGCTTTAACTGTTGCAGACAAACTTGTGACTGAGGTTCTTTTTCGTTTTGGGTTTCCTGTCCAGATCCACACTGATCAGGGTCGTGAATTTGAGTCAGAGTTGTTCAGAAAGGTGTGTCAGAGATTGGGTATCAGTAAGAAACGTACTACCCCCTATCGTCCCCAGTCAGATGGCTTAGTGGAAAGGTTCAACCACACTCTGCGCCACATGCTTTCTATCTTTGTGCACCAGGAGCCTTTAGATTGGGATGATCAGTTGCCATTTCTCACCATGGCTTATAGGGCTAGTGTTCATGCACAGGTTGTAGTCCCAACTTGTTGATGACGGGTAGGGAGGTCAGGATGCCTATTGATCTTAAGGTGGGCGACCCACCAAGAGCTCCTCAGGCTAACTGTCCAGTTGAGTGGCTTCAAAGATCAATTCAGAATAATTTTGAGTTTGCCAATAAAAATCTTGAAGTTTCTGCTAGTCTTCAGAAGAAGCATTATGATGTTAATGAAAGGCATAGAGAATTCCAAGTAGGTCAGTGGGTCTGGCGCTGGTATCCTCCAAAGGCAGGTAAGAAACTCAAACTTGGTTGGACTGGTCCTTATCTCGTTGTCGGGAGGTTGTCGTCTCTCGCTTACAGAGTACAGAAAGATGGGGGAAAACCAATAATTTCTGTTCACATTGATCATCTTAAACTGTATGAGGGAAATGATTCTCCTATCAATTGACTCTTAGAGCAGTCGGATGATGTTCCTGGGGAAGAACTTAGTAGTGAGGATATTGGGGAGCTTGTTCTGTCTAGTGATAGCTCATTACCTCTTATGCAGGCAACGGGGGGAAGTGAGAATTCAGAGGAAGGACTTGATGAGAGTGTAGATAGAACCAGTCTGGATGTTGACAGTCCGTTGTCTCCAGTCCAGTCATCTGGTTTAGGGCAGTGTTAGAACTCGCTGTGGGAGGAGGGTCAAACCTCGCGACATTTACTCACCGGCTTGAGTAGCTTGACCCAAGGAAATTTTTTTTCTTTCTTCTGTTCTTCTTATTTTTCTTAATTTTTATTTATTTATTTTTTATTTAAACATTCCCCCCCCCCCCCCCCCCCCCCCCTTCTTCAGTTCCCTTACGTTCCTTATTTTGTTTTTTGTTAGTATGGAACTAAACGTAACCGAGGAGGAAATGAGGGAATTTAGGGATGCCTTACGGGATCCGTTCCCAGCCGAAGGCATGCCTTGTCCTGCTACCTGCTGTTGTACACAGAGGTTCAGAAGGTGGAACAGGCTGATGGAAAATACCCCAGTATAATAATGTTATGCAGTGGGAACTTCATCAGGTTTCAGAGCTTCAAACAAAAACCTGTATTTTGTAAGGCACAATTGCATATTTTAGATGAAAATGGATACAATTAAGCCCAATTATTTCACATTTAAAACAATATTATGACTAATAATGGATACCATTTTAGAATTTGATATGGTAACTTAATTTCATGTTTAGGTTTACATTTTCATATGAATAGATTCAAAATTTTCAAACTAAGTGATGAGCAATTGTGCCTTGAAAATAAGCAAGAAAAAAGCTCAAATAAGATGAAATATTTATTCAATATAAAAATCTATTTAATGCAATCAACGTATATATTGTAATAATACAAAAATATTTGCTTTTATATGTTTTGAAAAATTAACTTTACTTAGAATCAGATTTGTCAAATCTTCATATCACTGTCCAAAGCTGAAGATTAATGTCCTGATTCAAGGCCATTTTCTTCCTGCACCCTCGAAGAGGATCTTAAAAGAATTCCGCCGTTCTTGAGAATTGTATCCTTGATTGCGTCCTTGTAACAGATTTGTCAAAGTATCTGAAAATAAATTGAAACCTTAATTGTTATCTCAACTCATGATCATGGTCAACATTTGTCCCTATATATTCAGATTCAAATCAAAATATATGTTAACACTGTTAAATATTTGGTAAGCTATGTGTCCTGAAAAATTCAATATAAATGTATACACAGACACCAAATGAAACCATATTACTAACAAGAAACTAATAATAGTTGAAGCTACGTCATAAGTCAACTATTATAAAAAGGTTTCTATTACAGTGAATTACAATGACAGTTATCTGAAAATTAAAATGTTCCACACTGAATCAGGTTCTCTGCATTTAATAAGGGTGTCTTAATAATTAATATTCCACTATGAAAGTTCGGGTAACAAAATACCAATTAATTGTTATCTCAATTTATGATGCAAATCAAAATATATGTTAACACTGTTAATTATTTGGTAAGCTACATGTCCAGAAAAAATTGATTTAATAAAAACATAAATGTATATACAGACACCAAATGAAACTTATATATTACTAACTAGAAACTAATAATAGTTGAATCTAAAAAGGTTTCTTTTGCAGTGAATTAAAATGACAGTTATCTGAAAATGAAAATGTTCCACACTGAATCAGGTTCTCTGCATTTAATAAGGGTGTATTAATCATTAATATTCCACTATGAAAGTTCGGGTAACAAAAAACCTAGGGAAAGAATTTGGTCATGAATTATTTGGTTTCATTAAAAAAATAGAGAAAGCTATATTTTCCTTCAAATACATGTATGTATACTAACACACTACACACATATTTTGAAGTAGCATAACAAAATTACGAGCTGAAAGTTATTAATGGAAGAGGCTGTACCATCAGATGCACGACCATTGAAAACAAAGGAAAGATACCGACGAATGAGAATCTTGATTACTGACAAGGTAAAACTAATTAGCGTGTCCTATATACAGTAAACATAGTCTTACCTAAACTGTAGACGAAAAAATCCGTAAGGAACACCACTTCAGATGCGTTGATATCGAGAAATCCCATCTCTTTTGAGAACAAAGGATTGAAAATGGCGCCTAATTAAAGCAACTCTGCTTGGAAGAGCACTGCATTGACTACAATTTCGATCTGGATTGAAGTTAAAATCTCTTCACCCAGAACATTTCATAATTTTTCTTCTTATAAATTTGTACTTTTGATAAATATTAATTACATTTGAGTGTTATATATTATTTGATGCAAATATTTTCTTTACCTACAAAATATATAGAGGATATTTGACATTTCTTGTCGAATACCATGAATATCTCATCGAGTGAAGTAGAAATGATATTTTCACGAGTGTAAAGTGACAGAAATCTTTCAATCTTTAATACCTAATTTTGGAAAGGTTTGTTTATATTCAATATGCAAAGGAAACATCTTTCAAAATGAAATATTAGATCATTATAATAAAATTGTATGAAAGTGCAGGTCTATCTTAAAGAGGAAACGTAACGCATAATTGTGATTATTACAAATTATTATCTGTAGTCGCTTTACCTTTAAGAATCAATAGAGCCAAAAAATGAGAAAATATACGCTTTAATTCGACCACTAGGAGACCTTTTATACCCCTGTTTTGGATGACCGCCTAATGAGCCTGGCGAACGCTTAGACAAAATCAATTAAGCATGACTCGAAGCCACGCCCAGTGTGTGACGTGCTAGTTGTCAGCTGAAAGTCCAGCCCTTTGATTTTCTCTGTATTTTTAAGCTAATTCAACAGCAAAATAGAGCCAATAGCATGACCGAAAGAATTCCAAAATACGATATGTAACTGCTTCATGATATCAACTTTCCCTCTTAGTCGTCAAATCCATTTTGATTGGACTGTGACAATCCTTGGACGCGGTTTTCTTGGGTGGGTTTATATCAAAAAGGTTAAGAACGTGGTCGGTGAGAGATCCATTACTATGCGATATCACGTAGTGTTACAACATTTATTATCGATATGAAGTTCTAAATTGTCTCGAAAAAAATGAAGGTTTTTGTAATAAACGGGAGAGAATGTAAAAACATTTTTAATGTTTACTGTAGAAAAAATAATTTTGTTTCACTTCACTTTATGACAACTTAGTATTTAATGGATGATTCGTTTGTATTTAACTAACGTATATTATATTGTTAGCTAGTATAACATATCACACCGTGTTGCAATATCTCTGTCTTTGAATTTAACAATCAATGACATAAAAACATACCTGGCGCAAGCGTTAGAAACATCCTATGTAATCCTAAAGAATGTTGGTACCCGTTTTTCACGATGTACTTTTTTAAATGTGTGTCATCGTCCGTAGAAGTGCATGAGCCAAATCTCCTTCTCTTAATTTATTGGTTGAATATGTATTCTACAAGTTCATTGGTTCAAAATGACTGCACGCCGTGACAATAAACTAAGTAGCAGTCGAATGCCAAGATTACGCCATTATGACAGGACATATATTCCACTTGGTTTGTCCAAGGCGTTAAAATTCAAAAGGTATAATTAGAGACCATTAAATCAAGAATTGAAATTGAATGCGATAGGATTATATAACGGCCACCTGTGTGTCATAAAAAATAAGACTATATAAACCAATCTGATTGTTGTGACAACATTTGGCAGACGTCGTAATTGATGTTACATGCTATGGGATAGTGCGCATAGCATCACATTTAAACACCGTCTTTCGCTTGGAACAATACAAATAATTAAAGATATATTTAACATCAATTCACCGGAGGTTTGAGTTGCTTGGATGACTTTTGATATGTTTAAACAGTTGTCTAGAATGTGAGATTTCCTGTTGTTTTTTCATTAAGGAGGTTATACTTCCGCCGACTAGCACGTCACGAGGCAGGACACGCGACTGGACACGCCTCAGTGACCACGGGCCAGTTCAGTTTTGTTCACTGGTGCTAATTAGCTGGTGATTGGAAAAAGCCGTATTAAAGTTGTTTATAGGCCGATTTCGAAAATTTAAACTCATGTCACTGGCAAATTAGAATACGTATTTTATGAATCACGAAAGTTGCCATGGGTCATTTCAGTCGATCTTTAAGACGTCTTTTAGACGTGTATTCAACGTCTAGGCTTAGACGTCTAAATGAAGACGTTGAATAGACGTCATCTTAGACGTCTAAGCCAATTTAGACCTAATTTAGACGTCTAAAAGACGTCTTGTGCCTGCTGGGACCTTACTTATATTTTTGTATTCCCCTAACAAGATATTGCTTTCTGCATTAATCAAGACTCAAGATTCAAGAAACAAGACTACAAATCCCAAAGCAATTGAATGCAAACATATTTGGGTTAATATCACACAGTTACTGGTTTGAAGGTGACGACTGGAAGACCTTTTACTTACTCTACTGGTTTATCTGCAAACATCAGTAGAGTCCTGTCTCATTAATTTATACTGCTGACGTCATTTCAGGTTTGTGCACCTCATACATGCACAGATTCTAAATAGTATTCTCAAGATTATTCTTAAAGTTTTCCAAAGTAAATAGGTGAATTGGTGACTTTATTGTTTTTGATCAAGTTCAAATATATTTGGTGAGTGAAGTTTAAAGCCAGATTACTGTCATCTGTTCCAGGTGATCCCTGATCAAGTTTACTTGGAACAGTAATTCACTCCAAGCCGGAATCTTGTGTTCTGTACAGACCCTTTACTTCCAGTTGGTGTAAAGGGATTTCTCTTCACTTTCTGATTCAACTTTTACAGTCAAGTTCTCAATTCATACACTGTGATTCGAATGGTACTGAACCTTGTGATATACTTTCACTGAACTTCGCCTTCCGAACCTGGTAATTATTCTTTGTCACATCGTTGTGACTAGTGGCAGCATTAACATTACTATATTTCATAACATCTTTACTGGTCCTTAAGCCGCATCCCGTTACAAGATAATAAAACTATTAATTAGATTTATCAAAATATCAGAAAAATAGTAAAGTAGATATATATGTTTACCAACGAATTGTCGTTGTCCCTGATGGCTGTGTGGGTCAATCTGGAATTTCGTTAGTGCTTTATCACGCTGATAGAACTGGTTCGAATCCCGGCCAGTAGCTAATAGCTAGGTAGAATCACATCTTTGGTCACTGGCACTGGTATAACGACTTCTAAAGCTGAGACTCTTGACAGGGTTCTTGAGAAGTGATTTAAAAACTGCATGTAGCGTAAACAGAGTATAGATTTTCAATCTGTCATGTATCTAATCATAATTATCAATTTAGTCTATCAAAATAAATAACATAAATAACAGACGTGGATTTCCAGACTTAAGAAACAACTTTAACCATGATGAAACTTTGCGTTGTGTAATTTTTTAATACCAAATGTGCTTCTATGATTGTCTAGATTGTATTCATCATGAACCTTTACATCTCACATCCACGCTGCTTTCCGGTTTCGGGATGTAGCATTATGATAAAAGACACACAACTGAAGTACCGTTATTGATTTAATTACAAAATATGGAAAACTCAACAAAGAAAATGATCAGCACCGGGAATATACAACAACTCAACCTATAAGGACATTCTATTACTTCCCTACTATTTACAGGAATCACTAACGCATATAATACGGTAGGAATATATCTTTAAATCCACCCGCCCATCCCTTTTCTAACAATATCCCTGAAAATATACTACTAATTCCTTAACTATAAAATACACCTAACTCTACCCAGTATTACCCATCCCAATATCTATACTCTTAAATTACATTATACCCGACCCAATATCTAACTCTATTCTAATTCCTATCAACTAAGCTGTGGGAGAGGGGCCACTGTTTCGTCGCGAAACACGAGTTGTTCTGTCACAAAACAAAGGCTGCCTAATGTCAAGGCAAGAGGGACGGCTGTTTCGTCGCGAAACAACTCACCTAGCCAGAGTAGATTATCGCTAGACCATGTAACAACGGACGCACCTCCCTTATATAGTAGTCAACGGACCTATCCCACTACACGTAAGCCACCCCTCCCCAAGAATGGACTGTTCCAGTGCGTGCGGACAATCGCTAACGCAGATCACTACCTGAAAACTTCCGGTTTGCCGACGACTGCACTGAAAACAGGTATTTAAACTTATTCATTAATATCTACACTATGACAATTATATGATACCAAAACCTAACTAATATTATCAAGCCCACTAATGATATTAAAAATCCCATTAAAACTTCCCCCCTTAAAACAAAAAAAGTTATAATGAAAACATTTTTTTTCCACGTCTAATAAATGTCTAAAAGACGTCTAATATACGTCTAATAGACGTCTACCTTTAGACGTCTAATAGACGTCTAGGCTTACACGTCTTTCTAGTCCCACAGATTAGACTATATTTAGACGTCTAGGCTAGACGTCTATTACGTCTATGTGCCTGCTGGGGTAGGGATCCTTTATATTTAGACCACGTCAAAAATAAGAGATAGGGGAAGTAGATGTTGTTTCTAGCTATCTGCACTAAAGTACCCTCTTAACTTAACATTTGTTAAACAATAACTACACTAAAGCTAAAATTAGTCTATCTTCATGTCATATACATAGTTAACCTCGAGTTTATTACCAAACTAATTACAGAAATTGATAAACACCTAACGCTTAAAACGAATGATTAAATTGCTTCAAATAAAATCCCCCATAGTCGACTAACAAATGTCCTATTAACAAAACCTTATCCCGGAAGTGAGGAATGTAAACATGTCAGCAAGGACCCGGAAGTGGCGACCCTTGACCCGGAAGTGAATCGGAGGGTGACGTTTATCTATGTATATGAAAATGCAGGGGCACTTGATCTATATAAATTCTATATTGAATGACACCTTAACTTAACCTTGATCGTAATCATCTATCACTAAAATCTTGTAGGATCCGTCGGATCCAGATCTGCCGGAATCGGATCTGCCGAAATCGGAATTGCCGGAATCCATAATAACTCTCAGATCAATCTACAAACGGATGGAATATACTGATTCTGTGGATTAAGATGGTATGGATGCTGCTTGACAGGTGTGGCTCCTTGTTCATCGACGTCATGGACCATCACATTTGTCACCCTTGGCGTTATCAGGGAAGTGAGAGCAACCTCGTGGATAAGATTCTTCAGATCCGAATTTTGAGTGCCAACTAAATGCTTTTACTTGGGGGTATGTCCATAAACAAGTTCAAAAGGTGAGAAACCCAATGATTCTTGCTTAGCATCTCCTAAACTCTGATGATACCTCTCTAGCGCCCCTTTCGGCACTGGATGGTATGCACTAGATCTAACTTAATGAATTTGCAACAGAACCATGACCTGCTGAAACAGCTTTGACATGAAGTTCGATCCCTGGTCAGATTGACACTGGGCAACCCTGTCATAGTGAAATATTTGATCAAGGAATTTGCTACTACAGCAGCAGTAACCTTCCTTAATGGAATTGCCTCGGGGAAGCGTGTATCAACACACATGATAGTCAGGAGGCACTGATGACCTTGACTAGTCTTTGGGAGGGGACCCATTATTTCTATCAACCTTGGAAAAGGCTTCACCTGACACTGGCACCATCTTGAGAGGTGCAGGTGGAATCTTCTGATTGGGCTTTCCAACCAGTTGGCACACATGACAAGTTTTGCAATATAGCTCTGAATCATGGTACATTCCAGGCCAATAAAAATCACTCGCCAACCTCTCACACATCTTTATTATGCCCAAATGTCTTGCAAACAACTCTCGTGAGCCAAACTTAACATATCCTGCCTATACACTTGAGGTACTACAACTTGGTATCTTGTATCAACGTCAGTCACATTTTCATTCTCACTAGAAACACTCTTGCGCATTAGAATACCCTTGTGAAGATAAAAGCATTCATACCTACTACCCACATTGTCAGACTCAACAACATTCTCCCATTCACTAGCTAAAGTGCTATCATCTTTCTGTGCCTGACATCAGCTCTCTATCCCAGTTAACAAGAACAGAATCTGAACAACCCTGTTCAGTCAACACACTTTCAGATTCATGCATGCTGTACCAGTTTCGTCATTCTCAGTATTGAGTGTCTGATAGACTGGTTTTCTGACAGAACTAGTGTCACAATCAATAGGCATATCAAACACTTTGGACAGACAAGTATCTGAAAGTTCAATAAAATCACTGGTCTTTGAATGCTCATTTTGAACCATTGACCTAGTAGTCAAAGGTACCTTCATCTGCACATTCAGCTGGTGTGTCAACTACTTGAAGTACCTCCCTACACCTTTCCTGACAACATCTGTCAGTAAGGTAATTCCCAAGAAGTATGTCAATACCATTTATTGGTAGCTCATCTTTGAGACCAATCAGGACCTCACCTGAGACCAACTCAGAAGAAATCCTAAATTTGTGCAAGGGAACAGTTATGTACACTTTCCCAACCATTCTAATCACGACACTCTGTCCAGTAGTGGAGTGCTCACAGTTAGGGATAGTAATGGCAACCATTAGACTTTGCCACGCACCTGTGTCTCTTAAAGTAATAGAATCACTTTTGCAGGGCAACTTAACTAAACTTATTATTCTTCATGAGTAAAATTTTGATCACTTACATCAATATTTCCCTCTCTCGTCGGGAAAGATTTAATTTTTATGCACATTTTACAGTTTAGGGTGACGCTGCTTATTGTGGTCTGCTGCTTAAGACCGAAGGACATTGAAATCAAGTGCGACTGCGATACCCGGAAATTTAGTAATTGCATCGCGGATACTAATGAAGACGTATTCTTCATTGAATTTATCACCTTGTTTTATCTTTCCGTATTTAAAATAGGTAAACATTATGTATTTTCATTGGATATTCAGCTGGGAAATTTTATGTGTTCTACGTGGCCGCAGCGACAGATCTTATTGGTTGCAAGAACGGAGAATTAGAGTTATCTGTTCCTAACTTTGCATCAAACCAATGAGATCTGTCGCTGCGGCCACACACCCCGTAAGGTCAAGGTGACGGGCGGCCATTTGTCCCATCAGCATTAAGTTGGGCGTGGAAATCGTCTTTCGGCCGTCCTCATTAAATAACCCCAAAGATTAATTTGTTTATGTGAGTTGGAGTAGAAAGGCAAATCATTTGACATCATGTCTGCATAGATTTTATATTTATTGCGTGCGAATTTATTGTAGCATTTTCGGGCCATATCTCAAAAACCGTTTAATATTATTTTATATAATATAACCGAAACTTGGTTTGTGGTTAGGATTAGTGGTGGAGTGGTGCCTTTTGCTATTTTGGGAATTCTGGAAAAAAGATTTTTGGGTTCCATGGAAACAATTCGAACTAAGTGCAAATAGGGAGTAGGATCCGTTTCCGGGCCATATTTTAAAAACCGTTCAATATTTTTTTCCGAAACTTGGTGTGTGGTTAGATCTACTGATGGAGTGCCTTTTGCTTCTATGGTTACTCAATTTAAAAAAAAAAATTCTTGTTTCCATGGAAACAATTTGAACTTTGTGCATATGGGGGTAGGGTGATTATCCAACCTATATCTAAAAATCTATAAATATTTTACTTAACCTGGTATGTGGTTACATCTAGTGCTTGGGTGGTACCTTTTGCTACTTTGGTTATTCTTAATTTTTCCTTTAACTTGGTTTCCATGGAAACAATTTGAACTTAGTGCATATTGGGGGCTGTAGATGCTAATTATGATATTTTATGTCTGTGTGAGTATCAAATGTCACATTCCTTACACTAAAGAAGTTGACAAATATATAAAACCCTTCCTTATGCACTATTGAACTTGTATATTTCACGAGTCATTATTGCGTCAAGTTCATTGATGCTAATATATTAACCTTTTTATTATATGTTTGGTATGGATTGTTTCTGGTATAAGTGGCGATAAGATGATTAGGTTGGATTAAAAGTTTGGAAGGGGGACATCACTGTGCATCACATGCACATATTTCTAGTTTAAAACTCTTTTGTGTCTGGTATAAACAAAGTATTAATCAGTTATGAGAGACAAGTAGATGTAAATAAGGTGGAAGATAAATACAGGTAAAATATGATAATTCAAATTTATTCAATAATTGTTTCCAAAAAAGAATGAAACATTTTATATAAACAGAGATAATTGAAAGATTTGTATTTTTGCTCTCAGTTTATTCTTCCTCTTGAAGCTAATGAACAGAACTCAAATCCAAGAACCAGTTTACAGAACAGAAGGTAACATCAATCAATAGAAATTCAAATGTAATTTCTTTGTTAACAATAAATTCAAACAAATCAGACAAACCCAAAATAATTAATATCAAGGTATTCAGCATCAGTACATTAAAAAACAGTACATTGAAATCAAAATATATATCTCTGCTTTCCTTGAAACTTTAAGTTCATCTGCTATTAACTTTGGTTACTCAATCCAGAAGTAGATTGGAACCAGGATAGACGCATTTTCAATCTGTTATAGCAAGTTAAATCTGTGATTCAAACTTTATCTTTGAGTTATGTTCTATTTGTCTTGAAAGATCATTGCTGCATTAAACAGCATAGAATTTTGTAAACTCATTCACTGTTATTGCAATATCATTGCATTACTTGATGTTTTATCCAGTTCTAGTTGGTAGTGTAGGTTGTTGTTTTTTAAAATCAATAGTAAAAAAATAGGGAAGTAAATAAAATCAAATGTGATGATTTGAACATGAATCAGCATATCAAATTTCAATTATCCTAAGTAAGTGTACCAGCTTCAGACTGGAAGCTGGTGTGAATTTCTAATCGTAACACCTCATCTCTATGACAATTTTCACACAAAAACACATAGAAAAGCTATTTAACTTACAAATTGCAGTGACACTTTCTGTATCAGTCCGTTTTTAACTTCTTCAAAGAATTTTTTCCATGCAAACAATATATCTAAGAGAATGGTTCCATGTCCTTATCACTTACCTTTAGAGTTTGACTAAGATAATTTTAATGTTGGACAATACACAAACCCCCTCTCCCCCTATATTTCACCTACTTTTAAGGGTGCAAGGGGACCGGTAATGAGACCTGGGATCTGTCTTCGAAGTTTACACAGGGTAATCGAGCCAGGAAACCAGTATAATCATTTCTGGTCCCCTTGCAGACACGACTGTGTCACAACTTGTTTATGTTATATAGGTACAAGTATATATATGTAACATCCGAACTACGGATCCGACCCATTTTAAGATGGGACGCGTCCCAACTTGGAATCCTAAGTTGGGTCATCCCATCTTAAGATGGGACAGGAGGTATTCATTAAATAATATTCTTATTAGTATATGAAGTTTGTTAATAACATATGTTTTAAAATCATTTAGGTATATACTTTTCGTACCCGTATTGAAAATTCAACTTTATATTCGTTTACTTGACTTACTGGCTTTGATTTATCTCTCATCGTCTACAAGCCATTGGACATAAATACATTGTATACAAAAACTGATTTAAACGTACATAACAGATTCTATTACTTTAAACTTAAAATGATTATTGTAAGTTGGGTGTCTTTAGAACTTAACTTTCCTGTGTACTCATAAAATATGCAAACTAACAAGTCAAATTGATAAGTATATTGACTAACATTTTGAGGCTAAGATATGATATTCCTACTAATAATATGTATCTTCGTTTTTCTATAAAAGACAACGTCTGTCGATAATCCCCAACTTTCTTGTATGGCCGTCCCAACTTGGAATTTCATTCAGTTTTAATCAAAATTCATTAAATACATAACTAATCATTTCGAAACTAAGATATGATATTCCTACTCTATAAACGGTTACTATATGCGTTTTAATAAACGTCCAGTAATACACATGTTGAAAGTTAATGATACCCCACTCCCTTATAAGTTCGTTCCAACTTCGACATTTCCCCCTTCTTTACTCCAAGAAGCGACTGCAATACAAGAGAGAAGGAAATCATTTCCTGTTAACTGTTGTTTTCTTAACATTTAAATAATATTCATTTTGCTTTTGGTGACAACCTCTTAAGTAGAAATATAAAAGATTAGTTTCAAAATGCTAGTTTATTTATTTTGTGAGCTTTAGTCAAATCTGAAAGAAAATTCTAGATGGGATGGCCAAATAGGAGGGTGGAGGATCATTGTTAACATGTTTAGCACTAAATGTTTAAAATTCATGTTCATTTTAGTAACAAATTCTAGAGTAGGAATACAAAGACTTAGTTTTACATTTTTTAAATTAAACGTTTGATAAGTTTTGAGTTAAATACTGAAAGAAATTCCGAGTTGGGACAGCTATATAGGAGAGAGGGTGACCAGTACCTGTCGACATAAAAGTTTAAAATTATATTCATATTTCTTTCATTACGAGTCATCATGTATATATCTGATCGTTTAAGGTATTATATAGATATATATTTGTTAACGCTTGACTTGTTAAGTCTGTATAAAAGGACCTCTGAGGAAGAGTTATGTTCCAGATGTTCACTTATGCTAAAATACGTCAAATTTGGGTAACCCACATAACAACAAACTTCAACAGTTTTTAGTTACATTAATATTTGATTCAATCGACTTAGGATCACTCACAGGCCCTTGGATTATTAAATTTAAAAAATTGTAATTTAAAAAATTGTTTTGAGAACACCCCCTGGTTCGAATTGTACCTCCGTTAATAGTAAGGAACAGATAACTCTAATTCTCCGTCTTGCAACCTATGAGATCTCTCGCTGCGGACACACCTCCCTTAGGGTCAAAGGTGACGGCGGCCATTTGTCCACTCAGCATTAAATAACCCCAAATATTTATTTGTTTAAGTGATTTGGAGTAGAAAGGCAAATCATTTGTGATCATGTCTGCATAAATTTTATATTGATTGCGTGCGTATTCATTGTAGCATTCGGTCAAGAAAGCGGGTGGGGGCGAATCGAGTGTCTGGCCCTTCCATATATTATTAACAGAGGTACAATTCGATTCAGGGGGTGTTCTCCAAAAAAAATTTTTTTTTTTTTTTACAAAAATTTTTTTTTTAATGATCCGAGGGCCTGTGGGACCACTGGGTGTTACTGATTTATCACGTGTCTATTACAGCGAGGAACGTGTTATCGTCGTCCAAATCAGTGAAGAAAAATCAAAATTATTATCACAATACCGACAATCCCGTAACGATATTTGAATATATCTTTTGTAAAGGCTTAACCATGTATTAATTGACAGCCAAAAGTCTTGTATAGACATCCATGATTGTCTTTTTTTAACTTGATCACCGCAGTGAGGCTGTTCAGAGTCTTCATCCCACAACGTCATTCGTCTAGTAACACCTAAACTAAGACACAAATCTTCAGCTTCAACTTGGCTTAATGATAAAATAAGTAACAATAACACTTCATTCCCTGCTACCACGCCCCCTTCAGAAAGGATATACCAACCACAGGTGGCGGTGTTGCTATCTACGTTAAAAAAAACCCTACATGTTACTCTTATTGTTAAGTTATCTCCCTTAGGTCTTGAGGCAATTTGGGTTAAAATTGTCTGTAAAACTAAGAGTTATTTGATTGGAAATTTTTATAGAGCTGACAAAAGCGATCACTACTGGGAATTGGTTCTCCAATCAGTTGGTAATGGACACTGTCATTGTTGGTGACTTTAACATCAATACATATAATCAGACTAGTAATTTGATTGACAATCTTCTTGATACGTATGATTTGCAGCAGTTAATCACTGAACCAACAAGGATCACTCAAAACTCAAGTACGTTACTTGACTTAATTTTTGTTTCTAATTGTAATTTCATTTGTACTTCAGGAGTGCTTGATCCTTTCTGCAGTGATCACTGTCCAGTTTTTGTGTGTGTTGGTGGCCTCGATAGGTTCCTCTTACATTTAAGAGAAAAAGTTTATTACTATGATAGAGCTGATGAATCGAGGCCTCAACATCATAGACTGGAACACGGTTTTTTTAATGTAATGACACCGATAATCTGATTGAAGAGTTTATTGATATCTTGCGAAATATATGTGATGTTAATGTCCCAAACAATGTTGTAACTATAAGACACAGAGACAACCCATGGATGAATACCATTATACGGACACTGATCAGGAAGAGAAATAGACAACATAAAAAAGCAAAGACTCGAATTTTGATTCTGATTTGCAAACCTTTAGATTTCTGAGAAATAAAGTAACAGCAGCAGTGAGATCAGCCAAAACGAAGTATATATCAGAATTAGATGATAAGATCAACCAAGGGGGTAACTCCAAATGCTGGTGGGCGTTAGTGAATAAATATATGAAAAACCAAAAGTACTTAAAAGAATTTTCCACCTATTGTTCATAATGATACTTTTATCACTGATTCAAAAGAATAAGCAGATACACTCATTGAGTATTTCGCTAATCAAGCACAAGTAAATCACCCTGACAAGGAAACTCCTATACTTGAATGTAAAGTAGAGAATACACTTGAGTCAATTGTACTGACTACCCAAGAAGTAAAGGACATTTTGTTATCAGTTGACACCTCAAAAGCTAATGGACCGGACAAAATAGGTAACAGATTTATCAAAATGATAGCTTCATCTATAGTTATTCCTCTTACAAACTTGTTTAACTCATCACTAGATAACTGTAAATTTACAAGGGCTTCTGTTATTCCAATCCATATAAAGGGTAGCTTACATGATTGTAAGAATTAAAGGCCTGTATCTTACTAGCTGTCTGTCGAAGGTTTATGAAAAATGTATTTTTAAACATGTGTTCAACTTTTCCAGAGATAATAACGTATTAAGTAACGTGCAATCTGGCTTCATGCCCGGTAATGGTACTGTAAATCAACTGACATACCTGTATGATTTTATATATCGTGCATTAGACAATGGCAAAGCAGTTAGGGCAGTCTTCTGTGACATAAGTAAGGCATTCGATAAAGTATGGCATAAGGGAATAATAGTGAAATTAAAGCCTGTGGTATAAAGGGCAAGTTACTGGACTGGTTTTCTGGTTACCTTCAAAACAGAATTCAGAGAATATGTATAGACAATTACAATACAGATATGAAAACTATTACTGCTGGGGTGCCACAAGGATCCGTCCTGGGACCGTTATTGTTTTTAGTTTACATCAATGATATTATAGATGGTATTGATAATAATATTCGTCTATTTGCAGATGATACTTCAGTGTATGTTATTGTTGATAATCATGATTTTACTGCTGCTTCCTTAAATGATGACTTAAGAGGATTTCTAATTGGGCTGAAATATGGCTAAGTTGACTTTAATCCAGGTACGACTGAAGCAGTTCTATTCTCTCGCAGAAGTAATAAAGAGCCGATTCTTAGACTTACAATGCAAGGAGCAGACATAAACGAAGTTGACAAACATGAGCATTTGGGAATTACATTACAATCTGATTGTAGGTGGAATTACACATTGCTGAAATAGTTAAAAAGATAAGTCCATTAGTAAATTGCCTTCGTAGTCTAAAATATAGATTATCAAGAAAATCATTAGATTTCACGTTTCTACCAAATAGTTCATGCTCGCCTCAGACTTGGATGCAGTGACTTGAATGCACACATGTTTGAACAGCACATATCATTAAGTCCATCCTGCTCTTGTGGTCACCCTTATGAAGACCCACTGCACTTTTTTTTCATTTGTCCAAATCTTTCCATTATAAGAAATGAAATGTATTTTTACATACAGGGTTACAATCTCAACTCTGTCTTAAATGGAGTCTCCAACAAACATAAATTCATCAACAAGTTGATACTTAAATCTGACCATACTTTCATTATAGACTCGCGAAGGTTTGACAAATGATAAATTGTTTCCCATACGCTATACAGGCTTGCTTGCTCTCCTTTGTGTATCGCATTGTTCAATATTCATGTATTTTGTTATGTATTGATGTAAAATGTAATTGAGAGGTATTTGTATATAATATAATTTGTATATCAATTTATTGAATAAAAATATGTTTACACCAACCTACCTAAATGATTTAAAAGCATGATGATCAAGTTCTTATGGATAGTCAACTTCTTTATATTGTCTACATGTGTACGCAACCGGTTTGTCCTGTAAAGTAAACATGCCCAATGAATAAACCGGCCCAGCCCCATCTAAAAATAGCTGCTTCCTTTTCATATTGTAATCGTACCGGTTTAACAAAGGTGTTCATTAATGCATGACCGAGATCTCGGCGAGAGGATCAAACTAAGGGCGGTTAGACAGACGGGTCGCAGAGAAGCCAGGTAACACTCACACCTGCACGGACTTCGACCACTCGACTGATTTATTTTCCGGAATACCAGCAGATACACTATGAGGGATAAAGGTTGTAGTAAGGTTGAAATATGCCTGATTACAGCAAACATCATCGGGGTGGCAGCTATTGTAATTATAGCAGCTGTTATAGGCACTGATAAATGGGTGATGTTTACGGTGGACAGGAGTAAACTTCTCACCAACCAGCGTTCGGATTCTGAGACTGGAATTATCGCACGATACTCCCATACCCGACATCGGGGTATGTTCCGGGAATGTTACCCGGGGAATGATACCAAATGTAAGTATATCAGGGATTTTTCTTCTTCATAAAAATACTTCTTATTTTTGAAAGGTCACATTCTTTCCCATTTTTAGGCTGACTAATTAAGTAATTTGACTAGTAAGAATAAGATATTTGTTCGATGACTGAAGAAATGAAATCTATGAAATAGTATTTTTGTTTTTAGTAAATAATAGTGTTAACACTTAACAGTATGTAACCGCACATCAAAATTCATCATCATTTTGAAACTCTAGAGCATGAACTTGTAGAAGTTAGGGCGTGACACAAGCATACCAGGTCATCGCTCATGTGTAACGGACTATAGCTCATATAACCTGCTTCCTTACTATAGTTTAGATCCACTGTACAGTCTTGTCCCACATAACCTACTTGCTTACTATCCACTAGTTCAGATATGATAATAATTTAGGTGCAATTACGCACAAGAAAACTGTACAAACCATAGGCGTAGGAACACTTCAAAACTTGGGGGGGAGGGGCGGCAAGATTTTTCATTTGTTAAGCGGGGGGGGGGGGGGGGGGGGGGGGGGGGATAATACAGTGTCACCTGTTACCTTGGTACGTTACAGTCATATGGTTTTCACGAGAGCTCCTGTGACAAATATAGCAATGGCTATCATGCTTAAAATATGGATTCTATCATTAATGGAATTAAAGAGGTTATATTTTTCTTTTACCTGAGAGAATTAAAAACATGTCTTCATCTCAATTATAGTGCTTAAAATCGATTTTCAAAATGTCCCCCCCCCCCCCCCCCCCATATTTTTTGTGGGACACATAGTTTCGACCTATTAACTTTGATATGGTTGTTTTTGGATTTTAATATAAAACAAGATAATATCCTAATTTTGGCATTTTAGAGATCAAAATGTAACTTTAGAAGGCTATTTCAAAGGGACACAGAGTATGTTATTGGAGTCAAATATGTCGAACTTTATTGATGATGTTAATCCATGGAGAAGTAGTGGTCGATTCAGCAAAACACCATCTTCGATGTTATCACTTCCATATAGAAACAATAAAAGGGTGTAAGTTTTGAAAAGTAAGTGATGAAAAAATTCTCCCTCAGATCACATAGCCTGATCCCTTACTGTACAGTCCATACAATAGCTCACATAGCCTGATCCCTTACTGTACAGTCGTACATTATTTCACATAGCCTGATCCCTTACTGTACAGTTGTACATTATTTCACATAGCCTGATCCCTTACTGTACAGTTGTACATTATTTCACATAGCCTGATCCCTTACTGTACAGTTGTACATTATTTCACATAGCCTGATCCCTTACTGTACAGTTGTACATTATTTCACATAGCCTGATCCCTTACTGTACAGTTGTACATTATTTCACATAGCCTGATCCCTTATTGTACAGTTGTACATAAGCTCACATAGCCTGATCCCTTACTGTACAGTTGTACATTATTTCATATAGCCTGATCCCTTACTGTACAGTTGTACATTATTTCACATAGCCTGATCCCTTATTGTACAGTTGTACATAAGCTCACATAGCCTGATCCCTTACTGTACAGTTGTACATTATTTCACATAGCCTGATCCCTTACTGTACAGTTGTACATTATTTCACATAGCCTGATCCCTTACTGTACAGTTGTACATTAGCTCACATAGCCAGTTCCCTCTCATAGCCAGTTCCCTTACTGTACAGTGAAACATTTGCATTCATAATTTGGTCCGTACTTCAGTGTTACATTAGCTAACATAGCCTGATCCCTTGCTGTACAGACAGCTTGGGTTAACTGTACAGTCGAACATTAGCGCGCATTGTCTAATTTGATGTGCTGTCAAACATTAAATCTTCTGTTCCAAAGAATCTTTCTAATCTATGAAATGGCAGGCGAAAACACAATTGGAAAGATTTATAACCAGTCTCTTAATATATACCCTCTGTGTGTCTCAATAGCTAAGCCAGTTAATGAAAACAACTTTATGTGTGTGTATAATCAAATGCGTCTGAATGCAGTTGTGAAGATCTTTTTGGTGAGGGTATTGTTCTCAATGTAACTTTCTCACATCATGCTTTATCCTCCCACATCAGCATAGTTTGATTGCTCTCATACTTTACAGCAGTATTGCTCCTTGGGAAATTTGCCCACCCTTTCTGCTTGGTGTGCCCTTAAATTTTTAGGAGTGTGATACTTTTACTAATACAAAGGGTCCTGTTTGCTCAGAATGATCCCTTAAGCTGATAATGCTGTTAACTGCCATAACGTATCTTCAAAATGATATTGAAACCATGAATCAGTGTCACTAACACATAGAAATGAATATATTGTCAAATAAATTTTTCATTTTCTTATGTTTTAGTTCTTGAAATGGCATCAAATGTGATTGACAAAAACTGCTTCCAGTTGCTATTTGTGGACAATGTTGAAGGATCAAGCAATGAATATCAGCTAATGATAGGTGAAGTATTTTATTTTGTACCCTTATCACAAGATCATTTTTAGCTCATGAGGCCTTGTAAGGCAAGTTTGGTTTATGCTATGGTCGATTGTCTCTAAAACTTTAGCATATTTTAATTCTCTTCCAGAACTGTAACCCAAAAAAGATGAAATGTAAGGGGGAGGTAGGAAGTTTTCATTAAAACCTTTAAATGTCAATTTTTCAGAGTTTTATCTTTGTTACATGAAGTTTGTAGATTTTGCCCTGAACCATCTTCAGATATTGTTGTGGCAGGGCGTTCACCCTCAAATCTTGTTTCGACTATTCCCCAGATACCATTAATGTTAGGTAACTCAAGGCTGCAGATAAGGGCCATACAACTGTATGTACGGGTGAAAAATGGCTGGATTCGATCAATAATTATTATTAATTATCAAATACCCTCTTAAAGAGCAACGTACGTTCAAACAATTATATACAACCGTACCTTAAATCTAAAAAGTCTTTAATTTTCTTTTTAAATTAAACATCTAGATAGAAATGCTCTTAGTTGCAAACACAACATGGAAACAAAAGCTTTTGAATCACTTCCCTCTCTGACAAAAGATAAACTAGAGTGACCTCCCTTCACTTTGAAAGTACAAAAATTGATTTATTCAAAAAAAGTACTCTACTGCATGAAGTTAAGCTGAACTTTCTACCTGCTGTGAAAAATCAGAGGGCGTTTATTGTGGTTACCGGTAAACAGTCATCCGTTTACTTCGTCTAACGAGCAAGAATTCACTATTTGTCTAGCATCAATATTCTCTGAATACTTTAATTTTCATTATTGTGATAAACATGGCACAATATATGAATCTAATTTATTAATCAAAGTATGCAAATGCTAAAAGTGGTAAAACTTGGCAAAAACCCAACCAAGCATCCCATACATTAAAAACGACATTTGCGATATATATAACACAGACAAATATTCTGCATATACTCAATGTAGTTATTTAAAATATATGAAATTCTGGTCATCATGTCACAATTTGTTTTTGTTTTAAGTGATTATTCAACAAGACATCATTCTGAAAAAAGTATCATGTACATCAACAGATTATGATTTCCATCCATGAATAATTTTGGGTTTTTTTTGTAATTCAAATAAACTCTGTCCATTTGTTGTCCATTACTATGTTGAAATGTCTTGTTTCTCTATTAATATGCATGTTTGAATTTATACATACATGAACAAAAATAAATTAAGTTATAAAAAAACCACAAAAAAACCCCCAACAGTTTACATTTCACAAAGGAAGGCATTCAATAACATCAAGTTAGGCATGGGTCTTGAAACAGATTTAGTGGCAGTATCATACTAAAAAATTAAAAAAACAGAATGCGCTCACCTCAAACTTTATTTCAAACATTAATAACATAATACCGACATCAAATTTTAAACTATTGCTGAAGCCGGTCTCGAAATACTAAATGTGTGAGCTCCCTTTAGCACATTTAGAAAATGTCGGCAATGTCTGAGGCTTGCTACAAGTAAGGTCATCCGAGATTCCCAAATATCTCATTTCTGTATGAATGTCTGTCCATGGAAATCGTGCAGGGACATCGATGACACAACATAGACCAGCCAAAGAAGTAGTTCAAATTCAAGTTGTTGTTATGGTGGAAGGGAGATAAACTGACTATATTTGGAAATCAGAGGCATGTCAGAGAATTATTTAGAGCCTCACGCTACATGTTTGACTTTAAATTGAATTTAGAGCTATTATAATTCCGTTTATCTCCTAAATATATTTTTATATTTAAATGTTTAGAAATTCATTATTTTTAACAACAGTAGGTACCCTTGGTAGATTTAATTTAGATTTATTCTGCATAGAAAAAAAACCCATAAAACTTTCCAAGCTCACGGACTGGCCTCAAACATTATGACAGCACCATTCGCTGAGGGGTGATAGCTTGTTTATATTCAAAGTTTTTTTTACTTGTTATACCAATAATGTTAATGACTACAAATAATTATTATTGCAATATTGAGCCTGATATTAACTTAAAGTAAAAAATCCTACACAAAATTCTAGGATAGATATTGAAAATGAAAGTTTATTTTTCAACTTAATTTCAGACTACAGTTGTTGTTCATACCAGAGTACTTCAAAGAAATATAAAAATTGTCAAAATAAGCACCTATTTCAATAAGACAAAATACTGATTGATATTCACCTAAAACTGATTTTTAAAGAATTATTTTAACATTGAATAAATTTCAACATTAATGTTATGGAATATCTATATCAACAAGAGAATTGTATTATATTGAGTGACAGTTTTGCTTACATTTATGTTCATAACTGTCTAATATTCCAAATACATGTTACAATTAAATATTGATATTTGAATAGAAATTTAATGATTGTCATTTTGAACTGTAAACTTGTCCTATTTGTTTATTGTAATGATCTGTCTGCGATGAGGAGCCATTAACTTAAGAAAGTTGAAATCGTTTGTTCAGACTCCCTGACTAAAGAGGTTTTGAATTCATAGATTTGATGACCTTGTGACACATAATAAGGAACAAAGGGACAACCCCCTATAAACTTATTTTCATCTTCTCCTGAAGAAGCAAGAGGCCTTTGAAGCTGAAACCTAGTGTATAGACTGCTTAGCTGATTTGCATTCTAAGATTTGGTGACCCTGTGAAACCTAATAAGGGCCAAAATCCTATTTTCATCTTCTTCTCCATAAGCAAAAGGCAGGGAAAGCTAAAATTCTTGTGTGCAGACCTCTCAGCTGTTCAGGATTATAATAAATGTTCATCCCGTGGCAGCTTGTATGGTGACCCTGTGATATTTTATAAAATGAATTACAGATAGTCATATGAGCTACAAAGCTAATAACTATTTTTAGCTCAGCAGAACTTGATAGGTCAGATAGGGTTATGGCATGTCCAGTTGGGTTTGTAAATGAGAAGCATATGATAGTTTTTTTAAACTCATCAGACCTTAAAGGCTAGATTAATTAAAGGTATGACCTTTTTACCAAATTTCATCTTCCATAAATACTGCATCCTAAAACCTGAATTCTTTTTCAGAAGAGATCCTCCTGGGGTTTTTGCTATATGACAGGTTGTGACTTTATAAAAAATATACAAAAAAATACATAAAACATGTTTTTCAATCTCATTAAAATATAATCTAATGTTGCTGCACTATGCAATGCAGATTATAGATCTCACTAGGCTCCTTATACTCAAGCCGTCAGGTTAACCTTTGCTTCAGTTTTACCTCTAAATCTCATTGGCTCGGCACAGACACTTTCAAGCAATCACAATGCCCTTCTCTTGATGGCCTTCTAAGAGATTCCAAGTAAATAAGCAAGTTAAAGTTGAAACTCTTATAAATTTTCGATTTTACAGAGAACAAGTTGAAGTAATTTTCATATATCCGTTAATAGAATAACAACCCAACTGATTTAGTTATAACATTTAAGTTTTTGACGAAACAAGGGTCCATTTCATTAGCATATAAATGTTGCATATGACTAATTAATAATTATCAAGAAACCTCTTATCGGTATTTGTACATGTTTTGGTGTTTTTTGTTTCTCAACATGTTTATTGTTTCACGAAATTTGAAATTATTCAACGATTACTACAAACTAAAAGTCAAATTCTTTATTCAACGTATCTGTTTCCAAAAAAAGCATTTGGATTGATACAGTCTACTAAAGGATAACGTTGATGTATGCAGAGTTTGCTTTGTTAAAGATAACTCCATAGCTTTCGATTGACTTGATTGTTCAACAAGCCGAGCTAGGGTAAACTTTGAATATTTTGGCAGTTCGACTTTCAGAAAACAGTCGGAAGTTTACAGTTGCTGAGTTTGGGTAAGTGTACAACCGAAATACAATTAGCCTGCACAATCGAATACGGGGCAGGGGCTGGATGGCACAGTGGTTAGTGCGTTCAGCTTCGGATCAAGAGGTCCGTGGTTCGAATCCCGCCAGGGGCTCAGCAACTTTGTCTGCAGTAGAGAACTGTTCTACACGCAGTCAGGTTTGGGTGCAATGCTACACTGAATTTCAGCGGAGTACCACCCATGGTTTGCTAGTTCCAGCCTATGCTCACAGGTTTCACCGCAATGCATAGCCACAATGATGTTGCGGGCTTTCTCCCTGCAACAATACTAGCAGCCGCGATATAAGTGAAATAATCTTTAAAGCGGCATTAAGCACCAACTCACCTCACCTCACCTCACCTTGAATACGGGGAACAAGCTCATTGGCTGATTTGCATTATGTCAGAGGCAAACATGACAGCTCGCGTAACGGAGCCTGGTGAGACTTCCATGCGTCATGAAGTTGAGCATTTAGATTTAATTTTATTGAAATTGCATGTTTTTGTACATATCACCTTTTTCTTCTATATGTAGAATAGTAGACCTGTGGATGGTGGCCTTATGCCGAGACGATATATCCCGATTCCAATTTTATTAGAATGGAAGAATCACCAAGAAATTGCAAGACGATTAACATCACGATATAATTGGTTGCGATACAATACGTTGCCCGATTCTCTACAGTTTATGAAAGATGAATGAACAAGACTTGAAAAGTAATCTTATTTGTTAGCTACCAACCTGTCATAAACATTACATGAATTGAAAACACAAAATCAGAGAGACAAAATTTGCAGATAAAATATGAGAAATATCATATATTTTATATTTTTCTAATCACTGTAATCTCTAAATTAGAATATAAACTTTGTTACTTGTTTGAAGTAGAATATGTTAATAGTATCAGGAGACATTGTCTCTTATGGCAAAACATCAATGTTTCATGGATAAATATCCTGATATATTGTCTGAATGAGTTTTGTATCAATGCACTTGTATTGCAAAGTAGACGATGCAAACATCGTTACACCACTAAAGAAAAGGTTTGCATGGTACCCCCCGTATATCAGACGCGTTAAAACAACATCCGTTATGTTTGGTTGCACTGATGTTGACTACTCTGTTACAATTCCCAACTAATGGACTCGTCCAAACAATAAGAAAATGACTTTATTCTTGATATTATTCAACAAAATACAATAAACTTAATATTTTGTAAAAATGAATACATATTATTATGTGTATATTAATTTAGAATATCACAGAAATACAATATATTCTGTTTATTCAAAAATATAGTTTTTTTCAGCACTTAATAAATAATCAGTACACATAGAAAGTTAAGCCAAGTTTCAGCAAGTGTCCTGAATCAAAGAACTCCAATGGAGACTTTTCTCCAGCATGCCGCGTCTCTTGAAGACAGGCAAGTCTGTTTTTGGTCTCTCAATAGACCCTATTTCTGGTCGGGGTATCAGCCCCAGCGTTGATCTGCTGGAGTCTGGCTCGCTTTGCTTTCTCTATCTTCAAGATGATCTCAACCAATTCGAAGATGTTGGGGTCTAGATTGGGCAGTTCTTTCTTCAACATGATAGAAGTGATGTCCTTTGGTGCATGTGTATGTGCTCAAGTCACATTAACAATGAAGTCTCCTGTGGAGGTGCACTTCCAAGCACAATTCTTCAAGGTGCAGCTCCAATGGATAAAGTCCCCGTACTTTTTTCTTACAGAGGGTGTGGCCTTGGAGGAAAACCTGAGGAGTACCTTTCTGTGATTATGCATCTTTTTACGTGGGTAGCGATTGCTTGTTCTTTGTTTTTAACTCGACCAAAACTTCCGTTTTACTGACGTCAAGCCATGTTGTTTAATTGCTCTTTTGGATGTTTTTTCGGGCTTGCTTGATAAAATGAATTTTGCATTTGTATAGATGTGGCGGTTATCTTTTTTAGTGTAGGCGCATCACATATTTTACATAAGTTGCAAATTATTCTATACATGCATGATAAAACTATCTTGTATGATTCTTGCACTTGTTCAAGCTTTGCTTTAATTGTGGGGGAAACCTCACCCAGGCCGATGCCTGCTACCTATTTGGTTGAAGACAATGACGATGATTCAAGGTGCTCTATATGTTCCAATTTCTCAAACCGGACCCGACGAGGCGGGCCCTTGGATGCAGCTTATGTACAAAGGGGTCAGGGGTCACCCCTCCCTGGAAACAAAATGTCCTGCTCGCCCTCCCCTATGAACTTGGTTATACCTTGTTCTTAGGGTTGCGACAGTCATCAAGGACAAGGGAGACCATATTGCATGGGTCAAGGGCATCAAAGGCGGCCATTCTCACCAGACAAGGCAGAAGTCCATCGCAAGGTATTTCTGATTGAGCAGGAAAAAGGCAGGTATTACTCAACCTACTTCCTTGTCACCAAGAGGGATAGGGGCTTCCAGCCCATTCTGAACTTAAAGTACTTGAACAAGATGTAGGAGATACCATCGTTCAAGATGGAGACACCGAGGTCAGTTATAACATCGAGGATTGGCTTTCGTCAATCGAACTCAAAGATGCGTACCTCCATGTTCCAATGCATCCCAAGTTAAAGCAAAACCTTTGGTTTGCGTTCAACGTGGTTTGTTTCCAGTTTTGTATGCTCCCTTTCGATATTTCAATGGCACCAAGGGTGTTTACCAAACTAATGCTGATTCCTGCGCAGGTCTCCCGGTTGCAGGTAGGTGCAACTAACTTATCCCGGCTTTGTCTCGAGAGTAGAATCAGGAAGCCACCCAGGCCATTCTGAATCTTCTGGTTCAGCTTGGTTGGATTATCAAAGTCAAGAAGTCATATCTCATGACAGGATCTAATCTTTTTGGGAGCCAGATTCCCTTGCTCTAGAATGTGGGGTCAAGGTGTCCCAGACCGTGAACCTTTTCCTCCAGTCCCTGCTCACTCCACACGGATGTGGCTCAGGTTGCTTGGGAATTGGGAATATGGAGGCCTAGGTCGACCCAGTCTGGAGGACTTAATTGAGGATGGGTCGTAAACAGCAGGCTCTAACTGCATTGTGGTCTCATTCCGAGAGTCTGAAGACAATGGTCACTATTCCCGAGTGGCTTTCCGCTCGTCCCGAGTGGTGGCGAATCGAGAGCAATTTGTCCATGGGTCTGCCCCTCGAACTCCTAGTATGACTGTCACAACCTTTCTTGGGAGAGGCATGGCAGTTCCTACACTGGTGGGACCGATACAGCAGACAGGGGATCCAAGTGTAAATCCTTGGTGTGGACAATATCCGAGCCGACGCATTGTCACACCGTATGCTGGCTCTGCAGGAATGGATGCACCACTGGGAGATATTCGGAACCATCCCCCAGTTGCACAGGTAATTCCATGTGGATCTGTTTGTGTCCTCAATGACCTAACATACGCCAGTATACTACTCCGAGATTCCAGATCTGGTAGCTCTGGCAGCTGACGTCTTCGTGATTAATTGGACACACAGTGTGCTGTGGGCCTTCCAGCCAATGACCCTGATTCCTAGGGATCTGTTGCAGGTGGGCTGCCATCACTGCCCAGATTTATTTTCACTCAGGAGGGGGCATCACACCCAAATCCCAGGATTCAGTGGGTGGCTTGACCTCTGGTTGTAATCGCCTCCAGGACGATTCGTATTCCTGCACGAGTTGCAAACACAATACCGGCTTCGAGGAGGGATTCCACAAACATTCAGTGTGAGGATAGATGGGCCTATTATGCACGCTGGTGTGGAAAAAGAGGGATCCCTTTTCTGCGGTCTAGTGCAATCAAGTCTGGCAGTCAGGTAACATCTATGCAATGTCAGCCAATCCTGAGCTGACTGTCTTTCATTAGCACAGAACTAGCATTAGATTGCCAGACTTTTACCGTCTGAAGGTTGATCACTCCTTTCATGTGACAGCTCCATTTGAACTTTTGGCAATGACTCAGTCGGAGACATCAGGGGCGAGGTTGACGCAACCTTATATCATTGATGTGTGTTGCACCCTCAAGGTGTATATTAAAAGAACAAAATACATCTGTAAGGATAAGCAGTTGTTCTGTTGATAGGGCGGGGTTGAGCCCAGCTTACGAGCTTCAAAGCAAACCATATTTCATTGGATAGTTTCAGCTATTTCTCAATGGTGTGTCCACACGGCTTTGAAGTACAAGGATTTCAGCCTTGATTAAGGTTTCCCAGGGGTTGCGAGCATCGGCTGGAACTAGCGAACCATTGGTGGTACTGCGCTGAAATTCAATATAGCATTGCACCCAAACCTTACTACGTGTAGAACAGTACTCTTCTGTAGGCAAAGTTGCCTAGCCCCTGGCGGGATTCGAACCACAGACCTCCTGAATGCGCAAACCACTGCGCTCTCCCGCCCCCAAAAAGACTCAAGATTTTGGATTTGATCTTGCCCCTCATCAAATATGAGCTAAACAGGGTGTATACCCTCAAATCTCTATTTGTCTTTTGTCCAGAAACTGATAATGCTAAGAATCTTAAATTTTAGAAACATCTGTGTTAGATTGAGGCCAAGATTTGAAAATTCATATTACTACATCCCAAAAAATGCTTATGACCCTTAACCCTTGAAGGTGGTAAGGACATATAACCATGGCTTAAAGTTATTTAATTTCTTTATTTCGATACAAAGGTGTGGGCCATCGGCCCTAAGTACAACACGGTCCATACATAGTAATGATAACATTAACTTGCACAAGCAGTTTGATAGCTATTTCACAATAGTTTTAAGGCAGAAATTAGACGCGTGGTAGAGGTAACAAGCCAGATTTCTAATAACAGATTCTTGATGGGAAGACATAAGCATGGTAAACGTCGACAGTGACGAGTACATGTAATACTTAGAGGGTATATATTGCTGATGAAGGTTATGATAAGCATCACAGATCAGCAGGAAGTGGTACTCAGACTCAACTTGCCCACTGTTACAAACTTTAAAGAGTCTGTCCTCCTTCCGAGTATTATAATATCTACCAGTTGCAATTGCTAATTTATGTGAACTACCGCAGAACTGGGAAAGTGCAATTCAAAATTTATTGATAGTTATAGCGGATAGGTAAAACTCGGGTTGGAAAACATTCTTATATATAGAATAGTTAAAATATTTAATACTATTAATGATTGTATCTCAGAAATAAAGGAAGAAACTCCAGCAACATCTTGTTTTTCCCCACATGTAGCCGAAACCATGACTATAAAGAAGATACTTAATTTGTGTCACCCAGCTTTGTTTCCCATTCTTCGACAAAAGAAAAAGGAAGTCGTAACTCTTTCTAGGCAAAGGATAATTTGGCATTTTAATCAATTTTAACCAGAATTTTACATAGCGAAGATAAACTGTAATATAGAGAGGATACATGCCACATTCACCTCGCAGGACCTCGTTAGACGTAGATGACTTTACACCCAAGACACGTTTACATGCTAGAACATGCACTGTTTCAATGGCTTTACAAGCCTGCGATAGTCCCCATATTTCAGCACCATACAGCAAAATTGGAAGAACCTTTGAGTCGAAAACATTGAAAAATAGTCTTAAGGGCAATGGTTTGATATGGAAAAAAGAACATAGGATACCAAAAAGAGCCCTTTTTGCTTGCGAAACGATATTATCAATATGTCTTGTCCAAGAGAAAGTTTTGGAAAATACTACACCTAGATACTTATAGGAAGAAATACATTGCAGCTGGACACCCTTATAGAACCACTTCTCGTGTTTTGATTGACCACCACCTTTAAATGTAACAACTTTTGTTTTATCCATATTGATTTCCAAAGAATAATTAACACAATATTCCTCAAGAATATCTATGTGCTTTTGGCGTCCAAATATAGTATCAGAAATAAGAACAACATCATCTGCAAACAAGAGTAGAAATACTTGAATTATATCAGGGCGGAGCTGAATTCCATAATCACATCCCGCCTTAATAGCTACAGCCAAATCATTAATGAATAAATTGAACAGTAATGGACTTAAAATACATCCCTGTTTCAATCCAAGACCAGACCAGAATTTCTTTGAAAACTTATTTTTAAATTTTACGCAAGCGTAGACATTCTTATAAATAGATTGAATACAATTTTAGGAGATATACCATTAGCATTTAAAACTGCCAGCAATATTTGCCTATCTATAGAATCAAAAGCCTTAGAGAAGTCCACATACAGGGCATATATTTTACCTCCTTTCTTAGATAAATAATGCTCAATAATAGACCGTAGGACAAATATATTATCCACTGTGGAATATCCATGTCTGAATCCAGCCTGAGACTCACCAACCTTTTCATACGCATCTCACCTCTTAAAGTTAAAGGTCAGAAATATAGATGTGATTCTAAATTTCTTTTGAGTATTTTATAAGGGATTAGAAAACAAACAATAACAGAATGTAAAGTGAGTCAAAATGTAGTTACTCTCTAACAGCTATATTTTTATAATGATTTGTTTTCCAATTTTTCATGATTTAAGAAATATGACATGATCAGTTTTCTTCCAATTTAGTGATTAGGCATCTGAGTCTCAAGCACTGACTCGGAACAACAGGGTGATGTTGTTTTTCACCTAGAAAACTATATGTTTTAAAGTCTTCAACATCAAACAGTTCAAAGACTAGTGAGGTCCAGAGCCCAATTGCCCCAATCTTTCTTGTTTTTATTAATGTTCTAATTTCATTGCAGGACTTTACACCTCCTTTATGGCAATGTTTGTGATTGCTGAAATAGTGTTTGTTGTGGCCTACATCCTTGGTCTGTGCTTGTGTGTTCGACGACTCCACTCCCAGGCTTGCTATGCATCAATATTCTGCTTCATTTCTGGTAAGAACTCAACAGCAGATAATGTTGAGAAACTTTGTTTGTGACAATGAAAAAAGCAATTGCTGCATATTGTATCTACCATTTGTGGTAAAATCGCAGTAAAGATAGGAAGATTACAGTCAAATAAAGTGATTTGGGCATTAACAATTGTTATTGTATTAGGCTGCATGTATATGATAAAATGTTACTCATGTTTCATAATGTTTTATTTATTTCTGGTTTCCATGGAAACAATTTGAAAATACTGCAAAAGTGGCAAATAAGAGTAAAATTATTAGTTTGGCTTAAAAACTTTGGCAGGGGACATTACTGTGCATCACTTGTTTTTTATACCCCTGATGATTAGATGACAAACTTATTTGCCTGGAGCATATCTCCTGAATTATACATGCTAGCTTCACCAAACCTCATACAGAGGTCACCCTAATCCCAATATGTGCTTTTTGATTGTATGACCAACTTCTTTTTTTAATCTTTTGCGGTTTCCAGGGAAACATGAAGCAAACTGTGAGAATGACAAAGTTATTTGTCCAGAGAATTTCTCCTTCGCTTTCCATGAAAGCCTCACCAAACTTCATTCACATAACAACCATAGTCCCCTAGATGTAAAACCCACAAATGATTTTATTTTTGCGGTTTCGATGGAAACATGACTAAAACAGTGACTCAATGACAAATCATTTGTCCGGAGCATTTTACCTAAATTCCTTAATAGCCAAACAGCATTCACATAACAACCATAATCCCTTAGATGTCTCTTGTCATGGTGAGACCTACAAATGGAAATTTTTTAGCGGTTTCAATGGAAACACTACTAAAACATTTTGATACATATGTCAACCATGATCCCTAGATTTGCCTTTATGAGTAAGACTTTTATTGCCTTTTATCTTTTTGTCTGGAGTATATCTCCCAAACTTAATGAACATAAGTTGAATAGTTGACAAAAGTAGAAAAAGCCTCTAACACAGTATAGTTTACTGTTAATGAGTCACCTCATTTTATTTTCCTTTTTTAGAAACTGTCTGTCCCATCTTCTCATCAGAGCTCATTCCCAATAAAAACACAACACATTCAGAACAAAGGAATGGCCAATCAGCAACAGAAGGCAAATATATTTGTGGGCCATAGCAATATCATATACAAATATTCACATACCAACACACATACATGATAGAATATCTCCAATGAGATTCGTGAGTATCTTTTAATGAGAAATTATTTGAACTGTACCCTTTTAACGAATGCTTAGTTTGTACTACGAAGTATATAGTATACAACATGGTCCCCACATTGCTTTAACAATTGACAGCATTGTCAAACTAGTATTTTAAAGGCTCTGTAGCCTAAACATACAAAGCTGAAGATTAGATAATCAAATCATATTGTGCAACATAAAACGAGGTATTATCAAGACTCCACAGCCTGTTAATGCTTAAATGCAAATCACATCAACGCAGAATTATAAAGGCTCTACAGCCAAACTTAAATAGTAGCATATCATGCAACAAATCAGCTCTACATACAAAACTTGGCAAAATTAATTGCAGAAATTACGCAGATTACATTCTTCTCCAGACCGCAAACGAAACATATTATACGGTACATGTGCAAACACAGTGATCAGAAACCACCACCTGCACCATAAAGTAAAATACGAGAAAAGATAAGAAATGTGATATTTGAGGGGCAGTAGCATGAAGATTGCTTCTATGGATTTAAAACTATTGTCTTGCTTATTGAAACATTTTTTTTCATTTTTATGAGATCAGTTTCTATTTATTTTCTATCTATTGCCCCTTTAAAGTTAACAATGTAAATTTTGCTATGTCTATAGCAAGAGAGAGAACACTTGAAACTCCCTTCAAATATTAAGTCACCTACCGGGAAATTATCCGCCTTAATAAAATGCAAACAACAAAGGAGAAAATATTTTTGTTGTATTCATTATAATTTAATGAAAGAAACAATATTATGTGTCTATTATTATTTAATTATGACTAAAGAAGTTGTCACCATTATTCTTCTCTTAATTATTTACATTTTCATACCAAAAAGAAATTATTAACCATAAGTATCTTCTTCATTATTTCCAGCTTTTCTTCTTGCACTTGGAATGGCTCTTTTTCACGCATCCATTTATGTAGAAAGAGAACAAGTGAAAGACAAGATAAGCGGCAGGCAATGGTATTATCAGAGTTGGTCAACAGTAAGTAGTAAGATGAGATTTATTTTTTTGATAAACTAAACATATGTTTACTAAAGTTACCACAGAAGCTCATGTGAAACAAGTGCCAGAAGTGAAGAAATATTTATGTAAGGAAGCAAAGAAATCAATGATAATTATATGATTACATTATGTTTGTTCGAGTAATGAGTTTGTAAATTACATCTATCATATAAAAAAAAATACTATGTTATTAAAGAGCCACTCCGTGAATTTCTTAACATATTATTTACCTTTGATACGAACCTAAATGTCATATGTGGCAATATAAAATCAAACCATCTTAACTGTTCATGTCTAAAAGACATATATATGACAAATACTGGTTTTCCATGAATATCTAAAAACAGCCTTATAAGTGCACAAAGGTGTAGATAACACGTCCAATATACATGGATGCTTGTTATATAACCTAACAAACGCTATCAACTCCTAACTGCCCTCCTGGCTGTTTTAGATAAGTCTCCAAAATTACATTTGACTATTTGACGCGAGCCACTGTCCGGTTTTCGATCATAATTGCGACGCTCTACCTTCATATTGTCACTGTAAAAAACCAATAAGCTTTAAAATGTGTCTTTTTAGAAACAGTCGATACTTCGCGATCAAAGGACACCATTGATTAAGTTTGGCATATATGACTCCAACAACTCACGGAGTGGCTCTTTAATCGATGATGTGAACTAAACTGCCGCACAAGTAGTCAGTTTGTATAATATAGCAGCCAGTGTGTGATATTTGACTTTCATAAAAGTAATCATCAAGTATGAGTACAAAGTTAAATATGTTCCACCTTCATAAAAGTACAAAAAGAAGTTTGACTTTCCTATAAGAATAAGTACCTTTTATGTACGAGATATCAATTCGTAAAGTGCGAAGGGTTATTCGGTTGGGTGAATACAGCTTTAACATCAGTGTACCATGAGAGCAATTGAACGGTAAACTACCACCTTCATACATGTAACCAGAATGTGAAGTTTCCAGATAAACAAGTAATCAGTGAGTGTATTACAACCTTCCTAAGGGTTTTGATTTAAAGCACTGTCTGTGTCAAAGCAACATTTTAGAAAATCTTTTTAAAAAAACCCATTGTTTACTTACATTAAAGGCAAGTATAGTCCACTACATGAAGCAGTCTGCATCTCTTTCTATCTATAAACTATAGATATATTTTCTTTAAGTGGTTTTTGCCATTATTCTGATGGATTGGTTCAAGCACACCTGTAGCTTGGACTTCCTCGAAAAGATTTCAGAGTGAAAGAAAAACCTTTTCTAATGTAAGCAGTGGTGGTATATGTCACTCCACCTGTCTGTCCATCTGTCTGTCTTAAGACAAATTTTCTTACCATTTCTTACCCTTTAAGTTAGGATAACCAAAATTGGTTGCTGGCAAAAATATTAGAATACCTTGATGGGATTCAAAAATGAGAAGTGCCCAATTAATGTCCTCTGTTGCAATGCAGAGCAGTGTTAAGCACGTCTGTCAGTATACCTGCAGATTCTTGTTAACGCAATATCTCTTAAACCCATACAATCTTGTTTTGTTAACAACATCTGGGGAGTTTGGTGACCTTGACTTTATTTTCGCGGTCACTAGGGCACTTTGATCACTTTTAAAACTTTTGTTAAAGTGATATCTTAGGAATAAGGTTGTACCTCTTAATTGATCAAAATTTTGTAAATTTGGGCCTGCCACAGCCATATTTCAATATCATTAAAATGAAACCAAATTGCATAGGAGGCTGAAAAATAAAGAGTAACATCTTTCTGACTCAAATTTGTAACTTTGGTGTTGATCCCCCTTCAAATATGGATGTGGCCAGGTGTCCACCCTCAAATCTTTTTTGTTGATTTTCAAGAAACCATCAATGCTAGGAATCTAAAATTTGAAATTATCAATTTTGTAGGATGGATTAAGATGTTTAAATTGTCCGACCCCTAATAAAATGGATGTGACAGGGATGCATATTTAGGGTGAGTTATTAAAACCAAAACATGTTCGTGTAATCATGTCATAATTTATCAGAAACTAAATATTTAAGATATTTAGGATACTTACCTTAAGAGTTAAGTTTACAACCTGGCTCCCCACATCCTGTCTAGGATCCAGATTAGAAGAAAATGTGATCTAACAACATTGTGGAGGTGCAAAGGTTCATGGGGAGCTTCCCCAATTAGTGTTGAGCGATCATCACATAGCGTGAATCATCTTGAAGGATTGATCTCTAAACATGTTTCTATTGATCAGTAGTAAGTGAGGCTGTATATTAAGTTATGGTACATATTGTTAGATATCTAAAATCTTTTGATTTTGATAACATAACGTTGTGCTTGACCCAATACAGGTGTGTGATCATTAGAAACTTAGTTGCTGCTCACACCATGAGTAAAACATCAATTGAATGAAGTAAACATGAGATTAACATATGATTAACTTTCAGCAGGTTTGCTCTACGAGTTGTTATGTGAAGTGCAAAAGTGAAATGTGTCATGGTTAATAAGTAAACAACTTATTGACAAAAACTTTCCAGACCCAAAATAATTCTAAGGTAATGCTGTAAAGCAGAATGAACTTGGTTTTCATCATTTTGATCCAAAGACAAAAAGCCTTAATGTGCAGTAGAAACACGTGAGGTCACCTGCCCCCATAAAATGGTCAAGTAAAGCATTATGCAGGGGATACGATATACCAAGTTTTCCCCATATGTGACCAAAGTGAGCAAAGTTGGAAACCACTTTCAGTCAAATCAAAATAATTTTTGTATGTTAAATTTCATTGTTCCAAAAATTCAAACCAAACATCAACTACTAAAACATAAAGCATACAATGCACATTCATTTAAGCGTGAGCATTAAAAAGATATCTGGTGGTGGATGTTGTAACTCTCAGAGCACTCTTGTTGAACTTTTGACAAAAAGAGGTGTACAGGTAAAATATCTGCTGATTTCCTTTTTATAGAAATGTCAATTCTGATTTGTATTGAAATTACAAACCTTTTACTTTGCAGGAACTAAAAAACGCCACTACACGTGAATTCAAAGAGTCCTACATTGCAGCATGGGTAGGCCTAGTTCTAGCTGCAATTACTGCAATATGTTATGGAGTGGCAGCAAAGTTTCTTGCTGATCGTAAACATAGACGTCGACCCTATTCAGAGAAATATCGGGAACCATATTATTATGAAAATCCCCAGTACCCTCTAGAGCCCTACCAGCCCAAGGTGATCCCAATGGAGTATCCAGCTTACCCAACAGCTAGACCCGCCTACTATGAACATCAGCGCCCCGTGCTGTATGGGGACGGATACAGAGAGGACATCCCTGGCTACAGAATACGGGAGCTGGCTTAGCAAAGTGAGAGACCAATCTGCACATATCCTCTCTCATCTGTTTTCTGCCAATAATGTTAATATACATATACTGGACAAACATTATTAGGCATATTGAAAATTCAGAAATCATTAGTTATGAGAAATCTCAAACTTTACCACCTGATGAAAAATTAAACATAGAATTGACATATGCCTAACTTATTTTGACCATAATATATTGCACTCAGCTACAGGTGAAAACTTTTTCAACTATCATATATCAAGTGTATAATTTCCTACTTTGTTACCTAGACTGATGCTCTCAAAAGAAACACAAAGAAAGAAGTTGTTTATTGTTCCTGAAATGCAATTTTATACTATGAAATATTTCCAATGTCAAAATGTACATTTCTGATGCCACCTGTCATCTGTTAATTATCTGTATTGTCAAACCATCACAAAAATGTTACACTTTATGTAAAATATTTATTCAATTTATATCTCTTATAGTTATATCTTATTTGATAAACAAATACATGAAATGATTGATAGACTAAAGTTTTTTATTTTCTTAACAAACCTTTAATGTGTGTATAAAATTAAGAGTTTTTTCATGGCTTTGATTGTCAATTGCACCATTGTTTTGGCTTTGAGAGCTCTACTATAAGTGTGGCGAGAGCCTAATATAACTCAACCATGGAGAGGTCACTCATTAGATAACAATGAGTTGGTAACACACATGTGACATCTTGTGCGAACAAACGGAACGACTTTCGAACGTCACATGACATTGTCCAATCACGTGACAAGAAAGTTAGAAAATGGCGACTGTCAAATTTTGCATTTTCAACAAAGTGAAATACGTGAAAGAACTTTATCTTAATGTTTTTGATCTCCAGAGCATAAAATCTTGCCTCATTGTTCAATTGTCAAAGCTTTACATGTGCATTCGTTTTGTTTTTTACGAAACAGACCAATGACAAGGCAGGTTGCATATTGAACTAAGCTGTTAAAGCTTGATCTGGGCACGAACATCTTGCGATGATGCCATAAAAATCGCCTTTCACTAATTGAAGTAACCTAGCTCTAATTAAGAAGGTGACATAGATGTAATTCCACTTTTAAGTTAGAGGTAGGTCATTTATGAATACATTACAAGTGATACTTACCGATGTCACTTTATGAGTATGTTTATAACAGTATATATATATCAGAGCTTGATATGCCTGTGTGAATAGCCTTGTTCTATATTGTATATGACCTGTATCAATGTCTCCTGAGCTTGTGGGCCGTTCCACACCATACAACTTGGCCTTTACATCATCTGTTCCATCTAATCTGTCGCTTCCCCCTCAGCAAGCACACAATCTGAACATGACATCTTGCAACTCCCGTTCCCTAAGTTCAATCTTTGCGGGTCTTATCAACATTTCTGTTATTCATGTCAATGTTGTCGACCAATCCTCCTCAACTGTTGACACTGTTCCGCAACGTTTTAAAACTGACCGACCTGACCCAGAAAGAGGTCACAATCCGATGACATCCCGTATCGGGTGCACAATGTGTTGACATTTTTCATTGCTTGTAAGTGTTTGTTATATCAATGAATTTCTTAGAAATGAAATACTTTTTCACTAAAATGATTTTTGTTATATGTTTTTAGGCGAGTCACTTATGTAGACACCCAACATTTAGCAAACTATTTTGTTCTTTGTTTGTTTGACTGATTGATATTCATAAGCCGGTTCCGTGATCAGCTTACTGTTGTTTTGACGATTAATTTGTAAAAAATATTAATACGTGGGGTTGAGTCGGCAAATGAAATAATATTTAACAATAGATTATATACTTATAGATTTGAAAACAAACTAAACCAACTTTTTTAAATGGGTAAATTAAGGAGAAAAATGATGAAAATTGTAATGGCTGATGCTATAGTTGTACACTGTTGGGAAATCCCTGACAGATGTTAAATATTGGTCAGTTAGTGTTCAGATGTGAGTTCAGCTTTTCTTTGAATAATTTATTTGTTTTACACAAGCTAAGGTTTTTTGATAAATATTCCTTAATTTGTTGATGTTTTGTTGATTGATGCTTGTAAGATTGTTAAAGAGTTAATCTTAGATAAATTTAGTGATATCACTGTTCTGTAATCAATATGTCACATCTGCCACTAGCTACAGTGAGAGAGAGTCACTGTGACATCTTGTGAATTCATATTCCCTTTCTAAAACTTAGATTTCCTCAGAGTAACTGCTTTAAGCAAATAAATATTATAACAAAAGAGAATGGCGAAGGTATTATCAAATCCCTGTAATTGTAATTTAAAAACTACTTTGTTTTTTAACCAAGAAAGTTGTATATGGTAACGTGATGTATAAGATTATTTAAATTTCAAAAAGAGGCCTCCATGGGTATTTCCACAAGTAGTGAGAGTAGTTTGATATTTCCCGTAAAAATATCAACTCTTTTATAAAAGGACAATTGTGGGGAGGGTCTCATATACTGCTTGGTTTTGCAGAAGATTTTGGTAATACTTTATCAAATATTATAGACCATTGTAAAACCAACTTGATTGACAACTAAGAAATGGAAATAGAAGAAATAAATAAAAAAATAAAAGAAATAAATGAATTTGGTAGAAAAGGGAGAAGTGTATTGAATAAGGTATTAGGTTGCAGTGCCACATGTGAAAAAAACAATGTATTGAGATGTCTAGGAAGATATATGCAAGTGTTATAAACCCAACTCTAATGTATTGTTTGCAAAGTTATATCATTCCAAGCTTTTCACTGTGATAAATCCTGAGGACATACACACAGGTGGTACCCAAAAGGATGCATATACTTAAGAATGTATCAATTTATTGTGAAGGATATCTTAAAGATCTTTCCCACCAAGAATTCAAAGACCAACTTTTATGAATTTATAACCAACTTTATTCATGTACAATTGTTAATCTCTTTGACAAATGTCCCATTTTTAAACAGGTTCACAATATAATCTTTTGAAGTTTTTTTTGTTTTAATATTTTCCTTCATCATTTTGACAGTTCCAGTGAAATTAGGTGTAACTCTTCATCTGAAAATCTCCATCATTTAAGAGTTTAGAGATAAGATCAGAAATGGTGTCCCATTCAGAATCAATCTCATTAAAATAAAATCTAATATTGCTGCACTACGTTACGCAGATTATAGATCTCACTGGGCTCCCTTACTCAAGCCGTCAGGTTAACCTTTGCTTCAGTTTGACCTCTAAATCTCATTTGCTTGCCGCAGATACCATCAAGCAATCACAATGCGCGTCTCGATAGCTTTTATGGAGCTTGCATGTACTCCAGCCGGTGGAAGTTGAAACTCCTTTTGGTTTTTTGGTTTTGGTTTCCGAGATCTGAAAAGCGTACAAGCGAATTGCAACTCGCTAGCACCATAGATTACGGGGAGACCTCGCTGACTGGCTGATTTGAATTATGTCAGAGGCAAACCTGACGGCTCACGTAAGGGAGCCTGGTGAGATGTACATGCGTAACGTAGTAGAGCATTTAGATTTCATTTCAATGAGATTGCATTCAGAATCAGCAATAATACGAATGTCTTCATATTTCAATTTTAAATGTAGTTTCCATGAAACAAGGGGGCGAGACAGCACAGTTAGCGTGTTTGGCTTCGGATCAAGGGGTCTGTTCTTCGAATCTGGCAACTTTGTCTGCAGTAGAGAACTGTTCCTCATGCAGTAAGGTTTGGATGCAATGCTACACTGATTTTCACCACAGTACCACAAATGGTTTGTTTGTTGCAGCCCATGCTTGCAGGTTTCACCACAATGCATAGCCACAATGGTGTTGTGGGCTTTCTCCCTTCAATAATACTAGTAGGCGTGATATAAGTGAAATACTTGAAAGTGATGTTAAAGCCCAAATCACCTCACGTGAAAAAAAAAACTTCAATTTTATTCCCAGGGGTCTGCTTAAACTGGCTGCTGCTTATAATCTGATTGCTACTGGGGTTAATACTATTGTTGACAATATTCTTACTCCAGCTGTACCCAGTGCGAAACTTAACATGATGAATGTTGTTTCAAAGATATCTGTGACATTAATTTTTTTCTTTTTTTGTTTATGGGAATCCTGTTCTTATACAATCTTGTTTTTTATCTCGCTGATCCTAACTAATGAGAATTCCTCAACATCGTTTGACAATTCAAAAGGATTTTTTGAATTAGAAGTATTAATCATTAACCCTGAAGAAGCAAGCCCGTATTGCTCTTGATGGTAGATAATCCAAAAAAATAATCCAAAGTACATAATATCTTAAAGAAAACATTGTCCATAGGAATCTTGTCCACGTTAATCTTACTTCCCTCAGGGCGCTGAACTGTAACTTCATCTTCTAGACCATAAAGTATTACATCAGGTGTTTATGAATACTAAATGGTCTATTTCAAACATTCCACATATTTTATATTCAATCCAGGTAGGAAAGTGACAAAATATTCTGGTAAAGCTCCCAAAATTAATTCCATATAAAAATAATCCTCGTAACCTTTCCTGATGAACTCCACAATTATCACAAAATATACTGGATGGGCAACTTTCACTTCCTTATATTGAATTACTCCTAGACCAGCGTCATTAGATACTACCCCATTTTGTATTTGGAACATAAGAAGCCAAGGCAGATCAATTATTTACTATTTTCTTAGGGAAATGTTGGTTATAAGCAATTGAATTCCTAGGTTTTACACTAACTCCCACTTTAGGTTCTTTTAGGATTGCTTTTTGCACGTAATTGCCATTTTTCTATTGAAACCCTACATCGTTGAAAATCTCTATGTTACTAAGTTCTACTCTCCTTCAGACACCAAAACCAGGTGAGTGAACTGAAGCCCATATAATTGATCTTTGATAAATGATCAGAAATCAGTAAACTAAAAAACAATTTTATTTCGAACTTTCCATTTTATAAACAAATCATGTAATTCTATTACCAGGATTACAGAGATAAAACTACAATAGGTTCTTCTGTTGAATTATTCTTGGTCAAGACATACTACCCTTTATCAAAAGGTAAATCGTCTCTCTCATTTAGTTAAAGTTAAGTAATAATTGCACTCTAAGGGGTCTTGGGTCTATATGAAATCATCATTTTGCCCTGGTTAATATCTCAAGAAGAAAGTAATTGAGCCTGTAATCGCCATCCTCCTTCCTCACTGTATTCATCGAGTAAACATCAAGGTTTAACACCCATTTACGTTCCTCCTCAACAACCATCCGGGAGCGAACATTTTATAATGGCCGTTATGGGGAGTAACCATGATATCCTTCAACTCGGAAAGTTTTGGCTGCTCATGGGGGTATAAGTTTATATCCTATCCCACACCTTTATATTTAACCAAGTAGTTCCTGTTTTCCCCCCTCATCTTTAAAAATACCTGTGCTGGAACCCCCTGCTCCTGTTCTCTTATACCTTTCCGTTAGTATATAGAATATCAGGGGTTTAAAAAATATTTAAAGTTTACTTGCCTGGTTTTCATTTGCCCTGTTTTTTAAAACATCTTCCCACAAATTGTTTGAAGTATCAAATAAAAGAATATATATATTTTCATCATTTTATAACAATACAGTTTTACATGGTGAATGTTTTACTTGTAGTTTACTTACTGGAATAAACTAAGTAACCTATTGATTTTTTTTAATTTCTAGTGTTATATATTTTCAATTCTCTAACGTATCAAATCATTTTCAAATATTTGTGGTTTTTTTCATGAACTCCCATTTGTGCTTGAAAACATGGAGTGATTCTTGTACAATTTTCATCATGGCCATCAGACTTTCCTTTGTTCATCGATAAACTTTGACACTGTCAGGTGTCTCTTCTGATTTTCTTGTAACTGTTGAATCATTGTCTTGGCTGCCTAACAATACTTAATACTTCTTATCTTCGAGTGACAGGCCTAAAACGATTACTGAAATTTTTCCTTCAACAAAGTATTTCTCAATAAAAATACGTTCAATACAGGACATGAGAATTCGTAACCAAAGTCAAATTACTTCCAAGTGTAATGTTACTTCAAAATAACAAATTTACCGCGTTTAATCTAGGGGAATTGAGTCCATTACAATTTCCATCAATTCGTTATGTATGAAAGTACATGATTTTCATAAAATGTTACTTGGTGAAAGAAATTGCAGTCTCACTCGCAACAAATTAATAATCTCATCATAACAAAATTAATCTACAATAACATTATTTTTGTTGAACATTCGAAGTACTAAAAATCTGCTTCATTCCTGACCCAATTAAAAAATAACAGTAAATTGTCTACGAGCTCTGTTTTGAATACGAAAAGTAAAAAGATGAGGTAATTTTGCTGTGCACGTTTGGCTTGTAATATAGTAATGCATGTTTCTATGATATGATAGAAAACACCCAGTCGCTGCTGGTTTACTGAGGGAAGTAACTCTGAAATTAACTGTCTTGTTCTAAAATGTAAACAGGGATAACTTTAGTTGATTTCACTGTAGAAAAAAGGCAAAGACATAGAAATTTTCGTATTCAGAGTTTTAAACCAAGTATTTCAAATAGTTTCGTTACCTGCCCAAGGGCAAGCTGAAGTTTGCAGTTCAGGTGCCCGACATTGAAAGTTTACCATACCCGGGTGTCGGGCAATGGTATTTTCGAAACCATGTGTTTCGCACCACTGAAGACAAAAGGCCATTCTCATTGCGGGTTTTTATTTTCCAAACTCCATGAAGCAACATGACTTCCTCCATACACTCACGTGCTCTTATACACAGGGGCGTGTATCGCTTAGAAATAGCTTTAGAAAGACATATATACCCATAGACCCTACCCTACTAGTAGTAGGGTAGGGTCTATGGGTATATATGTCTTTGTAGTAGGGTAGGGTCTATGGGTATATATGTCTTTGTAGTAGGGTAGGGTCTATGGGTATATATGTCTTTCTAAAGCTATTTCTAAGCGATACACGCCCCTGTGAACCAATTTACATAAAAGTGGAACCACATTAAAATGAAATTTCATCCTCTACATACTCCCCACCTATTGGATATTGCTTTAATACTCAAAAATACTCTTAAGCTTGATGCTCCATATACTCCACTTACATGAAGCAATGTGAATTCAAAGATAAGTACTGCAATTAGCAAAGTACAATAAAACACAATGTTATTCTCCAAAAACTAAAACATGGTAATTAACAATACCGTGCTTAACTCCAAAGGCTCCAATAGCATAGTACAATACAAATGCTTGACTCAAAATGCTCCAATAGCATAGTACAACACAATACAATGCTTAACTCCAAATGCTCCTATAGCATTTTAAAACACAATACACGTGTTTAATAACTGAAATATTGTTGAAAGCACGTTAAGCTCCAACTCACTCACAATGCTCAACTCTGAAAATAATACTCGCACAATTTTCCTTTCAAACAATAGGTTACACATGTTATACGTTCATCAATAAGACTAGTAATCAGTTTCCTCTTCTAAGAGGTAAAATATCTTAATCATAAACTAAAATAATCATCAAATCTGGCGGGCTTTTTTCTCACCCTGGACCACCACCATTCTCAACACTCTCACCTTCGTCAATCTCACCCGATTCATTCAAATCTGGCTCGTTCACCTGTGCCCTTTCAGGCTCTGTCACCTGCTGCGCACCACCTTTAATGTTCAACCGAACATTTTCATCCTGCAACTCATCACCCACTTCAGGAACATCCACTAACTCCAAACAAGAAACTGGATCCTCTGTCAATCAATCTTTATTCTGGTACTTAAGAGGCCACAGGCCTATAGTACATGGAATACATTGCATACATTTAAGAATCAACATGCGTTCTATGTGCAAATGCATAATATATATACATGGACAGGTTTTTTAGTTCTCGAGTGCTCGTGCTGTTTAATAATTCTTTAAATTTACATTTACTAGGAATGTTTCGAATGTTAAAGTAACTTGGACAAACAAGTAGGAAATGGTAGTCATCTTCAATTGCATTCAAATTGCAGAGTTTGCAAATTCTATGTTCCCTACATATATTTACATATCTGCCTTTCTCAATGAATAGATCATGCGATGAACATCTAAAACGTGCTAAACTTATCCTATACTTTTTCACATTTAGACAAGATAGATTTATTTCGGTATTCTTACCGTTCTTATACACAGAGTAAAGGTTGCATTTGCTTGAAGCGTGAATCTTTTCTTACCAGTTTTGAAAATAAATATCTTGAAGTCTTTGGGTAAATATGTTCATGAAGTCTAAATTCACACCATCATTTTGGCTGTGCCAAATATTTCCAAAACCAATTGAGAATAGCAGTTGTTTTACATCAGTTACCCAATTCTTATGTCCATTATGCATAATTTCATAGCATTTCTTAGGTAATCGATATGAAGGCATATGGAGCAGTTTTATCCCAAACCGAATTACTTTACAATAGGAGTAGATGTATAAAGGATATCTGCCACATTCTTCATATACCATAATGTTTGGAGTGTTTTGTTTGACACCCAAGAACTTTTTACATGCATACAGATGTACCATTTCTAGATTTGCAAATGTATTTAGTCCCCAAATTTCTGTCCCATATAGAAGAATAGGGTATAAGTTTACATCAAATATTTTAAAAAAGGTGTTCATGCTGAGCTCACCTACAACACTTAATTGTCTAAGGATCCCTAATAATACTCTCTTTGCCTAATTCGCATGCACAGACCATAATAACTGGTTACTAAAATATACTCCAAGATATTTGTAACAATTTGTTGTTTCAAGTTCACACTCTTTACAATACCATTTTTCTTTTATTGAGAGTTTCCCACAATTTTTTGAATACTAATACCTTTGTTTTATCCAGATTTATTTTCAATTTAAACTTATCACACACAAATTCAAGTTCACCTGTAACAGTGCTTGATATAAGAACGATACCATCTGCAAAAAGTAGAAGAAATAGTTAAAATACATCGGGGTGTAATTGTACTCGATGCTGGCAATTATTTCCAATCTGTGTAGCCATTTCATTTATGAAAAATGAAAATAAAAATGGGCTCAATACACACCCTTGTCTCACTCCAACCTCTATTTCAAAAGTGTCTGTAAATATATTATTATTTCGGACGCAAGCCTTAACGTTTTCATATATGCTCTGTAGTAGTTTATTCATTTTAGGGCTTACACCACCTAAATTCATAAGATGCCATAGTATATTTCTTTGGACAGAGTCAAAAGCTTTTGAAAAATCGACAAATAGAGCATAAAATTTCCCCCCTTTCAGATTTTGATATCTTTAGACAATACTTTGTAAAACAAACATATCAATAGTTGTATAACCTCGTCTGAAGCATGCCTGGCATTCTGTCAATTTATTCATTGTCTCTCCCCAAAATACTAACCTCTTATTGATAATCGAAGTAAAAAATTTATTGAAAATACTCAAAAGTGTAATGCCTCTATAGTTATTTACGTTGTTCACATCACCATTTTTATGTATCGGCACTATAATTCCCATTGACCACTCCTTTGGGAAAGTTCCTGTTTCTAGTATCTGGTTAAATACGGTAGCATAAGGTCAGCAGAGTACTTACAAAATTCTGGTATGATATTATGTTGTCTATTCCTGGAGATTTTCCACCTTTTAGATTTTGAATGCTGTCTGATATTTCTTCTCTAGATATAGGCAAATCAAGTATATATTCTGACAGTTCACGACTGAGGTCTACGCACGGGTTAATCTCAGAATCATCGGTATTTACTGAATTATCGCACGAAAATAGACTTTTGAAATGTTCAAACCAATCGTTTGCGTTGGTTCTATTTCTTTCCACAGGCCTTGCATTAAGGAGTTTTAACTCATTCCAAAATCTTTTAGAATCATTAATGATGTTTTCTATCAATTCTTGCTTTCTTTTGTAGTATTCGTTACGCTTATTATTATACACATTATTATATTTATTCCTTGTCTTGTTATAGTTTTCAAACGATTTTCTATCTTTATATTTTCTAAATCTGTTCAGTGGTCTACAGCGTTCAAATTTAAATCTCCGGCATTCTTTATCAAATCAGTCATTCTCATGTATTCTATTACTTATTCTACGTTTTCTCTTCATATCTGATGTCGCTAGACAAAGTGCCTCAGCGATGAACTCTATGCGTTTATCAATACATGAGAATACATTGTCTACTGATTTGTCAAGGAGTTCTTGAACATTCTCAGATAAAATATTTTGTCTAAATTGTTCTAAATTGTCATTATTCCAAGAGAACTTAAAACTGATATCACCACTGCTGGCGTTATCTAACACATCAGACCGTCGAGCATGAAGCGCTTGTAACTTCAACGTGACCGGGAGATAGACTGACTCTGCTCTGGGCAGTATAGTGAAATCTCTGACAAAATCAAATAGCGGCGGATAGGCTATAACATAATCGATCACGCTAGCTCCGTTTGATCCGATAAATGTAAAATCCCCAGTTTCTGAGTCAGAACTACATCTCCCGTTCATCGAACATAGATCAAGCAAATGTTTACCAAAGTTGTTTACTATCTTGTCGTCAGAAAAACGTCTACGATTGAAAAAATCACATATTATATCAATATAAGAATGATTTTCGTTTTCCGTGTATTCCAAAATATCATCTTCAACAAAGTCTTGCTTTGTCCCAGTTCGTGCATTTAAATCGCCGCCACACAAGATACAAATTTCTGGTAAACCTGAAAGTATTTCTAGAAGATCATCTAGAAACATAGATATTCCATTTTTACAAACCAGCGACGGCTTATCCTACCATGTGGACTTTTCTGGGTGAATACACTTTAACCTCGCAAGTTATCCTCCTTTGTCAAAACAATTGAACCGACACTAAGATTTCCTTCTATTGCCTCTGGATTGCTTGGGGGAGATTTCTCCAATACGGGGAAGATAAAACCTTCAAAAGTCATCCTGTCTTTGCAACATCTCCTGCTCACGAAGACAAAGATTTTCAACAGACACATTTTATGGATCCTCTGTCACTGTACTCTCAATGCTTTGATTGCCTTGTCCAGCTAGAAGATGATTTGGGGTCAAGGGTGGTTTGTTTTAAATGTCAGTTCCTACAAATGTCAAAGGTCTTGAATTTATAGATACCGCAACTTCACACAAACAAGTTTGAACTCAACTTTGGTAAGACACTCTTTGCCATGGTCCTTCGTATGCCAGTCTTTACAGACCTCACTAACCTCTCCCACCAACCTCCCCACCATTGCGTTCGTGGACATATAAACTTTCATTCTGGGGCACTGGGACCAAAGTAGGACGACAAAATCTTCTGATCTCCAACCAAGTTCTTGCCGTTATCACTGTAGACAATGGACGGGACCCTCTTCATGGAAGCAAATCTTCTGAAAGCAAGTACAAAGTCGTTGCTTGTTAATGCGTCCACTAACTCTAAATGTATTACCCACACCACACAAAAACAGACAAATGTAAAACTTCTGACCTGGGTGGTCGAGACAAAACACTGGTCCAGCAAAATCCAATCCGGTAAAAGTGAATACTGGCGCTCTAGTAGGGCAAACTGACCGAGGTTCGGACAGTGTATCGATTAAAATATTTTGAAACTCTGCATTATAAAAGATAATTTTAATAATGTAAAGATGAGCAAACTAAATTATCAAAAAGTAATATCTATTTTGGATCTCTATCAAAAAATGCAGAATTGTTCGTAAATTAACCGAAAATAACGGTTTTTATTGCCTCTATGAAATCGCCCGAGTTTCGGACAGTTCTGACCTAACTTCGGACAGTTGCACATAATATTCTCGCATGCACCCTTAGCTTTAAATATTTATCAAAATGATCTCAGACATTCCTTAACACGCAGTGAGTAGTTCATGTACAATAATATCAAGGTTTTTCGGAAAGATGAATTTATTTGTCATCTGTACAGAGCATGCTTTCCGATGTTAAATTCTCCCAAAACTGATATACTACCTACGATCAATTGTCTATTTAATGAAAATTGTATATTAAATTGACATACTAGATCCGAAATTCATATTTCAAAACAAGTATATTGCCGACAATGCACTTATTATTGCATCAGCTCCTAGTCAAAAGTGTCCGAAGTTCGGGCGACCTCGGGTGGTGTCCGAACCTCGGTCAGTTTTCCCTAACATGTTCCCTTGGCAACGGGGCTGTAGGCTCGTTGCACTCTCTTGTATCAAACCTCTTACAAGTTACACAACTCCTCTTGACATGCTTTGCCATCCAACGTAATCCAAGAATTTCAAAGTTAGCTTTCAGGCACGTGTTCATAGTGTCTAGGCTACTCCAGCATGATTTTTTGACAGGTGTACAAACCTGACCAACAGCATTGCTGCATGACATTTTGGCAATATCAATCACTTTTTATTCAGAACTGAAGAGGCCACAGGCCTGTAGTACATTACATATCTCATGAGTAATAAGTCACTTATCAGTTATTTTCTAATATAATCTTTCTTCTTAGCGCCATTGCAAAATATATGTACATCGCCAAATTCTGTAATAATAATGTGTTATTAGCTGTTAACAATGAAATTAAATTTGGTTCACTAGAATTTCTATAGTAATATGATTTGAGATACTTTTTTCGTAGATCCGTATAGACAGGGAATATAAGTAAGAAATGTAATTTATTTTCTATATTATTTCTGTTACAAAGTTGACATATTCTATTTTCTCTTGGCACACCTGAATATCTACCAGTTTCAATGTATAATTCATGGGATGAGCAACGAAATCGGGAAATACTCGATTTTTTTACATTAACTTTTGATAAGTAGTTTTCAAAACATATATCAGATTTCCATTGATTGTAAAATAAACATTTAGTTGAAATATAACGGGGTGCTTACTTTCGTAAGCTAATAGACCGATCCATTAAGCCCCGCCCCTACAGGTTTTCGACCAATCGGCGCGCCGTATTTTTTACCTACCTTCCCGCGATCGCTTCCTCGGGCATCAACAGGCAACATGGCGTGCTGACTGCATGCAGGGATCGTATAAACTAATAGCTGATTGTACTAAATTACTGCTACACGGGGTTACACAACTCGTCTCGCTCATTAGCTGGCCCAGGCAGGTCACGCTCCACCGCACATGGAGACTGGGTTCTGTTTTTGCGCAAACGTCAATGCGCGGTGTTGTTTAACCAGTTGCGCAATGAAAACAACAATGCATTGTGGGTCTTCGTATCACTTCTGTTTGCGGACCTGACACAAGAATTCAATTAGCTATTTCAAAATTGGGATAACTTTACAAAAAGAAATGTATATAGATAGATGAATAATAGCCTTTTGGAAAAGTTGTGAATAGTTATTTTGATCAAACATATTCAGCATGTATACCGCTCGTACTTTTCTATCAAAATAGCGAGCACATCAGCCATTGTGTGTGCATTCGTTGACAGCAACGAGCTTGAGCATTACCTCAAGTAATACTATAAAATATCGTTGTACATTGGGAGGTAGTTTCCAAAAATGTACTTTTCAGACATATGGATGATGTCTGATTGTATTTGCACTATTTGGTAATTGAATATTTTTTCTGTAAGTGTGGTTATCGGTCTACTTTTCACATAGGATGACTAGACTGTCGGCCATTTTGTCTGCACTGATAGCAACGAGCTTGAGCATTGCCTCAAATAAAACTTAAAAATATGTTGTACATTGGAAGGTAGTTTTCCAAAAATGTAGTTTTCCGACAGACGGATGTTTGTCTGATCGTATTTGCACTATTTGGTAATTAAATTCTTTTTCTGTAAGTGTGGTTATCGCTCTTAAGTCTTATGTGTCTAAAGATACACGTCATAGCTTGATCATCTTGGATATATCTACACACCAATTTTGTTTCATACTCAAAGTTTCTCAAAGTTGAAGTTTAACGTCTGCTTCCACCATTGAGTGATGTCGCCGACGTGGGGCCTATGCCTTAGTTATTTGAAATGAATGGGGGAGTAAGATTCAGAATAGGTCATAGACACCCAAATAAAGGTAATACAAGTTCTAAAGTAGTAAAAAATAAAATAATTTGGAATTTTGAATAGAGTGAAGGGTGTAAAAAAGAGATGTGCCGTGAGATGGCGTCGTACCTGAAAATGATAGAAAGATATGGTGTATGGGGAATATTATTTTATTTGGTTAATATTAAAATTTAAGTAATATTTGATAAAGTTTAAGAATGGTATTTGGAATGGAATTTTTAATTTGCTTATAAGCTTTTAATTCTTTAAATCTATTCACCTTCTCTAAAAGAAAAAAATCTTGTCGGGCAATCGACGCTTCCGTCTCACTGTTGTGACAACAATACCACAAGGGAGGCTACTCTGGGTTTTTTTTACGGAGATTACCAACCTGGTTCCCTGGCCTCGTTCCGCTTGCGCTACAGTGAGGCCATGGCACTGGCTGTATAATGGCGCTGCGCTGAGCAGCGATCCAAGATGGAGGACAAGGCAATTTTATGCATAGCGATCACAAATTCACTTCATTCTCGCTCTATAGCCACGACATATTGAAAACAAGCATCTACCTAGAATGCATATAAAATTAGAACTTGGAATATCGCCACATATATTTTTTGTTGCAAAGGGATATTGCTAAACATGATAATGTTTACAGCGGAGCGATAGCACCGCCCACATGGAAATATAAACAATATAGTGGAAGGCTTCGTGCACTGTTTTAAACTATGACAGGTCGAAAATTGAAGCAATTGTTGTTTACTTGGTGTGGTGACAACTTGTTTCAAATACTGGTAATGAAGGTGTAAAGCGATTTTGCGACATTTCCCCAAATCGACACAATCAAAACCTGTCAACTATGACGCTCAGTACCACCGAGACACAACAACGACCAACTAAATTAGCAATCAATTGCTAGTCGTATGTTCCAATTTCTTAATTTTGACCTTTTTTAGAAGTCACATTTTTATTTTATAGAATACATAAAAGTTGTAATTTGAGAATAAGACTATTAATTAGTAGTAGGATTCATCAGGAGAGAGAATTTGAACCTATTTTGGTGTATAGAGGGACACGATAGCTTTTTCTCAGGTCTGTATGCAACGGCTGACTTGAAAAAAATAATTTATTCCGACTTCCAAACAATTAAAATTACTGAACCAACAAATTCTGTTTTCTGTTGCTCTATCGAATCGTATTTAATAACACCAAAATGTTTGATACCCAATCCGTCTTTCCTCCGGCTCTTATCACACGAACTAAACATATCGTAACATTGCCTTGGGTATCTATAAGAGGGCATTTGTAAAAGACTCATCCAAAATGTTATTATTCTTGCTTCAGCAAAAATGTGAATCGGTAATCTTCCGCATTCTCCGTATACCATATTACTAGGGCCCTTTGCCTTCACTTCTAGAATTTTTATGAGCAATTGTTTTCATAACCGCCACATAGTAACAGCATGATTCATTTTGAAAGAAAACACATTTTCTGCCGTTTTTTAGCATTAAATTCCATTTGACTATTGGAATGTCAGAATGCAGGGATATATTAATGTAGGAATAAATTCAAAATCAGTTGCCCAAATGTGGCTTATGATGTGAGTTATGACTTACATCTTTCGTTTTCAGGAGCTGTTATCATCATCTCTATTAGCTGAATACAACCGTTTAAATAATACAAATATATCACGCTTCTTCAAGACGAATCTCTAACGTGTGTTATAGTGGGAGATGTCCTTGCTATATTGCCAACAGTTATGGAAAGTCTACAATTTATTAAATTTTGCAAATTCTTCATTCCTAACCCACACACACACACACACACACACACACACAAGAAAAAGCATTCATTTTTTCATTGTGCTTCTTAATGTCATTAAAGAGTTACAAGTTCAGAAGTTAGGGCAGATGTTTTAACCCTACAATTACTGTTCTTCGTGATCTTCATCACGGTTCTACTGAAGATGTAAAATGCAAGTTTAAAAATGTCGAATATCGGAAATTGGAACATTCGACTAGCAATTGATTGCTGTAATTTAGTTGGTCGTTGTTGTGACTCGGTGGTACTGAGCGTCGTAGTTGACAGGTTTTAAAATGGTTGATTTGGGCAGGGACCTTATATACAGGGATATGAAACTAAGGTTAATTAGCAATCTAGGTCGTCTCGCTTTACGGTTCAACGCACACACGACTGGGTCCGGGACAGCGCATACTCATTAGCGCACAGTTTCAGCGTAACCGTTGTACCACACATTACCCACAATGCATTGCTGTTTTCATTGCGCAACTGGTTACACGACACCGCGCATTGACGTTTGCGCCAAAACAGAACCCAGTTTCCATGTGCGGTGGACCGTGACCTGCTAATGAGCGAGACGAGTTGTGTAACCCCCGCGTAGCAGTAATATAGTACAATCAGCTAAGAGTTTCATATCCCTGTATATAAGGTCCCTGATTTGGGGAAATGTCGCAAAATCGCCTTACTCCTTCATTACCAGTATTTGAAACAAGTTGTCACCACACCAAGTAAACAACAATTGCTTCAATTTTCGACCTGTCATAGTTTAAAACAGTGCACGAAGCCTTCCACTATATTGTTTATATTTCCATGTGGGCGGTGCTATCGCTCCGCTGTAAACATTATCATGTTTAGCAATATCCCTTTGCAACAAAAAATACATGTGGCGATATTCCGAGTTCTAATTTTATTTGCATTCTAGGTAGATGCTTGTCTTCAATATGCCGTGGCTATAGAGCGAGAATGAAGTGAATTTGTGATCGCTATGCATAAAATTGCCTTGTCCTCCATCTTGGATCGCTGCTCAGCGCAGCGCCATTATACAGCCAGTGCCATGGCCTCACTGTAGCGCAAGCGGAACGAGGCCAGGGAACCAGGTTGGGAGATTACCAGATAGAGCCGGGAATATTCGTAAAACGGTTCCGCTGGAACTGTACGCTATTCAGTATGCGTTATGCCCGAACCCAGTCGTATGTGCGTTGAACCGTAAAGCGAGACGACATAGATTGCTAATTAGCCCTAGTTTCATATCCCTGTCTATACGATCCCTGCTGCATGATACAGGATTTGCGTCCAGACATTGTACGAAGAAATTGCAGTAATATCAAGTCAATATAGTCAGTGGCAGTGTTTGTAACATTGAACAAAGGGTCCTTTCTTTCAGAAATATACATCGGAGACAGCATATCCAACTCATATCGGAGATGTATCAATAAAATAGTGAGAGGTGAGTGCACCGTGCTCGGTTTGTTTAATAAATAAAAGTGCATTTTGTGGGTAATTTCAAGTAAAACTTTTCCAGAACAGTAAAATTAGTTGAATTAATTTCAAAGTAAGTTTGCCTCAGGCAAAGTGAATAAACAGAGTCAAATTGTTATTTTATTTTCAAATTATAAATTTCTAAAGGCTTAGTGGAAATCTATCGATAACAGGCATGTGTTCCCCGACAGGTTGGGGGTGAAAAAAATAACCCAATTTTTCTAATCAAACAATAAAAAATTTGCAAGCTAAATGGATGTATGAATTGAAATTTCAAAGACAAAAAACTTATTTAATGATATTTTTCCAGGTTTCCATTAGATGTGATACCTATTATATATAGGATGTCAGATTAATCAACCAAATCTCATGAAAACGATGAAATAGCCATGGATATTATACAGTTATAGACTGGTGAATTCGGTCAATACCTGTTTTTATAGACCCGAGGAAAGCAATATTGACATGACGTCATGCTATTGTTATCGTGACGTCATTTGACAGTCATGTTGAACAATTAATCCAAATTGCTGTTCATGACTGTCGTTTTTTCTTCTCTTTTCGTATTTAATTCGAAACATAATAAAACAATTATGGACTGGTGAATTCGGTGAATACCTGTTTTATAGACCATAGGAAAGCAATATTGACTGAGGACGATATGAAACCTATTGATAAGCTGTACACCTGAGATGACATAGTGTTGGATTAAATATTATTACCGGTACTGTTTACCCGTGGTTGTCTTTTGTAAATTTAATAAAACAACTATAGACTCTTGTAAAGTTCAATATCGGTTTTAATTGACCTGAGTAAAACAATATCGACCTCGCAAGCTCAGTCAATATTGTTTTACTCAGGTCAATAAAAACCGATATCGACCTCTACAAGAGTCTATAATTGTATACTGTCGACTGACACGTGACAGCTTCTCCACCAATCGGATTACCGGAAAAATAAGCTTGCATAATAATGCCCTTTATCATATAATGGGCAGTGTTATCGGTGCAATAAACCCATCTTGTAATCATGTTATCAGATCCCTGATAACTATGCAAATGAGGGTAACTAGGTCGCACTACTTTCGCTAGCTCCGTACCGAGAATAGCGAATCCTAAAACGTATCCTTAGCAAAACAAACGACGTGTCGAGTTTGGTGTGTTTTGCAGACGCGGGCGTTAATGTAAACAAACATGGCCGCCTTGTCAATCGGCGATTGTGTTCGCATCGACACAAATTAAGCAAAATAGGAAGTCAATATTGCTTTCCTCGGGTCTATAAAAACAGTTATTATATGAATGGATTATTTCCGTCATTCTGATTAGCCTACTTGGTCACATGACAGCCATGACGTCAAGCGATGTCAACCTGTGTATAACAATCCAAACAGCTCGGGTGGATAAAAATAGATTTCGAAAATCCCGGTCTACCGGAAATACAAGAAGTATGTTAATTCAAGACCTAATTCATATAATAAAACAATTATAGACTTCAGACTAGGTTGATCCAATGATTTATCGACCTTGGACATGTGATATTCACCTCGGCTTCGCCTCTGTGAAGATCACATGTCCAAGGTCGATAAATCATTGGATCAATGTCGGCTTCGCCTCTGTGAAGATCACATGTCCAAGGTCGATAAATCATTGGATCAACCTCACTTGAAGTCAATAATTGTTTATTATTATGTAAGCTTATTTTTCCGGTAATCCGATTGGTCGAGAAGCGGTCACGTGTCAGTCGACAGAAAAGCATATTGACTTCACTCCGAGTCCGACCAAAAGTAATATTGACTTGACACAGACATAATGACGTCAAACCGTTTTTACATGACGTCATGCTATTGTTATCGTGTCGTCATTTGACCGTCATGTGGAACAATTGTTCCAAAATGCTGTTCATGACTGTAGTTTTTTCTTTCCTTTTCGTATATATATCGAAACATAATAAAACAATTATGGACTGGTGAATTCGGTCAATACTATACAATTATAGACTGGTGATGAGGTCAATAATGACTATTTTCCTCTTTCTACTACATATTTCCCAATAACTGGTCTAGTATTGTTACAAAACAGTTACTATGCACTTCTTTGAGGGTAGTTCTAAAACTACTCTGAGGGTAGAACTAAAACATCCAATCAAACAAGGAATTAAACTGACTGTAAGGGGAGCAGTCATATGTTATTTATTAACCAAAACCGGTCCTGATAACAACAAAAACATCTTCTCCGTCCATCAATACATTTATAAACTGAATCGTCTTGTTTGAAAGGTTTGCAATGCCAACTTCTTTGTAACCTGATCAAACAGGTCACTTTCAATGGGCGCGGCCATTTTGATTATATCGCAAATGACACGGCGTCGCCGATTGGCCATAGTAAGGGAGGTAACTGGAGATAACTAAAACTCGCCAGTGAGGGCGCTGGTATCAAGCCAGAAAAGTCTTATCTCGGGAGCAAGGGTTAACTTGGACAGTTCGATACTGGCAATAGTTAAGCTTTGCGTAGGAAGATGGTGCATAGGGAGCTTGAGGATGAGTTACACTGAGTTTCTGATGTAATTCATGTGAAAGTTCAAAGTTGTCTCGTAGTTGTTTCAGGTGTGCCTTGTGCTGTCTCTGAAGTTTTTGGGTAGGGTCTTTCTTGATTTTTCGGTAAGTGGTTGTGTCATCGAGGATTTTGTTAAAGAGGAAACGTAACGCATAATTGTGATTATTACAAATTATTATCTGTAGTCGCTTCACTTATGAGAATCTAGGAGACCTTTTTACCCTTGTTTTGGATAACCGCCTAATGAGCCTGGCGAACGCTTAGACAAAAACACCGAAGCATGACTCGAAGCCACGCCCAGTGTGTGACGTGCTAGTTGTCAGCTGAAAGTCCAGCCCTTTGATTTTCTCTGTATTTTTAAGCTAATTCTACAGCAAAATAGAGCCAATAGCATGACCGAAAGAATTCCAAAATACGATATGTAACTGCTTCATGATATCAACTTTCCATCTTAGTCGTCAAATCCATTTTGATTGGACTGTGACAATCCTTGGACGCGGTTTTCTTGGGTGGGTTTATATAAAAAAGGTTAAGAACTTGGTCGGTGAGAGATACAATACTATTGGATATCACGTAGTGTTACAACATTTATTATCGATATGAAGTTCTAAATTGTCTCGAAAAAAATGAAGATTTTTATAATAAACGGGAGAGAATGTAAAAACTTTTTTAATGTTTACTGTAGAAAAAATAATTTTGTTTCACTTCACTTTATGACAACTTAGTACTTAGTGGATGATTCGTTTGTATTTAACTAACGTATATTATATTGTTAGCTAGTATAACATCTCACAAGGTGTTGCATTATCTCTGTCTTTGAATTTAACAATCAATGACATGAAAACATACCTGGCGCAAGCGTTAGAAACATCCTATGTAATCCTAAAGAATGTTGGTACCTGTTATTCACGATGTACTTTTTTAAATGTGTGTCATCGCCCGTAGAAGTGCATGAGCCAAATCTCCTTCTCTTAATTTATTGGTTGAATATATATTCTACAAGTTCATTGGTTCAAAATGACTGCACGCCGTGACAAAAAAGTAAGTAGCAGTCAAATGCCAAGATTACGCCATTATGAGAGGACATATATTCCGCTTGGTTGGTCCAAGGCGTTAAAATTCAAAAGGTATAATTAGAGACCATTAAATCAAGAATTGAAATTGAATGCGATAGGATTATATAACGGCCAACTGTGTGTCATAAAAAATAAGACTATTTAAACCAGTCTGATTGTTGTGACAACATTTGGCAGACGTCGTAATTGATGTTACATGCTATGGGATAGTGCACATAGCATCTCATTTAAACACTGTCTTTCGCTTGGAACAATACAAATAATTAAAGATATATTTAACATCAATTCATCGGAGGTTTGAGTTGCTTGGATGACTTTAGATATGTTTAAACACTTGTTTAGAATATGAGATTTCCTGTTTTTTTTCATTAAGGAGGTTATACTTCCGCCGACTAGCACGTCACGCGGCAGGACACGCGGCTGGACACGCCTCAGTGACCACGGGCCAGTTCAGTTCTGTCACTAGTGCTAATTAGCTGGTGATTGGGAAAAGCCGTATTAAAGTTGTTTATAGGCCGATTTCGAAAATTTAAACTCAAGTTACTGGCAAATTAGAATACGTATTTTATGAATCACGAAAGTTGCCATGGGTCATTTCAGTCGATCTTTAACCATAAGAAATACAGTGCTGCTCCAGAACAGTGATACGTTTTTGTAGACCATCTATAGTATCGGAGAGAAGAATGACGTCATCTGCAAACAAGAGAAGAAACAATTGAATTAACTCAGGATGAAGTTGAATACCAGGATAGCACTCTGATTCAATGTTATCGACTAACTCATTAATAAACATTGAGAATAGGAGAGGACTGAGAACACATCCTTGTCCTACCCTAATATCACATTTAATATCACATTACGGAAAATGTCAGATCATCCCAACCCGGAGTTTGTGAGTTATCTTGTGTCAGGACTCGCTCATGGTTTTGATCCTAAAGTACAGCCTTTACCAGATTCCTCATATGAGTGTAAAAACAATTTGAGTGCACGAAAAGATCCTGTAAGTGTTACGGAACTAGTTCACAGAGAGGTTCTTAATAACTATGTGATTGGACCATTGGGATCTCCTCCATTTCCAGTATATAGAATAAGCCCACTCGGTCTTGCTATTGGAAAATATAGTTTGAAGAAAAGACTTATTTTGGACCTGTCTGCCCCACACGGATCACTAGCCATACCAAGCATAAATGAGCTTATTGCAAAGGACTGTTGTTCCCTAACTTACGTCACTATTGATCAGGCTATTTCCCAAATCAAACAAGTTGGAAAACGGGCATGGATGTGTAAAGTTGACATCACCGACGCTTTCAAACAAATACCACTCTGTAAAAATGCCTGGCCCTTTTTTGGATTTAAATGGGACAATAACTATTATTTCTACACTCGATTAGCATTTGGATGCAGATCTAGTCCAGTCATTTTTGACACTCTTTCACAAGCTCTATGTTGGATCCTGGAGAATAAATACCATGTAGACTTTGTATTACATCTGTTGGATGATTTCCTGACAATTGATGCACCAGTAGTGCACGCTCACCAAACAATGACCACCCTGTTGAAGCTTTTCAATGTCCTTAACATTCCACTATCATCCCGAAAGTCAGTCGGCCCAGTGACGGAGATTGAATACTCAGGTATAATTTTAAACTCCCAAACTATGACAGCAAGATTTCCTGAGGACAAGTTGGTTCGTTTAAGAGAGTTCATAAAATCTTTTGGACAAAGGAGAAAATGTACAAAGAAAGAGTTGCTGTCTCTGTTGGGCCATATGAACTGTGCATGCAGAGTAATCCTACCTGGTCGTTCTTTCATCTCTTATCTGATCAACTTGTCTACTAAAGTGTCTGAACTCCATCATCATGTGACTATATCTAGTGCCTGCGGAACTGATCTTAGGATGTGGCAAAAGTTCTTAGCTCAATGGAATGGTGTATCATTCTTTCATGATGACAATGTTACTTTGGCACCTGAAATACAACTTTTTACTGACGCAGCTGCAACCGTTGGTCATGGTGGATTCTATCAAAATGCATGGTTTGCCCAAAGATGGTCCGAGTTGTCACATATCATGCCATCTAAACCTTCTATTGCTTGGTTGGAACTGTATCCTATTGTTGTAGCTACCGTACTTTGGGGCGAGCAGTGGGAAAGGAAACGTGTGACCTTTTTATTTGACAATCAAACCACTGTTGATATCATAAACAAAGGTAGTTCCAAATGTCTCCTAATTATGTCCTTAGTACGTACACTAACATGGCATGCAGCTAAGGGTAACTTCGTCATTAGAGCAAGGCATGTTCCAGGGAAAGACAATGACATTGCTGATGCACTCTCGCGGTTTCAGATGGATCGCTTCAGACAGTTGGCTCCACGGTCCGCCCTGAGACCAACCAAGTGCCCACACAGCTACGACGTAATGTGGACTTGAACAGTCACCTGCAGCGCTTATGGGAAGCAGCAGTCAGCTGCAACACTAGAGCTACCTATGCCACAGGATTTCAACGCTATCTTTGCTTCTTGTTAATGTTCAACGTGTACACTACCTTTGGCAGACCTCATGGATTACCGCCAGTCAGTGGAGCGTACTTAGAATATTTCATCGCCTATTGCTTTGGAGTGCTTCGATTGAAACATGATACGGTAAAAACTTACTTGGCGGGAATCAGATTCACATACCTGGAGGCTGGTGTAAGAACGATATTTGATAACATCAACTCTGGATCATTAAACCGCCTACAGGCCGTGTTAAGGGGTTATAAGCGACTGCACGTCACTGACAGTAAACCACGCCTCCCCATTACTTTCAACATACCATTTTTCCAATTGTGAAAAAATTAAGAGCAGAATTTCTTGGCGTGTTCAATGATTTAGTAATGGAATGTATGTGTGTTGTGGCCTTTTTCGGTTTTCTCCGCTGTGGTGAAATAACATGTAGTGCTAGCTTCAATCCAGCGATTCATGTGTGTAAGACGTCTCATTTGATGTGTGTAGGAATAGGTGTTTGATTAAACTCAAAGCCTCTAAAACTGACCCTTTCCGACAAGGCGTCACCATCTCCTTGTTTGCCACTAAGAAGGAAGTGTGCCCAGTAATGGTGTTGTGTAAATTAGTAAAATGCCGTATTATCTGTGGAGGACAACCCACAGATCCCTTGTTTGTCGATCCCAAAAACACTGTGATCAACAGGAAGACCTTTCTAAATAAATTATCTTTGGTGTTAAAACACATTGGACTTAATCCAGCTCTATATTCAGGCCATTCCTTTCGAATTGGAGCAGCCATTACTGCAGCAAAAGTGAGAATGGAGGACCATCTAATTAAAACACCTGGACGTTGGCGGTCGGATTGCTTTACCCGCTACGTTCGAACCCCAGAAACAGTCCTCAGAGCAGCCCAACTTTCTCTATGCAACACTCTTTAGTTCTCGCCGGTGTGTAGTAGTGTTCTGCACGTCAGTAGTTGCATGTGGCTTTGCTGATGTCTTCTCATGGGATTTTAAGGATGCTACTGTTTCTTTATGCTTATTGACCTGCTTGGATACCATTTGATATTTTCCTGGAAACACCTGTTCCTACATGTTAATTTTTAATTTTTTAACTTTTGTTTTATTAACTAAGCCTCTCTTTTTTGTAAGACCATATATTTCTCCCCTTGTATCTCTTGGTATCTTCTTCCTGCAACACTATTTATTTTATACAATTTCTACAAATTCATTTCAATTCATTTCAATACTTAAGCACAATCCTTGGGGGCTCTCGGTTACAAACCTCGTTTTGGGCATTCAGCTATTACCCAGTAAAATAGCCTTTTGTACCCCCAAGGCATATTCTTTCATTTTACCCCATATTCTTCACAGCCACTTAACATATCTTTTTCATTTGCATCTGAGTCAGCCCCCATAAAGTATGTCTTCACATGTTTTACTCCAATAAAATGTTTGCATTGACACCCTTCTTTGTTATGTTGTTGCACAAATTGAAAATTTGGAAATTGTAGTTTGTGCAACAACAGTTTATCATTTTCTAGCTATTTTTATGTATTTAAGATTCTGCTATTTCCATGTATTAACTTCATCTTTGTCTTGTTTTTATATTGCATAATCACTGGTTCGTTTTATTATTCATCTCATTACAGTTCTTATTTTTAATCAACCGGAAGTACGTCACACTAATTTTGTATTTAAGCCATCATCACGTGACCTCTGCCTCTTTCTATTGTTTTCATGCATTGTTTCCCATCCATTGTTTTATTGCTGCCCACCCTCCATCCCCTTCTACCCAATTTGGGGCTGACTCAAACATGCCTTTACATTTCTTTTCTTTACAATTTATCTTCTTTCCCACCCACACCAGCTGCCATTCGCGCTGTGACAACCCTCCCAATCAGAGCTGCCATTCGCGCCATCACAGCTGCCATTCGCGCTGTCACCCCTCTTATCCCACAACAGCTGCCATTCGCACTGACTCCCTTCCCTTCACAGCTGCCAATCGCGCTGACTCCCTTCCCTTCACAGCTGCCATTCGCGCTGACTCCCTTCCCATCTCAGCTGCCATTCGCGCTGACTTTCTTCCCACCACAGCTGCCATTAGTGCTGACTTCCTTCCCTCAACAGCTGCCATTCGCGCTGACTCCCTTTCCTCAACAGCTGCCATTCGCGCTGACTCCCTTTCCTCAACAGCTGCCATTCGCGCTGACTCCCTTTCCTCAACAGCTGCCATTCGCGCTGACTCCCTTTCCTCAACAGCTGCCATTCGCGCTGACTCCCTTTCCTCAACAGCTGCCATTCGCACTGACTCCCTTCCCAACTCAGCTGCCATTCGCGCTGACTCCCTTCCCACCACAGCTGCCATTCGTGCTGACCCTCTTCCAATCGCTAGGGCATTCAGCTATTACCCAGTAAAATAGCCTTTTGTACCCCCAAGGCATATTCTTTCATTTTACCCCATATTCTTCACAGCCGCTTAACGTATCTTTTTCATTTGCATCTGAGTCAGCCCCCATAAAATATGTTTTCACATGTTTTACTCCAATAAAATGTTTGCATTGACACCCTTCTTTGTTATGTTGTTGCACAAAATGAAAATTTGGAAGGGTGTGTTCTCAGTCCTCAATGTTTATTAACGAGTTAGTTGATAAAATTGAATCAGAGTGCTAGCCTGGTATTCAACTTCATCCTGAGTTAATTCAATTGTTTCTTCTCTTGTTAGCAGATGACGTCATTCGATACTATATATGGTCTACAAAAACGTATCACTGTTCTGGAGCAACACTGTATTTCTTATAACCTTAAAGTTAACCTAGACAAATCCCAGATTGGTTTTAGAAAAGGTGGTCATCTTTCTAGGAATGAGAAATGGTTTTTAGGAGGTTCTTTGTCTCTTCATATAAATACTTGGGTGTACAATTTTCTCAATCATTAGCTTGGGATATACAATTTGATGATTCAACTCTACAATCTAAAATGCTTTGTTTAGTAAAATGAGATCTCTATCAAAGCTACATCATTTGCAAGGTCATGTATTTTTCAAAAATCTTCGACTCGAAAGTAACACCAATTCTCCTATATGGATCTGAAGTTTGGATTGTATTATCAATTCTAATTTCGAGAAAGTACAAACTCTGGCGTGTAAACATTTACTTGGTGTTAAATTATCAACTTCCAACCAAGTTGTTCCTGGAGAATGTGGCAGATATCCCATATTTATCTATGCCTACAAACGCTGTATCAAATATTGGAACAAGTTGTTGAAAATGCCAGTATCTCGTTTTCCTAAAAAGGGCTCATTTTGATTGTTTTATTTCTGAATTTATGGCTAGGGCACAGGATATGTATGTCCAAGGGTGGCATGAATCACTAACTGTTAGCTCCAAAGCGCATTCATATTCGCTATATAAACAGGTATTTGGTTTGGAAAATAACGAGTTGTACTGATGTAAAGAAAAAAATCTGTGTTGCTCTTGCAAAGCTTCGATGCAACTCGCATCAATTAAATATTGAAACTGGTAAATATAAATATACCAATAAACCAAGGCGTTATGTCAAAAGTGTAACGATACTAATATTGAGGATGAGTATCATTTTGTTTTGCTTTGCCCTGCCTACGATCATCTTCGCACGTTATATAAACCAGTAAACTATAACAACTATCCTTCTTTGCATAAGTTTAAAACCTTGATGTCTGTAGAAAATGTTTGTGTATTAAGAAACCTGGCTATGTATGTTTATCATGCAACTAATCTGCGTAATAGCCGCTTGATGGCTGTATGATCTCACTGTATTATGGGCCGATGGCCTACGAACACCTAAATAAAAGACGTGAATAAGAATCCGGTCTCATCCAAACTTTTTTTTACCTGAACAGGAGCATGTTTATCAAAAAGAATCAAGGTTGAATTGTACAAATCAGTCATTACATTTGGGCCTGTTGATATTTCACTTAGCAATGGGGAGTTTAGAATATCCAACTTTTCTTTGTCAATGCTTCTTACATTCCGACATTAGATTTGCACAGGTTTGAGTTGAGGTTTGTACATGTTCCATGTCATGCTTACGCAACTGTGATCAGATGTGTTTATCAATTACTATGACATCAGTTACTAATGATATTTTATCAGAAGTAACCAATCAATCCAGTGTATGACCACACTTATTAGTAGGTGCAGACCCTAGTTGAGCAAGATTGTGTGTGTTCAACCATTCCACTATCTTCTCTCTTTCCGCACAATGTTTATTGTCAAAATGAATATTAAAGTAACCCAAATATATTGAGTTGGTCTTTGAAATTGATTCAAGAAGTTTTTTCTTTTTTGACGTGGGTGGTCTGTAAATAAACATAGCTTTGACACTAAGTTTGTATGTAACCTTCGTAGTTACTATCTCAAATGATTTAAATCCATCCAAATGTTATGAACTTTTTAGAAATTCGTCGAAAAGAATTCTTGTGAACAACTGCAAGTCCTCCACCTTAAGAACTATATCTGGGTTGATGAAAGAAAAAATAATTAACTGGGTTAGGTTCTGCTATGACTGCTTTATCTCCATGTAATGTTAACCATGTTTCAGTTAGATAAAAAATATCAAAATCATTATCTTGTATGAAGTCAGATATCGCTAGGGCTTTATTCCTACTTGACTGGGAATTCCAAAGACCCACATTCATACAAGTAGAAACAGGTTTGACTTGAGGATAAATATTATTGGACTTGGTAGCGGGTTGCATGCTCATTTCCTGTTTACCAAGAGAGTCAGTTACACACCAACATTACTGAGCCGACTGGCTTGCTTGTGAACAGTCCCGCAGTGAAGGTTTAGTGAAACCTATGAATACTGAGGAAACTTCAACATTTCTGTACTCAACTTACCTCATGTTTTCTAAAATAATTATTAAAACCACATTAGGTATCAACACAATTTCATTTATTTTCTCAACTTAAATTCATAACATGGAAAAGGTGTGGTACATTGTAGACCCTAAGACAAGTTATTGTTGTTTATCTGATTTAAAGCAAGAGTTTGAGAGTTTAAGAAAACATAATACATTGATTCAGTATTTCAGTGTATTTTCTAATGTCAATGATGTTGCTATATGGAAATAACTTTTTAATCTTGCAAAAGCATTTACCTAAGAGGCATTGCATCAGATTTCAGGATCTTTTGGCAAAAGAGTCCTGATATCGATAATGAACAGGACACTTTTAATGTATTGTTGCTTCAAAATTTTGAATTGACTAAGTTATTTTAAAACCCCCACAATGTATCCACTGAAGTCAGGTTTGTATGTTAAGCATATATATGTACAGTTGGTGGATGGGGCAGCCATTATTTGGCATTTTGAGGTTATTCAGTAATTGATTTTCATTGGAAAAAAGAAAAGTATTACTGTTTAAAACATCAACCTGTTAGAAGGAATGAGGACATATTGAACTCACTCTTATTGAAAGCGTCCTTACAATTTCTGATAAACATCATTCCTGTATCCATATGAACAAAATGAAGGCTTGAACCTTAACTTCTTAGAGTTAAATAGAAGGAAGGACAGTAAGTTTATCATAAAGTTTATGTCCTCAGCGATATTTGCAGAGTACATATAAAATAACAAGGTAAACTTTGAGAAAGATCAATTTATCATTAACAAAAAATTTTTTTTCAAGTCTTTCATTTTTGTTTATCTTAAATATAGCTTATAACACAACAAAAAAGAGCTGTTTGCTCTATAGTCAAATTGTACTTCATGATATTATAAATAAGGGTTGAGGGCATAAGCACATTTATTGTTTGTTAAATAAATTGACACACGAAACAAAAATAAATGGGAAAACTTGAAGAGATGAATCTATAAACAGGCTACTGCCCCTTTAAGAAATGAAATAGGTACTTTTAGGGCTCATAAAATACTTAATTGTCTTTACAATTGACCCGTTATCACTAATGAAAAGTACAGGCATTGGCTCCGTAGCTCAACAGAGTTTGTATTGTTTGATTTACAAGTCTACAATAAATAGTTCTCCAGGTAAAATACAACATTACAAAATTGTAATGTGCCAGTACATGAGACAAATTGACTTAAAATATAATTGGAAGAACATTTATTAAACCATATATATTCCTTTAATAATGAAATAAAACAGAAAACAAATTCATAAAAATAATAGCCGTTAGGGAGTGCCTATTGATTCATTTCTATGCTCGTATATATTTGCTTTTTGTCTTGTGAAAAGCACTTTTGTAAGCGTTTAAATGCATTTAATAGCAGCTAAAAGCATGTTTGAAATCAGCGTTAATTCAATTCTCGCCATCAATCTACCTCCAATTTCTGACAACCCTTTTGTTCCACCAATTCCAAATTAAGATAAACCATAATGATACTATCTTTTCTCTATCCACCACCCCTCCCAAAAATGGGACTTCAACACTGCTGACCAAATGATTATACACTATATGAATTTAAAAGCAGTAACTATACTGGATACTAGCGCTAAATAAACACCTACTTATTTATTTATTTTATTTATTTAAAAACTAAATGAGCATTTGCAGGACAGTGCAATAGCAGACCAGCCCCTAAACTAAGGGTTCTGCTTCATCATAGCCACAATAAAACAGGCTTTTTTTGTGTGTAAATATTCCACAAAAGACAATTGAGCAATAAACTCAAATCACTCTTGCATCTAGTACCATTTGGATGTCATGACTTCATTGGGTTGATTACTCCAAATCTGAACATTCTTTAGTGATGTCAGAACCTGTGATTTTGAACTTTGAATTTGAATGTGAACATGTCCAAAGAATTCCCGGGGGTATAATCACTAAATGATTAATCTCACAAAAAGCTTTATCTGATTTCAACATTTGACTTATCCTTTTATTGTGACCATGATCTTTGACATTCAAGGTCATATAATCAATGATCAATTTCTATTAAGTGTAACAATCATGTAATGATTAAATGTTTTAATAATTAAAATAAAGCATTTTGCAAAACCTTGCTTAAGTCATAACCTTGCTGTATGCTGATCTTTGGACAATTATAGCCAAAATCTTTTCAAGTCTTGGCCGTTGTCCACAGTTGATACATTTAAATAAGAGCCTCATAGCAACAAAACTTTTCATGGTACAGTGTGTACAAGGACTTTTTCAATGATTTTTATTAATCACGATTTTGACCTTTGACCTTGAATAGGAACATGTCTAAAGCATTGTTTGGGGCATAATCAATAACTGGTTAACTTGAGTTCTCAACACCTTTTTTTGTTTCAAAATTTAATTAAAGGGTGAACATGGCCATAACCTGTATCCTGTGACCTTTGACATTCAAGGTCACGACTTAGTCAGTGCTGCTATAAACCCTAAAAAATATATGCTCTGAATCAGGAAAATAGTTCTCCCCCAACATAATACCTTGATCCTCTGACACTACCCATTGTTGTTCACCAACAAAAATAAACAACCAAACTCCTACATATCGAAACTAAATCCAACCATATCACAAAATTATCAGATTTCCACCTGCTTGTCCTTGGTTACTGAGCCCAGTGTAGTGTTAATGCACTGCCGTCTTCACAAGCTGAATCTTACACTAAAGCATTGCTGACCAGTTAATTTTATGTTCATAAATTCTCTTATTAATTGAGCTACAGACATGAACTTGTATGAACTTTTATTAACCAGATCAATATGATTAATTTGCATATTCAATGTAGAGAAATGGTCATCAGTCTTTGTATTGTTGATGTTCAGGTGAAATTTATCACCAAAATTGTTGAGTTTCAGTGCATTTGACAAGATGTTGAAACATAAAAACGGAAGAAAATCAATAAACCATATATTCCTTAAATCACGTTACAAATAAAAAACAGATTCTTTAAAAATAATTAAGTTCGGGAGTAATTATATTTTGATTCATTGTCCCACTCTTTATATTTGCTCTCTTATATCTTCTACTCAATCTTACGACTTCTTTATTGCCCACCCACCACATCTTGATCTCATTCCTACAAATATGAAATTTTAGATTCTTAGCATAATTTTTGTCTGAAAAAAAGGACACTTTTTGGGGCGATAGGTACCCTGCCAGCAGCCACTCCCATATTTAAAGTGGGTAGGACAATTGAAATTACACATCGTAATCTCCATCCATGAGGATAATTTCAAAATTTGACATTCCTAGCATTGTTTATTTTTCAAATACGCTTTGCCTTGCAAATATTTGAAGGGGAAGTGAAAATGAAATGTATACACTCTAGTCTCCACTTGACAAAGATGTTATTCCGAAAATTTTAGCTTACTATGCCAACTAGCTTTAGTCTTTGTTAAGGACCCTAAATATGCGCCCCATCAAAGCCCTTATTTTTGGGGTAGGACAATGAAAATTACACATCTTAGTCTCCACCCTACATAGATGATTTTAATTTTTTCTTAAGATTCCTAACATTAATGGTTTTGTAGGGAATAGTCTAAAGAAACTTTGAGGTTTGACATCCTGCGATGCCCATATTGGAAGGGGGGTCAGGACCAAATCTACAAACTTTTTTCTCCATTTAACAAATACTAAATTCTGAAAAGTTTGGCTTCCTATGTCAACCATTCTTTGAGAAGTTGGTTTTAGGTTTTTGGGAATAATGCCTAACATGCCCATGTGTTAGAAGACTGACAGACTACAGAGCGTGCAATTAGCTCATCTGGCCTTAAAGGCCTGATGATCTTTATAGGTAAAGTTGACTGACAAGACAGATCAATACCATGGGTCCATTGTGCTGATGAGTGAAAATGCATCAAGGGAGTGGACTCATTCTTACTAAACTTCGAATAAATGACTCAAATTTTATTATTTGCTTATAATTCTCATATTATGTGAAAATACTTCCCTACTTCATTTAAATGCAATGGCTCACCCGTTTTTACAGGCCTGATGACTTGAAAACTTACGTTAAATACAACAAATGGGCAGAAAGAATTTTTAAAAGGCATTGCAATGGTACTTGCATACTTTGCTGAACAGACATTTCTTGAAAAGAGAACATTAACAATGGAATACATAGAAGCTGTACATCAAAGCAAACAGAAATATTATCAGTAATGGTTTTGTTATCTTCCCTAAAAGTCAAGTTCCTTAGCTTATCGATCAAGGCATACATAATCACACTGTGAATCGGTTCTTTGCTGTCGATCCAGTCTTTGATATGGTGTCTGAATGAGCCTGTGAACAGAAAAAACATAATTAATCATAATTTAAAATTTACTCGCTATCAATCCAATAGAACATGTCTCTGATTTTAAACACACTAGGTTTATCTCTATTCTTCCATGACGATTTTGTGCTGAACTATTTTTCCTAGCAAAATGCACATTGTAAAAGGTTCTGACTTTGGTAGTCAAAAATTAACTTGTCTGTATCGGGGATTTTGCATTTTAGTTTTTAAAATAAATTAAACCGTTAACAAAGTTAAACCTAATACTGCATGTTCAAGAAAAGGTTTTGTCACAGTAAGTAGTACAAATGTAAATATTGTATAGTTTAAGAAGTCTTTTTTCTTGTTTTGATAGCAAACAAAAACCGCAACATTCCTATAAAGCAAATAGCTGACTAACAGTAAACCACTATGACGTCGTAATAAGGATTATAACGTCAGAGACACATGAAATGAAATCAATGTTTTGTTGTCGGATTCGAAGGTATGCTGCTGCATGCCAAGTAGCAGAAAGCGGAATGCTGAGTTATCAATCAAACTTCTTATTTTAATCCCACTTAAAAACAGAATGCCAACTCAGAAGTTACCAGTGGGATAGTCAGAAGTCAATGTATGTATTAATTCATCGTAAACTGATTTCGGGTAAAAAGAGCAACTTCGATCGTGAATTGATGCCTTGTGAATCGGATAAAACAACCAATCAGAATCAAGTATCGAGCACTTTCATGGTAGAATACTTAATACAATGGATTTCAAAGGGAAACAAGTTGACATGTTTTAACATGATGTTATGATGTTTAGAAACTGTACAATGTGGTCCGACAATTTGAAGTGTCAAGCATGTTAATTTTAAGATAAATTTCCTAAACTCTGTCTCTAAACAGGTTTGTGAATCCATCTTTCCTCTATGATTATATATGAATTTTGCCCTGAAAACAAAGGATCAATGCATATGAAATCATTTGTAAGTTAAACATATTTCCCTTTAGTCCATTTGTTTTAGGCATGACAAGTATTATGGCAAAGTCTCCTGAAATAACAATTACGATATTTTCTAGGATTTATTGTTAACATTCATGGGTCAGTGAACAAACACAAAGATTAGTTTTACCTCCATTATATTATTTATAACATATCACAAATGTTTTAAAAACTCTGCATGTTTAGTTGAATACATATATAAACTAGATGAGTGTTTACGGGACACCGTAAAAGAAGAGCAGCCCCCAAACTGAGGGTTCCACCTTCTTCACAGCCACAATAAAATGAGCATTTTTCTCAATATTCCACAAAAGACAACCGAGCATTAAGCAGTAAAGTAAAAAAATGGCACTTACAACTACAGTGTGTGACCATTATATGGCGATTACATTTGACAATCATCTTTTCCAACGTTAATTTCAGCCCAAACATTAATCACTGACTATTTTTCAACTGATCCCCTAAGGAAATTCCTGTGTCTATTTTTAGCTCATTGGCATTTGAGGCGAAGCCACATTTCCCAGTCTATCATAATAGCTTAAACAAAGAGAAGTTGCAATGAATAAAAGCGTTTGTAAATCTTGAAAATGTGCCGCTATAGTTGATATATGTTAATTACCATAACCGGTTGAGACAAGTTTTTTCGTTTCGCAGTTCAGTTGCAAATAATGAAAAGTCAGCAAGGAAGGGAATGAAAAGCACGCCACGGTACGACTTGAGAATGATAATTCCACTGGAATGGATTGTGGTTATTGAATGATTTTGATACTGATTTTGATATCTATTGAATCACTTTTTTTTTTTTACATGAACTTATTTCATTTTCTTTGATGGTGGAGATGGCGGCTGACAGTACAGAGTTTGATCCGGATCCACTGAAGGATGCCGGATGGCAGACTAATAATTAGACTATTAATAGAAAGTGAGAGGGGGTTGACAATCCAACGGACCAACAAAGGAGTATGAGCCATGATTATTTATGTTTTGCCGCCGCGGCCATTCGTTGGATGATCAAACCCTTCTCATACAGGAATAGTGCGTATATGTGTGTGTGTGTGTGTGTGTACAGTTATGGTAAATATCATTTTAACATTTCTATACTTCTATGTATGCTTACGAAACGCATGAAATAGAAACTAGGTCATTGCGCACTGATACTTTACGGCAAGGTCAGTGACAGGAAATATTGCAAAGTTAAGTATGTATGTTCCGTGCAATCTGGGAATGATCACAATCTGCAGATTGTTCGAACAATCTAGGAATTTTTTTCATTCCTAAATTGTTTAAACAATCTGCAGATTGTGAGACCTGAACAATCTGGGAATGATCACAATCTGGGAATTTGCTTGTTTGTAGTACATCTTGCATTATAAAATGAGAATTGTTTAGTTTATTTAGGTTTTTATTTGTGTATGCATCCAAATGATGGAGAATAGTTGTCAAGTCATAGATTGTGACAGGTTTCGTCATTATGTGAAACTGAGGGAATATAGGGGCCAATTCCTAGATTGTGAAGGGCTCACAGCCCGCCTATATGTCAAACTGAGGGACTTAGGGATCTATTCCTAGATTGTGAAGGGCTTACACATCGTCATTATATAAAACTGAGAGCGTATAGGGGTCAATTCTCATATTGTGAAGGGCTCATATCCCGCCTATAAATCAAACTGAGGGAGTATACGGGTCGATTCCGAGATTGTGAAGGGCTCACCGCTCGCCTATATGTCAAACTGACGGAGTATAGGGATCGATTCCTAGATTGTGAAGGGCTTACAGATCGTCTTTATATAAAACTGAGAGGGTATAGGGGTCAATTCTCAGATTGTGAAGGGCTGACATCTCGCCTTTATGTCAAACTGAGGGAGTATAGGGGCCGATTCCTAGATTGTGAAGGGCTCACAGCTCGCCTAAATGTCAAACTGAGGGAGTATAGGAATCGATTCTCAGATTGTGAAGGCTCATAGCTCATCTTTATTTAAACTGAGAGGGTATAGCAGTCGATTCTCATATTGTGATGGGCTCAGATATCGTCATTATGTGAAACTGAGGGAATATAGGGGCCGATTCCTAGATTGTGGAGGGCTCACTGCGCGCCCATATGTCAACCTGAGGGAGTATAGGGATCTATTCTCAGATAGTGAAGGGCTCACAGCTCGGTTTAATGTCAAACAGGGGGAGTAAAATGGCCGATTCCTAGATTGTGAAGGGTTCACATTTTGCCTATATGTCAAACTGACGGAGTAAATGGGTCGATTCTCAGATTGTGAAGGGCTCAAAGCTCACGTTTATGTCAAAGTGTCAGAGTATATGTGTCGATTCTCAGATTGATAAATAGCAAGCTATGAGCCCTTCCCAAACTGAGAGGGTATAAGAGTCTATTCTCAGATTGTGAAGGGCTCATAGGTCGTCTTTACGTCATATAAACGGGTGTATGGAAGCATGTTTACACAGATAAAAATAGAAAATGAAGATGGAAAATGGCAGCATCATATTGAAAATATAAAACAAGTCCACTTATTGTTGTTAGTAAATCCCGCCTGTTCTTGTGGAAACATTCGGGAGGATCCTTTTCATTACTTCTTTAAATGCTCACTTTTGATAAGATTCCGATCAAATAAATAGTTTTTAAAAAACGATATAACATTAAAATCCACCTTGAGCGGCGACAAATCCTTGTCACAGAGTGCTAACGAATCCCTAATAATATCTGTGTATCATTTCATAAATGATACCAACCGATTTTTATAGCTCTTTAATTTAATCTGTACCAAATGCAAAGGTAGAGAATGCCTAAGATGAATTTGATTTTAGTAAGAATAATTGCACATATATATTGTCACCAATGTACTTGATATCTTAATCGTTTGATGTTTGTTTCAGGAGAAGCATTTATATAGGCATTTGCTGCCTGTTTGCTAATCCTTTTTCCTTTTTGAATATATATATTCTGAATGTCGTGTATTACATATTTCATGGAAATTAAAAACTGTTTAAATCACACAGAAGAAATTAGTTGTTTGCCACTCCCGTCTCTATGGCCACAGCGAGAATCGACTCCTATATACCCTCTCAGTTTCATATATAGGTGAGCTGTAAGCCCTTCACAATCTGAGATTTGAACCCTATACTCCCTCAGTGTGACATACAGGCTGGCTATGAGCCCTTCACAATCTAGGAATCGGCCCCTATACTGCGTCAGTTTGACATATAGGTGAGATGTCAGCCATTCACAATCTGAGAATTGACCCCTATATTCTGTCAGTTTAAATAAAGGTGTGCTATGAGCCCTTCACAATCTAAGAATCGACTGCTATACCCGCTCAGTTTGACATATAGGCGAGTTGTGAGCTCTTCACAATCTGAGAATCGATCTCTATACTCCATCAGTTTGATTTATAGGTAAGCTATGAACCCTTCACAATCTAGGAATCGGCCCCTATACTCCCTCAGTTTGACATAAAGACGAGCTATGAGCCCTTCACAATCTGAGAATCGACCCTTATACTCCGTCAGTTTGACATATAGGTGAGCTGTGAGCCCTTCACAACCTGAGAATTGACCCCTATACTCCCTCAGTGTGACATATAGGCGGGCTATGAGCCCTTCACAATCTAGGAATCGGCCCCTATACTCCCTCAGATTGACATATAGGCGAGATGTAAGCCCTTCACAATCTGAGAATCGATCCCGATACTCCGTCAGTTTGACATATAGGCGAGATGTCAGCCCTTCACAATCTGAGAATCGATCCCGATACTCCGTCAGTTTGACATATTGGCGAAATGTGAGCCCTTCACAATCTGAGAATCGACTCCTATATACCCTCTCAGTTTAAATAGAGATGAGCTATGAGCCCTTCACAATCTAGGAGTCAACCCTTACATCCCCCAAGTTTGACATAAAGACGAGCTGAATGTCCTTCACAATCTGGGAATCGGCCCCCATACCCCCTCATTTTGAGAAAGAGACATGCTGATTGCTCATCACAATCTAGGAATCGATCCTTATACTTGCTAAATAGAAAAACCTTAAAGGGGAAGGTAACAGGCCCGATTTACCCATCGGTAAGCAATTAAGGCTCCAAGAGCAGTGATTGGCTACTAGCAGACTGGGGGAGATCTTATCACCCAATGTGCCACACCTTCTAACGGTCGCTGGAGTCAGGGAGGTCAAAGGTTATGGGAATTTACTATGAGTGATCTACACATATACTACAGTAAAATGAGATTTCACGGCAAAAAGCAAATAAGTGAATGAATGTGCTGGTAGATGATATTTTCTTAGAATGACTTGAATGATATTGTATTTCCCTATAAAAATAATTTTTAAAAAGATTCCCCATTTTAAATATTTTGCCTTTATTAGTCCCTTGATATGTTTGGTGTTTGTTGTGGATTCTCAAGCTATGTATGCATCAGATTTTGTACACTGTTAGGCCTTATGATCCTTTAATAATTGTTAGCCAATACAAAGTACATCTATGTGCCTAGTTTTGTCATATCATTGGTGACAATACAAAATAAGGTTCAGCACAATCACTACTCTAGCGCTAAAGGCCCATTCCCACAGGCAGCAGTGGACAGGCTGGGGTCACAGCTGTCTTGGAGTGGGGAGGGGGGGGTTGTTTTACATGGGAAAGAGAGGACTACTGGGGTGAAATTGATATCATGAATGGAATGTTCTTAGCCACTCAGAGACTGCTGCCATGGCAACACTCACTTATCTGAGCATATGACACATACGAAGGCAAATTTGAATCTTAGGTAGGTGTATTTGAATATTATTTTTAAAATTCTCTTTACAGAGTAAATGTATTTTTTCAGAAATTACAGCTTTGTGCTCTTCAAATACTGGTGTGCATGGATGAAAAAAATCATTCTTAAATTACAAGTAATTGTTTTGATAATTGGCTAGACAAGAGTGTACCCAACTATATCTCAACTGAAAAGACACTCTTTACTGGGAAAATTGACTCCACCCATTCTGTGTATAGGGATTTACCTTCCCCTTTAATAAGCTAAATAATTCCCATTTTATAATGATGAAAATACTACTAAAACACAAATTCCCAGATTGTGATCATTCCCAGATTGTTCAGGTAGCACAATCTGCAGATTGTTTAAACAATCTAGGAATTCCTAGATTGTGAGCAAACAATCTGCAGATTGTTCGAACAATCTGCAGATTGTGATATACCCCAGATTGTTCGTAACATGTACACATTCACAGAATAAAAGAACAATTGATTCAGTTTGAACATTACAAATTTAAATGTACAAGAAGCAGATTTTAACATATTGTAGTTATACAGATCCTCGTTTGTTGAAGGACATCTGTGTATTCTTTTGTATTGTAACCATCTGAGATGTGTGGTAACCGTTGTTCTAAAAGGTATATGGTTATAAGTTTCCCTTGAATTCATCTGATGTATCGACTTCCTTATATCCCTTTCTCATTTCACTTGGCTATTGAGTTTTATTTTTAAAGTATGTTTGTCTAGCTTAGTTAAGTAGAATATCTTGCAGCCTTTACGTTCTTTAAAGGGGATATGTAAGTTATTGACATGAATGGTTCTACTACTTTATTGAGATTTAGATGCTTCAGAAAAAGATATTCTTTGATGGAGTTGATATTCTAAAAGTTTGTATTGATATTGTAAATGGAAATGAATTCCTCATATTTGAAGAAACTACCATCCGTATAAAGTAGATCAATGAGGAAATTAACTTTTTTTTCAAGTAACTTTTATACTTATAGGTCTTTTACCTAAAACTATATTATCATTAGCCCATATACATATACACACACACACACATATATATATATATATATGTTTTGTTTTCAAAATCTTCATTTATTTGTAAACATTGTATGTTTGCCTGTTTGATTTGTAAACACCTCTCCAAACACATTTTTGATATGCGGAATAACAGAATGCTTAAGTGCTAGGCTAGTCCTAGATCAAGGGTAAAGATATACTACAAGTCTACCCTTTGTTGACAAAATAAAGAAAAATGACTTTGATCTTCAGCCTACAATGACTGACACAAAATCTAAACAGGGGAATGAACGTCCAGACATTTGGTCAAATGGGAATTGTTCTAACTAAATTTTTTAAATTTTATTAGATTGTAACATGTATTGATAAGATGCAACCAGTTCTTAGATTAGACTTTAAAACTCGGCAATTTCCCCTAACTTTGTGACTTCATGCACAAGGTCTATATATGTGCCAAGTATTAAGGTGATTGATGTCATCATTGGCACTCTGAGCTTGGATTTCCTTAATTTGTGCGTGGTGCATATTCTATATAAAATGAACTAGTCGTACGTTAGCATTGTGCTTGAATTATAAACTTGCAATATAAGCATGTTTTAAAATGCAGGAATGTTGAGTAGTAATACATGTCAGATGGAATTGCTTTGACAAGGATGTTAGTCTGTCAATTGTATACAGGGAGGTAAGTAGGGAAATCTGTTGCAACTATGGTATTATGGACACCTATTGGCAAACCCCCATCAAGATAGCAGCTGCTGTGCAAGCAGATGGCAGGTAACTCTAACTCCTCACTTGTCAATCTAAAAATATCCAGACAGAAAAAGGGAAGGTGGGTGGAATACACTATTGGACAAACCTACTTTATTGCTATAATTATCTGTTTAATTTGCATTTATTTAAATAAAAATTTACACTCACAAAAAGGTGTTTGTGCATGTAACTTAATTGCTATAATTATCTGTTTAATTTGCATATATTTGAATGAAAATTTACACTCACAACACCTTTTTGTGAGTGTGAATGAAAAATATGCAAATTAAACAGCATCCTGCTACATCAGCGTATTTGTCTCCGCTTAGCTCCATCATATACCCTGATATCCTTTGGCCTAAAACGCTCGATGCACTTACGCCTGGTTACTCATGGCTATTTATAGCCTACATTGACATTTGTGTGAATTCTCATCCGGGTTTGTGCCGCTATTGCTGAATGCGAGTCATTTCATTGGCTTGCTATATTTAGCGATACAAGCGTTTTAGGCCAAAGGATATCAGGGTATATGATGGAGCTAAGCGGAGACAAATATGCTGATGTAGCAGGATGATTAAACAGATAATTATAGCAATTAAGTACCCCAAGGAGGATCCCTTCTAAAAAAGAATCCAAAATATGAGCTTCCTAACCTCCCTGAGAGACTAGGGGTCCAAGGTCAATAGAAGCTCTTCCGATACAAACTAGTGGGTAATTAACCTAAAAGTGCAGGCAACATCCAAATACCCTAATAGGCCTGCCAAACTATAGATTATGGCCACCTGCTGCAAAAAGCTATGGATGTATTGAATACTTACCTGAAAACCTATTGGAAACTTTGCTGGTATATTTAGCCTCTCTTTTAACTTTTTCCTGTAATGACAAAGAATTTTTCAAGTTAAAAATAGTAAAAAAGTACCCCCCTAAATAAGTCATATTCTTAGTTGAAAATTTTCCAAAGCAGATCATTGGTAATACATTTATCCTCCAGAAGATGATTGATCCTAAGCCTCATTATGCCAAACTGCCAAAATTAAAGTAGGAATAAGCCCACACCTTTTTAACTTCCTGGTTAATTTATTTTGAACTGGATTTCGGCAGCGCCAAAAATTTGTTTTACTCTCACACCATAATTCGGTTGTATGGTTTGTCAGAACACGTTTTCGCTTCCACATATTTTGTTTAAGAGGTTATCAAACTGAATAAAATTTAATTAATGTTTTTCTTATACTTATACTTATATTTACCAAGAAATATGCAATGAATTCAAATATTTATATTCATAAGCCTCAAAGAAAAGAAGTCACCAATAAAAAAACACATCAAGCTGGTAATTTAGCATATTCCTAATATTTCTTGTCAAGAAAATTTGAGATTACAGTCGGCATTTGATTTAATTTCGTTTCATGAGAGATTATTTCCGATTTAATTGTGAATTATGAACAATTACATGTATTGTTAGTAATTATTAGTAAACTTACTGCCCCTTCTCTTTCCATCAGAAAGTGTCTACATAGAGAAAAATAAAAATAAAAATCCCAAGTCCGGAATGTTAGTAAAAGTTACTTCCCCAAAGGTAGCCGACTCATGATTCTTCTAGCCATCTTCTGGACACATGAGGGGTGGGATTAATTCAATCTTACTTATTTGGGAATAAATTTGCTAATCCCAGAGGTAAGTTTACTAACAATTATTAACAATGCATGTAATTGTTCATAATTATTGGCGTAAACATTGCCTCTGGGATGAGCTGTAATTTGACATAAAGGAAGCGGGGTACCCAGAAGATGAACAGGAAATGTTCACACCAATAACTAATCTAAGTCTTCAATCATCATTCCTAACCATTGCAATTCAATGAATGAAAGACGAGAAAATCATCTTCACTTGTATGATGTACTCTTTGGATGAAGCAAATACTCTATAAAATCCATCATCAGGGTCAAGAAATGTTAATTCCCCATTCCAATCTAATGGCAAATACGTTAAAATGTTATCAAATTACATATATATTTTTTATATATTAACATATCAAAAAGAATGTCCAAACTGTATGGTAATATATATATAACAAGTGTTTGCCACTAACATGGCAATGTCCCCCGCCGTTATGATATTTGGCATAATTAATATTATCGCGTTAACAATGTATTACAGTGGTCAAAGTGTCATGGTGACCATGAAAATGAGGTCAGGGTCACCAATGTCGACTGGCGTCTGAGTCTTCTGCCATTGAAACCTGTCACCAAATATGAACACTCAAGGCCTTAAGCTTTAAGAGATACCGCGTTAACAATGTATTACACAGTGGTCAAAGTGTCGTGGTGACCTTGAAAATGAGGTCAAGGTCATCAAAGTCGACTGGCATCTGAGTCTTCCACCATTGAAGGCTGTCAACAAATATGAACACTAGGTGCACGTTAACAATGTATTAGAAATTGGTCAAAGTGTCGTAGTGACCTTGAAAATGATGTCATGGTCACCAATGTCGATTGGCTTCTGAGTTTTCCTCCATTGAAAGCTTTCACCAAATATGAACACTCTAGGTGCTAAGCTTCACAAGATATCGCGTTAACAAGAATCCGGACGGACGTAGTGTCGTGGTGACCTTGAAAATGACGCAAGGTCACCAAACTCGACTGGCGACTGAGTCTTTCTCCATTGAAAGCTGTCACCAAATATGAACACTCTAGGTGCTAAGCTTCACGAGTTTGTCGTTGTGACCTTGAAAATGACGTCAAGGTCACCAAAGTCGACTGGCGACTGAGTCTTCCTCCATTGAAAGCTGTCACCAAATATGAACACTCTAGGTGCTAAGCTTCATGAGTTATCGCGTTAACAAGAATCCGGACGTACGTACGTACGTACGGACAGACGCCGCTGAATTCACAGTCCCCCGTTCCGCGTTGCGGCGGGGGACAAAAAGGAAGATGAAGTTGAATTATCTTTGGCAAACGATTTCAACAGGTATACTCTGTTGTCACACGGGACCTTATGACGTCATAATTAACTTGACAACAATAAATTGTGATGTAAGCAATATTATGATTTACCATTTAATTTTCTGCATATTTATGAATGAAACATGATAATTCAAAAGTAAATCATTATCTTTCTTATAATTGAGTTTATATATCTGGCAAACATTGAACTTGCCATTACCACATTTATCTAAATGTTAACTAAGAGGGATAGTTTGATTTTGGGGCTGGTTAAAGTGGGATCGAGGAAGTTCTTTCTCCTTTTAATTCCAATCTCATTGTTTATGATTTTGAAATAAAAACGAAGAGGTTTTTTAGGTAAAATGGGAATATTTAACCCTTAAGATGCGGGTCCCGGAATATTCCGGGATGAAATTAGCATTGACCTCAAGTCCCCTTAGCGAGATGCGAGTAGCACACTCTGTTATTCTCACGCTAACTAATTATCGCCGCGGGTCTCAGTAGCGAAGGACGGAAATTTATTGCCTAGCAGTAGTCTCAGTTCAACGCTTGTATTTTCGTGCCTGCTGTCGCTAAGCTACCGTGTTTTGTATCGTTGGTGTTCTAAATAATGCGCGAACATGATCCGAAAGTTATGCGAACATTGATAATGTTTATCCTACCGAAAATAAGCGTTAAAATCACTCAATTTCCCCCCACTCCCCGCCGCACGTGCTAATAGCCTGTGGGCACTTTCTACCCTCCCGTCCAAGCTTACCGACCTGCGCGTGCTATCTTTTACTGAGACGCGTGCATTTTGACCCTATGCAAGCCTTCCTATCGCACGCCCTATATTCTGAACCCTTGGGCGGATTTCAATATAGGATCATTTGAAAGAGAAAAAAATTGTCTTCAATTCGATGTAAAATACATATGTGCGCCTCATGAAATAAAGATACAGCATGTGCCGCAAAAAAGGTGATTTTTATATATTCTTAGTTTTACACTGTTTTGTCACACCAATTTTCTCATGATGTGCTCAACGTATTTTGACATTTTTTATATCACAAGATAGAGAAAAAGATTGTCTTTCATTCCATGTAAAATTTGTACATGCGCAAAAATAAATAAAGACACAGCAAGCGCCGCACAAAAAGCTAATATTTCTATTTAAATCATGTAAACTGAACCGCGATTTTGACATGTGCCTTTCTTTCGCTCATATCTTCTCAACAGCCAGGCGTATATTGAAATTGATTACCTCGTGATAAAGAAGGAATAATTGTCTTCGATTTGATATAAAAAAAATATATATACACTATATAGAATAACGATACAGCAGGTTCCTCAAAATTGTGACTTTTGTTTATTCTTTACGTTTTTACCATTTTCTTGCACTTTATATCACATAAACTTCCCGGTAAATTTTGAAATTTCATATATCAAAATATAGAGAAAAGGATGATCTTTATTGCCATATAAAATTGGTATGTACAAGAAAATCAGAAAGGACCCGGCGCGCATCGCACAAACAGGCAATTTCTCTATTCATATTTTGTTTACTGAGAAGCGATTTTTTTTCAACTGCTTTTTACACTTCCTATCTATTTAACGGCAGAGCGCATTATCAACATTTTTATATCACAATAAAGAGGAAAGGATCGTCTTCAATTCTATATAAAATTTGCAAATTACAATTAGACAATAAAGGAGCGGTTAGTGATGCCACAATTATCAAAATATGTTCTCAAATACCTGAGGGTACCATCTTTGCAAACTTTATATATTCCAAACCAAGTGGTACATATTTATTATTTTCATATCATCTTAAAGAAGAAATAAATACCTTCATTTTCATGTGTAATTTGCCCATATTTGCATCAAAATAAAACGTGTGGAAATGATGCGACAAATGTTGCGGTAAGGCGATTATCAAAGACTTTATTACTAGCTATACCCATGTTTCGTTGGTAATAACTTCTAATTATAGTGCAAAAGATTGTTATGATTTATTTCTTCGTAAAGAAGAATAAATTGCCTTCAATTCCATATATAATTTGCATATATACAAAGCGAATAACATGATTTATAAAGTTGGAAATAAAGACAATTTATATTGTGTGTGAGTGTATGTTTCAGCGGGGATACTCCGCCTGCACGCGCTGAGCGCGTGCGTGCGGGGCTATTAGCTTAGTAATATTACTGTGGGGGTCAGAACGTTATCGGGATTCATCACTACCCTGCTTTCGTAATTTATATCTTTCGTTTAGGATGGCGTATCGTAATAAAATTTATCGTGAAATATAGAGCAAGAAATTAGCTTCAATTCCGTATATAATTTGCATATGTGCACTCAGTGATTAAATGATTTTATAATGTTTGAAATGAAGACAATTTTTAAAATTTTGTAAAATTTGTTCTAGACATATTTTGAAAATAATTTTTACATCGATGTGAAGAGGAACTATTCATCTTTAGTTTCGTTTTGATTTCGCGCATGCGCTCTTAGAATTTATTGAGTTATGGCGCCCGAATTGAAAACAAGTTTACTTCGGTTGAAATTTCATTCAAAGTGTCAAGTAAGTATCATACATTTGTAACACGGGATTTGCCGACTAGCTTTGTATAAAACGACGGTAACATCTGTATTTGGCCATGTAAACACGCCATATGTTGTTAAAACGGTCGCATATGGCGGCGCTGGAAAATTCGGCCACAGGGGCAAATTGCGCTATAACGGAAGCGAGGCGAGTGCTGGAAAATCTTGCAAAACTGGTCAAATGTATATTCAGCAACGTAAGGGTTAATCTGAACACATCCAGAATTACATGCTTAATTTTGGGGCCTTCATGCGGTAGCCTACAAAGGAAATACTTCCCATCAATGTCGGAAATGCAACAAAGTGTATAGAAATGCTAATGCCAACATGAAGTGTAGTACAAGGAATATATATAACCATATAAGGTGCAAATGCCAGAACTAACAAGGATTTCCAAATGGCAAGATAATTTGTGAAAGGATAACTCGAACTTGGCCAAAGGGAGGTAATTCTAGCCGACAAGAGAAGAATAAGGCAATGGCCACAAAAAGAGAGAGTGAATGAACTCGATTCATTAAAAACTATTTTAAACAATAAAATATTTTTTAAATTTTGTTTTCTATTTTCCATACCAAATGCTACATTCCCTATTGTTTAGCAAGAAGAGTTTGTACAATTGTTTCTAATGATGACGTTAAAATCAATTGCCTTGATGAACTGAAAAGCTTTTTACTGAAACAAAACTGGACAATGGAATGAAATGTGGACAATGGAAATTAGGTGTAGCTAGAATAAAGGGTGGGGAAAGTAAAGCCCAGGGGGGAAAAGTTTGGCCTAGGCAAACTAAGTAGAAAGAAAGATTCGTCTGCTTTTTCATTGTCGAAAAAACGTGTTTACATTCGTAAATGATCGGAATAAGTCGATAATTTCCGTATATATTTCACGCATACATTGAAATTGAGGTCAATAAATTCAGCTGCAGTTATTCGAATGATTATGTCATGCGCACTTCGTTGCGTTCTATTTCAAGCTACTGAAGCGAGTGGGATTTCTAGACAAATACGATTGGGGTATCGCATCACTAGATGTTACAAGTGTTTTTTTCAAATAAAGGTTTATGAAATGAGTTTGACAGCTTGATATTTAATTGGACATCATGTCCGACAGGTTTTTTAAATACCGGACAATCATATTTTTTTATCGGACTATGACCGGTATTTACCGGACAACGGAAACACTGATAAAACGAAAGGCCAGTTGAGCACTGATCACTATTCTAATTGCTGTTATTTTGTCCAGAGAGCATGGACAAACTAAAATATGAAAATTACTAATATATTGCAATACACTTCTGTATCGCGATATATTGCAATATGGAAATGAGGAGCGATACCCATCCCTATTAAATACAATTGTTAGTGTGGTCACTTACGGCAAATGCGAAAGTGATATTACGATAAGAATATGTTACTAATTTGTAAGCATAATGGCGACAATATGTTACTAATTTGTAAGCATAATGGCGACAACATGGACTTTTTATGGACACTTCAGATTATCTAAATGTAGTTAATGAGACGGCAGAGTACCAATGTACATTGCAAAAACAACCATTTTTTAATGACAAATTGTCGTTAAACTAAATGTATTTTTCTGAGTTGATTAAAACAATAAAAACTTAATTTAGTTATTATTTTAAAGCGAGAGAGAACCCTGGATTGGGACCTCACTTACCGGTTCGGTATGAGAGGTAGTTATAACAACAAGGTAGAGTAAAGTGAATCATTATATATTGTGATGTAAAGAGATGACATTACAATTTGTAAAAAAGATATATTTGCTACATAAAATGATGGGCTATACACAGTTTGGTTTAGCCACAGTTATCCAGTGATGAAGGATTATATACAAACACTGTCGAGAAGCATATTCTTTGAGCGTCAGGAACATACACATTCTAAGAATGTCAAAGTGGGTGTCACAGGTCTCTGAGTGGAGATAGCATTTCTGTTATCTCTCGAATGTCTGGAGACGTAGCCGGGTTCTCCCTTCCTGATTTTGTTAGGGACATCCTCCTGGGTGTGGACTCTTTGGACCTTCCAGGGCTCTGTAACAAGATCGTCACAGTTAGTTGGTGAATGGGGATACAGGTATGTAGCCCCAATAGAAGCCTCACTTAGGGGTAGCTTTAGAAATATGTATCTGTTTAGTTTTCTGAGCGAAGGTCTTCCTGGTCTCGGGTGGAGATCTAGGGATCTTCGAACTCCAGAAGCTTTTGGGGTCCAGAGTAGAGTCATGCAGATGTGCTGTCTTGATGTGTTTAAGATAGTCGTCTTTACGTGAGAAGTATTTGTCACATGTGCTATAAAAATGTTTCACACTAGTGTGTACACTTTTCTGGTGTTGAATCAGGTTATCTTTCCTGTTGAAAATTTTGCTGCACACCTTGCACGTTAGTGACGCCATTATAGGTAATCAAAGAAACGGAATGGCATTGTGACGTCATAGAGTGCTGGCATCATTGAGGGTGTCGTTCTACTGCACGTGTGATTACGTGTAGTTAAGTGTTAAGTGAGCCTGTGTGTCTACTTAGAAATTATAGCTGATATGTATCAGAGAGAAAGAAAAGGGTGGAGAGACCAAGGAGGATACTTCAGCCTATAATTTATCATTGAGCCCCTCAGTTAGGACATATGGAACATAAAGATCCACCTGAGATTGTCTCTTGTTGGTGGTAGTCTCTAGCTCCAGGTTTACCGTAGTTGACCTATGAGCTCATATTGAAGATCATCTCTGCCATGCTTCTGGGAGTTGAAGTGAATAGCGATGGGTTTGTCTCTATTGTGACTGATATTGGCAAAGTGTTCAGAGAGTCTGATTTTGAATTCTCTCTTAGTTTCTCCTACATTTTATTTCTTGCATTTCATGCAAGTTAATAGATATACTACATTACGTGAGGTACACATATAGTGGCATTTCTATATATCTTTTTGTTGACACTATTAGTGTAGTGGCCGGAGGCGTTGATCTGTTTGCGTTTATCTTTGTGACATTCTTGGTCGACAAAGTTAACCCTCATGGCGCTGATTTGTGGTTTGGGTTTTGGGTAAGCGAATGTTGCTTTAACCAAATGATCTTTGAGGGTTTTGTTCCTTCTGTATGCCGCAACATGTGGAGAGTTAAAGACATCTTTGCAAGTTTCAGAACCACTGAGTAGGTGCTATTGTTTTCTGATAATGGCGTTGAGCTCCATGCTAATGGGGTTATAATCACAGACCAGTACTGTTTTCTTCGGAGTTGGTACTGGTCGGGGGTTGATGGACAGGAGATTGTTCCTGCACAACCCGCCTGCCCTTGATTTATTTTGCTGTAAATGTATTCTAGGATACCCCCGTTTTAGGTAGTATTTAATTAGATATATGTCTGTCATACTCTGAGATGAGCAGATGCATTTTAGTCTGAGGAATTGGCTAAATGGGCCTTTAGTTCTAATGTGTCTAGGGTGACACGATGTGTACAGCAAGTAAGAATGAGTGTCAGTAGGTTTCGAATAGAGATTGAATTCCAGTTTGTCATTATCCCTATTGTAAGAGACCCACGTGTCCAAAAAAGCAACTTTATCTCTAGAGAATTCAGCTGTGGACTTTATAGAGTGGTGAGTTTTATTTAGATATTCAACAAACTGTTATAGGCGGTTGTCCTAATGACCAAATGAGGAAAAATTCATCTATAAACCTGACATAAATATCTGGTTTGTATGGGGATTTAGAGAGAAGTTCTTCTAATTCCCCCATGAAAATATTTGCATAAGAGCGGGCAGTGCTTGCGACTTGGAGATAATATGTTGTTAAAACAAAATTGTTTTTATGAAGAACAGTTTTGAGAAGGTGTAAGATTCCTGTGGGGGTGATCAACCTGTCTGGTTTGAATTTCCTGATGGCATATACAAGTCCAGTAGGTGGTTCATACTCATGCAAAGTTTCAGAAAGAGATGGACCGACGTATGGACAGGCAAACAGGGGGACAATTATAGCCAAACGTATAACATACCAGTGGGATAAAAAAAAAAAAATTTGCAAACACAAGATTCTTATTGAATAGTTGCATCTGACCTTACCCAATCTTTGTATTTGATTCTGCTCTATTTGCATCTCCTGTCCACAAAGCAAGTTTATCTCCCTTCCCCCTGATATTAACAACAGCACCGCATACATCATCACTCTGCTCTTCAAAAGCTTCCCCAATCAAGCAGAGTAGCTGAAAAAATAAAACAGACAAGTATAGAAAATTCACTAGTTCTAAGAAAACCAAACAGGCAGCTGACATAGTCAAAATGTTATTTAGGTATTGTATATTTTATCCATTTAAGATTTTACTATGACTGTACTAAAATCAATGATTCCTAAAAAATATAAAAAAAGGAAGCTGCAGGTTCAATCAAAAACAAAATGAAATCAACATATTCTTAAAAACATAATTTAAAGGAAATATTTTCAATTTTGTTTGGGATAATTACAAACATTCAAATGCCAATAGACAAAATAGCATAAGCGCAGAAAACTGGATCATTTCAGTCTAATCATGATCTTATTGTTTCGATCCCTTAAAATTGATATCTTTAATTAACTATTTTTTAAATTAACCTTTATGTATATTTATCTCAGTGGTTAATGCAGCGGCACATGCAGTATCTTTATTTCAGGTAGCAATATTATGTAGTTTATATCGAAAGGAAGACAATTTTCTTTTCTTTCAAATGATCCCACCCATATTTAAATCAACCCAAGGCTTCAGATTACAAGGCCGGTTATAAGATATATAAGAGCCAAAATATCACTTGACCTAAGTTAGTTAAATCTCCATTATAAAGTTGCATCTTCATCCCTTAGATGTTTATTGTCACTATGCTAAATTATAAACATTGAGATGTTGATTTTCAGAAACAACCACTACTTGTCTATGAAATAACACCATTAATCAAGTTTGGCATATTTGACTCCAAGAACATACTCTGTGCCCCTTTAACTCATTAACGCCTGGACACTGTTTATGGCTCAACACCTGGGCATGTCACCACTGAAGCTGTTCACTCTAGCGAGACTGATTAATTCAAAGCACCGCACATTTAGCGAGAGATTTAGGGGGCCGATATGAACAGTAACTGTCTAGCCATGAACCATAGAGTCTTGATTGTTTTATTGTTTCATGAAGATCAAACAGGAAATAGAGACACTGAATACTGATAACTTACAGAAACATCACATGCGATTTTTCTTCAATGATTTTTTTGCTCTATGCCGTTAAGGGGTTTGTTCATCTCGAATAAAAAGTATATAGGTTCTAGGTAGATGTTTATAAGTAACAAAATAACATATCAGCTTGTGTCAATCTTCATGTTAGAAAATGTGTTTTTTAATTTACCATTCAAGTGATTTGTTCATGGCATATTCTTTCCTCGTTTGCAAGTACCAACTATATTTTCTTTCATTATGATTTGACATGCATTTTCATTTGAAAGCAGTAAGAATAAAAAACATATTTATATCATCGAAATTTCTTTCACATGAGGAAGTGACCTATGTTGGGCGAGGCCAGATTGTCATTAACCCTTAAGATGCGGGTCCCGGGCCTGTCCGGGTTGAAATTTGCTTTGACCGCATGTCCTCTGGGCGAGATGCGACATCGAAACTCTATTTTTCTCACGCTAGCTCATTAACGCCGAGGGTCACAGTAGCGAAGGACGGGCAATTGTTGCACGGCAGTAGTGTCAGTTTAACGCTAGTACTTTCCGTCCGTGTGTCCCTAAGCTACCGAATTTTGTTTCGTTGGTGTTCTAAATAATGCGCGAACATGCTCCGAAAGTTATGAGAGTATTGATAATGTTTATCGTACCGAAAATAAACGTTAAAATCACTCAATTTTTCCCCAAGCGCCGCCGAACGTGCTAATAGCCTGTGAGCATTTTCTACCCTCTCGCACGAGCTTACCGACCCGCGCATGCTATCGTTTACTGAGACGCGTGCATTTTGACCCTATGCACGCCTTCCTATCGCACGCCCTATGTTCTGAACCCTTGGGCGGATTTCAATACCGGTTGGATCATTTGAAAGAGCAGAAAATTCAATTCAATATAAAATACATAACTACGCTACCTGAATTGAAGATACAGCATGTGCCGCAAAAAAGGTGATTTTTACATATTTTTAGTTTTACACCATTTTGTCACATAAAATTTTACATCATGTGCTCAACGTATTTTGACAATTTTTATATCATAAGACAGAGGGAAAGATTGTCTTTCTTTCCATGTAAAATGTGTACATGCGCAAAAATAAATAAAGACACGGCAAGCGCCGCACAAAAAGCTAATTTCTCTGTCAAATCATGTGAACTGAACGGCGATTTTGACACGTACCTTTCTTTCGCTCATATCTTCTCAACATCAAGGCGTATTTTTAAATTGATTACCTCATGATAAAGAAGGAATAATTGTCTTCGATTTGATATAAAAAAATTATATACACCATATAGAATAAAGATACAGCAAGTTCCGCAAAATTGTGACTTTTGTTTATTCTTTACGTTTTTACCATTTTCTCGCACTTTATATCACATAAACTTCTCGGTAAATTTTGCAATTTCATATATCAAAATATAGAGAAAAGGATGATCTTTATTGCCATATAAAATTGGTATGTACAAGAAAATCAGAAAGGACCGGGAGAGCATCGCACAAACAGACAATTTCTCTATTCATATTTTGTTTACCGAGAAGCGATTTTTTTTCAACTGCTTTTTACACTTCCTATCCATTTAACGGCAGAGCGCATTATCATCTTTTTTTTATCACAATAAAGAGGAAAGGATCGTCTTCAATTCTATATAAAATTTGCAAATTACAATTAGACAATAAAGGAGCGGTTAGTGATGTCGCAATTATCAAAATCTGTTCTGAAATACCCGAGGGTACCATCTTTGCAAAATTTATATTTTCCAAACCAAGTGGTACATATTTGTTATTTACATATCATCGTAAAGCAGAAATAAATATCTTCATTTTCATGTGAAATTTGCCCATATTTGCATCAAAATATAACGTGTGGAAACGATGCGACATATGTTGCGGTAAGGCGATTATCAAAAACTTTATTACTAGCTATACCCACGTTTCGTTGGTAATAACTTCTAATTACAGTGCAAAAGATTGTTATGATTTATTTCTTCGTAAAGAAGAATAAATTACCTTCAATTCCATATATAATTTGCATGTATACAAAGCGAATAACATGATTTATAAAGTTGGAAATAAAGACAATTTATATTGTGTGTGAGTGTATGTTTCAACGGGGATATCCCGCCTGCACACGCTGAGCGCGTGCGTTTGCCCGGGGCTATTAGCTAAGTAATATTACTGTGGGGTCGGAAAGTTATCGGGATTTATCATTACCCTGTTGTCGTAATTTATATCTTTCGCTTAGGATGGCGTATCGTAATAAAATTTATCGTGAAATATAGAGCAAGAAATTAGCTTCAATTCCGTATATAATTTGCATGTGTGCACTCAGTGATTAAATGATTTTATAATGTTTGAAATGAAGACAATTTTAAAAATTTAGTAAAATTCGTTCCAGACGTATTATAAAAATAATTTTTATTTCGATGTGAAGAGGAACCATTCATCTTTAGTTTCGTTTTGATTTCGCGCATGCGCTCTTGGAATTTATTGAGTTATGGCGCCCGAATTGAAAACAAGTTTACTTCAGTTGTAGAAACCGTTCCAGGGGTGATAGAAATTTCATTCAAAGTGTCAAGTAAGTATCATCCATATGTAACACGGGATTCGCCGACTAGCTTTGTATGAAACGACGATAACGTCCGTATTCCGCCATGTAAACACGCCATATGTTGTTAAAACGGTCGCGGCTCGCGGTGCAAAATAATTCAGCCACAGGGGCTAATTGCGCTATAACGGTAGCGAGGCGAGTGCTAAATAATTTAGCCACGGGGGCAAAACTGGTCAAAATAATATTCAGCAACTTAAGGGTTAATCACCAATCGATATAATTTGTTGGTGTGGTATCAACTCTAACTAAATGTGTAAATATTGTAAATAAAACGAAAGTTATAGTCTTTTGTTTAAGCTCAAACGAATAGAAATAGCATATTAGCAAACTAAAAAATCTTTAGATAGAACTCTTATCTAATAATGAATGCATGCGAGGTGCATGAATTACAGGTGAGAGTTATGCATTCATTGGACAGTGGGCGTGGCCGTATGAAACTTTTCGATCCAATGATATAACATTAACTTTTTTCTACTATTGTTACATGACAAAGAATATCAGGTTCTATCCTACATGATTGTTATTTCATGGTGTTAGAGTTGCCTAAATAAAGCGTTACGGATTGAATGAATATTCAAAGGATTATCAACACCGTAGGTAAGTCTTCTTGTACTGTGTATTCATCAAAAGAGACTCACTTTATTGAATCGAATACGCAAGATCTTGCTGTTCAGTCACTTGAATGACCTGGTTTGATAAATAATTTGAAAATTGATTCATTAGACATTTGAAAAGTCATATGACCGATTGAGGAAAAATCAAAGGAAATCTTAACAAATACTCAAACTGACTTAGCTGTCTAACAAGCAATGAATTTAAATGGTTAACACGGTCAACAAAGAAATCACAACTCTTTTTTCACAAAACACAATAGTGTTTTAGTGTCAATGATTAATTCAAGTGTTTTTACTACCTACCTTTTGATCTTTAAACGGCCAGTTCGATTACGTTTTCAGCGATAAGCTTATGCTGCTAACGAAGCTATTTTTAGATACAGTGCGTCAGCAGTTAAGTAGATCTATAAATAGAATGAGAAAAGTCCCTTCCCATAATGCAACGCTGCATGTTTTCACAACATGGCGACAATCACGTTTGTGTCAGCGTGTCGAATGGGTCTGAGGGGTGATGCGGGGTACTTGGTCATGTGCCAGTGTCAAAAGAGAAGGGACATTGTGACATGTCCACGAATCAATCAAAATGAACATATAAATACAGATGACCATGCGTTTTTTCCTCAATTTCGATCATGGCGAGCTGTCAGTGCAACAACACTTGTTCTCGGTCAGGAAAACGTGGATCATGTCCTTGTAAGCAGATGAAGAGATATTGCAGCGATCTATGTCAGTGTGGTCATTTACTTCCGTGTACAAACCGCGAAGATCAACCGATTGACGGCGACCTGTCCTTTGCGGAGGTAAGTGCGGCGAGTCTTTCTTCCAGAAAACATTACCTTGTTCACAAGAATCATAATATAATTATCTACTATGAAGGTGGTCCCTATTATCGTGGGTCTTATTGCGTCACATGTATATTTCCCTCTAAATGAGTACAATCTAAATATTGTTTCTTGTTTTTAAGCTCTGCACATATATCCTTCCAAAATATGTTAATTAAACTTCTATCTATGGAAAATATAATTTTTGACATAAATATAAAAATTCTTATCTGTGTTATGTATTTTATCTGAAGTGTTCCTATTATCAAGGTAATTAATATATAATTAATAATTTATTCTCTGTAGATATAATCACCAATGTAAGATTATTATTTACAAACTGAATATAAATTGATTTGAAATAAGGATATTAAAAACAATATTTGCAAACCTGTAACAAAAAAATCCTAATAGAAATACTCCTCCTCGTAGTTTTACTGAGCAGCCATTTTTGATAAGTGATTTGAACACTATCTTAACAAAATGCTGTTCTTTAACAATAAAAGTACATATAAAATATTTGTTACATTGCTCGTGAAAAGTGAGATCCTTGTTTTCACATTTATTGTACCTATAAAATGAAAAGAGAATGTTGCAATCTATTTTGAGATCATTAGTAACCTATTTTGATATAACGAAAAGGTCATAATTTTAGGATTTGGGTCTTATTTTCGAAATAAAAGTAATTCTTTATTCAACATCTTTGAAACCATCAATACATTTTCCTTTCATATTTTTCTGTTTGTTACCTATCAAACTATTTAAATACAAAATAGAAAAACTCTCAGACAACATTTCGTGAAGACAGGATCGTTTTTTAATTAATTGCAAATGAAGTGAATGCTTCATGAAGGAAAATGAAACTCAACATTTCAGATCACTAAAAATGTGAGAAAATATTACTCAAAATTAAAAAAAAAAGTTTTTGAATGCCTCAGTATTTAGTTTATTCATCTATGATGTGCTTTGCAAATACAAATATTCCTTGAAGACTTTGGAGACTTGAATGAGTTTACCACGATAATAGGGTTACCACGATAACAGGGTCACTAGCCATACCCTTTATCAAGTCATATATGTGCTGATTCATAAATTATAGGCATACATTTGAAAAATGTATTAGTTCATTCCAATTATTATGACTTTGTATACGAAACATTACTATCACATAATGTAGAATATCAAAATATTTCATATTCGTAAATAGTTATTTTTATTATAAATATTCACTTCTTGCTTTGCTCTGGTATTCCGTTTGACATAAACTTTTTTATTATTATTTTTTTTTCATTTTAGTTTGTGAGGAACCAAGAAGGAAACTATAGGCAGAGAAAGGTTTGTTTTTTCATGATACATGGTTATATTAATGTAATGTTATATCTTATATATTGCCCTATATATTTGATTTGGACAATAACATATAGCATATTGGCATATTTAAAAAGCATCTTCAACAGAATTAACCTAAATGAAGTTAAGATATATGTTTTCGTTAATAGTGACTATATCTAAAATTATGATCCTGTTTGCAGAGGTTTCTACCGCTGGATGTACCAGAGATTCCCACCAAAGTCCGCAAACAATCGAAAATACCAATTCCTTCTACCGCCTCCAAAATCAAGCCAGCGTCTTCAAAACTACCTGCACCTGCAAGATCTAAAGTCAAGTCTGCATCTGCATCCGTAAATTTCAGTGCCGATTTCAGGTCTTTCCATTTTTGAGCAAGGTCTCCCAAATAAATCCGCTTGGCATTTCTCTCTTGTTGTCGTCTCGCAGGCGAATTTCCATCGTACTTTCGCGGTCGCCCTCGACTTCGCACAACTTCACTCATAGTAAAACTCTTCTTTTTTAAGAAAGATATCTAAGTTACTTCACATAAAGTTTTTAATGTACGGAAAACTGCAGCACTGTGAGTAATTTGGAGTGCGATAGTCTGGACGAATCTTTGTTTATATTGGGAAGCCGGAGCGAAGCCACTTTTCTCCTCAGTGTCATATTGATTGAGCTTAGCCATTTGAGATGTCATAATTAGTTATGCAAACATTATTTACATTATTAATCCCCAACAATCAAAACATCCAAGTAACTACAAGGTTACTACAACGCAGATCAATCATGCAGCGGACAACAATCTAATGGCCGCCATGATCGCAATAGAGTTAAGCCCCTTGGTAGTGCTGGTCAGTGGCTTCGATTGTTTTCGCTATTTTTTTCAGTTTGAAGGACGGATTACAACTAATTACCAAACATGAAAAAGTTGTAAACACAGAAAATAGAAAACAAATCGAATATATAAAAAAGTTACGTGTCGCGTGCAAAAGGGAATTCCCTCCCGAATATTTGTGGAACAGAAAATACCCGGTCGAACTGGCCGTTTAATAAGAGATATTCTGATGTATAGAGTGAAATGTGTCACATTCATTATAATAAATACTTGCTGAGATGGATAAGTATTCATCTCACAATGTTGTGATACATCACAACTGACATAAGACGAGAAGAAGACGAAGTACTTGAAGTGCTATTTAACCTGAAACCGACAAAGTCTGTCATTCAACAGACCTTGGCAGAAAAACTTTGACGAAAATCTAAACATCTTGTTCTGTCAAGTATGTAAATAATTTTACTGATCGACGCCATTTTGGATTTTAATGCTAGCGATGAAAATTACTGTTGTAGTTTAACATTTGAACTAAGGCCTATTTCCCTGATCTAACATTACATACTGTTATATTCATCATATTAGATATGAATATAAATTGAATAATTTTTTTTACTATATTTGAAAAGTTTAGTCACATAACCATGTTTTCTAAGAAATGATAATCTGGAACCAAAGCGCAATTTGTCACATGTTATACAGAAGAGTAGTCACATAACCCGATTTTCTTCGAAACTTTGATCTCGAACCAATATGCATCTTGTCACATGTTGATTTCTTTGTTTACATTGCAATTATGTCAGTAAGGACAGTAAGGTTCACTAAAGGATGGGCAACTTTAGGAAATCTACACTAGTAGATCAATCATGCTTCAAATATTATTTATCATTAGTATTTGTCCTGAGGTAAGTTCAATCACTCATTTTTAACTCTAAGCTGTCAAAATTACGATACGTTCTTGTTATAAATGATAATCGAAAAGGAAGTCAAAATTCTGCTTCCCATTTATATGTTTATATGTTATGTTACTTAACCCTATCAGCCAATTTTTTCTTGACATCTGCTGTAAATAAGACCCATCCGCACAAGCAGGACCCCCCCTTCCTTTTTGCATTGTAGTAAAATCAACGTAATCATATTTAGATCTCGGCTTATAAATAGATGAAACATGAATACTCAATAAGATCCATCCGTATCTGACTTGAAGGAGCTAGATATAACTACATCCACCAGTTTTTCATTTATTAAATATTTTTTTGCTGTTTCTGTCTGTTTATAAGTCAGATAAAACATGACCTGTGGGCATTTTCAGAAAAGTAAGCCCTCCTCCCTCGTGAAATGCCTGGAGGCCTTTGGCCCGAGGGCATTTCCCGCGGGCATTATCAAAAAGTAAGTGCGATGCCCGCGGGAAATGCCTGACAAGTTGTTGCGTATTAGTCTCGTTAGTTTCATATAATGATGTAATATACAATAAATGCCAAATGTGTTATTTTCTTTCAGTAAAAAATTAGAACCAGTCATATATGTTACCCCTAGTTAGGTCATTGTAATATATATATATATATATATATATATATGGCAAACTGACCGAGGTTCGGACAGTGTGCTATTCAAATATATTGAAAGACTATATAATTATTTTCAAACCAAGGTATAAAAAATTTAATATTTTATTTGATTTCTTTCTCAATAGCCATCAATATTTCAGTATTAGCCGAAAATAACGGTTTTATTTGCTTATATCAATTCACCCAAGGTTCGGACACTTTTTTAACTTCGGACAGTTTCACTTAATCTCCTGGAATGCATCCCTGGCTTTAGATATTCATCAAAATGATTTTCAGACATCCCCACTCACGCAGTAAATAGGCTATGTGCGATAATATTATAGTTTTGGGGGAGGACAAAGTAATTTGTCACTGGTACAGAGCATCTTTTCCAATGTTGAATTCTTGAAAACTGCTACATGCGCCGTTACAGCATAGTGACGCCACAATCCCATTTGTAGGCATTCGACACTAAAAACGCTGTTAGCGCTAAACAGTATGTTTTCAAAATTTATCAGTTTGTGTTATGTGTTAGTCTTTTTTTTTAATTAACTATAACGTGTCCTTAATTAGAAAACTTAAGAAGTGTCCGAACTATTGTCCAAACTGTCCAACAAGGTCATTTGGACATGTTATCAAAATGTCAATATTTACTTATGTTTTCACTTTATATGTACCGATGTTAAGAATAATTGGACTATTTGGTTATTTTTGTTTGTTTATGAATACAGTTTAAGATATTTTCCCGCTCCGTACATCTCCTGACCAAAGAGTCAACATTTACATTGAAACAAATATTTTCGTCAATCCGTTAATTGTAACTGTAACTGTAAACTTCGATAAGAAATATTACCGAGAATTTGATGTTTATCAAAGGAAAGAAATAGTATAAGAAACTGAGAAGAAACATTTTACAATAGACAGATCACAATAGTCGCACGTTTTTTTGCGTCAGCTGCAAGTAAAAAGTGTCCGATGTTCTGGCGACCTCGGGTGGTGTCCGAACCTCGGTCAGTTTGCCCTACACTGAAATAAACCGCACGTAGGCCTACTTCCGAAGGTTATCTTTTAATTCATTTTGGGACATGTTATGCCTGTGTTCATGTTTAGTATAAACACATATTTGATATGCAAGAAAGCGAGAACTTCTGTCAGTTCATTATACTTAGAAGAGTGACTTTCTCTTGACAGGTTGAAGTCATCTATCACATCATTGTGATCCTCTTTGTCCAAGATCTGTTTGAGAGCATTCATGAAGACATCATGTGTTGCAAAAGGAGGTCTGTAGATCACTGTTACAGACACAGAACTTTCTTGATGACTGATACTTGTAATAGTTGTTGTTAAATACTCGATATTTGAGATTTCATTTTTGGAAATATGTGACAAAAACAAATTACTTGAAACATATTGATGAACACCGCCCTTGCTTTCAAGTGATGGACTTAGCTTGTTCATCTAACACTGATGTCTATCACTTCTGTACACATTGAATCCAGGAAGTATGGATGAGGTACTATTTTGTCAGCTGACAACCAGGTTTCTGATTGTTTTTTAAGTCTTCGAAGTGAGCTTTCAGAAATCCTATGTTCAGAACAGTCACAAGGATAGGTTGCTGTGCATCATCTGGTTGTCATTTGGGCAATGGATCAAGAAGTCGTGTAATTCTCATCAGTGCTTCAGAGGATGCAGCTTGCTTGTTCATTATTATCTTTTTCTCATTAAAGTCAATAAAAACAAGCCATCCAGAGACTTGACTCTGCTTATTGCTACATAGAACTGTCCTGGATTGAACCTCCCTCGACATGAGATGATGTTTTTGTCTAGGGTCATACCTTGCACTTTATGTATGGTGCATGCCAAGCACAAAGTGACTGGAAACTGCCTTCTGGTTACTTCAGCAACCTGGTTCTTTCAGACCTTGAACTTCACTTCCTCCTGCTATATTTTTTTTGTTTCTCTGTGCCTGCTGAGAAATCCTGGATGCTTTTGCCTAGCCTGTCTGCCTGCAGTTGGGTCATCCAACTACAGTAGGAGGGGTCCTCCTGAGCAGGTGGTGTTGGGTAAAACCCAGTCTCTGTGCCTTGCATACCATTACAAGTCAATCTGTGGTATCAATGTTTTTGGTAAGCATAATTCTAGCTCCAAGAGCTACCTTTTCTGAGGGATTTGATCCAGTAACTAATAAACTTGCTAATAAAATTACAATGGAAACAGCTAAAAATATCATTTGGATAAATATGTTTCAAACAAAAGGCAACAGTTGACTTGTGTATGAAGTTTTGTGAAGCTAGCATGAATAATTTAGGAGATATTTATACTTTAGACAAAATGACTTCTCATAGAGTCACTGTTTATGCAATGTTTCCATGGAAACCACAACAAATATGAATGAAATACAGGGTAACCATAAAAGGGCACATCAAGATATCATTGTTGACTTGTGTATGAATTTTAGTGAAGCTAGCATGTATAGTTTAGGAGATATGCTCCAGACAACATGACTTCTCATAGAGTCACTTTTCATGTAATGTTTACATTTCCACTCTGTCTATGACAACGTAGAAGGTACTGGGATGGACAAGTTCGAAGATCAACTCTGTTGAATCATCCATGAACATCGGGAGGCTAGTAAATTCATCCTGTGTAGTGACTTCAATGCTAGAACTGGAAGTGAAGTCGACTTTCTTTTAAGTGATGACTTTGCCTACTTACCCATGGGTGATGATTATAAGTCTGACAACTTTTCACTAACTCGTTCGTCATATGACACACAAACAAATAATTTTGGTAGATCTTTGCAAAATTATGCAAAATAATCGGCATCCATATAGTAAATGGAAGAACTAGGTCAGATAGTAATGGAGATTATACATTTGTCTCACATTCTGGGTGTAGTACTGTTGACTATTTTATTGTGTCATCTGATGTTTTCTCTTCTATTTCCGATTTGTTAGTTCTTTACCGAACTGACTCGGATCATTTATCAGTATTATGCAACTTTGAAAATATTCTTGTATCAGATGTACAGAGAAAACAAGTTAAAGATAATAGCCAATGCATTACTCTTAGTCCGCTTCCAAAGTATAGACTTCCTGAAGATAGTTCTCACCTAAAAGGGGGCGGGATAGCGCAGTGGTTAGTGCGTTCGGCTTCGGATCAAGAGGTTCGTGGTTCGAATCCTGCCAGAGGCTCGGCAACTTTGTCTGCAGTAGAGAACTGTTCTGCACGCAGTCAGGTTAGGGTGCAATGCTACACTGAATTTCAGCGAGTACAACCCATGGTTCGCTAGTTCCAGCCAATGCTCGCAGGTTTCACCGCAATGCATAGCCACAATGGTGTTGCGGGCTTTCTCCCTGCAATAATACTAGCAGCCGCGATATATGTGAAATAATCTTGAAAGCGACGTTAAACACCAACTCACCTCACCTAACCTAATAGACTATCTGCAAAATCTGAGTTTAAAAAAATGTGTCAGTCTGTATAAAATAGATATGAGTCAGAAATAAAATGCAGCTGCAAATATTAGTTATTGCAGAGACTATTAAAAATTATTTAACAAATAAGACACAACCAGATATTTCCCCTGAAGTATGGTTCAAATATTTTAAGGATCTCCTGAGTCAAGTGGCACTGATATAAATGAATTTGATGAAACATGTCTATGAGTTTTTAGAAACACATTCATGTCACCAGTGTAATGACACACCTTTCAGGCAAAATTACTGAAGCTGACTATGGCAGGTCTCAAACGATTGTCCACAATATAAACTAATATTAAAAATTAACTGAAGGCAAATATTTTCGTTATAATTATTAAATGATAAACTGTTATTTATAGTGGTACTAACATATGTGGAATCACACATGTTACATTTTGAATTAAACTAATGGTTTTAATGTTGAGAATACTATTTTTAAAGAAGACATGATATGGTAATGGATTAAAAAATTCAATAACCAGACCATTAGTGACACTTGTATGAAGATTAACCGAATAATTCCTCGGCAATTATAAAATGCCGTTTCTTCTCATTTTTGGCTCATATTTTGAATTCTAAATAAGGAACAAAACCACTAATTGTGCAATATGTGCACCTCAGTATTAAGGGTGAAACGATTCACCGATGTTCCGATGCATCTCGATACATCCACTACGATACAATTCACGATATAGAAATGTAAAAAATCGATTCGTCACGATTCGTTTAACCATGCATGACATTTTCAAGATAATTACAATGAAATTAATCTGATAATGGTTACGTGCTCTAAATCTAAAACCTTTAGTGAAAGACGTTTGGTCTCGCTCATTGTTTTTGGACCGGTGTTGACCAAATTAGTTGCAGTTTATCTTTGACCATGTTAAACGTTTTGAAAGGCGACAAATTTAAAGGATATGTGAATTAAAAAAAGAAGCTAATAATTAGAAAAGAATAGATCATGGATGTTATGTCGATATTCTTAAGATTGTGTGACCAAAATGAATTCACCTGATATAAAGGAATTAAATAAGGATAGTTTTTGACATAAGACGCTTTGAATTGCGAACACCGTTTGGAGTTGTCAGATATCGGCAATTCAAAACAATTGAAGATATCTTGTTTTGAGGTTGAGAATTGTCATAATTTATATTAAAAATTCCACAGTTGAATTTAAAAGTGAATATCAAGTTTCGGTCCGAACTGAATACTTTCGCGACATGAAACATATCCATTGTAGTTCCCTTACGAAACTCAAAATGACGAATGTATTGAAATCAAAGTTCCTTTTTCTTTTCAATAACTTTTCTACAACATTTCACACGGTTAATTTACATAAAATGTGTACTTTCTTTAGGTATTTCTATGCAAAATTACCAATAAAATCAGTAAATAAATAAAACTACTGATCTTGTATATTAATAACAGGACCACATGCGATCAGCATTAATTTCTGTATAAGAGAATTTCTCCGAGTGCTTTCCTTTCCAAAAGTGTTGCTGTAATAAATGTAGCTGGAATTTACTTCATTTAATACATATTGATCATTTATAATTCAGGATATTTTAATTTCATAGAAAATGATGTAATATTCTCTGAAAGTAAAATGACACTTCTAAGAACAGAATGTTTACATCAACGTATCGGTTGCCTTCGGCCAATCAGAAAGGCTGTTGTAATGGCTTTGGTTTTTGTAACCAATGAAATCATTCCTAAAAAATTATCGTCTGTCTTAAAATGGCTGAACATACGGAGACAGGTGAACGATGCGAGCTAGAAAAGCCGCCTAGTTCTTTTAAATCAGCTGTTTGGAACCATTTTGGATTTCCGATCGTGTATGAAAATGGAATCAGAAAGGTTAACAAAGATGAAACTGCCTGTCGTCATTGTTATTCACGAGTCCGGTATACCAGCAGCACTACAAACATGTCAACTCACATGCGGCGTCACCACGGTAATCTTGTAACTCACCATGAATTTGACAGAAAATCCAAAACAAAAAAACATGATGTCACGAGTAAACCCCAAAGTCAGCTTCGACTACAAGATGCATTCAACTTCAAGTCAAAGTTATCGCTGCAATCCCTTCGTGCCAAAGCTTTGAGAAACAGCCGTGGTATTTTCATCGCAACAGATATGAGGCCTTATTCAGTTGTTGAAAATATTGGATTTCGAAACTTAGTGCGAACGTTCGAACCGAGGTACGAAATGCCCTCACTATCACTGCACACTACATCAGTTAGGATTGGAAACTTGAAAACCCTGTTCTACAGACTCGTCCCCTGTATGAAAGCCACACTGGTGCTAATCTTGCAAATGTCCTCCATTCAGCTGTGGTAGAGTGGAAGCTTGACAGCTTCGAAACTATACCAATAACTACTGACAATGCAAGCAACATTGTGTCAGCGGTGAGGCAGACTAATTTTGCGCCTCATATTAGATGTTTTGCCCACACAGTTAAAGTACCACAGATGACCTGTATTTTGGGAAGAATAAGAAGGGTGGTTTCGTTTTTCCACCGAAGCTCTCATGCTGCGTGTGTTCTAAAAAACAAGCAAGTTCTGCTAGAACTCACTGTTCACAAACTAATCCAAGATGTTTCAACCAGATGGAATTCCAGCTATGATACGATGGAGAGGTATCTTGAGCAACAGGCTGCCATCTTTGCTACACTTACCACTAAAGATATTAGGAAAAATGTCGATTCACTGGTAACCCTCTCTTATGATGATGTCACTGGAATCGAAGAAGCAACAAAAGTTCTCAAGACTCTGAAAACCATTACAACTATACTGTGTAGCGAAAAGGCGCCAACAGTGTCCCTGATACAGCCCCTGAAACAACTTGTACTCAAATCCATGGCCGAGCGGGAGTGTGACTCAACACTGATAAAAGCCATAAAGTCAGCCATTGCCAAGGACATGAAGGACCGCTACACTGACACTGAGGTGAACATGTTCCTGCAGGAAGCCACAGCTCTCGACCCAAGATTTAACTATCAGCAGTGATGAGGAGAGATTGCATGTGTACAACAGACTAACTCTTCAAGCTGTCAAAGATGCATCTGCACAAGAGGTATTTTTTAAATGATTTTTGTTTGTACAACTTAATCATTAAAGAAACTGAATTTTTTCTAAAGTGTTAATGTTCATATTTTGATATATATACTGTTCTATTTCATCCTAAATCTGTTAGATTGACCAAAGTTTCAACTGTGTTAATTTATAAGGTATTTACTATTTATAATTTATTACAGACTCCAATGATGGTGAAGACAGAACCTGAGGCTGGAGTGGTACCTAACCTTCCTGTTATGCCTGAAACTGACACTGGTGTTGGAACAGATGCCTCTGGAACCTGAAGTCCCGACACACCCACACAGGTTGAGCCAGCACTAAAGAAGCTGAAGTCAGATGTCTCAGAAAAATCAGCCATTGAAGAAATTTTCGGTGATGTATTCATCACTAGTATTCAGGAAGGAAAACAACTTCCAAGTCTGGTTGAGGATGAGATTGCAAAGTCAAAATGGAACCTTGCATTCCTCTCACAGAAAATCCATTAGAGTGGTGGAAAGCAAACTCTATCTGTTACCCATATTTGTCTCGTGTAGCCAGGAGATACCTTGGGATACCTGCAACATCCGTTCCGAGCGAAAGAGTACTCTCAACTGCTGGGGATATTGTGACAGCTGAAAAGAGCATCCTTGTCATCTGATAATGTTGACATTCTTATATTTGTTTTGAAGTACTTAGAAGTACTCTGACTTTGCAATTAAATGACTTCTATATTTTCAAATATTTCCTGACGTTGGAAAACAGGATTGTCTATTGTTCATGTCATGTGTAGTTTTTTCATTATTATTCCAAAATTGAATTTAAAGTCTATTATTTAATTTTATACAATTATCTCTTGATAATGTTGTATTAAATAGTGTTTGGTAAAGTGACAAAGAGACTAGCAGTCATTTCGTTGGAAGTTCCTGTCTTTGGATTTAAACTTAAATCTTGAAAACAATAAAGACAATTAGACTTTTTAAATGCTCTGTTCTTTTATTGAGATCTTCAAGCCAAGTTCAAGAATAGCCATCATTGACTGTATCAAGATACATATCGTATCATGACCCAAATATTGAGATATGTATCGTATCGTGACTCTCCTGTATCGTTACACCCCTACTCAGTATACTATTTTGGTTTGTTAGCCACTAATTGGTAATATTTCAAGAGGTTAAAACAAATTGACAAGCTGAAGAATGTTTATAAACATGTTTGATCTGGATGAAAATTATTACTTTATTAAGTGCCCTACGCGCGAAGAAATAGAAAAGAATGGTCGCTTATCAAAATCGCTTACACTTTATTGCAATGTGTAAATAGTCTTGATATTATTAATAATACCATCATGATATTTAAAGCGTTTTTAGATGTTGCTTCAATAGTAATGAATATAAAATGACAGGCACGTTCATTTAATAGGTTTTAACTTGTAACGTAACCCCATTACGAATGGAAAAGAGGCTAACAGGAAGACTCATGATGTTTTTCAGTGAAACTACCTTTGTATGAATGGTAAAGTTAGGGGAAGAATAGCTTATTTTCATGAATTAAACACGTGGTCCGGGATGTTCATAGGGACAGGGTGTTATTGCGTCAAACACAGTATATATCATATAGTTTATAAATGAAAATTTTAGATTTATGCATAAAAATGTAAATGTTTGTTTCTTTACAGTTACAAAAATCATAGGTAATGAATTAATAATGGCAAATGCAAACTAAAATTCGTGATTGTCGTAACGTTTTCAGTGTTATTTATCAACGAGTCCTTCCTTCCATCATTTGATTATCGGCCGTGTTTCAATGGAAAAAAATACAAGTTATACACTAAAAAAAAACTATATATAATATATAAAGTCTTTCACGTGTCTTCCACAGTACTACTAGGAGAATTACTCGCAATTTCTTACAATTTCGTGTAAAGTTTCTACAAATTTCTGTGTTTTGTAATTAATCATTTTCTTAGACCTATATTTTGTCAAACCGATTGCAAAATAAAAATCATATATGGTGATTTTGATAAATTCGCGCAGTTTTCAGTTTCATTAATTTTTCTGTTTTAGATTTAGTCTTTTCAAGAGTTTGAGTTGATCATTTTGAATTCAACAAAAAGAAACATTTGCTTATAGGTAACATCCAATGGGTCAGGCATGAACGGCCGAGGGTATAAGTTAGAAGAATGTGAAAGTTAACTTTCAAGATCTGTACCAGGACTATATATTTATATGTACTTTTCTCAGATTTTCAAAATGAATTGTCTATATTTCTCCCCTTGGCGAGATAATAGCCATTCCCATGTTTGTCGAGCTTGTTTTCGTGTAAACCCAGAATATTATTGGGGAATTACAAGAAAGCCAACCTGCAATGTTTCTGTATACAAATTCCTGGTTCTGTACATGCAACAAAAACACTGATGCACGGATGGAGTGACAAATGCTTTTCATAATATACGTGAAAGAAATAATGTATAATGCAAACAAAACAAGTAAAGAAGTGAGCACAGCTCACATACCCCCGCTTCAAACTATAGTCTGGCTTTCTTTGTTGGTCTTACCCTCAAAAAGCTCACTTAGGGATCATGGTTGATAAGTGTATTAAGTTTGTTGAAGCTAGCATGTATAGTTTAGGAGATATGCTCAGGAAAAAGCACTTTGTCAGATAGTCATTGTTTTAGTAACGTTTCCATGTAAAACGCAAAAAATAAAAATAATTTTTTGGTCTTACCCTCAAGAGACGCACCAATATGGATAAGTGTATGAAGTTTGGTGATGATAGCATGTACGGTTTAGAAGATATACTCCGGACAAAGGACTTAGTCATAAATTCACTGTTTTAGTCATGTTTCCATGGAAAGCGCAAAAAAAAAAAAAAATCATTTGTTGGTCTAACCCTCAAAAGGCACATCAATGGTTGATAAGTGTATGAAGTTTGGTAAAGATAGCATGTATAGTTATGAAGATATACTCCGTACAAAGGACTTTGTCACTGTTTAAGTCATGTTTCCATGGAAACTGCAAAAAAATAAAAATCATTTGTTGGTCTTACCCTCAAAAGGCACATCTAAGGATCATGGTTAATAAGTGTATGAAGTTTGGTGAAGCTAGCATGTATAGTTTAGGAGATATGCTCCTGACAAAGGACTTGGTCATAGAGTCACTGTTTTAGTCATGTTTCCATGGAAACTGCAAAAAATAAAAATCATTTGTTGGTCTAACCCTCAAAAGGCACATCTAGGGATCATGGTTGATAAGTGTATGAAGTTTGGTGAAGCTAGCATGTATAGTTTAGGAGATATGCTCCGGACAAAGGACTTGGTCATAGAGTCACTGTTTTAGTCATGTTTCCATGGAAACCGCAAAAAATAAAAATCATTTGTTGGTCTAACCCTCAAAAGGCACATCTAAGGATCATGGTTAATAAGTGTATGAAGTTTGGTGAAGCTAGCATGTATAGTTTAGGAGATATGCTCCGGACAAAGGACTTGGTCATAGAGTCACTGTTTTAGTCATGTTTCCATGGAAACTGCAAAAAATAAAAATCATTTGTTGGTCTAACCCTCAAAAGGCACATCTAGGGATCATGGTTGATAAGTGTATGAAGTTTGGTGAAGCTAGCATGTATAATTTAGGAGATATGCTCCTGACAAAGGACTTGGTCATAGAGTCACTGTTTTAGTCATGTTTCCATGGAAACCGCAAAAAATAAAAATCATTTGTTGGTCTAACCCTCAAAAGGCACATCTAGGGATCATGGTTGATAAGTGTATGAAGTTTGGTGAAGCTAGCATGTATAGTTTAGGAGATATGCTCCGGACAAAGGACTTGGTCATAGAGTCACTGTTTTAGTCATGTTTCCATGGAAACTGCAAAAAATAAAAATCATTTGTTGGTCTAACCCTCAAAAGGCACATCTAGGGATCATGGTTGATAAGTGTATGAAGTTTGGTGAAGCTAGCATGTATAGTTTAGGAGATATGCTCCGGACAAAGGACTTGGTCATAGAGTCACTGTTTTAGTCATGTTTCCATGGAAACCGCAAAAAATAAAAATCATTTGTTGGTCTAACCCTCAAAAGGCACATCTAGGGATCATGGTTGATAAGTGTATGAAGTTTGGTGAAGCTAGCATGTATAGTTTAGGAGATATGCTCCGGACAAAGGACTTGGTCATAGAGTCACTGTTTTAGTCATGTTTCCATGGAAACCGCAAAAAATAAAAATCATTTGTTGGTCTAACCCTCAAAAGGCACATCTAAGGATCATGGTTAATAAGTGTATGAAGTTTGGTGAAGCTAGCATGTATAGTTTAGGAGATATGCTCCGGACAAAGGACTTGGTCATAGAGTCACTGTTTTAGTCATGTTTCCATGGAAACCGCAAAAAATAAAAATCATTTGTTGGTCTAACCCTCAAAAGGCACATCTAAGGATCATGGTTAATAAGTGTATGAAGTTTGGTGAAGCTAGCATGTATAGTTTAGGAGATATGCTCCGGACAAAGATTTGTGACGGACGGACAGACGGACAGACAGACAGACAGACGGACGGACAGAATGAACGCAAAATACCCCCGCTTACGCTGTAAGGCGGGGGTATAATAAAATAAAGTAAATATCTTTATTGTTTTACACGACGGCAACGTAGGCTTAATTTTGACATCAAATATTTGATTGTTAAAAATTCTAATGTTTGATCATAAAAATCACCTTTATGGGCCCACAGTTTACAAAAGTACCTATGATCAATACTCCTTTGTACTGTAGGCCTATCTATTCCAAACATATTTTATTCAACTCACTAATTCATGACATGATAATATGTAACGACTCTGTACTAAAAATGTGACGGTTGTAACATATTGATAATTGTGATGAAACGATAGTGAATCTTATAAACGTGTATAGACGTTGGAAATAATACATAGATTATTCAAATCTAGTCGGATTCAACAGACCTGGTAAAATACATTTCAAAGCAATTTGACTATTCATCAATTAAAAACAAAAGTACAACGAATTATCAAGTAGGCTCACACATGACTTCATACTATAACGCCTTTATACAGTCAGACACTGTCACATTTTACTTTATAAATTGGAGAGAAATAATTGAAATATCCTTGTGATTAATAAAGTTAAATCCTTGTTTATCCTTTTGAGGTCACGAATTTCCTATGCAATTACCCTACGAATCCTATGTTCCAATGCAGAACGCAAGCTCCTACACTAAGTCGATCTTGTTCCCATTGACGCGAGTGTGACGTTGTCCGCGGTCAAGGGCAGATAACTCTAAACGTCAAAACTGGAAAATGGTCAATTATCGGGGCATTTCCCTGTTAAACACAATCGGCAAACTGTTTTCTGCTGTAATAGAAAAATGTATAAGAACGTGGCTAGATGTAAATGATTTGTTATCAGAATCCTAAGCAGGATTCAGACCAACTTATTCACCATCTGACAATATTTTCATTCTTCAAGCGTTATGCACCAAATACCTAAGTAAACCGAAAGGCCGCTTATAGTGTGCCTTTATAGATTTTAGAAAGGCGTTTGACTACGTTGATAGGAAGAAAATGATGTACCTATTGATTACGAAAGGATTTAGTGGAAAATTATCAAATGTTTTGCAGAGTATGTACTCCTCAATTAAGGCATGTATGAGGACAGATGTTGGAGTCACAGAATGTTTCAAAACTTCAACTGGTGTAAGACAGGGTTGTGTGCTTAGCCCTGTATTATTCATATTTTTCATAATTGAACTTGTAACTGAAATGTATAATGAATCTGACTATGGAGTTTTTGTTTCACAGGATATTGTCGATATAATGCTATTACTGTTTGCAGATGATATTTCTTTATTGTCATTTTCAGTAAGTGGCCTTCAGAAACAGTTAAATATTCTTTAATTATATTGTGAAAAATGGGGCCTTGAAGTAAATCTGCAGTAAACAGCAATCATTGTTTTCAGAAAAGGTGGTATTTTAAACAAATTTGAAAAATGGACGTAGTACTGAAAGGAAGTAAATGTTGTTCCATATTATAAATATTTAGGACTGATTGTATCCTCTAGATTATCATAGTCGGAAGCCTGCAAGCAACTTGCTTTGCAAGCATCTAAGGCTTTGATAACTATATATAATATCTTAAAAGAAAATAAGTACATAACTTTTTCAGTGGTTTCTTATATTTGATAGAAAAATTGCACCAATTCTCTTTTATGGTTCTGAGATATGGGGTGTTAAATATAATGATTCAATTGAAAAATAGAGCCATGGGCTCTGTAGCTCATCAGACTTTTAATAAAAATAGGTGTTGTGGTTTAGACCATGAGGTCATGGGCAGTGTAGGAGAGATAGCCTGTCCCAACGTCCGAGTTATTCACAATCAAATAAAAAAGGCCCATTGCCCATTTGGGGTCAAGGGGTCACCGAACCTACAATTCAGAATCCCCATTGTCCAAGGAGTCTACACACAACTATTAAGCTATCAAGACCTTTTGGAACTAGAGAAGAAGATGAAAGTAGGATTTTAAGGTTTTGACCCCTGTGACCCCATTTGGGGTCAAGTGGTCACCAAACCTACAATTTAGAATCCCCAGTGTCTAAGGAGTCTTCACACAATTTTTCAGCTGTCTAGACCTTTTGGAACTAGGGAAAAAGATTAAATTAGGTTTTTTAGGTTTTGACCCCTGTGACCCCATTTGGGGTCATGGGGTCACCAAACCTACAATTTAGAATCCCCGTTGGCCAAGGAGTCTACACACACCTTTTCAGCTCTCTAGACCTTTTGGAACTGGAGAAGAAGATGAAAATAGGTTTTTCATGTTTTGACCCCTGTGACCTCATTTGGGGTCATGGGGTCACAAAATCTACAATTTAGAATCTCCAGTGCCCAAGGAGTCTACACACAACTTTTCAGCTCTCTGGACCTTTTGGAACTGGAGAAGAAGATTAAAATAGATTTTTAAGGTTTTGACCCTTGTGACCCCATTTGGGGTCATGGGGTCACGAAATCTACAATTTAGAATCCCCATTTGCCAAGGAGTATGCACATAAAATTTCAGCTCTCTAGAATCATTGGTTCTGGAGAAGAAGTCGAAAAAGTGAAAAGTTTACGGACGGATGGACGGACGCCTTGCCATGCCATAAGCCCATCGGGTCTTTCAGACCTGATGAGCTAAAAAGTCCATGCTTTGTATTTTAAACATTTTTTAGGTGTTGGTAATCATGCCTCTAACAATTAAGGCTATTTTAAGAGAAACTGGTCGTGCGAGCCTATTTGTCACATCACAGTTACGGGCGATAAAATATTGGCTAAAGCTGCTGCGCATGAATTCAAATAGATTACCTCTCCATTGTTATTATATGCTAAAGAGATTAGATGATAATGGTAAAGACTCGTGGGTGTCTGATGTAAGAAATATACTCTTTATGTCTGGCTTTTCCCTTGCCTGGATTTCTCAAGATGTTGGAAACAATAAATTATTTACCACTATCCTGAAGGTTATGTTGAAAATGAATTCAATGTTCTTCTTATTTGTAAACATTACCAAACTCTGAGAGATAGATACCTTCCTATGGTTGCAACTGTGTATAGAAATGAGCAATTAATGATAAATTTGCTGAATTCAAGGAACATTAATACAATTTTATCTGTTGCAATGTTCCAAAAAAAGATTTTTGAATTACGACGTTAATAAACCCTTATTGTTTTTCCACGCGACTCTAATATTTTTATGTAATCCACTACCGTACTATAGGTCATATTATGGCCTTACATTATTGAATAAAGCTTGTGTCTGTAATGTTTCCATTGAAACCACACAAAAATAAAAAAAACACACAGATCTTACCCTAAAAATTTCACAAATAGGTTTTAGACACATTGATTACCATGTGTAGAAAGTTTGCTGAAGCTAAGATGTATATTTTAGGACATATAATCCAGACAAAGGACCTTGTAATAGTCACTTTGTTAGTCATGTCTCAAGTTTGTTTAAGATGGCATATATAGTTTACGATATCGAGGAAAAAGCACTTTGTCATGGAGTTGTTATTGTCATTGTTATTGGCGTATTTTTATATTCTTATTATATATTACTAAGCTAGTTGCCCCAGGCAATTGCACACGGAGCGCGTGCATGGGGGGTTTCCCCGTTGAAAAATACACTCACACATAATAGAAATTGTCTTTAATTCCAACTTCATAAATCAAGTTATTTGCTTTGTGTACATGCAAATTATATATGGAATTGAAGGCAATTTATTCTTCTTTACGAAGAAATAAATCATAATAATCTTTTGAAGTGTATTTAGAAGTTATTACCAACGAAACATGGGTAAAGCTAGTGAATAAAGTCTTTGATAATCGCCTTACCGCAACATTTGTCGCATCATTTCCACACGTTTTATTTTGATGCAAATATGGGCAAATTACACATGAAAATGAAGGTATTTATTTCCTCTTTATGATGATATGAAAATAATAAATATGTACCACTTGGTTTGGAATATATAAAGTTTGCAAAGATGGTACCCTCAGGTATTTGAGAACATATTTTCATAATTGCGGCATCACTAACCGCTCCTTTATTGTCTAATTGTAATTTGCAAATTTTATATAGAATTGAAGACGATCCTTTCCTCTTTGTGATATAAAAATGTTGATAATGCGCTCCGCCGTTAAATGGATAGGAAGTGTAAAAAGCTGTTGAAAATATCGCTTCTCGGTTAACAAGGTTTGAATAGAGAAATTGCCTGTTAGTGCGATGCTTGCCGGGTCTTTACTGATTTTAGTTTACATACCAATTTTATATGGAAACAAAGATCATCCTTTTCTCTATATTTTGAAATATAAAATTTCAAATTGTGCCGAGAAGTTTATGTGATATTAAGTGCGAGAAAATGGTAAAAACCTAAAGAATAAACAAAAGTCACATTTTTGCGGCACTTGCTGTATTTTGATTTTATATAGCGCATACAATTTTTATATCAAATCGAAAGACAATTATTCCTTCTTTATCACAAGGTAATCAATTTCAATATACGCCTAGCTGTTGAGAAGATATGAGCGAGAGAAATGCACATGTCAAAATCGCCGTTCAGTTTACATGATTTGAATAGAGAAATTAGCTTTTTGTGCGGCGCTTGCTGTGTCTTTATTTTTGCACATGTAAAACTTTTACATAGAGAGAAAGATTGTCTTTCATTCCATCTTATGATATAAAAATTGTCAAAATACGTTGTGCACATCATGTGAAAATTGGTGTGACAAAATGGTGTAAAACTAAACATATGTAAAAATCACCTTTTTTGCGGCACATGCTGTATCTTCAATTCAGGTAGCGTAGTTATGTATTTCATATTGAATTGACCACAATTTTCTGCTCTTTATAATGATCCAAACGGTATTGAAATTCACCCAAAGGTTCAGAGCATAGGGTGTGCGATAGAAGGTTGTACGTTTGGTGCTAGTGCACGCTTGTAAGCAAATGATAGCACGCGCGGGACGGTAAGCTCATGCGAGAGGGGAGAAAGTGCCCACAGTCTAATAGCACGTGCGACGAGGAGTGGGGGGAAAATTGAGCGATTTTAACGCTTATTTTAGTTACGATAAACGTTATCAAGGTTTGCATAATTTTCAGAACATGTACGCACATTATTTAGAACACCAACGAAACAAAATTCGGTAGCTAAGCGACAGACGGACAGAGAGCACTAGCGTTGAACTGACACTTCTGCCGTACAACAATTGCCCGTCCTTCACTACTGGGCACCGCGGCGATAATGAGCTAGCGTGAGAAAAACTGAGTGTGGTTGCCGCATCTCGCCTGGAGGACATGCGGTCAAAGCTAATTTCAACCCGGACAGGTCCGTGCTCCGCATCTTCAGGGTTAAGGATTCAGCAATTGAATTCTTATTGTTATTGGCATGTTTTATTATTATTATTATTACACGATTATGCCAAAACCGCTAAAGTGATTACAGCCAAACTTGCCAGTCTGATAGAGGAGACCCTGCAATAAGCTTTTGGGCTAAATCGCACTAAGCGTTAAAGGCACAGTACTACTCAAAGTTCGAAAAATTAACATGGGAAAATTTCTCAAAATGCAGTTCTAATAACCATGGAAAATTCATAGCATGAATAGTTTCGTCACCATATTGGTTTTTTTACATTTTGAAATTTCTGGACCCCATGCACCTTTGAGAATTGTCTTCCCTGAAGATACTTGCATCTAAGAGCTAAAACTCTCCAATAATGTAGCTTAGCATTGGGAATTACAGGGTGATCTTGAGTTTTATGAAAGTCCAATATTTTTTTCTCAGTAACCCTTCAAATTCGGACGAAAGAGCTCATGTATGCATATTAAAAGGGAGATAACTCAAAAAGTTAGACTCACAATTTCATCATTTTGTCAGGAATGTAAGACCAGTGAGTGGACTTGACGAAACTGTTAAAACATCGACCGCGAACAGTCATTTTCGTTCACAAAAAAGGATCAAATTCGGGGAAAAATCTTTTGACCAAACTTAGCATGGGGTAATTTTTCAAAATGCACTTAACGACTCGAAACTTGTTTCGAATGAAGCGTCATAACAGTACAAACAAAAAAGTAAATAATGACAAATTCATAACTAGCATAGTTTTTTCACATTATCAACTTTTTTGCAATAATCACAGTTTGGTTATGAGATTTGGTCACATAAATAAGCTACTCTTTACTACTAAGACAAAAAAGATTGTGAATGTCAAACACTGTGTGAAGGTCAAAGAGGAAGTCTTGAAGACTTAAGTACTGCCTCGGGTGAAGCGTTGTAGTTTTGAATTTGACCTTTACAAGCACCCAAAATTAATACTTTTGTTGATGTGACCTTTCAAAATTACCCAAAATTGTAAAATCGAAAATTTGAAGGAAAACACCCTTTCTGTCAAGATATGTGACATGGGGCAAAGTTTGAGAGAAATACTCTCTGATGTCTTATGAACAACCACGCAATTGACGTCTACAGAAGGACAAAGTCGCTCTTTGCAGCACAAGTCTGCACGTCTGGACGTATGGTCAGCATGTGCGAGATGACTTAATGCACATAAGTGCGTCAAAGCCTGTCAAAATCTCATCAAGTACTTCTTCTTGGCCTCGAATACTAGGGCGTTGACAGCATTGCGCTGGGAAGAATGCATCTGATAGAGAATGACGATTGATGATGTGTCGGAAAATCTTCCTGCTTCAAGACTGGAGCAAATCATCTGGATCTTGTCCCGAAAGAACTGAGAGAAGTCTTTTACTATTTCCTTGCTTGATTTTGTACCAGGAGTAACCTGTGTCTTATATTTAAACTAGAGTATATTTGTAATCTTGCACTACTGATTGCATTGACAAAACATTCCCGCTTTGATTTCTGGACTAAAGATCTAAATATCAAACTCGAACGATATATCATGTGTCCGAGTGAAATATCAAACTCGATGATATATCGTTCGAGTTTGATATTTCACTCGGACACATGATATATCTCCATATCAAACTCGTGGACACATGGAAGTTCGAGTTTGATATTTCACTCGGACACATGATATATCTCCATATCAAACTCGTGGACACATGGTAACGTATTGATCTCGACGAGGACCCTTAATGGGTCAAAATGGCGGCTGATCTTGTCAATGTTATTCTTTTATTTATGAATTTACAAATATGATTTTTATATCACCGTTTAGAACACGAAAAGTGTAGTCTAGTACCGTGCAGCGGTACTAGACAGAAATAACAGACTAACGAACTGAATAAATATAATGATTATTGCGGGGCTTTTTAAGTTTTGATTGTTTGGTCACGTGACCTCATATATACGTTCCACCTTGGATTCTTGGAAACGTTCGATTTGAAGCGGTGCTAAAATTGCCGTAAATTCCTGACTGTCATGGCGGACCGTCGTGAAAGATGCGATTGAGTTTGAACGTGTCGGACGCATAGAACATGCATGCAGGTATCACAAAATATTGCTTAGGTTGGTTTGAATGTTCGATATGAATGAAAAGTCGGCGATGACCTCAACTACTATGTGTATAGAGATTGGTCTTCTAGTTCACGATTCCAATCTTCAGCTCACTGATGGACAACCTCGCTACGGGCAAGTGAAATGGTATAGGCCAATGGAAAGTCTTGTCAAGGTATTTTCGCACGAACATTTCCTTTTTAAAAGAACTTACTTGTTCCATTAAAGAAATGCGAAAGACTTCAATTAGTGGAAAATACACTGAGCTAATAATAGGTTTCAACAAACCAGCGTAGCGTAGCCTTTGTTTACCTAACAGTGGGACAAGGGAGATAACTCTTGGCAGCACGTCGTCTCTGTTACTAAGGTTGCCAAGTTTTAGCTTTACCGACAATTCCTCAAAATGATTTTGCATTTCCCAGTTTTTATTTTAACACAACTAAATGCATCTCTGGAAACAATGGCTACACCACATTTTCTTATCCGGGGATTGTGTACAAACTTATATCCCGTAGGTGTTAATTTTTTATCACAAAGTGATCTACCTCTCCATCTCGTAACCAAGTTTCTGTGATTACCAGAATGTCAAGTTACTGTCGTTACGGTATGTCTAGAAAATTGTCTTTACTAATGAATTTTAATTACCGTATATTACAGTGTATAAGTCAACCCCCTTTCTCAGCCCCCCAAATTGCTGTCAAAATCATATACCTTGAATATAAGTCGACCCCCTAATAGCGCGTGTTGGAGGCAGGTCGACAAGAAACACGCGGCACGTTGAGAGATTTAGTTACGGTAAGTTAATGTATTGGTAACTTTCAAAGTGAGTTGTAATACGTCAGTGTTTTGTAATACAGTAAGCATTTTTTTTATAAGGGATTGTTGTAAATTTATCATAATAAAAAATACATACGTGTGTGCTGGTTTTTGTTCTTTTTTTTAAAGAATTTTATGTCATTTACTTCTCGGTACATGCGCAGTGTTGCACCTAGAGTGCGTATTTGCGTAATTACGCATCTAAAATGAAATGTGGCGCAAAAAATAATAACTACTGGGCCACACCATACGCAATAAACATTAAGTACGCATTTATATGCATATCGTGTGTAGCACTCGGTTTCTAACTCAATTTAAATGTTACGGTAATTTGGAAATTCCCGTAACTATTTATAGCACATAACCAAGAACTCATACCCGTAAGTGACCTCAGACAAAGGATCAATTTAATTGGTTAATTCAGAATGTCCGTATGTGATTTAAATGTAAGGATTCATTTCATTGGATAATTCTGTCATATTTCCGATGTGACTACACTTCAGTATAACATGCGACAAATCGCGGGGTGTTATTTTTGCACTAACATAAAAAACGACTGATTCGCGGGGTTTAATTTTCGCGCATATCAACTAAGCGTTTGGTGAGCAAAACTGCATGCACCGTACAGAAAAATTACAGTGATACTAGTAGTATTTACCTGTCGGTTCTCATGTAATTATTACGTCCATGTTACGTTTTGTTGACACCCGTACATGACCTTGATACATGACAAGCTTGGCCTATCAGATGACGAGAAAGCTCTGTGCAATTTTGATGTCTACAAAGCCCATCGAACGTGCATATCGGAGAAATAAAATGATTTTACAGTATGACTTTTATTTAATTCATTTTCATAACTAACAGTTATGATAGAAATAACGTTAGATCAGGGAAATAAATCTCAGCTAACGTTCAACTTCAACAGTAATTTTCATCGCCAAACATTAAAAATTCAAACTGGCGTCGATCGATAAGATTATTTACGAACGGATCAATTTCAAATAAAAAAAAATGGATTCCCAATCGTGGTAATTAATTTATTTACAGGAATTAAATGTAATAAAAAAAACCAGTAAAAAGATGTAATATCTATAAAAGTAATTTTATTTCAATAGTTTGACAATGAGTTGACATCGTGGCTTCCAGTTTGAATCTCGTCTGTTCGTCTCCTTCTACCGGCAGATCGTCACTCGACCTCAAAATTTTCAGGTCTTAAAAACAGACCTCGTATGTAAGTCGACCCCCCTCCTTGACCCCTCAATTTCTGGTATAAAAAACTTTACTTATACACTGTAATATACGGTAATTATAAAATCATAGATTTTCATAATATTTTCTAACTATTAATAGTAATAAAAAACAGTAAAAAAAATTAATATTTATAAAAGTAATTTTATTTTGTTAATTTGACGGTGAGTTGTCATCACGGCTTCCTGTTTAAATCTCGTCTCCCTCGGCCGACAGATCGTCACCCAAACTCAGAATATTTAGGTCTGAAACATGGACCTCGTATATAAGGTCTCTCCTTGACCCATCAATTTCTGGTATAAAAAACTTGCCTTATACTCTGTAATATACTGTTTGTGAAATCACATTTATGCATACCAGCAACCTCAGTCCCATCTGAGAGGGTTTTTTCAAGTGCAGGTGATGTGATCACTGTACAGAGGGCTGCACTAAAGTGGAAACATGTTGATAGAATGATTTCTTAGATTTGAATGGAAACATGTCATTCATGAGATATAATGTGATTAGCCTGGCTATCAAGTATCAATCAGTTCAATTGTTACTGTTGTTTTGCAGTTTCGTATGTTTTAAGGTTATAAAAGAATTGTGGAAAGATTTGTTCTTTTAATATTTTTATTATTGAGTTGATATTTGAATTTTATGGAAGTGCATTGCTGCCATCAGTCAGAAAAATTTACAAAAGTTGTAATTAGATGATAGTTTCATCTAATTAGATGATATTTTTGTCTAATTAGATATTACTTTCATCTAATTAGACATTAGTTTCTTTATTGTATTCAAAATCTTATTAAATTAGATGATAGTTTCATCTAATTAGATAATAGTTTCAACTAATTAGATGATATTTTTATCTAATTAGATATTACTTTCATCTAATTAAATGATACTTCTATCTAATTAGATGTTTGTATCTAATGAATGATTGTATTTAACATTTAATTAGTTACAAGATACATCTAATTAGATTAAAATAGCATCTAATTAGTTGAAACTATGATCTAATTAGATGAAAGTATGACCTAATTATATGAAAGTATCATCTAATTAGATAAAGGTATCATCTAATTACATGAAAATATCATCTAATTAGATGTTGAATAGAATGATGAAAATAATGTCTAATTAGATGAAACTATGATCTAATTAGTTGAAATATCATCTAATTAGATGAAAGTATAATCTAATTAGATGAATATATCACGTAACATGGACGTAATAATTACATGAGAACTAGTATCACTGTAATTTTTCTGCACGGTGCATGCAGTTAATTAGATAAAAGTATCATCTAATTAGAACTTTAGTAAATTTTTCTCACTGCTGGCAGGAATGAGCTTCCATAGAATTTTGAATTTTCAATAATCAAGCAGTGTGGACAGTGGATTGGATTGAAATTTGAAGTAAGCCACTTCACTCTCTTGGATGTTTCATTTATTGTACTTGATCTGTTGAAATTGAAAAGTGACAAGTCAGTCAGAAGTTTATCATTAAAGTATTTGTTCCCTCTTAAATTGTCATACACTTAAATAGTAATATCTAAAAAAAATTGACAATTTTTAATTGAGAATTTGTTGTTATGTTGCCACAGATATATGTCGGATTTAGTGAAATCTGTCATTTCTTTATGCCAGTGTTAAAAATCTAGTCAAACTAGATGTCTATTGAAAACTGATGAATAAAAGTTATATGTTCATTTAAATTTTTAAGTCATCTTTCAGTTATTGTTGTTCAATAATAATGATACGATTATATGAAGTAAGAACTTAACAGAAAACCAACACAAGAGTCTTTAAGGACATACCCTACGCATCAAAATACGTCTATTGCGCAGAACTGTGCGCATCGCAGTTCGTTACGGCAATAAATATGCGACAATCATCTAATTTACAAGACCGTATGTCTTAATACTTGAAATCATCAGTCATACTAATAATAGCATAGTTACGCTGTGTAAGCCCATTTTAGCGCTCCTAAATGAATGAAAGCGGGACATTTACGACATGGAAACGATCTACGGCAGTGTTGATAAACAAGCCATGCTGTCATCAGCTGATCGACGGACATAGGAAAATCGGCAGTTAAAATGAGAACACTGTCACTGAAACTAGCTTTTTATTTACAAAAGCATGCTGAATTGAATTACTGGAAGTGAAAATTTAGCATAAATTCTCAGTTTGATTGAAGAATTAGTGATTTTACAACAAAATATTTACGCAAGCCATATTGGCGCGACAAACAGCTGATCACGTTTTGACCCAATGTTACTGCATTAATTATCTACATGAAATTTAGATTCCCTACTCATGACCATCGACATGAAATTTCCTACTCGAGGAAATGTCCCCATACCGAAATCTGGCGAGGTCACTTTGAATTGATGGAAATTATTTCAAGTATGCGGCCAACGAAAACATGACAACCCCACAGCGCAACCCTTTCATTCGAGGTAGGCAGCCGTCGAATCGTCAGTCAAGATCAAATAGCTGCTATAACTTATTTTGCGAAAGCTAGACGTGAAGTGCACACCCAGGTGTATTATCTTCAACTATCAATTAATCATTTCAACAAATTATTTCATCTTACAAATAATGAATAAATAAAATGAATAAATTAGATTAAAGCCGATGGATTTTTAAAAATCGTATATCTCTCTCTATACTTATGTCAATTTATGTAGATAAATTATTGTTAAGGAGATCAGTTGAGAGGCACCAATATTTGAAGGATCTGTTCTCTGAAAATGTATTTGGGATTTTGCTACATGACGGTAGCAAGTGAAGTTTCTGATGGGAAATACCTATGTGGAAAACATCATGGCAAAAGATCTCATCAGGTGACACTGTTTAAAATCTATCTATGGGGAAATTATAAGGCCCTTTTTCAAAAACCTCACATAACTAACAGAAAGTTTTTATCTTTGTTAACAAGCGACCTAATAATTTAGATTTCTTTAATGCATGAATATATCAATAATTTAGTTTCATATGTCACTTTCCAAAGAAGTCTTGGTAATGAATAAAGTGCATTTGATCTGATCAAATACCTCTTTTTAAATTTATGTCATTATGGTTGCATAGATTGGCTAATATATTTGTAGATTTTTGTTAGATGTAGATGCACTGAATTTTCATATCACATGTGAGAGTTTGTTTGGTACCAGCATGAAATAATAATTATCAGACTATGTTTTTGCTTCCATTTATTTGTAAACTTTACTCAAAAGGCAGTCATAATCAAATATTTCAAGTTTATATTTGTACATGTGGTATCTGTTTACTAGCAATCCTTGCATTGAAGCAAAAAAATAAATAAATAAATAAATAAATAAATAACTGTTACAGTATGATCACAATCCTTTAATTTTGCAGATCATGGTGCAGCTGTATTAATGTCAACTGAAATTTTGAACACTGTGTGTATCACTAATATAGCAAGTTAATCACTGTCGAGGCTACCTGGCTGAGGCAGATATGAACTGTTTATTTGTAATAATACAAAATGTGTCAATAATTTTGAAAAATAATCCCTTCATGTAGATGTGGAGCAAACCTGGCTTAGTTAAAGCAAACTAAAGATCATGAAAACATAAAAACCAAAAACATTTGAATTTATTTATTTTTTATGTGTTATAGCATGTGAGACTGAGATCAGGTAAAAAGACAATCTGCCCCCATAAAGCTGTTAAATATTGCTCAATAAATTAATTTCAAACCATAGATTGATTTGATTATTTTGGTAGGGCCAAAGAAAAAAAAAGATACAAAACATTTGAATCAATATTATATGGTTTATCTTTTTTATCTTATAATTTAATATTGTATTCATTTTCCCCACAGTAAATAGAAGTCATTTGGTATTTGTGAATACTTTAATACTTCCAATATCTTTTGATGATGGGGAGGGGTATTTATTATCTGTAATTTACATGATTTTAGATACTGTTTATTTTTAATATCTTCTGCATTTTCGTGGTTCTCAAAACAAGCACTCTTTTGATAAACCGACTGTGGTTGAATGTTAATTAATGTGTTGCCACCTGTCGCATTGACTTTGATAGAGTGTGCAAAGGAATGAGTTTGATTTTGGTGCAAATTAAGCGATCCACTCCGATGAAATTCACTTGCACTGTCTCGAAGGAAAGACTTGCTCCGGCCTCGTTCCGAGATGAAATCCGTATATTTTACTGCAAGTTTATAAACATAATATTTTCAATGGACAAAAACAGTTTATTGACGATTTTAAGCGAAAATAAACTGAAAATATTGCATAAATGTCTTTAAAGTTGAAGTGACAAAATATCAAGCAAGACGATTTCGAAGGAAGTCTATGCGGAAGTACCGTAATCAATGTTTTGATGCGGTTTCTTCATATCCATGCAGGCATTGGCCCTCAGATTTTTCTGCAGTTTAACTCTTTATATTTGAAACACTTATTTAAACTAAGTAGCGTATGTGATATTGTCAAATGATTTTATGATAAACACTGAAACACTGTTGAAAGTCGAGCGTGCAGCGGGTTAGTTTTTTCAATGCAGTGATGGAGCTAGTAGGGCGAGATTTCACTTGATTCTCGTGGGTCATGGCAGAAAAACGTAGCCTTCGTTGTTGTGTTTATCGTTTTAGAATTTGTGGAAGATCATAGATGATAAACCCCATTAAAGGGTTTAAACTTTTAAACGAGTTGCTCGAACAATCTTACACAACCTGTCAACAATTCCTCGCCTCTCAAGCAAAACCGCACTCATTGTAGACTCGCTGCGGCTGCAGTGGGCGTTTTCTCATTGACGATATGCATTTTCAACGACAAAAAGTTCGCAATTTTTCCCTGGTGACCCCCATTTTTTTCTTCGAATTTCAGTTTCTTAAAATGTCAGGTTCATATCATAAAAGTTTTAAAAAATTCTAAATTTGGGAAATTTATTTTTCTTGAAAATGCATAAAAATTTCATGCTAAAAATTAAATTTTGATTGACTAAAAATACTCGAAAATAATAATTTTAATGTTAATTTAAAAATATTTTTGGGATTTAGATTAACAATACTGCTATAACTGACTTAAATGGTTAAAGTTTTGCATAAATTTCACTTATTTAAGAAATTATGAGGGGAAAAAGCTAATTCATATTTTTAGGGTTTTTCACAAAAAGTGTAATTTTTCGACACGATTTTACTCGAAAACGAGCATGGTGACCCCCATTTTTTATTTGATTTTTGAATTCAGCACACTCAGTTCTACAAACAAGCTAAGTTTCATAAAAATCTAAATATTTTTATTTCTGGGTAGGGTATGTCCTTAAATGAATCAAATTGAATTGAGACACAAAAATCAGGATTCCAATCGACACTGAATCGTCACACCTCTTTTTAGATGCTGGTCCCGGAGTATTCTGGAATGAAATAAGCTTTGCCTGCATGATCTCTAGGCTAGATGAGAGTAGCACACTTAGTTTTTCTCACGCTAACCCATTATCTCTGCTGTTCCCAGTAGTGAATCACGGAAATCTATTGCATAGCAGAAATGTCACTTCAACGCTGTTGCTAAGCTACCGAGGTTTTTTTTGTTGGTGTTCTAAATAATGCAAACATTGATAATGTCTATTGTACCGAAAATTTGCATAACAATTTATCAATCTCCCCCACTCCCAGCCGCACGTGCTAATAGCCTTAGGGTACCTTCTACCCTCTCGCATGAGCTTAACCACCCAGGCGGGCTATCTTTTACTTCTAACATATGCACACCCTCCTATTGCACGCCCTATGGTCAGAAATTTTCGGCGGATTTCAATATCAGTTGGATCATTTGAAAGAGAAGGAGATTGTCTTCAATTCGATATAAAATACATATGTGCAATAGCTGAAATGAAGATACAGCATGTTTCTCAAAAAAGGTGATTTTTACATAAATTGGTTTTATACCATTTTATCACAGCATTTTTTTCATGATGTGCTCGTGTTTTATATTTTTTATAACACAAGAAAGAGAATAACATTGTCTTTCATTCCATGTAAAAATTTTACAGGTGCAAAAATATATATAGACACGGCAAGCGCAGCTCAAAAAGCTAATTCCTCTATTCAAATCATCTGAACTGAATGGTGATTTTAACATGTGCCTTTCTTTCGCTCATGTCTTCTCAACAATTAGGGGCATATTGAAATTGATTACCTTGTGATAAAGAGGGAATAGTTGTCTTTGATTTGATATAAAATTTGTTTATGCACAGCGAGCATTGCACAAACATGCAATTTCCCCTATTCACATCTTGTTAACTGAGAAGCAATTTTTTCCCCAGTTTTTAATACTTCCTATCAAATTAAACGCACTAGTGCACACCAATATTTCTTTAACACAACGAATGCACAGATACTGCATATCTCTCGATATTATTCAAGATCCTCACTCAAGTAATCTACCTCGTAAGTTATTTAACAAATATTTACGTATTCAGGTAGTAAAGTTGATTTTTAAAGACCGGAAGTATTTAATGTTACGTTACAATAAATCCGCATGAACTACGATATTGGAAATATTAAGATTTTGCTTATAGCCAAAAAAGCGGAAACGGCAGCCGCTTTGATCAATCTAATAGCAATGCTAATGCTGTGTTATTAAATCGGTTTATTTACAACATTGCTTTCATAAAACATAATTCATTATTTGTTCTCAGTTCAGAGTTTAGGTAAATTCAACAGCTGCACATAATAATAGTTCAGCCGCTTTCAACTGTCTATAATTTATCCGTTTTGTGCACAGCTAACCTTAAATTTGTTATATGTCCAAGCCGACAGCGGCTGTCTAAATGTTTTCATTGTTGATTGCAGGTCAATTGTAAAGAATTTTAAGTATTTCATTGCATCGATAGAAAGCTTAAGTGAATGCATAAGTCCTCTTAAACCTTAAAATAGCCAATTTAAACCGTAAAAGCATGCACTAGTGCCTTTAATGGCAGAACACATTATCAACATTTTTAGATTACAATAAAGAGGAAAGGATCGTCTTTAATTCTATATAAAATTTGCAAATTACAAAGATATAAAGGAGTGTTAAATCAAAATGTATTTTTAAATACCTGAGGGTACTATCTTTGGACAATATATAGATTCCAAACCAAGTGGTACATTTTTATTATTTCATGTATAACATGCACATATCTGCATCAAAATAAAATGAGTGGAAACGATGCGACAAGGCGATTATCAAAGTCTTTTTTCACTAGCTATACCCACATTGCGTTGGTAATATCTTCTAATTACAGTGCAATAGATTTTTATGTTTTATGTCTTTTAAACTATGTCTAACGATCGATAACATATAAAGGCATAAACGACAAGTTTCCTTTGGGGGTAAAAGGTCAAGTTTATTGACATAAATCTCAAATTGAACAGTCAAGACAATAAAAATACCTCAGGGTTGGGGTGGGTTTTGAAACCGTTGAATGCAGCAATATGGCAGACTTCGCGCTGCCGCTTATAACATAACAAATGACCTCACTTACGCCCCATGTGTTATGGAAAATATATATATGTCGCATTGCGACAAGTGGAGTTATCTCCCTTTAACCAACAGGGGCTTATGAGAAATGAGCATGATGTTTAACATCAAATAATATTGGATCATTTTCACAGTAAAGAAGAATAAATTGCCTTCAATTCCATGTATAATTTGCTTGTATGCAAAGCAAATAACTTGATTTATAAAGTTTGAAAAAAAGACAATTTCAATAGAGAGCCAGAGTTTACTTCAGTTATAGTTCTAGGGGTGATAGAAATTTCATTCAAAGTGCCAGGTGAGTATCATCCATTTGTATAACCTGGTTCACAGACTAGTTTTGTAAACAACGATATTAAAGTCCGTATGTCGCAACGTAAACACACCATACATTGTTAAAACGGTTGCGTATCGCACAGCTGGAATATTCAGCAATTGGTGCTAGTTATATACTTTTACGGTACCAAGCCAGCATGCCGTTTTCAACGAGCAACTTATACTGTATCCCCATTAATCAGAAGTCCAAATGATTAATAGCATGAACCTCCAGAAGTACTGCTGCAGCACAGAGATCAGGATTATCAACTACCTGATGCTCTTACCACAGGTTTACCGCATAGACTCTTTATAATTCCATTTCTAACTTTACCTTTCCATTTCCTTGATATTATCGTAATTCTCACTTCATATACTGTCTAGTAATTGAATGAAGTTTGTACAGTAAAAGTTGTTTCAAAAGCAAGAAAGGAGTTTGACAATGAAATGAAAGTTACCAAGAACATAATTCACACTTACCGTCTCCAACCAAAAGTTGTCAAGATCTGAATGCCTCTGCTGTTTGTTAAGGCTTATGAGCCAGCGGCCACCATTTTTATTCTGGGCATCTTCCCAAGCAGGTTGGATTCCTTCCTGTTAACAGAAAAAATATTTATGAATTGTCATTAGAACCAGCATATACCATAAAGAATTTGGAACAGTTTCGTTGGTCCTTAAGTAAACTCTGTTAGATTTCTTGTTTGAAGTAATGACTCCATATCTGCTGACTAGAGTAAATGAGCCCATCTGACTCTTGTTTATCAATATTGGAAGTGGAGGTACATGAGTACTCAAATAGCACAAAATCCCCAACAGATGTCCTTTTGATGGCATTGCCATAAGGGTATTGCAGGTTTTCTCCCTGCAATAACACTAACAACCATGATATAAGTGAAATACCCTTGAACGCAGCGTTAAACCCAAATTCACTTCACCTCACCCTTGTGTACTGATGATTGAAAGTCTTGAGAAACACACGTGTAATATCAAGTATGTTATTACGGACATGGGCGTAAAAAAAACTCACCAAAATTCAACTTTAGAGGAAGCCATCTTTACAAGTTATCTGAATATTAGAAGTTATTATCATATGTTTATTAAAAAACAGCTTGGCAATTCACTGTAAACGATGAATTAAAGACACACTCCACAAGTTGTTGGAGTCACATAAACAAAACCTTATCAATGTGTCATTATATTGCCAAGTACCGACTGTTGTTAAAAAGTGTACTTTTAAAACTAATCAGTTGTTAACATAGAGGTATACATTTATATATATAAAACCATAAATTTGATCGAAAAACGAACAATGGCGCGTGTAAATTAGCCAAACATAATTTGGAAAATTATCTATAGCAGCTTGATGAGAAACTTCATTCAGTTGATAAGTGTTTGAAATATAATACATTGGTCATGTAAATTGTATTGGTTATTTCGACTTTGGCACATATACCTTAAGTAGGATCGTTTTCGATATCCATTGGATCTAATAACAGTAAGGTAAGCTATTGGGCATTTTAAACAAATGTGAGATGTCATTGGCGTATTTCAATTGCTGTACATGCGAAAGCCATAGGGCGCTCAAATGAAACTCCCGCATCCGCCCTTGGATGTTTTTATAGAAAGCATTATTTGATATATATATATTTATTTGAGTGTTTTTCATGTATCTAAATGATACCCTATATAATTCTGCCTATCTTCTTTATATGTTCTTTTAGTAGTTCTACAACTGAACTGGGAGAAATGATGTCACCAGTGAAAATAACTGTTTAGATGTAAAATAATGACATGTATGAAATATTTAAAAAGGTGAAGATTCCATGTCAATTTAATCATTGAGTGTTGATAAACTTTTCTCCTTACGGGTTTTATGTTTCGTTTATATCTGCAATTGACAAACATTAATTCTGTCATGTCTACATCTTATAAAGCCGCTGTCGGTATAACCCTTTTAACTGCTAGTGTGCTATGCAGCGAATGTGTAACCTGCACGTGCATCATGAGGTATATGAGGTGCTGACTGGTGTGATACTATTGACGAGTTCAACAAAGAATTGACGTATCATTTGAGGCCACACAAAAAAAATGTGGTTACGGTTTCCTGACCGACCCTATTTTTCATCCTACCGACCCTAACAATTTTTCTTGCCAACTGTAAAATTTATAATTTTTAATCTCGCCAGATCACAATTACCCCAAAGTTATGTTTTTACAAACAGAATTAAGACTGGAATTCAGATTCAGTTCCTGATGTTGTGTAATTACTGATGAGCATTCAGAGTCGATCTATCGCGCAAAGTATACTCAGACTCTATTATCGCGGCACGTGAAAACAACGGAAATAAGGAAATACCGCGACCCCTATCGGCTGTTTACTAATGCAAATAATTAAAATAACTTTGTCGACTTCGGCAAAAATTTTTTTTACCGTCATGTCTCGTCTGATCGTATGTTTAGCCAAATGTTCATATTACTAAGGTATCCTGGATCACTTTCAAAATAGCAGGACCCCCACCACTGATGAAATCGTTTTTATTAAAAACTTACTTCTCCCAGGTTTATCCCTCGACCTGCCAAAGGTTGTCTGCATATTTATGTTTCTAAAAATAACCTGGAAGTGACGTTTCACACAACACTGGCGCAGTGACTGGCACTTTTTTATGGCAACCTTTTAAGGTCAAAAACACTATCAGTCATACTGAGGGCACCTGTTAAATATATTTTTTTTTCTTGCGTAACGAAAAATGTGTTGCAAATCATTTCATTTTTACATAAGTGACTTCAAATGGATTTTCTAAATATATTCAAAAGATATTTAAGATAATAATTAATAAATATTCCCTTTTTTTTTTTAGAAATTGATAAATGTTCCAAAATTGCCAAAAATATGCTTCAATTGTAAATTTTTTAAAATCTTCATTATAGTAATCATGAAAATAACTTGCTAAATGATTTTATCCTAACTTTTTCTCCCATGAAAACTATTTCAAAGTCAAAAAGAACATAACAAGACAATATTGATTAATAAAGTTATTTCAAATAGTAAATAGAGGACTAACATTCCAAAGAGTCAGGAAGCAGTATTTCACAGAAAAATCTTGTGTTTGTTACGAAAGTGCATTTGAGGTAACTAAACCTGGTGTTTCTGTGTATCAGGCAGCTAGATAGTATGAATAAATTTTCTTCAGCAAATGATTCATATAAAATGTTGTCATTAAATCCAGAGAAAAATTAAACCATCATTTCTTGGGAGTTTGTAGAAATTATAGAACATTTATTTATTGAATTCTCAAAACGCACCCAAGACTAATAAGCCAACTAAGAAAATGGAAGCAGCTCCAAAGAAAAGGAAAGCAACTTCAAAGAAAGTGAAAGCAACTCTAAAAAACGATACATACAACTCCAAAAAAAAGAAGTTGATGATGTCATCATAGATTAAGGTCCACAACCAAGGACTTCAGCTAATTATTAGGACAAGTGACTGATGTCAGTAATGATCACACTATTTCTGAAAATAAAGACAATGTTAAAAATAAATTCATAAAATATTGATTCTATTTATTTTAAAGTAGGGACGAGTGTACCGCCCGATCTTGTTTAAGAAACCATCAATATTTGTTTTGGGCACGAATTCGCCGCGGGACTGTGGCCTTGGTCCTCGAGTAAGTGGAAAAAAATTGTAAATACGTTAACTTTTCTTTTGATTTATTAATTATTGCTCAAATCACAAATAAATAAAGACACATGGATCTAGCATGGAAAGAAAACTTGGTGGAGACTCTTTTTTGGTAAATATAGGCATTTTACTTTATCGGGCTTGTCATACGAGCGATAATAGAGAGTGCCGACGTTTTCAGGTGTCAACGTGGCGGCCAAGTAAATAGCTCTCGTGATTAATGAATAAGGATGGGAATTTATATCTCATACATGATAATTGAAGAATAAGCCTTGGTTAAATATGTAACAATATTAACTTATGCCTAAGAGTTCGTATACGATTTTCCGGAAACAACAAAGTTAACTACCGCGATAATAGAGGGTACCATGATAATTTTGACCAGTATTCTACACATAGTGATCTAATTCCTGCAAAAAAGCTTTACTTTTCGCAAGGTGAGAATTTTAAGCTAAGTCACACTGTCGTGTACTCGGTAAGGAGGGGACATTTCAAGATGGCAACCAAAACAGTATGATAGAGATAGGTGTCTGATTCCATTGCTCATTCCTCCTAATTGTCAACGATTAAATGGTTAGACTTAAGTTTGAATAGTCAGGATATGAATAATGAATATATTGGTGCAGCGTTTGGTCGCACAAACTTCAAGAAAAAAACGTTTTTGCCATATAAAGTTGATGTTTTTCGCACTTATATTTTCGAAGCGAGGCTTACTACTGTAAAAGTGTATTTTCCTACCCTTAAGGAGCTTGAATGTTATAGATATCATCACACACAGTTGCTATCGGACGTAATAAAGATTTCTGTGCAATTGAAAGGGATTTGCTTGAGTAATTAATTAGTTATTGCCAAATTAAAAAATCAACAAGGCAGCAGAGGGAACTCGGTTTTAAATCGGAGGAGTGGACCCAGATATAAAGGTTAGGAGGAGACCTTTTTGGATGGGGAGTGGACATAATAGGGTATGGAGGGAACTCAATTTCAAATCAAATTTCTGTAGACGAGACAAAACTCCTTATTTTACAATTTTTTTACTCGACCACCCATTTCAAACCTTAACTGAGAAATTGAATGTTTAGACCGCAATTGTGGCAAAGGTGGAATTTTGACAAAAGACTATGAGATAATTCCCTTTGATGTTTAAAGTAGAGCTTCATTGTTGAAGGAACATAACTAGATCTCTGCAAGTCAAACACGGTAGATAAGTTAAAAGAGTCTTTGCTAAATATATCATTAGAGCCAGAAAGCCCCATTGCTATAATATTAAAATGCTCAATGGCATCAACTGCTTCGTTTTCAAGGATAAAGAAGATGACTTCAATATTCAAACCGTATTGAATTATATGAATAAAAGAAAGCTGGTCACTTGCAAACATGGCTAGGTTTGACAAAAATGGTTGCAAAAAAAGATTTTCCTTTGGATTACATTGCATTTTTGCTATTAGTGGATGTTTTAAAATTTTTGTCTCTTGGATGTTCACTGTCAATGAAATTTTCAGACAAAGTGAAATAATTTTCTCATTACAGTACACAGTAGTTGACGTAGCCCCTCCCCTTGTATTTTTATGGTTACCAAACTGGTGGCTAATACTTTACTGTCCGCAACATAGTTCAATGTTTCTACAACTATTATAGTGATTGGGGGATGTACGAATGCTATTGGTTTGTATCCCAATGTTGACAAATCTGTCAACTTTATTATGCACGTTCTTGTTATGGAAAATAAGATAATGAAAAAGGCTTTTTTAAATAGTTTTTTTTATCTTTTATTCAATAACATCTTTCAACAATCAGTAATGTACATTAATATCACAGATGTTATACTCTTCCTGAGTAGAACACTCTGACAATTCCACACTATGGAAAACATAAATTAGATATCACAAAAGGGATAATCTTTATAAACGTAAATAAAGTAGTTTCTGAACGAATGGGGTATTCCATACAAATAGCACATGATACTCCAATCAGGCTGCTTGAGCAATCGGAATAACCCATATTTGTATTCATTACAATTAGCAAAGTCAGGGAAGTTGTTTACGGCTATGTTATGATATCTTAAGATATTCTTATTTAAACGCAAAATGGTGATGACATGAAGCTTACAGACAACATGGAATTCAAATCTGTCAGATACCACCATGGCAGTGATAGGATCTCTACATACTGACAAAAAGTGTCAGGGATGGAGCAATTCCGGCCAAAAAGGTCCCCTCCCAATCTTTATTTCCGAGTTCCCTCTGCCGATCTAAAACCAAGTTCCCTCCACTGCCTTGTTAATTTTTTAATTTGGCAATAACTAATTAATTTCTCAAGCATATCCCTTTCAATTGCACAGAAATCTTTCATACGTCCAATAGCAACTGTGTGTGACAATATCTATAACATTCAAGCTCTTTAAGGGTAGGAAAATACACGTTTAAGTATATAAAATATAAGTCGGAAAAACTTCAACTTTATATGGCAATAACGTTTTTTTTCTTGAAGTTTGTGCAACCAAATGCTGCACCAATATATTCCTTATTCATATCCTGACTATTCAAAGTTAAATCTAACCATTTAATCGTTGACAGAGGGAATGAGCAATGGATACTGCATACTGTTTTGGTCGCCATCTTGGAATGTCCCCTCCTTACTGAGTACACAACAGTGAGTCAGCAAGTGGAAAAATAATGATTAACTCTCAAATACAAATATCTACCAAATTGCTGCATGTTATTTTCTAGTTTTGCTGTGAGCTTTCAAAGTTTAATTCCTGATAAATGAGAGGTAGATTTTGTTTGACAATATATTATGATCAATGGGTATTTTATAACTGTTCTCATCAATATCGTCTTCAGTGGTATGTTTTTTGGTTTTTTTTGCTGATTATAATTACGGGTTCATATATATATTTTGAGTAGATTATGAAGGACGTCCCTATCATCGTAGGTCTTATCATTACACATGTATATTCTCATCGAAATTAATCTTGTCTTACTTCAACCGGTCTGGCCACAAATTATAGCTCAATGAGAATATTAGATAACTTCATCCTTGTTTAAGATTAAACCTTTAGATATAAAATGCGAGATATTTTATTAGTGGCTTAATGATTTTATGTATTTTGATTACATGCAATATACTACTCATGGTAGTGCTATATTTTGTTAAATGGATATCAAGGAACTTTTACGAGAAATCACATCACCTGTTTATTCTGAACAACTTCACACTGAGCTAGGTTAAGAGAGAAAAGCATATAGGAACTTTATTAGGAGGGGGAAATATGTTGATAAGAAAATTTCCACGGAGTATAGTAAAGGATGACAAAATTCATGAAGAAGTAATAAAAGAAGACGACAAATATGAATGCAGGTTAGGTGCAGTTATGTTTAAGACATTAGGGAAGTCTTTGCTAAATTCATATTCTAATGCTGTAAACTACTTCTTAAATATCCCTAATGAAAATAAAAGTCTGCTAATTTGGTGCCGGGACCAAACACCACATTTTTCACCTATCAATAAATTTGGCTATTTGTAACTGAGAATCATACATCGTTTTTCTAGAGTTTACAAGCTGCATCAAAACAATGGTGTTGATGAAGGGGTGGTGCCTTGGAAAAGTAATCTCAGTTTCAAAGTATACAATCCTGACAAGCCGAAGAAGTATGGGATAAAGGCGTACATATTGTGCGACTTAACCAATGGTTATGTTTGCAAGTTCCAACTCTACACTGGAAAAACCAATGAAACTGTTTCTGCTGGTGGAAAAACGTTTCATCTGGTGATGGATTTGGTGAAGGATTACGCTGTGAAAGGATTTCATGTGTTCATTGATAATTTCTATTCCTCTGTGGCATTGTATATAAACTTGTGGGAAATGTGCACTGGTGCGACGGGAAACATTGAGAGGAAATCGCAAAAGCATTCCAGACAAGGTAAAAAAGGCACAGAAGAAACAGAAGAAAGGGGATATGATAGTCTATGACAACCAAGACCTACTCTTTTTGCGGTATGAAGACAAGTAGTCAATGTTGCTTATGTCAACCGTAGAAGACAATGAAATTGTAGAGACAGGCAAAAAGAACCGAATGACTGGGGAAGGCATTGCAAAACCACTTATTGTGCATGAACGTAACAAATATATACATGGGCGTTGTGGATCGGGCGAACCAGATGCTGTCGTACACCCCGTTCAAAATAAAAACTCTCAAATAGTGGAAGCATGTGTGGTTTCACATGTTAAACGCCTACATTCTTTATAAAGAATTCTCAAAGGATAAAACTTTGAAAGCAAGCCATCAACTCAGAAAAGATTTGGTACAGCATGGTACATGATAATCTTCGCCCGACAGAAAAAGTGCCATCCCTGCACAGACGTCCTCGCTGTTGGACAAGCACGAGCGATGATAGTGTGTTATGTCTTCATGGTCGTCACTTTCCCACAAAGATTCAGGTGAGGTGAGTTGGTGTTTAACGCCGCTTTCAAGATTATTTCACTTATATCGCGGCTGCTAGTATTATTGCAAGGAGGAAGCCCGCAACACCATTGTGGCTATGCATTGCGGTGAAACCTGCGAGCATCGGCTGGAACTAGCGAACCATGGGTGGTACTGCGCTGAAATTCAGTGTAGCATTGCACCCAAACCTGACTGCATGTAGAACAGTTCTCTACTGCAGACAAAGTTGCCAAGCCCCTGGCGGGATTCGAATCACGGACCTCTTGATCCCAAGCCGAACGCGCTAACCACTGCTCTATCCCGCCCCCACAAAGATTCAGCCTGTTGGAAAAAAACACCATATACTGTAAAAACAGTCGTTTCTCGCGTCGCTGGAAAATTCAGCCACGGAGGCTAATTAGGCATTAACAGTAGCGAGGCTAGTGCTGGAAAATTCAGCCACAGGGGAAAATTGGTCAAAATAATATTCAGCAACTTGAGGGTAAATATATCTAATGTTCAATTGTTCCAAGGTCATAATATTTCAATCACCATTGATCATATTTCTCACAACTGTTATTCCCTTCTTTTCCCAGTATTACTCTTCCCACAATGCAAGTTGTTTTCTTTTACTTAATTCTAAGACTTTTAACGATTATTCTGATAAGATTTTTTCTTAAATGGACTTAAGAGGAAATTTAAGATAGTTCTTAAAGTTAAGAATTCTTAAGGAATCTTAAGTATAAAACTAAGAAAATTCTAAGAAGTTTTGTGAATACCGGCCCTGTGCTACCAAAAATTGTGACTTTTATCTAACTTTAGTTTTACACATGTTTTCTTATGATGCGCTCAAGGCATTTTGACAATTTTTATATCAAGAGAAAGAGAAAAAGATTGCCTCTATTCCATATTCAATTCATACGTGGGCAAAAATAATTAAAGACTCGGCAAGCGCCACAGAAACAGTTAAGTCCTCTATTCAAATCATGTGAACTGAATGGCGATTTTGACATGTGCCTTTCTCTTGCTCTTATCTTCTCACCAGCTAGACGCATCTTGAAATTGTTTACATCGTGATAAAGAGGGAATAATTGTCTTTGATTTGATATAAATTTCGTATATGCACTATACAAAATAAAGATACAGCAAGTGCTGCAAAAAGGTGACTTATGTTTATTTTTTAGTTTCTCTCGACATTTTCACACTTCATATCTCCAAACAAACTCCTCAGCACATTTTGAAATTTTATGTTTCAAAAAAAAGAATGCAGGATGATCTTCATTTCTATATAAACTTTGTATGTATACGAAATTCAGTAAAGACCAAGCGTGCATCAGACAAACATGCAATTTCTCTATTCCTATCTTGTTAAATGAGAAGTGACTTCATCATCTACCTTTATTTACACGTCCTATCCTTTCCACCGTAGGGAGCATTTTCAACATTTTTATATGACAAGAAAGAGGATATGATAGTCTTAAATTCTATATAAATTTTGCAAATGACAATGAGACAATAAAGGAATGGTAAGTGATGTCGCAATTATGAAAATGTGTTCTCAAATACCTGAGTGTGCCATCTTTGCACATGATATAAATTCTTAACCAAGTAGTACATTTTTATAATTTTTTATATCATCGTAAAAAAGAAATAAATATCTTCATTTTCATATATAATTTGCACTGTACTTATCCGCTGCAAAACAAAACATGTGGAAATGATGCGACAAATGTCACTGTAAGGCGATTAACAAAGTCTGTTTCCACTAGTTATAGCCTCCCACCTTTCGTTGGTAATACCTTCTAATCCCATTCTAATAGAATATTGTTTTATATCCTCTTAAAGATTAATAATTGCCTTCAATTCCATATATGATTTGCATATATACAAAGCAAATCATGTGATTTATATAGTTGGAAACAAAGACAATTTCTATTATGTGTGAGTGAATTTTTAAGGGGGGAGGATATCACTGTGCCGCCTACACGCAATGAAAACAAGTTTGCCTGGGCTACTAGCTTAGTCGTACGACTGTGGGGATCAGAACATTATCCTCATCCTGATTCAGTAATTCATATCTTTTGTTTTGGATGGGGTATCCTAATGAAATTTACTGTAAAATAAAAAGCAATAAATTAGCTACATATCAGTATATAATTTGTCTGTGTGAACTCAGTAATTAATAGATTTTATAAAGTTTGAAATATTCAAGAGGAACTATTTGTCTTCAATTTCGTATTGTATCAAATCAAAGGCCGAGATCCAAACCTCCAAAAAACACATGGGTTTCTTATCTTTGTCATCTTTACTGTGATTGGTTGATTCCATAAACAGAAGATGTAATCAGTGTTTGAGTGACAGGGCAGTGACGTTTTCTGGGTTTCTGGGAGAGCTCAGCAGGGTCAAAGGTCACAAAACTTTACTATAACTTGTCGCTAGTAGTAGTCTATTCAGTTTCAGTGCGTAATCATCAGGAAAAAACACATAAGTTATAAAACATGAAGTTCGATTTTGTTTGATAAGCTGATATTATCAGTATATTAAGATTTATATATTCAATGAGATAACCAACACTAATTTAATGAGATTTTTAATTAAAGAATGAACTATAGGCCTAACAAGGAACTGTATTTGTTAACAATTGTTTAAAACAATCATAGTTATTAATGTTTGGATGTATTTGAAGTGAATATTTCACTATTGTTGACAAAAATAATACAAAATTGTCTAAATCCATTTACTGTCACAATAATCTTTTCATAACCTTACTCATAAGTCTCTATAGCAAGCATAGCTAAATATTTGGGGACATATGGGATGGGAGAGGTTTAGATTTCCCAGTGAGGCTGGGAAGGCAGTGAAATCTGACATTGTGAATGGATCTTTTCCTCCACTAGCAGACTTGTTTGGTATGGTAATGATAAGAATCTAGTCACGTGACATTTACAGAGTTAATTCAAATTTGGAAACAATAAAGAAGTAAATGAAGTGTAAGTACTCTATTAGTTTTTAGTTTGGATCAAACATGTTTAGGAATTCCTCTTCTTTGAAGTGTCAAAGATATATTGTGTAAATATGATAACTTTCTGACAAGAAGATTTTAATTTATTCCACTTTGAGCATAGGTACTCTAAATTTTCCCCTTCAAGGTGTAGTTTTTTTAGGTCAACTTCGCCACGCCAACACCGTGCATAGTGGCGGATGCCGGCCTTTAAATGGAGTTACGGCGCTTGAATTAAAAACAAGTTTACTTCGATTAAAGAAACAACTCTAGAGAAAATAGAAATTTCATTCAAAGTGCCAGGTAAGCATCATTCATTTGTAATATGGGATTGACGGACTAGTTTTGTATACGATAGTAACCCTGCTGAGCACAGACATGTGCGGTACGAATTGAGCTTTGACCGCATGATGTCCGGGGAGATGCTACTTGCACACTTAGTTTTTCTCACGCTAGCTCATTATTGCTGCGGTACCCATTAGCGAAGGCGGGCAATTGTTGTACGGCAGTAGTGTCAGTTCAACGCTAGTACTTTCAGTGCGGCTGTCGCTAAGCTACCAAATTTTGTTTCGTTGGTGTTCTAAATGATGCGCGTACATGTTCCGAATATTATGTTTATCGTACCAAAAATAAGCGTTAAAATCACTCAAATTTCCTCCACTCCCCGCCGCACGTGCTTATTGCTTGTGCGCACTTTCTCCCCTCTCGCACGAGCTTACCGACCAGCGCGTGCTATCGTTTACTGAGACACATGCATTTTGACAATATGCACACCTTCCTATCGCACACCCTATGTTCGGCACCCATGGGCGGATTTCAATATGGGTTGGATCATTTAAAAGATTGTCTTCAATTCGATGTAAAATACATATCTGCGCTTTGTGAAATAAAGAGACAGCATGGGCCGCAAAAAAGGTACTTTTTTTATATTTTTAGTTTTACACCCTTTTGTCTTCTCATGATGTGCCAAACGTATTTTGACGATTTTTATATCACAAGACAGAGATAAAGGTTGTCTATCATTTCATGTAAAATTTGTACATGCGCAAAAATAAAGACAAAGCAAGCGTCGCACAAAAAGTTAATTTCCTCTATTCAAATCATGTGAACTGAACGGCAATTTTGACACGTACCTTTCTTTCACTCATATCTTCAACAGCTTGGCGCATATTGAAATTGATTACCTTGTGATAAAGAAGGAATAATTGTCTTCGATTTGATATAAAAATTGTATATGCGCTATATTATAAAATAAAAATACAGCAAGTGCTGCAAAAATGTGACTTTTGTTTATTCTTTAGGTTTTTACCATTTTCTCGCACTTAATATCACATAAACTTCTCAGCACAATTTGAAATTTTATATTTCAAAATATAGAGAAAAGGATGATCTTTGTTTCCATATAAAATTGGTATGTAAACTAAAATCAGACCCAGCGAGCATCGCACAAACAGGCAATTTCTCTATTCATATTTTGTTAACCAAGAAGAGATTTTTTTCACCTGTGTTTTTACACTTCCTATCCATTTAACGGCAGAGCGCATTATCAACATTTTTATATCACAATGAGAGGAAAGGATCGTCTTCAATTCTATATAGAGAATACTAAACGACGTTCAGTTTAATAACATATTTATGAAACGAGTGGATTGTATTCGTATTTAACAAGCGAAACTCCACGAGTTTCAAAAATATGTTATTAAACTGGACAAAGTTTAGTATTTTATTTATTACACTCTTTAAATTAATAATATAAAATGAAAATCATGTTTACTCTCAATTCTCGTAGTTGTGCGTAGGAATACAATTCTTACAATCGACGCATAACGTCAATAGACTGCATTGGAGAAATAGGTCAAGAGTAAGTCTGTTTATAACAGCTTTAATTTTGAACAATACAAATGGAAGGCACTCATTCGTGTTTACAAACACAAATTGGCAAGTTAACAAAACATAACATCAGTCACTGAATGAACGTTAATGAGTTGTGTGAATGAATGTCACGTGATCGCGACGTTTTGAAGCGCGATTCATTTAGTTTGAGTTAGTGTCAGTGGGAGGAACACTGTCCTTGTTGTTGCCGATGAAGTTAACATTGATGACAATGTTGTAACTAACCACCGAAAATTGAGTTGATTAATCGAAATTCGGAAGCACTGACGCTGACAAGAACCTACCAAAATCGGCAGGGATGACTTTGCCCGATCTACTGACAAAAGCCCGCTTGACCCGGATTCGGAGGTCATGTTTACCTTTGAAGAAGATGGACGTTGATTAATAATTGTGCTGATATCTCTGTGCTGTTTCTCGGACAACTGAGAGTAATTATTTATGCTTTGCATATTTTTGGGACCACTTATTTGCATGATTTAATTGGGAGGAATGTTACTCACCATTTTGATTTACATCATCACGTGATAACTTGTCATGTGACTACAGGAAAATAGTTCCGGATGCGATCGCTTTCACGTGCAATGTTTCACAACAGTGTTGAATAACATGTCATTGTTTCACAACTGTAGTATCTCCAACAAGAGTGTAATAAATAAAATTTGCAAATTACAATGAGACAATAGAGAAGCGTTAAGTGATGTCGCAATTATCAAAATCTGGTCTCAAATACCTGAGTGTACCATCTTTGCAAACTATATAAATTCCAAACCAAGTGGTACATATTTCTTATTTTCATATCATTTAAAGAAAAAATAAATACCTTCAATTTCGTCTGTAATTTGCCAATATTTGCATCAAAATAAAACGTGTGGAAATGATGCGACAAATGTAAGGCGATTATCAAAGACTTTCTTCACTAGCTATAGCCACGTTTCGTTGGTAATAACTTCTAATTACAGTGCAAAAGATTATTGTTTTGTTTCTTCGTAAACAAGAATAAATTACCTTCAATTCTATATATAATTTGCATGTATACAAAGCGAAAAACCTGATTTATAAAGTTGGAAGTAAAAAGAAATTCTATTATGTGTGAGTGTATTTTTCAGCGGGGATGCCCTGCCTGCACGCGTTGAGCGCGAGTGTTGGCCCGGGGCTACTACCTTCGTAATATATTAGTCCAAGAGATAAGGCCTGATTTATTTACCTCAGAGGTCCAAAAGGTTTGACCATTGGATCTTATGTAGAAATGTCTGAATTTTCAGAATATTGAAGTCTTACAAGTCAAAACCTGACCAATTTTCCGCTAGAGGGCGCTGTAGTCATGACTCAGCATTATTTTTGCCAACTACCCCACCGCTTTAAATGTTGATTTATTTCTTATAAATTCAAAGAAAGGCTATCATGATATATATAAAATGAAAGCCTACATATTTATCTTTCCTAAAAACATAATTTCAAATACATCTCTGCATTCATTATTTGGTTTTTGAATCGAAACAGAGAAAAATACATAAAAAATGGTTAAACGCACATATTTCATTTATTGCTATTTCTAAATCTAAACTGTTAAAGGTTATTTTTTTCTCATATTAGATTGATAATCATGCAGGCAACAATAGGAAACAAGAATTTTTTCCATTACATCAATATTTGAGAGATTTGCAACAAGTTTTGTGAAAGTGGTGGCAAGTCAAATTTTCAGTCAAGGGAGATAACTCTTGTCAACATCATTATGATTTCCTATTGTTTTTGGTAAAAATTAATTACTTAGGCAAAGCATTTTGTTTAATTGTGCTTCTTTTGTTGTTTACCACTTGAATTAAGTGTTCACAATATAGAATAGCACAAATAAACCATAATTTTGTGTGTTAAAGTAATCTATGCCATTTTGCCAACTGTTCTAAGAAAATACAAGTGTTTGCCACTAACATGGCAATGTCCCCCGCCCTTATGTGATATTTGGCATAATTAATATTATCGCGTTAACAATGTATTACAGTGGTCAAAGTGTCATGGTGACCATGAAAATGAGGTCAGGGTCACCAATGTCGACTGCCATCTGAGTCTTCCGCCATTGAAGGCTGTCAACAAATATGAACACTAGGTGCATGTTAACAATGTATTAGAAATTGGTCAAAGTGTCGTAGTGACCTTGAAAATGACGTCAAGGTCATCAAAGTCGACTGGCGACTGAGTCTTTTTCCATTGAAAGCTGTCACCAAATATGAACACTCTAGGTGCTAAGCTTCACGAGTTTATCGTTGTGACCTTGAAAATGATGTCAAGGTCACCAAAGTCGACTGGCGTCTGAGTCTTCCTTCATTTAAAGCTGTCAGCAAATATGAACACTCTAGCTGCTAAGCTTCATGAGTTATCGCGTTACAAAGTATGTCCACATTCTTGTTGTCGTGGTGACCTTGAAAATGACGTCAAGGTCACCAAAGTTGACTGGCGTCAGCGTCTTCCTCCATTGAAAGCTGTCACCAAATATGTACACTCTAGGTGCTAAGCTTCATGAGTTATCGAGTTAACAAGAATCTGGAGGTACTTTGTGTCGTGGTGACCTTGAAAATGACGTCAAGGTCACAAAAGTCGACTGGCGACTGAGTCTTTCTCCATTTAAAGTTGTCACCAAATATGAACACTCTAGGCACTAAGCTTCAAGAGTTTGTCGTTGTGACCTTGAAAATGACGTCAAGGTCACCAAAGTCGACTGGCGTCTGAGTCTTCCTTCATTGAAAGCTGTCACCAAATATGAACACTCTAGGTGCTAAGCTTCATGAGTTATCGCGTTAACAAGAATCCGGACGTACGTACGTACGTACGTACAGACGCCGCTGAATTCATAGTCCCCCGTTCCGCGTTGCGGCGGGGGACAAAAATGAAGATAGAAAAATTGATCCTTCCAATGACAATCAATTTTACACTTTAATTTTTTTCAACACATTGATTATTATTAGATCCCATAACTTATGATTGTTCACCTTGTGATCATAATAATCTTTAAAATATGTAAATAGTTGTGTGCTAACTGTGACTGGTGGTCATTTTTATCATTGAAACTTCTATTTCTGGGGTTATTATGTACCTATTTCTGTTGCCATTAACTTTGTTAAATGCTTTAGGATGAAATAATGTAGAAATGGCATGTCACAATATAAAATATAAACTTAGCCGACTTCACAATAAACAAAAAAACGCTCTTGCCTAACTTTTAGCAACTTTTAACATTTTGATCTTGATAATATATTACTGGTTGGTTTCTGAATTGAATTTACAATCCAACACTGTCCGTGTCAACGCATTCTAAGTGGAAACTATTTTTTTCCAATAATTAGGAGATAAATCCCTTCTGTTTTTTATTTTGGGGTTGTATATCGTGCATTTTTCACCCCTAAATTTAATTTCAAACCGAGCTTGCGAGGTTTGAAATGTTAATTTAGGGGTGAAAAATGCACGATATACAACCCCAAAATAAAAAACAGAAGGGATTTATCTCCATTCTAACATGACTAATTAGAAATCATATGAGGAACTAATTCGCCTTGCGCAACAACAATGTGATTAGGTCGAACCAGTACAGACCGGTTCCACTTGCTTTCGAACTACGGTACAGTTCATTTTCAAAGAACACGCCTCAATGATAAAAAAAATTATATCAAAGCATAAACCAACAGGTTTTAAATAAAACCCTTAAGTATATATTTCATTGAGGATAAATCAACAAAAGACAGATTTTTTTATCACATCAGAGTTACGTTTTTCAAGTAAATACATAGGACACCTACCACCCCTACAATACCGACAAGAACTGACCAAATCAAGGGACGTTACTCTAAAAGCTGTTGTTTACTGCTAGCGGTAACTTCTCACGCAAGATGTGAACTGATTGAATAAACTATCAAGAAAGCTTTATAGTTTGTCATGGTTGAATACACTGTCTGGAAATGTGGTCACTTATGAATGAGAGGGGGGAAAAGGAAGGAAAGTTGAGGAATGACGTACGTCCCCTCTGTTCACTTGACGAATCGCTATTACCGCGCGTTACGGTAAGAAGCGAGCTCGGTTTGAAATTAAAATTTAGTGATAACAAAATAAACTTCTTCGACAAAAATTATACCACAGGATGGATTTATCTTCTTTATTTCATTAAAAATACGGTATTCTCAATGTCTGTATGGAATAGATTTAAAATTCATTTTGCTGTTGTCTAAGGCGATGAAAACTAATTAAGTTCAGCGAATGGAGTTTGTAAACGTGCGCGTATGAATGTGAATCGGTCGTAAATATTTAGAGGTGATTATCGGCGAAATAATCACTCCAAAATTGATTTTGGTAACCAATCAGAAAGCAGTATTTTCATTCTAGTTTTCGTGTCATGTTAGAATGATATATATATATATATATATATGTACAAGCTTCTGCGGGTAGCATACTTTGATTTTGAATTCATGTTAATTTATCAGGCGCCCAAGCTTTTCAGCCAGTGTTATTATAAAATGAATTGTTATTTACAACAGATCCAGGGAATCAATAAGTTCATAAAAGTGGATAGAAAATAGACGCCAAGGGTTGTAATATTGACTGTATTATTTAATATAATCTCTTCGTCCTCAATAAATTTTGCCCATTTGTTTTTGAGACTGTCTATACCCTTGTGGTAAAAGTCTTCTGGGGACCACTCAGCTTCGGGCCTGTTGTCCCTTGACGAGTCCAGGAAGCACATCAATGTGCCGGAACTGCGGGCAGTGAGGAATGTCTTCGACTGCTTCCTACACTTGGTACAGGATCAGGTGGTATGTCTAGAAATGGACAATCAAACAGCCATGACGTACATTGCCAAACAGGGCGGAATGGTGTCCCCAGCTCTCCTCCAGGAGGCATGACAGTTCCTGCTTTGGTGCGATCGGTTCAACATCAAGCTGATACCAGTGCACCTCCCGGGAGTGAACAACGTCCGAACGGACGCCTTGTCCTGGCGCATTCTTGCTCCTCACAAATGGATGCTCCATCGGGAGGTATTCAGGCTTATCTCTCAGTTGCATGGGTCGTTCCAGGTGGATCTAATTGCGTCTGCTCTGTTCTGTTCTGCTCCAGGATACAAGACCCAAGCGCTCTGGCATCAGACGCCTTAGCGATACATTTCCGCCGATGCCCCTGATTTCCAGAGTTCTGTTGCAGGTAGACAGTCAGCCTCCACAGCTGTTGGTTTTGATAACACGGCCCAGAGTTGGTTTCCGTCAGTACTCAGAAATCTAGTACAGCTTCCTGTACTACTACCCTGGCTACCAGGCCTTCTGAGGCAGGAGGGGGCGCCACTTCCGAATCCCAGGATTCAGTGAGTGGCCTGGTATCTGCCCGGGATCGCCTCCAGGAGACCGGTATTCCTGCACGAGTTGCAGGCATAATACTGGCATCAAGGAGGGACTCAACAAACATTCAATATGAAGATATATGGGCCTGTTATGCACGCTGGTGTGGCAATCGAGGGTAGTCATCCTTTGGTCCAGTGATTCTTAGCAGGTGTGGACAGGATCCGTCCGCCTTTTCGGCGGGTCAGTCCTACGTTGGAACTTGCAGATGTTATTGATTGGTTGTCTGGGTCCTCATTTCAGGATACCATCTTGTAGCAGTTAATGACGTGGAAGACTGCCTTCATGGTGGCGGTAACGTCGGGTAGGCGGGTTGGTGACATCCATGTGATGTCTTCCGATCCCCAGTTGACTGTTTTTCACACAGACAGAGTCAGCATTTAACTTCCCGACTGATACCGTAGGTAGATAGTTTATTCCACGTATCAGCTCTGTTGAATTACCGGCAATGTCTCAACCGGCAGCTTCAGGAGCGGGGTTGACGCAGCCCCACATCCTCTATGTGCGTCGTACTCTCAAAATCTATGTCAAAAGAGCAAAAGACATCTGAAGTATATACAATTGTTCTGCTGCTATGGCGAGGCTGAGCCTGGCCTTTGGACTAAAATAATGGGTATTCTGTATTGCAGACAGTGTAAGTCCCAGGGTCAGCACTTCAGTCAGAGTTTTACGGCGTAGCAAGTCACGTGACCTGGTGAATGTATAGACACTTTTTCCTTGTTTTAAGGGTTTTAACGTTGCAGACATAATTCCACATCCAGAATCCTTCCTCTGGGAGTCCATTCAATGCAATATTTTCCGAAGGAGGATCCCCTTCTGAAAGGAATTGAACAAACCTGCAGCGGTTTCAGATTCTATGAAGGGGATCACAACCTGTCAAATATCAAAATTAAACAGATTTTATACAATAGTACTCTAAGGAGGATTCTCTTCAAAGAATCTGAAACCTCTGCAGGTTTGTTCGAATTATTTTCAACTAGTATTCATAAAACACACCAATCAATTTTTCAAATCTATCTTCAAAATTATTTATCATGACACACTTTCATGTAATTATGTATCTCCTTAACAAATGTGATCAAAATCTGATAGTATCTAAAAGAGTCCCCATTTTCTTCCAAAAACATGCAAAAATATTGACACAATTGTCATGACACACCTTCATGTCTTTTTGTCGATGTAAGTTTGTTAACGGTTCTCTCACAAATTCATCAATTTCCCCCCAAATCCCTCTCAAAATTGTAAGATATTCCATATTTTTAATTTCAGTGACAAATTTGAATTAAAACAGTTGATCAGTTATAAAGTTATGAGCCAGGCACAATGTGTAATGGATGAAGATGGTGCCTATTTTAATATGATGCAATGATACTGTGGATATTTATATGGCACTTTTTCTATGAACTAAAACATGCTCAAAGCGCTACCTGCATTATACCCTGAAGAAAGTGTACATTCAAAGTGGTTACTCAGCGCTAATCACAACCTTGTAGGTCCGTTTGTCCCAGTTTTCAGGTACCCCTTAAACAGCTGGTTGGACCGAGTGAGGTGTTGCCCAAGATCACAACACACTATCATGAGTTTGAGATCGATCTCACTATTTTTTGGAGTCTCCCCCGGGATGCAAACCCGGGATATGACCACTTAGTGCTCCACAACTATTTACATAGTTTAAAGATTATTATGATCAGAAATTGAACAACCATAACTAATGGAATCTTATCGAAGAATTAAAAGGTACAAAATAAGAGAGTTAATTGTTTGTTATTGATTGGAACGAACAATCTTTTTAACCTCCATTTTATATCCCTCAAAAAGTTCTCGATTACCTTAAAACACAACATTATAGTTGATTTATTCTATTATAGATTGTGAACAGCTTAATTTAAGTATCACATATGACACTCCACTATTCACATATTTTAAAAATTATTATAATCACAAGGTGAACAATCATAAGTTATGGGATCTAATAATAATCAATGTGTTTAAAAAAATTAAAGTGTAAAATTGATTGTCATCGGCAGGAACAATTTTTCTATCTTCATTTTATTTTCTTAGAACAGTTGGCAAAATGGTATAGATTACTTTAACACACAAAATTATGATTTATTTGTGCTATTCTATATTGTGAACACTTAATTCAAGTGGTAAACAACAAAAGCAGCACAATTAAACAAAATGCTTTGCCTAAGTAATTAATTTTTACCAAAAACAATAGGAAATCATAATGATGTTGACAAGGGTTATCTCCCTTGACTGAAAATTCTCTCAAATATTGATGTAATGGAAAAATTCTTGTTTCCTTTTGTTGCCTGCATGATTATCAATCTAATATGAGAAAAAAATAACCTTTAACAGTTTAGATTTAGAAATAGCAATAAATGAAATATGTGCGTTTAACCATTATTTTATGTATTGTTTTCTGTTTCGATTCAAAAACCAAATAATGAATGCAGAGATGAATTTGATATGTTTTTAGGAAAGATAAATATGTAGACTTTCATTTGATATATCTTATGATAGTCTTTCTTAGAATTTATAAGAATAAATCAACATTTAAAGTGGTTGAGTAGTTGGCAAAAAAATGCCGAGTCATGACTACAGCACCCTCTAGCGGAAAATTGGTCAGGTTTTGACTTGTAAGACTTCAATATTCTGAAAATTCAGACATTTCTACATAAGATCCAATGGTCAAACCTTTTGGACCTTTTGGGGTTAATAAACGGACCTTATCTCTTGGACTATATCTTTGGGGGTCAGAACGTTATCGGGGTTTATCACTACCCTGCTTTCGTAGTTCATATCATTCGTTCAGGATGACGTATCTTCATGAAATTTATCGTAAAATATAGAGCAATAAATTAGCTTCATTTCATGTCTATGTGCACTCAGTGATGAAATGATTTTATAGAGTCTGAAATATAGACAATTTTTAGATAATTGTAAAATTCGTTCTAGACATATTTTTGTAATAATGTTTATATCAATATCAAAAGGAACTATTTGACTTCAATTTTGCAATGATTTCGCGCATGCGTTCTCAGAATTTATGGAGTTATGAAGCCCAAATCAAAAACAAGTTTACTTTGGTTATAGAAACTGTTCTAGGGGTTATAAAAATTGAATTCAAAGTGCCAAGTAAGTATCATACATTTGTGACACAGAATTGGCCGACTAGTTTTGTATACGATAGCAACGAAGAGAACGTCCGTTTTTCGCCATGTTAACACACCATATGTTGTTAAAACGGTCGCATCTCGCGGCGCTGGAAAATTCAGCCTCGGGAGCAATACTGGTCAAAATAATATTCAGTAAAGTAAGAGTTAACGTCCGTAAATTGCCATGTAAACACACTATGTATTATCAAAGTGGTTGTGTCTCGTGGCGCTAGAAACTTCAGTCACAGGTGCTAGTTACGCTTTTACGGTAACGACGTGGGTGTTGGAAAATTCAGCTAAGGGGGCAAAACTAGTCCAAAACAATTTCAGGAACATAAGAGTCAAGAAACATGTTTAAACTTCCCTCATTCAACAACAATTGACAAATTCAAGCTTAATGGGATGCACTCATACTGGGCCTTATACTTTTATAATTTCGGTCCGGAAACAAAATACTAATGTTTATTTCCATGGAAAAGGCCAAAAATAAATGTAGGAAGAAACAAAAAAAACCAAAAAGGCATCACTTCACTTGATGATGGTTCCACATACCAACCTTAAATGAGCCTTATAGTTTTTTAAGTCGAAACGAAATTCTAATTTGTGTTTTCAAGGAAACATCAAAGAAATAAACATAGGAAGAAGTTGAAACCCCACTGCTTCACTTGATAATTGTTCCATTATATCATGTTTTCATGAGCAATTCCTAAAAGTTTATAGTTTATGAGTTCAGGTCCAGAGACAAATTTTTTAGCTGTGTTTCCATGGGAAAAAAATCAAAAATAGATGTAGGAATAAGTTGAAAACCTTAAAGGTTCCACATACTAACTTTTAACGAGTAAGGCTTTAAAGTTTCTAAGTTCTTGTCCGGAAACAAAATTCTTAGTTGTGTATCCATGGAAAAGGCCAAAAATAAATATAAAAAGAAGTTGAAAATCCCAAAATGCACCAGTACACATGATGATTGTTCCATATACCAAGTTTTGATGAGCTTGGTCTTGTAGTTTTCAAGTTCTGGACCCAGTTTCACAAAAAATCGTAAATCTACGTGTACGTCTAAAAGATATGTGCAACTAAAATTTACGTTTACGAGCAGCGAACTTGCGTTTCACAAAACCACACGTAAAATCACTACTAACCTAGTTGCTTTTAACTTACGAGCAAGTGACTCCTTTGTTGGAGGAGAGGATATACATAGTAACAAGCGTTTCCGGTATAAACAACACATGCGTAGTCGATCTTCCTGTCGTCTGCATCAATAAAAAATATCATGGAGAATGAGAAAATACGGAAGCCGAATTGGGATGATGTTTCGATGCAAGTGATGTGTGACGGCGTGGAAACCCGTACCCAGACAATCAAGGGGCGGTTTAGTCCGTCCCTTACACAAGAAAAAAAGCAAGCTGCTTGGTTGGCCGTCACCGCTTGGTAAGTTTACTTTCAATCATAGAAATAGATCTGTTGTGTCGACAACTTAAAATATGACACATAAACATGTGAACGAATTGCAAATTGTGTAGTAAATTTTGGATGATTTTTCGATCGTTTGGTAACATTATAAAAGTTCTTCACGTCAAATTGGAGAATTTCAAGAAACCCTCAAAATTGAGGGTTTCTATTTAGCAGTCTATTTGTCTCTGCCAATGCTCTATACTGCCTCTATGTGAGCTTACATATTTGTTTTATTGAAATCACATCGAGAAGAAATTTAACTACACAATTATTAGATTCTCAGATAATAGATTTTCAATAAAATTTTGAATTTTAAAAAAATAAATTCACAAAGGCCTATAATGATTTTCCTTAAATCATATACTACTTCACCTTATAACTAACAGTAGTGACAATAAATAATGGTATTGATGGGGTTTTAACAATTATTGAAATTTGTCAATGATGTTTTATTAAAATTCCTTATTATTTATATATAGCGTAAATGCAGTAACCTTTGGCTGTCAAAGGACAGTGGAAGAGATGAAGAAGAGGTGGGGGTGGTCCTGCCCGACCTTTACTTCAAATGTTGGGAAAAGATAGTAAGTTTCATGAATATACAAATATCAAATAATTTTTTAAAAATGTACTCTCAACCAAGTCTTGATACATAAATATCAAAGGTTAGATTACATTTTAGCGAGTGGGAAGAATGTTATTTGAATAATATAAAATAATTCTCCTTCTGATTAAAAGAGAAGGCATATTTTCATGTTACCTCTTAACAAGTTATTTGAAAGATATTACAGATGAAGAAATCATTTCAGGTCCTTCGTACTCTGTCACCCACCGTCATCAATGGAATTGAAGGCGGTATTGATACAGCAGCATCCCAAACGCTCCGTGAGTTTTTAAGATTTCATGAAAATTAAGAAAATAGAACTTTCACTTAGCATTAAGGTAAATAAGAGGTTTTGACACCTGAACATTTTCAAATATTTTGAATAAATGTGTTTCTATTGATCTCCAGGACCATTTAAAATGTTGAGATATCATCTCATTAGAAATTATATTCATGTAGCTTATCAGGTTTTGCATAATAATGCATATCATTCCTAATTATATATGTCAAGGTATGTATAAAAATAACACCCAAACTTGATATATGTTATATTTGAATATACTCTTGGGTGTAAATGTGAAAATTGATTTAAATTATTTTAATTGGCCTTATAATCATGATTAGTCAAAAACAGTATCAATAACAACAAAAACATGTTGAATGTATCAAAGTATTTATTTACAGAATCATCAATGGTTTCGGAGCAGGGAGCATGTCCGCCTTGTGAAAAAGATGATCATGGTAATGATAATGATAGTTGGTTATCTTCTAATATTTGATACGATAAACTGTTAAAAAGATATCATTTGCAGAGATCGAAATTCCCTTCATTTCAGTGCCGAACGCACGGGTAAGTTTCATAGGGCACGGATAAAATCGAACTGCTGTGCCCTGTGGGCACGTTAAAAAAAAAAAAAAATATAAATAAAAATAAATCGCTTAGAATCATGAAGTTTAATTAGACTGTCAAAATCTTTGATTTTAAACCTTTCAGGAAGTTCTAAGAATGATTTTTCTGAGGCCGTGTTACCTATTTAAATTGTTTGATTCAAAATTTCAAACTTATTAATCTCTTTTAGTCGAAATCAAAACAAATATTTGTACACTGGGGATTTGAGAATTAGTTACCGAGTAGTTTTTGCGCCTATAGGACAACTGAAGCTAGATGAATTACGTTTTGAATGATAGGATATAACAATTTATTACACTCCTGTTGAAGCTACTGCCGTTTAATAAATCTACAAAGTTATTACACATAATGTAATAACATCGCGTGGTGATTGACGTCACATGACGTCACAATCGTTGAGCATGATGTCACAATGTTAGCGGTGCAGCGACAATGGTTATCCCGGCGATTTTCATGATTTTTCTTTGGTATAATTCAGCGAGTAATAAGTAAAATACTAAACTCAGTCCCGTATAATTACATTTTTATGAAACTCGTGAATTGTATCGGTATCTAACTCGCTTTCGCTCGTTAAATACCAAACCACACACTCGTTTCATAAATATGTTATTAAACGGGACGTCGTTTAGTATTCTCTGTATCAATATGATAGAATAATAAAGATCGACAATATACCTCTCAAACTTCAAAAGATTTAATAATTGCACAAATTACCGAAAAATGAACGCTGAAGTCGTTAACATTATCTTACTGAAGCCATAAAAAGGAAACACCGTTTGGAATATCGATGCATTTTCTTAACAACGAATAACATTGAAATTATGCTCTCGGGTCCATGATAATCTTTTCGATCGTCTTTATTCGAGTAATATATGAATAAATATGAGCATTTATTTACGTTTCATTTTTTAAATAAAATACTAGTAACTGTTAAACAGTTTATTAAAACATTTTATATTGTATGGGTAATATGTTGCCATGAAATTATCACGACCACGTGTGTCAACCAACTTGTAAAATTTACTTCGGCAGTTCGGATTCGTATTTTCGTACACAGTTTTAAAAACTCGATCTAATTTATAAATGTTTTAAGGAAAAATATTTGTAAACAAAACATATTATTGATGTTTTGATAAGGCATGTACGAATAAACTATTTGAAATTTCGGTTAAATTTACCTGAAGGAAACACGCTCATTCATTCAGGCACTGTCAACAAACCACGGTTCATAAACACTTCGAACTATTCTTGCAAGAAGTGCATTTGTAAATAAATAAATAAGTCATTTTAATCTTGAAACCAGATCTAAGTGATAATTCAATCCAAGTTGATTAAAATAATAATTTAAAAAAATGTTTTACCATGACAGACACAATTAATAAACTTCTGATATTAATTATTGATATCCTGTTTAAGAGACTTATATTATGAAATATGTTAGAAATAACTTCCTTGATTCTTATGGATGGTGACAATAAACAAACTTGGGGAATTCTCCAGAGCTGGCCTCTACCAAAATACAGGAAATGGTTTGTTTGTGACAGGGGAAACAATCTCCAATATTTTGTAAGGTGTGTCTCCAGATTGGTTTCCCTTATGAGGGATCGAAAGCCTGTACCGGTAATTACATCTTGATGCATTTTCTACAGCGTCTGTAAAAATTCTTTTTGTGCTGAATTTACAACAAATTCAGTAAATAAATTTTGCATCTTCATTGTTTTGATCTTATGATCCTGATCACTGTTGGCACACTCAATTTGTTCAGGGCACACACAAATTTTACAGTGGGTGCCTTGGGGCACACTTAGAAAAAATCTCATTTCTATCCCTGATTTGAAAAAATAAATATAACTATAAATGGTGCAGTATTGAATATTTTAATGAAATTTTGGCTTACCTTAAACATTTAAAACCATCTATGAAAACAAGTTATTAGGTAAAAATTTAATCAGGCAATCACTATTAAACAATTATCAATCTGTTTTACCTGTGATATCAACAATAATCTACATATGTTATTTTAATAATTCCAGATAACATTACCATTGCAACTGTCAGTGTTGGCTGTCATGAGGAGGCCTGTGTTCTATTATAGGTATTTATAACAAGAGGATTAACAAACAACATTTAACTGCATTATGAAAATTGGAAAAATAAGCCTCACAATGAAATAATGAACTACAATGAAATTTTTTTTAACTTTATGCTTCAACTATAAAGATAAAGATTACAGATTGTAAGCAGTTGCATATTGCGAGTATATATGCCTCAATTAATTTAATTCAGAGGAACGTAATGAAGACTTGAGCACAAAAAAACAAGGGTAAATATAAATATATTATTTTCAGGTACATAAAAAAGTGTTTTTATGACTTATCTGACATGATTTTCATAAAACTTGAAAGTTAAACATTTTGACAGAATTATTTTAGTCCAAGAATATGATTTGTGCCAAAGTTTAACCGAAAACTAATTTAACAGTGAATATAGTGCTTTAATTCCGCCTACCAGTCTGGCCTGAATTTGATTAATTTTCAAAAAGTTGCTTTCGATCACAATTTCTAAATATTTACTTCATTTCACCCCATACAATCCAAATGTTTTGCACATAGATCATACCGAGACAACAAGGAACTCCAAAAGGGAAAAAGCCAAGAGAACAACAGGTGACATACTTATGATTATCTTTAACGTCAGGTCTGATAGTCCTAACATAAATGATAAAAATATTAATTTAAATTTTAGATTCTTTAAAGTATTTCTAAATAAACTGAAAAAAATTCTTGAACTATTTGTTAGAAAATTGGCCATTACTATTTTCAGATTTGGACTTGCCCGCCGAGTTGTTAGTACTATAGCCGCAAAAATTTGACCAAGAGAAATCATTCCAAAAAAGAATGATTAAAATAGAAACTGGAAAGGCTGAGACCTTGATAGAAATAAAGGAACTATTACAATCCATTCAGACTAAGCTTAATGGCACATGTCCATCACCTCCCTTCAATTTCTCCCCAATAATAAAGTTTGATTAAAGAAATCTTCAGGCCATGAGGTAGATAAAAAAAATTAGTGAACATGTTGTATCAAGTTGCTGTGATTCACCTTCGCAATTTTGCAGGTTTTTATTGTAATTCAACATAGGGAAATTTTCAAATCAACCAATCACAGGGCTAGAAATTAACGCTCGCCCGCCCGTAAGCCCGAGGCTAGTGAAAAATTAGTCGGGCCAGTAGAAACAAAATTTCACAAGCCTGTCGCGGCGTTGGACTACTAACTTGTTTCAAATTTTTCTTGAGAAGAAGTTTATTGCTTCAAATAAGGTTTTGAAAACATTAAATAGGCTATTATTCATATTTTAAACATCACAATGGGATTCTTGAAGGTAGGTTGAATTATGAAATATTATTTCTAAAGAACCAACATCAATCTGTTTAGGAACCAGGCGTGGGAATTACCGGTCTATTTATGAATTGATGAACCAAACAAGAAAATTACTTGAATTCATTTCAATATCAAAGGCAAAATCATAATTAAATATTTCTATGAATGTTCAGGAAATATTCTCAAGATGATGAATATCTTCATACTTCCATAAAATTTAACTATCAGTACATTACTGTTAAAAAGAATTCAGTTAGGACATGACAAAGTCGGCAAATCAACTGTGAATATCTACTGATGGGAACATCCACTTGTTTATAGGGGAGACAGGTGTAATAACTTCTGCTCAAAATATTTGTACATTTATTCAAATCAAGGTAACTTAATTAAGCTTATCTAAAGTAATGTCGATAAAGAATATCATGAACATAATAAAATATTCTAAAATAAATTCAAGACATTTTGAGTCATTTAAAACATTAATTAACTGTCAACCCATATTCTGTAATAGACCCTTCTAGCACGGTTTTCATGGAATTAGGTCAAGGCATTTCCTGTCAAAGTAGTGGAAGAATACAGCTTGGTAACTGCTTCATATTTAGTTACAGAATTGATGTTATTTTAAGACATTCTACAATCATAATGGATCAAAATAGCAATGTGTTTCCTTTGAGAAATTGATAATGAAAATATAAAAATTTATATATCTCTGCACATTGTATTACAGCAGTGTAGAAAACTTATCAGAAAAGTCTACCAGACACCAGGGCTGGTAACTTTGAAAACTTACCAGCCCTCCTGAAAAGGTGCCAGTCCTATTTTAGTTCAATATTTAAACTCAGCTATATAAATAATGAAGTAAATTTCAGGCTTTCATATTTATTCAATTTAAAACTTACAAACATTGCTGTGAAACAATGCCCTAGTGTCTCGAATTAGAACTGTTTCGATATCTGTTGGTCCCAGATACCGAGTAAATGACAAACGATGTTGACTGTTCAACATGACGTGTATTGAGGTAGCCGCCATACACAGGAAGTACAAGGGAGAGCACTCTGATTTACTTGAGTACCGTAAAGCTCTCAATAAGCTATCGTAACATCTTTCCTTTTTTAAAGAAATTGAGAAGATGAACTATTATTATAAAGGCATGCATTAAAGTAATTCACAACTTTAAACAGTCTTTGTGTTTTCACTGGTAGCACTGGAACAGTCCGTTGAAAGTATTCTTCAGAAACAATAATGTCAATAGAAGTTAGATAAAAACTGAACCGATCACTTTAGAGTCATTTGATAACACAAACACTGAAAGAGAACACTTTAGAGTCATTTGATAACGCGAACACTGAAAGAGAACACATTTACATTACACTGGTTTGGAGTTCAGTCATTTCACATATTCTCTCAGATATCCTGGAGGTCTGGAGATTCTGCCGCTTCTGGTTGACATAGGAGTAGTCACTGAGGGCTGGACTGGGCGGGTTAGAGACACCGGGGAAGACTGAGTGTGTGTCTCACTGGACCTTGGCTTCACTGGAGATCTAGTCATTACAGTTGGTACTGACTGGTGTGAGTCCGAGTTGGTTGTGCTAATGGTCTTCTTCCTATGACTGCTTACGGGAGATTCTGATGTAACTTTCAGATGTCGGCGATTGCGTCTGAAGACTTGGCCTTGATCAGTCTCTACTTCGTAGGACCGAATGTTGACTTGTTTCCTTACAGAGGCTTTCGTCCACTCCTTCTGCTGTGGATTGAGAGGCTGCATGCGAACTTGAGTACCTTCTTGTAGAGGTGGTAACTCATGTGCAGACTTGTAATTCTGAGCCTGTTTGACGAACTTCTTCTTTTTCTTTTCTAGAATGTCCGTGGGAGTGTTTGGCTTTAGAAGAGTTTTCTTCATTGGAAGGAGAGTCTTTGTCCGCCTGTTGAAGAGCCGTTGAGCAGGTGATGTACTAGTGGATTCCGTTGGAGTATTCCGATAATCCAGTAAGGCTAGGTATGGATCAGACTTGGCCTTGCATGACTTCTTGAGAAGACGTTTCGCTATCTTCACTGCTGATTCAGCTTTCCCGTTAGACTGGGGATAACCTGGGGAGCTGGTCTTGTGCTCAAATTCATACTTGTCAGCAAAGTGCTTGAAGTCGATGGAGTTGAAAGGCGGTCCATTGTCTGATATGACAACATCAGGTATGCCATGACGAGCAATGTGTCCTTTGAGTCTTCTGATGATTTCCTTTCCAGTTTTGTTGGTGATTTGGTCGATTTCAAAGAAATCACTGAAATAATCGACTGTTACTAGGTAGTCCTTCTGGTCATATGTGAAAATGTCCGTTCCGAGCTTTGACCAAGGTCGATCAGGTACCTCATGGGGAATGAATGGTTCCTTCGCCTGTTTTGTCTCAAGTGACTTTAATATTTTCATACACTTTTTTTATAATCATTCTGTCGACATACATATACGTTTACTTAATTGTTTCTCTTTGCAAAACAAGATATTTACGTTACATGGTACATTTATGACAGACAGATTATATTTGTATACAAGTGACCCTAGGCCAATGAGCACATGTGTAAAACGTAAGTATAACAGATATGCAAACCAATTAACAATTATAATGTTTTCTTAACTGAGATATGTAGTATAACAGAAGAGCTAAATTAAATAACAAATTAAGACTTTCAATGTGCAGTAACATACGGAATTTTTTGTGTGGAAGATTATTATAGAAAAAGTACGGCAGTATTTAATTCAGATTTCTAAATCGACATTGCTTCTGTAACTTTGAAGCTGTGAGCGTTACATCTAAATTTAGTGAGCGCACGTCTTAGCTGTGCCGACTTCATTTCAGGAAGATTTATTTTTGATACAATATTTAAAATCTGAATAGAAATTTACACAGGCTTTACACAGGCAGGCTTTCATTAAAAACAGTCTTGTCGGTTAACATCCCTGTTTGAATAACTGTATGAAATATTTGATATTACTTACATAATATATATACTAAGTTCTTAACGAACTTTCAGCATCTGAGCGCTGTCATTTTATACAGCCATAGCCAGTTGCAAGCATTGCTACTATTGGCTGATTAATTATTGTTAACCAATAGACGTACATCTCTTATGAATGCAATCAACTTCACACAAACTAAAAAAAATTGACTCGACTCGATAACAACTGACTCGATAACAACTTTAGATTTGTGTGCGTCTAATATATTCAAAAGCAGTGCTTCAACCAGGATTTTGCTGTTATGTGCCACTTGGCACACCACTTTTAGAAAAGTGTGCCAATGTGTGATCATAATGTGCCAATGTTCATGAACTGTTTAAACTTAACAATTTTAATAAATGATTGTACTTACATCTATATGCTGTCAGTGTAATGGTCTACTTATTACTTCTTATGAAGTGTATACATGTAGAATTTTTGCCTGATTCCATGTAGGCCTATTGTAATTTATCACAACCTTGTAGTTTACAAAAGTCTATCAAAGATTTGTATTTCACAGTGGATACTCGATCCCAAATAATAAACACGTCTCATGGCAGAAATAAATGCATCATTTAAAAACAAATCATTTTTAGAAGCAACAGTAAAGTTATCTTTCATACCGATTTCTCTCAACGCACGTCGGTTATTAGTACAGGTCACGTGACGCTTCAGTGTCCATGTTCTAAAACAACTTGTCCCAGTTGTGAAAGAATTTTCTTTCTTCATCACCACGTCTAACCACGTTTTTCAGTACATTAGTCCATATTCATATTTCAGCCAAGAATACGTACGCAACAAAGACGTTTGAAAACAATGTTCAAATTTTGATTTTGTTTACTGAACTCAAGTCGATTGATCTGACGTACCGATGTTCGGTGGATTATTCGTTTCGGTCGATTTTACTTCGATTTCATTTGTATATGTTTGCATATTCTTCGTTTTGTTCCGAAACAGTATTTATTTCGTTTAAGAAGTCCGTTATTCTTCGTTTCATGTCGTTCAGTCAAAGCGAAAGTCGACAGTTCGCTAAACACGTGTGTAATCGGATTTGGGTCAAAGATAGCAATAGAGCATGCGCGAACCAAATTCCATTCCATTCCATTCCAAATTGATCGGTTTTTTTCGTAAGTAAACAAACTATTGTTCTAATTATAGACACGGAAGTGAGATTGATCATCTTAAATTCAGATCTGACATTGACATCGTATTTCAGAGTTTGGCCGTTTTACCAATTGATTCTAAATTTCAGTATTACTTGCTGTAAATTATTTGCGCCAATACATACGCAGTAGATTTGAAAATCAACGCCAATATTTATTTTTTTGGCGTTGATTTTCAAATCTACTGCGTATGTATTGGCGCAAATAATTTACAGCAATTACCAAAAATCTACCAATCTTGTGGTAGATTTTGGCTGAAACACTGCAAAAGGCAATGCAGAAATTCATTTCTACATAGATTGGATTTAATGATATTATAGATTTATTTTTTGCCAGCCCTCTACAAAATTAACCCGTCTCAGGCGTTCGGGCGGGCGGTAGATTCCTACACTGATTACAGGTAAAAGAATGTGCCAATATTTACCCATTATGTGGTGGGATATTTAGGTAACTTTATAATATATAAGTTCATGTGGTATACAATATATGTCAGATCAACAGTTCAAATCAAAACTTTTAAAATCATGCCCTGATAAATCTAAAAGAAAAGTTACTGTTACATTGAAATTTTTTTTATTAGGAGTATTCAATTTATTTTCATAGAAACACTATAATTTTGTTTATGATTAACCTATCATAAACTTGTCATCACTATTATATTTTTCAAATAAACAGGTTTATTAAGAATTATCTCTGGACATGTCAAGACTAGGCTGAAAATAATGCAATTGACTGTTGATGGTTTAAATAATATTTAATTTCTCGGGCTAGTTGAATTGTTTGTAGGCTAGTGACATTTTAAAGTTACTAGCCCGAAGGACTTGTGGTAGATTTTGGTTAGTTTCTAGCCCTGAATCAGAATCATAGGTACAACAAAGTCATGTTACAATATGTACTTCACAATCTGTAAGAAAATCAAAATATTAATACCCTCAATAACTACTTTTTAAAAAGATTTTTTGTTATTTCTATAACATAATTTTAGTTATATGAGAATACAAATATGAGATACAAAAATTCTTAACTGGCAAGTACATGTTTTTAACTATGCAAGCAAGTAATTTTTGTGAAAGTGATGAATTTCTATGAAAATTACAATGAAACCTGTAGGGTATTGGCTGGATTAGCAGATTCTATGTAAAAAAAAACAAGATTAAAAACGCTTTTATTTATGACTGACAACAAATCAAAATTGAGAGATGACCCTTTGTCTGACAGTTTGTGCCTCCCTGACTGGTTCATGGCGGCAAATTATGTTATTGAATATCAGTTGAACTTCATCACCATGAGGCAAAGGGACGTTTTCTGTTGTTGCAAGATTGTGCAACCTGAAACAAGTCTCGATCCCCTTTGAGCACTTGGTTGGATTGAAGGGAAGTGCGCCTCCTGTCTTGCTCAGGCATCTGTGAAAGAAAATCGTAAATATATGAGTCCCAGTACTTCATGATTTAATGTTTGAAATCGAAAACTCATATATGAAGACAAGAGGTTCATTGCATGAAATATATAATATAATCATATTTCAGGTCAAATTTGGTCCACACGAGATTTTATCATTCAATTGTAGCATGATGTTGGTGAATTTTTTATTCTGACTAGCTGATTTGATAAATATCCCTTTGTTGAATGACAATAAAAACCCGCTAATGAACTGGGGAGAATAACCGGGAAATGATACATCATGTTGGCTACATTCGGCCTAACTCAGAATTTGATTGTTGAAATGCTATGTTCGAGCTTTACACAAATTTGTCAAGTGTTATTTTCTGAATTGTGTTATATTGTGTAAATATAACTCAATATTTTCAATATGATTGAAGTTTTATATAATTAAAATGTAAAAGTCTATATCTTCAATATGATTAAGTTTTTTTCGGGATGGATATTCATATTCATGTTGAGTCAAATGAATTTTCCCTAGATAAAGAAATTTTTTAATTAACTTTTCTGGTATAAACATTAAGAGCCCTGAGTGTTGAATTTAATATTGTTTTCTCTATGAAGGTCAAAATATGTTTAAATATGAATCACTGGGAAATGATACATCATGTTGACTATATACAGCCAAACTCAAGATTTGATTGATGAAATGCTATGTTCGAGCTTTACGCAAGTTTGTCAAGTGTTATTTTCTGAATTGTGTTATATTGTGTATATGTTTCACAATATTTTCAATATGATTGAAGTTTTATGTAACTAAAATTAGGGAAGTTGGCCAGGATATAAAAATCCCTCTTTAGCTCCCGCAAACTATCATCTTCATGTAATGTATGAAATAAATTGTGATCATATTTTGTGAAAATATGTCTTTTCTGATAATTTACCTGAATCTTGATTTGAGTATGCCAAAGGCTCTCTCGACGACTGTCCGGGTCTTCATGTGAGCTATATTATATCTTGTTTGAGAGGGGGTTCTTGGGTTGTTGACAGGAGTGAGCAGCCAGGTCTTGAGGGGGTAACCGGAATCACAAGCAACCAGCCTCCCTCGGGCAGTCCCTGCATCAGCTCTGGTATCATGCTGCTACTCAAAATGAAGGCATCATGAGTGGAGCCAGGAAACTTGGTGTTGATGTTTATAAATCTGAAATGAAATTTTCAAAATAGTAAAGAATATTTATATAAATAAAATTTGACAACTTTAAACATGAATGAAATCATGAATATGGAAATGATGTTCAGTAAATCTTGAGAATTTTGAGAATCTATAAAATAAAGTTCTTGGATTACTTGTACATATTACTAACCTCATCTTGGTATCAACCACTGCCTGGATGTTGAGGGCATGGAATCCCTTTCAGCACACATAAGGGGCATTATCTGCCATACCTTGTACAGGGATAAGTGTTCCGTCTATTGCTCCCATACAATTAGGGAAGTTGGCCAGGGTATAAAAATCCCTCTTTAGCTCCCGCAAACTATCAACATCAACTGGAAAGAAAGTTGATGTTAGACAACTGGCTGTTCAGAGAGTTGCAGACAGTGGTGATGGCTCTTGAAACTGATGATCTGCATAAGACAGGTTGACTTTAATGAAAGATTAATAATTTTCCCTTGATATAAAGATTTGGTTACTTCTTTTAAACTTAACTTCTTGAACAATTATAATTAGCTATTAGACAATAAGAAAACTATGTATTGACACAAGTTTATATTGAACATTTGATGAATCTAATGTAACTTCTCTTTTCTAGGACTAAATTTCATTATATCTTGGATAGATTCTTATTTTGCTTTTCATTGATTAATAGAATTAAAGAGAAATATTGGATATTGAATTTGTCTGTTAAACAATATTTGAAACATGGTAATTAGAAATTAAAAAAGAAATCCAAAGGGTTCCTCTTGTTTTAATCATTCTAATATTTCCATTTTTAAATGATGATAACGTCTTACCTTGATATTCCATGAATGTCTCCAGTTTCAGATTGGTAATTACCTTTTGCAAGGAATCGTAGAGTTGCCATCACCTATTAATGTATAGAAGTAGCTATTTGTCAAAAGTGCCAATGATTTTATATAGAATTTAAAATATTTTTAGACCAAGAGTAAAAGAGGTCTCTAAATGATAGCAGAAATCGTTTCCTTCACCAACAAAAAAGACTTATCATATATGGCTAGTGACCCTATTATCGAGGTTATCCTATTATCATGGCAAAATTATTTCAGTCTCTAATGCTGACAAAGAACATCTCATTTTGCAAAATGCATAGATAAATGATTCAACCAAAAGCAGATGTACATGTATACATATTAAAAGGTTCAATTTTGTGACTACTAAATAATATTATTACATGTTCACTTCATTGAAGTTTTCAAATTAGTTAAATGTAACATTCAATTTACTACAAAAATAAAGACGAATCCCCAATTTACTTTTCTGTCAAATATAAAGAGGATATTGAAAGACTTAGAATAATTTTACCTGTTCAAAATTATTGCCTGGTAAAATTGAGGCAAGGTACCTTAATTAGTATCACACAGTTTATTTTTCAAGGTTTTGTAAAGGCTTATATCAAATCTTTGTATCAACTTGAATTATATTCAATTTCTTAATGATAATTTTACTTGATAGATTTTGTTCACATAGATTAATTTATTGATTAGATTCTTTATACCCCGAAAAAAGGGACACTTTTGTTAAAATTCATTGCTGGACAATGTATTTTCATTTTATGTCTATGAAATATATTTCCTCAGACAGATATTTTGGAGGATTTTTTTGCAGTTGTTTTTGTAAAAAATCAACAATATCTATATATAACTAGTTAATTCAGATGAAAATATACAAGTAAAAAGATAAGACTCACGAATATGGGGACCTCCTTATCACTGATATATTTTTTTCAACATTTAAAATCCATGCACAGATTATTTCTATTATTTGATTGTAAAAATTCGTAATAATTCTATATATTTTCTTGTAAGCATTCAACCATCAAATATCCTGATTCAAATAGGATGTTAAAGGCAAAAAATATTCTTGAAACATAAAAGTATATATTTTCCGACGGTATGTGATTTTTTTATTTTACACTTTATTTCATGGGTCATAGTTTTCACACTTCACCGACATATATAGCAAAAGGGGAGTAACTCTAAATGTGTTATATGATGTGGAACGTCTTTTCACAGTGGTTTTTACCTGTATGTGGGCTGGAATAGCATGCGAACGTGAAGTTGGCCTGTCAATTGTATTCCTGATGAGATCCGTTAATTGCAGAATAACTCTCCGGGGAAAACGGTAGCGTGAAATCGACTCGCGATCGTCCAGCACATCAAGATCTTGTGACCGGTCTCTAAACACACGTTGCCGTCTAAGAGATCGTTCGGTAACCTCATTTAGAATTATCAAACATGCCATTTTTAACGCAGGTACTCGGATGATTGACCGGAAGTAATCTTTATTTCGCACGTAAATATTTTCGACCACCTATAAGCACTCGTAGACTTACGTGTAATATCACTACTAAGTTTCATCGAAAAAGTTTTGTGAAATGCATCCAAAACATAGATCTACGTTTAAGTGTGAAAATCACTTGTAAACTAAGTTACGATTTATGTGAAACGGGGTCTTGGTCCTGAAAAAACACCTCACATGCACTGATGGACAGAGGCAGAGAGATCATTTCTACATCCTCTGAAAACTTTGTTTCGAGGGGATAATAATTGATAGAATTTGAACTCTTGAGACATACGAGACTAGCCCCATTTAATTCCAAGAGCTTTTTGAGGCAAAAGAGTACTTCGAGACTGTTATATTGGTAAATAAAAAGTCACTGAAAAACACTGAAATGATTTGTATGGATGGGGTTCGGTTTATAAAATGCAAAAAGCCTCTTTCATCTAGATACAGTTGTGTGGTTGTAGTCATAAATTGTACCGAGATTAAAAACATACCTTGAACATGGAATAGTCACATCCAGGCGGCAGCTTGCTGGCTTTTTGAACATGATTGTATAACCTGAATAAGAATACAAAAATTCACAATTGATCAAGACTTGTTTTAAATCAGACATTTTCAAATAGTTTTTATTTTCTACAATCTAGTTAAAACTAGCTGTAATGATCTGTGGGAATTTAGGGAATTACTGATCGAGGTCAAGTTCAGCTGACCTTTGACAATGTTTGGACCATGAAATGAGGGATAAAATATGAGATTCTTTGGGAGCTCAACTACTGTTGAACGCTGTCATTAGCCCTAAGTCTGTCTATATTTATCTTTGAAAAAAATCATGATTGTTTGACTTAATTTGTTCATTTTATTTTTTGCAACAATACCTGCACAGGTTTCATATTGCCAAAATATTTTTCAACATAATTCACCGCCAAACAAAGGTAAAAATCGGAGTTTGTTAAAAACGGCGAAACAATTGCATTTACTCACAATTCAAAGTGCTCTGCCAGCTCTCTTACATTTGGCTGACACTGATAGGTACATGTAGTTCTCTAGATGTAATAACGTATATTATTATATCTAGTTTTAACTAAATTACATTTTCTAGGAGGCATATTTAGATTCCATTGTCAGTTCAAGTGGTAAACAATTATTGTAACATGACTAGGGTGAATTCTTGATTCTGATCGACTGATTTGAAAGATTTTCTTATGTTGAATGGCAAATTAACTAGGATGAATCATCGCAAAATGATACGTATTGTTAGGTTAAAGTCAACAAACGATTCCTTTTCTTGTACGCCGTAATTTATTTTCTTACTTCTCAAAGGGTTCAAGCTGAAAGCCACAACAGAAAAAACCAGGCTTTACAAAGGTTGCATTAAGGTTGCTGTAAAATACACTTTCACATAGGTTTAAATACTTCTTGGAGAAAACTTAAGCAAGAATTGAGCATTTGTTTACATTTTATCGGAGACCAACATAAGCTTATAAATGGCAGAATAAACAATAATTTTTACGAATTTTATATTGTACATGATGTATGTGCATACTGCTTACAAATTCTGTGTAGGAATCAGCTTAAATATGTGGAGAAACCACCAACTTCAACATCAAACAGGCAGCACATGACCTCCACTCACATACCATGTGCTTTAGGCCTAACTATCCATCAAAAACACCAGTTATGTCCCTTAGTCCAATACACTGTGTCCACTGAACCCTACTGTAGCCATGTCATACAGTAGTTACTTCCCTTTAAAACTGAAAATTAACTGACCTGAAGACTTTCAAACTTAATTAGCCAACATTATTTCAAACCAAAAAATCTGACAGAAAATAAAACATGTTTAATACAGTACACGTATCATGTCAACTAAATATGGACCGACCAAAGATTTTAATGTTATGATTATCTTAAAGTCATAGAATCAATTTTTTAAGGCAACTAAACTGGGCTAATTATTCTTCATCAGCAAAAACTGATCATTTACACCAATATTTCCTGTCACGTTTGCAAAGATTTTCATTTTTATGCCCGTTTTAATGTTTAGGATAATGCTGCTTATTGGTGTATGCCGTTTCAGACTGATTAGGTACCGAATCAAGTGCAATCCCATTGTGAGTATTCAAAAACTGTAAACTATTAGCTATTTTCATTGGATATTCAGCTGGGAAATTTCATGTGTTCTACTTCTTGGACTTAGCGAAATGACGTGGTAGGGACTAACGCTCGCCAAACTCATAGGGTAGGGTGTTTTGAACTTCATTATTGAGGGCTAGAATGCACGCAGATTTCTGAAAATTGTTACAAACGTCAGGGGAAAGATTTCTGTGAGTGATGAAATATTTGTCCGGGGTGCATTACAATTTCCCTTGCAAAAATGAGACTAAGACTTTAATAACCGAGCCTTACTAAATTTGTTATTTTCTGAAATGTGTTAAGATGTGGACATCACAAACCTTTCTTAATATGATTAAGTATTCACTTTATCTAGATAATGTTAAAATTGCTAACTACGCTCAATTTTGACGCTTTGTGTTTCATGTGACGGCTTTCTTAAGTAACATAGTGAATTTTGTAAGATTCCATCTTCATTATTGCATGCATGTTTCCAAAGTAAATCAAGCCCGGAGATTCGCAAATTTATCGCCATCGATTTTAAACTAAATTTCATTAATATTAATTTATATTCAAACCATGCATGTTCTGTGCACCCAAAACTTTCAAACTCACTCGCTCCTTTCACAATGGTCGGCCATGACAGTTATAAATCTATGGATTTTTTTTTTTTTTAAATCCGCACTTTCCCTCTATGACCGCTGCACTGTATTTGACTTTACTTTTTGAGCTTTAAACAGTGATATAAAAATCATTTTAGCAAATTCATAAATAAAAAAAAATAAACTGACGATATCAGCCGACATTTTGACCCATTCAAAATTTCAAGCCATATTTAAAGCATACAATAAGGGTCCTCATCGAGATAATACGTTACCATGTGTCCGCAAGTTTGATATGGAGATATATCATGTGTTCGAGTTAAATAACGAACTCTCAAACTTCGTTCTCGTTTGATATTTAACTCAAAACACATGTTATATCTCCCGTTCTCATTTGATATTTAACTCGAACACATGATACATCTCCATGTCAAACTCTTGGACACATGGTAACTTATTTTATACAATAAAATATGAAAGGATTACTCTGTCCAGAGGGGTTGGTCATATAAGTGTTCACAAAAACTGTATAAATGAACATAAAATAAAACATTCACATTATGCTTATAGCCTTTGATCATGAGAGGAGTTGATTTTTCATTAAAAATGAAAAAAATAAAGTCATTGGCTTTGCAGCTCATCAGTTATTGAATTACATATGAAAATATTAGGTTTATAACATTGTAGTGAGTCGTTATAAAACACTAAAAGATCATAACATTATGGTAAAATATTGTCTACTCAAGATGTCAGCATTGAGTTGATTTGCTGGACTCATAAAAAGCCACACACTAACACATCTGTTTTCTTTGTAGTGAATTACCGTTTCACAAAATCACACATAGATTTAATACTAAACTATGATAACATAGTTTACGGGTGGTTTTGTGTCTCTTATTCAAAAAGTCAAAAAAAGTCTTTCAAATCGATCCGCCACATCTCAACAAACATATAAAATATCATTATGTCAGTACACATACCATCTAATGCATTTATATGTTCATAATTTAGGTATTTACATTTCTTAAAGAGGTAACAAACCTGAAAAATTTCAAAGTGATTATTATACAGCTTTCTAATTATGTCAATTTATTTTTAATTAAATGTTTGAAGGGCATTAATATTAGATTTGTAAGACAAAAAAATTATCCTCTCTTTATTTTACCAACCAAACAAATAGATTATCAACAATTAAGAATGAGAAACTCTAGTTATAGCTCTTGCAGGAGTTTTACACTGTTATAAATAATTTAATCAAATTGCAATATTCACTGTACTTTCAGGCATACTTACATATGAGATGACATTTCATTCATATTAGGATCACGTCTTGATAATGGCATTTGAAAAATTGCAATGTTGATACTGCATTCAGTCATAATCTTTATAAATATATGAAAAAGTATTCATGGTATTTTTAATCAATCACATTGTTTATTGACAGTCTTGAGGGATTTTTACCCCCATTTCAGAAGTCTAAAAATTAGGGTTGTTTTTATTTTAAAGTAAAAAGTGGAGTGTCATCTCTCATATTTATACCTAAAGTGGAGTGTCATCTCTCATATTTATACCTAAAGTGGAGTGTCATCTCTCATATTTATACCTCCTTTCAAATGATTTGTAAAGCAAATTTAGTAAAAATTTTCCCGATGTTTACCATGTGTAGCATATGAGCAAGTGAAATTTCGATCCATCCCTCTTGCAAGTGGCAATGTCAATGTGAATAATTATTTAACTTTGATTTAATTCAGTTAACAGTATTTCAATAACCTAATTTCTCTTGTGTATTTAACTGGTTTATATTTGTATTATTTCAAACTGAAAGTTCAAGGTGATTTTGTAATATTTATACATGTAAGTTACATATGTATTGCTTGACAAATATCATTGCATGTTGTTTTTATTATCTCATCAGTCCCAAACATGACTCTAGAAAAATCATGAAAATATAAATAAAATTGAACTAGGCCTTGTGAATGCATCACTTGATAAATTACCTTTATATATAAACAGGTATAGATGACAAAAATTAGCAAAAGAGTGACTTATTACAGCTTGTTGTTTGTGTACAATATCACCCCTAGATACATCTGTATTTCATCTATAATATTTGTTGAAAGTCTCCACAAAATGTCATATTTGATACTGCGTGTTCTATATTTGAACATTGACCTTTGACAATTCACCTTATAAATCTATTAAGTGAAATGAAACCTAAAGACTCTATTTAGAATATATTGCATATTCATAGGCTAGTAATCAAAGATACAAATCAAGGATGCCAGTTTTCTTATTAGGCTCGTTTAGATGAACACTCAGGCTTTGAAAAACAAATATATTTTCAGTGTTGAATTAATATCTAGACTTGCTTTCAATAGGTAACGATGAGGTTTTATCTACAATTAGTCTTTTAAAACTACAGGTTGATCTTAAACTAAAACTTACGAGTTTGCTTATATGCTGCCCATATCAATTAATATTAAGCTGATTTCTGAATCATTGTAGGCAATGTCTAACTGCTCTCGTTTTCGTTTCAGAAAGTTGGAAGAAAGCTGTTTGTAGAAGATCATCACTGTTCGGTAACATGTTTTCAAAAAGAAATGCACTATAGACCTTTTTCACGCAGCGGCCATGTTGAAACGAAAGCGAGGGTAGGAACGCAAGCCAGTTGGACGGCAGTAGTGGCTATCGTGGAGTTGATAAAGAGTCTGCGCAGTTTTTCTATCTCACTCCAAATTATGCTGATAAAATGTTTTGATTTGTGTGAACACAATTATATATTTAGGAGATAAACCTAGTGTGCTTGAAAATCAGAGACATGTTATACTGGATTGATAGTGAGTATATTTTAAATTGAAACCGAACGCGCAGCAGGTTTATCTCCATTCTACCATGACGATTTTAATGCTGAACTCTTTTTCATAGCGAAATGCAGTGTAAGATGTTCCGACTTCTGGAGACAAACATGGACTCGTCAGCATCAGGGATTTTGCGTCATAGTATTGAACTAAAATTAAACCTAATAATGGGTGTTCACGAAATGGTTTCGTACTAGTATGAGGTACAAATGTAAATATAGAATCGTTTAAAAAGTCTTTTTTTCTTGTTTTTATAGCAAACAAAGACCGCAACACCCCCTCATGACGCAAATGGATGACTCTAACAGTAGACCACTATGACGTCGTAATAGGGTTTATGACGTCAGAAGCGCTCGCGAAATGACGTCATTGTTTTGTTGCCGTATTCGAAGGAATGCTGCTGCATGCCCAGTAGCGGAAAGCTTAGTTTACGATGATTTCTCACTCAAACTTCTTATTTTGTACAAAATACGACATAAAATTAAAACAATTTGCTCTCTCCGTGTAAACACACGATATCAAATACAACTAATTCCTTTTGGAAAGAGATTAATCCCACTTGCAAGCGGAATATCGACTCTGAAGATACCAGTCAGATAGTCGGAAGTCAATGTATGTATAAATACAGTGTAAACTGATTTCGGGTAAACAGAGCAACTTCAATCGTGAATTGATACCCTCTGAGTCGGACAAAACAGCCAATCAGAATCAAGTATCCAGCACTTTCATGGTAGAAATAAAATTCATACCTAAATATATGCACTTAACCATGTATTCATGAATCATTTATTTAGATCAAAAGCAGCTGGTAACCGTTACGTCACTGATTAGGATTAAAGATGATGGGAGCTTTGTGAATTTGTCGTATATATCATACTATATCCTTATCAGTAGATCATTATTATTACAAAATTACCAGCCTCGCATTTTATTTTGCGATTTCTAGGTTCTTTTTTGGAAACCAAAGGGTTGCGTATAGGACTGTACATTAACCTTTTTTCATCATTTTTTGCACAGGTGATATATCAACTTGAAAAACACATTTAAAATTTCTAATAAGTAAAGACTGAATTTAACAAGCCAATTGTATGACTTACAAAGTAATCGAATTGAATGATTGAAATCTGTGTTTATCAAGGATCTGATAAATTAAAGGTAAATAGACATTTCAGTCATATACTTAACAAGAAAAAACCATATTTCAGGACATGACAAAACATGCCGCTGATTACCAAAAAAAAACATTTGAGGGAACTTTGAAATCAAGCCAAAAAACAACCTAAGTCATTATTGGTAAATTTTCAGTAGAGAGAAAAAAGCCGAGTTCTCATGTTTTCATGCCAATATGACTTAAGTCACAATAATTTACGCACCAAAAAAACTTAAGTCACTAAAAATCTTAATTTGTTTAATTATTTTAATGCAAATTACTTTGTAGACTAAAATAAGTATCTTATTCATTTTGGTGTCATATGATATTCAATAACAATAGAAAAGGTTATTACGACATAAAATCAAAATAGAATTAAGTGTGTTCCAGATGAATGAATGATCACTGCAGTAGTACGAGGTTGGTGCTATGACAGGCATTTGCACTGTTGTTGTTTGATACTTTTCAATTAGTGGTTTTCATGTTTTCCACAATTGTTATTCCTTACACCATGGTCAAACACAACAATAAAGAAAAAGATAATGTAAAGATATAACAATTTATTTTCATAAAAATCAGGAACATGAACAATGAACATGAACAATATCAAACTTTCATTCATTGAATGATTGAAAATATGTATTATCAAGGTGATTTAAAGCCCACGACTAGAAAGTTATACACTTTGCAATCCTGTATTATCAATTCCACAAGACTATTTACCTAGGGATCGCAAACGGATGCAAGTCTAGGATGTCACTGCCGATGCAAATGTCAAAAGAACTAACAGTATGTATCTGTTTAATTTTCAAGAAACAATAACTGGAAAAGTAATGAAAATTCTTTCAATAAAATATGAATTGCTACTGGATATAAGTCTGAGACGTCATTACCGATGTAACTGTCAAAAGAACTGGAAGTAATGTACATTATCAACAATGCAAATGGCATTCATTTGATAACTTTAAATTTTACAACCTTTAAAACTACCGATGGACTCTGGTTGCACATACATGAAGACTAATTTGCTAAAGCAAGCTCAAAATGAACACCCCACTGATCATTATTTAGAAAATTCTAGTCAAGTATCACCAAATGATTATTTGATGTGATGTGTTCAATACCAATTCAATATCGCTTAAAGTTAAGGAAATTGTGACAAAGGTATTAGTCGCTGTCGTCACAGAACTCACTATTGTGTTCTCCTTCACCCTCTTCACCATCATGAGGCAGTGTCTCGTAAAAGTTGATATATCCACATTTGGAATGTAAGAAAACTGTTTCTGAATGTCATTCCATTTAGCTTTGGTCAGTTTTATCAGTTCAGTGTACTTTGTTGTCAGCTCCTGGGAATATGCACTCCTCTTGAGAACACTGACCTTTTTCCATGGCTCACGATGACTTCGGTCTTCTGGGGAATGATCTTCTTTGTGCCTGAGTCAATATCCAGTTCATCACTAGCTGCATAGCTGAACCATCAGACTTTACTGAAAGATACACGCTCACCATTTTGATCTTTGAAGACTCCCTTGATGCTGTTTAGATGCAAAAAGGCATTGGATTTCATTTCTATAACACAGAAAGGTTTTGGGTGAAATCTCCCCTCTTAAATGACTGGTATGATGTCACTAGGTACTATCACTGTTTCAACTTTGAGTCTCTGCTGTATTAGACCAAAGTCTCTGTCATTTGCAATACAAGTGTGTCCCCTCAGATGAATTTAATGATCAAGACGGTCATAAACTTGATCCTGAATAAGCAGCTGCAGAAAGCAAACCATGTCATGGTTACTGTTTTGTCCTCCACAACCATCAGATAACATTATGAAATGCTTTGCATCAGTTTTCCTGCTAGTCAAAACTTTTTTGAGACATGATGCTACATCTGCGCATCCTTTCATTGCGCCTCCTTTCTTGGCTATCGTTTCGGTGTAATCAGACATGATTCCATCATGACTGATGTGGTCGTTTATACCAAAATTGTACAAATTGAGTTGCCTGCTGTAATACATGTCACTGTGTGTGAAGGTTGGAATCATAAGATTCTGCTGGTAGTCAAAGGAGTACATGTCAATGCTGTCAACTGTACATTGATCATTATCATAAACACGACTTCTCCCACGACAATTTGGCTTTGTTGGCATCATTTCTCATTTCACTATATTATTGTTCAGCCATCATCAGGTGACTTTCTTTTTCAGCTTCTAATTCGTTCTTTTCATCCTCGTTTTCTTCCAACTTTAGTTTTGCATCAATCATGTCACAAGTGCCACATGTATCCGTCCTTGGAAAACCAAAGGACAGTGAATATTCATTGAAGACCTGCCTATAAACACGTTCTGTATACTACCCTGTGTACGTTTCACCTTGCTGAAGTCTTTTGCAAGTGTCCGGCTCGTGTTCTTTGATGCATAGCTTCAACATTCTCCTGATATTCAAGTTGTGTGGCAGATAACTTTTGTTAGGGTCGTCTTTTGTAGAATAATGAGATTTCATTGGTGCAAAGCTTCCAATATGTGTCCTGATTGTTTCAACAACATGATCGTTGTTTTATTTGATGGCCTGTGTCCACCTCGCTTATCTGGTGGGGGTGACACTGCATTACCATTCTCCAAAATAACCCTCAGACATAAACTGTCTAACACATGGACTTGTGTGTAAAACAGCCACAGCAAACTTCAAGCCTTTCTCCTCCAAGCAGCCGTACCTGCGTGGACAAGAGCGTTGCTTTACATCACGATGTCTGACCCTCAGTTGCTTTTTTCAGTCTCTTTGTCAATTAGTCTCTTTTGGTTGGTAATCTGTAGAACTCATAAAAAATTCTCTCAGCATTATCCCCCATCTTCTCTAAACACATCTTTCTACATTCTCTGGACAAGAGTTCTTTCTTTGCCTTAACTTCATTTTTATAATTAATGTACTTCTGTCCGCTGGACCGCTTCTATTTTCTAACATTCTTTTTTCATGAATCTGGATTTTCCTTCACTCTTTTTTTCATTTCATTCATTACCTGCTTGTTGATTTGTTCATGTCTTCTTTCATTACCTTAGAGAGCTAATTGTAGATTGGCTGTCAATAGCCGTTGATGTAACATCACAATACTCCTCAAGCACATCAACTTGTGCCGCAATTAGATTGCTATCAACAAGAGGCACTGCTGTATCTGTAACTTTGTGAGAAGTATGGTTGTTTTTTGATCCAGAATATGAAATTGCTTCCTCGTCAGAGGATGACTGGGACACATCATTGGGTTCATAATCAGGATCATTCACACATTCTTCATTTTCAGATGAACTATCCTGTGAAACTTTCTCATCTTCCATAAGAAACCTTTCTTCCATGGCAGACTTGACAGTTTCAATTACCACGTTATCATTACTGATGAGTTTCTCTGTAGTTTGGGTGTCGGGTTCACTGCTGTCACTCTCACTGTCCTCATCCAGCAACAATTTGAGGACATCGTCTGTTGATAGTCTGTTCATGTCAGTTGTTTGCACTTATCAACACTGAGATCTTTTTGGATAAGATACCGAGTAAACCAATCTACGGTGAACAAGAAGTGACACCGGGATATGCATCATTATACAATGCCCAAAACATACTTCACCAACAAAGTCATTTGCAAGCAGGGCCCATTGATGAACTTCCTTATTTAGAGTGATACCAATGAAGGCAGGTTTAGTCTCCTCGACTAGAACTTTATTGATTGTGGCTGGGGACACTGCATGAGAATTGCAAATGTCAAGATACCTCAGTTGCGGCAAAGCTGATATCATCTCTAACTGCTTTTGCTCTGATAGGTCCTGAACATCAATTATTATTTGATAAGTAAGACCCTTGCACATCTGTATTTCTGTATGATACATATATACATCAATCAAAATACAAGTTAGGTATTATAGCACTAGACTATTGGATTTTGTTTATATTTTAGACTATTTGATTTAGTTTAGATTTTGTTCATATCACTGAATTACTAAATATGATGTACATTACATATACATTTTATACAGGTGGGTATTATAGTACTGGACTATTTGGGCAACATTACCCAAGCTTAATTAATGTCCAACAGCATCCAGGAACTGTATCACAAATCTCCTGCCATTGGTGAGCTGGCATTTGAGTATCTCGATCCTGGCATCTTGGCCTCGATCAACACAGGCACGTGGTCTCACGGAAGCACCTAGTTAAATTTGCCTTCTGGATCTTCTGTCTTTATTCTCGATCTTCCTGAGTTCCACCCACAACCCTCACTAACCCTGCACCCCCACAGCGCATTCACACACCACAGCACATACACTTTATTATAGTTATATTTGATAAAATATAAGATGAATTATATCTAACTAAGAAGTGTGCTCTATACCCAACCCCAAGCAGCAGAGGTCTAGCTTACGTAGCTCAGGTCCATTGTTCGATTGCATAACCGGCTTGTCGGCGTGGCGTCCAAGTGAATCACCTTGTTCCTTAGCGTGGACAAGGTCAGGTGTGACCTACAAGGTTGGGCTTGGAGGTGTGACAAGTTTTAGAATAATTAATATTATTCTAGGTGGTTTCGTTATTAGCTCTAGGAATAGCTCTAGGAACCCAACTGCATACATATATAGAAACACACTTTGCTGATAGGGTTAGTGTTAAACGTCTATCATACCCAACAAACTAAACAACTACAAACCATGGATAATCCAATAGAATTATTTCAAAACTTCATTTTGGACAATACTCCAACTGCCATTGAGATACATAAAGATCATAACCAACTACTTGGATCTGCTAATTTTCAAATCGCATTTGGCGATCTAGATGTACAAGAAAACACAAGTATGGATACTGATGGATTTGCTGTTTACAGCAACAGGAAAGGTAAAAATAAAAGACAGAGGAATCTGACCGACATGTCGGACTCTTCAAGTTCAACCCCCGACAATAGCAAAAAAGTAAAAACATCCAAACCAAACCATACCAACCATTGCACATCAACCATAACTACAAGCAGTAAATTTCAATTAGTCATGACAGCAGTCGACAACATTGATCTCAATAAAAACATGAGTTGTCAAGACATTGCATACCAGCTGTGCAAATTAGGCGCACATTCCGCCAAAATTACGAAATGTGGAAAAGGTTTCCTGATCACAACTGACAACAAACAGTATGTCGACAACATATCAGGGCAGACTACAATCAATGGGGTTAAAGTTAAATACAGCATTCCCAATTGGGAAAAGCAAATAAAAGGAGTTATCAAAATTTGCAAAAGCAGAACAGACGAAGATCTGGAACATGGTATAAACTACGCAAATAAATACTACAGTATCAAAATACTGCAGGTTAAAAGAATTAAAAAACAGGACAAAAATACACCATCAGTAATGGTGACCTTTGAACGAACAACACTACCTAAACACATCACCTTTGCAGGTATACCTGAAATGGAAGTAGAACCGTTTCTAAAACAACCCACCTTCTGTACCAAATGTTTTGAATACGACCACACAGCAGTAAATTGCAAGAATGCAAAACACTGCTCTAGATGTCACCACTTGGGGAACGACTTTGACACGTGTAGACATAAAATGTTTGTGAAAACTGCAGGCAGACAAGACACAGCGCACTGTCGCAAAAATGTCCCTAGAGATTAAAGCAGTTACAACAACTCAACAAACATCACTTCAAAACAATCACTAACAACAAAACAAACAAAACCACCGAAAAAGATTACAACCAATCTGTAATATTTAACCCATCAATTCACTCTTCACCCAGACATTCACCAATCAATGAAGAAAGTCGTTATTCTAGAAAAGTAGTACCTAGACAACACGTAAACAACTCAGAAGAAAAACACAATTAGAGGAAACATTGAAAAAAGTTGAAGAAAAACTTCTGGAAGACATAAGGTCTAACCATAAGGAATCAGAGCAACAAAACAAAGTTAGCAAAAACAAAAAACAAAACAAATCAGAAAAATATCTACCACCAATGATGAGGAAAAAGCTTGCCTATCCTCACAATGTTCAAAAGAGCACTACCAAAAAATCCCAACAACAAAGACAACAGGACCTTAGGGAAACACTTAATCGTAGAAACACTAAGGCACAACAAAAATCAAACCACACCAACAGTGTAGTGGATAGGATCATACTATTCATAATCCAAGCAATTATTAACTCAACACCAACATACTTTGACAAAGAACACCAAAGAGATGTCAAGAGAATGTACTCAAAAGTAATGAAGCTAGAGTTATGTAACTTGAGATGGGCAAATTTCTTTGAGAAAATCCACCAAAACAATCAAACAAACAGCACCTCTCAGTACCCAGCAAGAAACAATTACTAAATCACACACGCTGAAACAGTTAAGCCCCCCTCCTTTTCAATGGCAGACTTCACTGTACTACAACAAAATGTTAATGGACTAGGCACCAATGGTGTCGAGCTTAAAGTATTATTACAAAACAAGTCAATACAACCAAGCGTAATCGTTCTACAGGAAACAAAATTATCCAAAAGAAGGGATTACAAAATCCCAGGTTATCACATACTAAGAAAAGATCGTTTGACGGATATAAGAAAAAACCCACAAGGTGGACTAATACTTGGAGTAAAACATGGTATTGATTACAAACCCTGAGACATAAACATTGAAGGCATATAAATTAATGGCGTAACAATAAACATTTATGGTAATAAACCAACAAATGTTATCAATGTCTATTTACCCCACAGCAAACTCAGCCTTTCTGGGAGGCGATTTTAATGCACACCATCGCCTCTGGGAGACAGATGATAGAACCAATACAAGAGGTACAGTCATACAAAAATGGTTAGAGGGTAACAAACTTATTGTTCTCAACAATGGCGAACCTACTTTTCACAAGCTAACAGAAGGTATATATACCACAATAGATCTTAGCATTATTACACCTGACCTAGTGCAAGTGACGATCTGCTGCTGTTATTTACTAATTACAACACTGCGCATGTACCGAGAAGTAAATGACATAAAATCCTTTTTAAAAAAAGAACAAACACCAGCACACACGTATGTATTTTTTATTATTAATATTTATATATAATACATTTATTACAACAATCTCTTAATAAACAAATGCTTACTGTATTACAAAACACTGACGTATTACAACTCACTTTGAAAATTACCGATACATCAACTTACCGTAACTAAATCTCTCAACGTGCCGCGTGTTTCATGTCGACCTGCCTCCAACACGCTCTATTAGGGGGCAAGAAAAGAAAGAAAACTGCTCAGGAAGGAAAAAAGCTAAAAAGGATAAGAAGTTAATACAACAAGCCGCAGTAGCTAGATATAAGGTTAAAACTTTAATAAGTAAGGCAAAAATCTTATCATGGCAAAAAATGTGTAGTACATTAGATATTAAATCTAACTCAAGGCAAGTCTGGAAAAAGATTAATGTCTTTAGAGGTAAAAGCAATAAATTGCATATTCCAAGTATAAATAACAGCAGAAACAAACAGGAAAAAATCAATAATATATGCTAACAATTTGCACAAGCAAGCTCAACAAATAATTATAAAGCTGCTTTTCAAGATAAAGTAAACAATACACAACCTTGTCCCAAGGACGAAAACAAACCCAACTTATGGTACGATAAGCCTTTCACAATATCAGAACTTAACAATATTGTAAATAATAAAAAAGGAACAACATCTGGTATTGATCAAAGCAGCTACACAATGCTTAAACATCTTGTTCTACCTGAACATAAACGAATTGATAACACAAAATCAATCAGGATATAGAAAATCCTATAGCACCACTGACCATATTGTTAGATTACAACACTCCATCAGACAAGCTCAACAAAATAATAAATTCACTACAGCAGTCTTCCACGACTTTAGTAAAGCATTTGACATGGTCTGGAAAACAGGCTTGATACAAAAAGTTTTTAAAAAAAGGGCATACAAGGGGAAATGTTAAAATTTAAAAACGACTATGTCAGACAGAACTTTTCGCCTTAAAGCAGATGATCAAATATCAGACAATTATAACCTAGAAAAATGGAACCCTGCAAGGAAGTATTATATCACCAACCTTGTTCAATATTATGATAGATGATCTATTTCACAAACTACCTGAACAAGTGGACACCTCACAATTCGCTGACAACGGAGCCCCACTGACCCCTGGGTCAGTCATAAACACCAGCATGTAGCAGAAGAAAAATTACAAAAAGCCTTAATCAAAGTTAATGATTGGACCCAAAACTGGGGATTCCAATTGTCCACAAGCAAAACTGTATCAATTTTCTTTTGGCCAACACCTAAAGCCGACTGCAGACCACTGAGATTATACATTAATGAAGAACTTTTACATCAAGTTAAATTTGTCAAGTTCTTAGGCATAACCTTTGATGAATATCTAACATGGAATCAACATATTAATGAATTAATACAAAGATGCAAAAAAGATCTTAATATATTACGAATGCTGTCTCACACTAGGTGGGGCAGCAGCAAGGAAATGTTACTCATCTTATATAAATCTCTGATTAAATCCAAACTGCACTATGGAGCAGAAGCTTGGTGTGACACCAGTCAAACCAACATGCAAAAACTAAAAACCATACAAAATCAAGCCTACAGATACATATCAGGATGCCCAAGCGGCACATCAATGGAACTAGTCAGACATGAACTAGGGGAACTACCACTAGCAAAAGATTGGGAAGATAAAATTACAAACTATATTGTTAAATCACAACATAAACCATGTATACAAAATATTATCACACGAAAGAAACAAATAATGACAAACAGAGTAGAAAAAATACCAACACCATGTGGTGTTACCATTGAAAAACACAGACAAATATATAGAGGATATTTGACATTTCTCGTCGAATACCATGGATATTATCGAGTGAAGTAGAAATTTATATTTTCACGAGTGGCGTAGCCAGGAGTGTAAATATATGATTTTCTACTTCACGAGATGAGATATTCATGGTATTCAACGAGAAATATCAAATGTTCTATTCATTATGTTTCCCATAATCCCGTAAATGACCCTAACTAGATGAATGGAGAAGCCAAAACACTTCGCTAGCGCGGCCGTTGCATGACATCATTCAATTGTTTCATGACGTCACAGACGACGTCATATGATTGTTGCATCATTTCACTGAGTAGAATACCATTTTTATTTCACTCAGTGAAAATACAGGTTTTATTTTCACCAATAAATGGCATATTTCACCATTCGAAATATAATAAAAACTTGATACATTAGATATTACCTCTGACCCATATACCAATCATATTTTAAAACCTCCAGACCTACCCGATATCCAAGCTGATATTAAATTAAAAGACTATATATAGATAAAAACAATCCAAAACCTAACAACCTCAGTAACACTCAAGCCTACATTGAGGAAAACTACAATCAAACTGATTACATTCAAATCTTTACTGATGGTTCTAAAGACGAAAAAGGAAGAGTAGGGTCTGGGATAGCCTTCACTCACACAGGTGATGAAGATATATCACTTAAATTACCAGACAAAACATCTATCTTCACAGCTGAACTTGCAGCTATTCGACAAGCACTCAATCTGAGCAAAGGTGACAAAAACTGAAATATAGCTATATTTACAGATTCACTCAGCTCACTGCAAGCTTTACAAAGCAAAACGGAAAACAATAGTCATGAACTTCTACATCAAATTTATCACGGGTACAATTATCTAATTAAGGATAACAATAATGTTAAGTTTATATGGGTGCCATCCCATATTGGCCTTATTGGCAATGAAAGAGCCGACCGAGCAGCAAAAGCAGGTCTAACCCACAGTAATGAGGTAAACATGCCATTTACTAAAAGGGAAATTAAAAGCATTGCTAAAAGCAATAACCACAGACGAATAGCCGCTAATGGCTGAAATATTGCCCAAGCGGCGTTAAACAATAACTCACTCACTCACGGACGAATACAACAATAACTTTTAAGGCAACTGGGGACATACCCAGTACTATCAAGTTCAACCCACAAAACTGAAAAAAAGACCTAAAAAATTGATAGCGCCATCAAGGCCCATAGCGATGATAAATGGCACACATAAATAAAACACTGTGCGCCTTCCCCCCCTGAGTATTTGTTAATAATTTTTAAATGCAAAGCGTTAAAATATATCTAAAATCGATTTATGATCATTAAAATTAAATGTCAATTCATATCAAATAAAGAGCGCCCGTAACATTACTTAAACCGATTTATTCTATAACATTTTATTTCATTGGACGTTGAGAAGCTTGAGTTCACTACTGCACCAATCAGAATTGGCGATACATTATTTATGCAAGGGAAGTAACTCTAATCACTCGGGAATCGGACGTGAACAAGCAGACGCTTTTCGCGATGTTACAAAGAAATGAGATAAGTTATCAAAGTTTATGTGTATATCAGAGCTCCAGATAAGCTGCGTATTTGCGTATTTTACTCAGAAGAAAAGTCAAAATACGCAAGAAAATTAAAATGTCTGCGTAATGAAAATCACTAAAAATCTACGTTTACGCTTCTCAAAAATTAGCAATGCGTATTTACCCAATGCATAATAATTATAATGAGTATCGTGTCATTAACCAAAATCAAAATAGTTACGTGAAAATCTCAACTTTAAGTCACTGGTAATATACAAAAGCCTTTTTACATCGTAAACATCTACTCCGAGCAATGCTTTGTGCAAAGCAGCTTCGCTTACTACTCCGAACACCATTTAAAACTCGCTTTAATTCATATAACTGATCTGATCCCAGTTGTGTGAGGAGTTTTACACCTTTTGTTTCATGCAAGATTTGGGCCTACTGACTTTGAATGTGCACACGAAACTAGCATGATTACTATATTTTCCCAACGGCGTTTCGTCAGTGTCGGCTTGTGCAGATTTAGGGCTCGAAAAAGGTTTAGTTAGGACCAGCACATAGAAATAGTCATTTGACATTTTTTTTTATTGAGAACGTATTTTCAAAATATGTGTAGAATGTAATGATGGCATTTTTTATGAAGATGATGCAAGAAAAAATAACGAGAGTTGCTGGTAAAAAAGAAATAAATCCGGTCAAGGATATTCGCAAGCGTGTTTAGTAACAATTACATATAAATGCCGACTCAGTTAATAAATACTCTGACGTTTTGCCGTACAAATTTTCAATTAGTAGGCTTTGAAAAGAAATTTCCTTATTTTGCACACGTCTAATATGTTCTGTTATTACTGATCATTTACAGAAACAGAACAGAAAGAAACAGAAAGTAGGCTTTTCCCATATCTCTCTAAAGAAAATGTTATTATTTGAAACTTAATGTTCCGAATTTGGTTATGGAAATAAGGTTAACACGTGAATATAACTTGTCTTTGCTTGTTTTTAATTAGAATTTAATAACATGTTTAAGTTTATGTATGAAATGAATACTCAGATTTAGAAAAATTGATGGGTATCAAAAAGTATGAAAAAATATAATATATTTGAAATACCGACCCAGTTCTAAAAATCTGAGTATCATACCCACATAGCCAAAAGCTTATCTGGAGCTCTGGTATATGAAACAGAAACTATTTGAATTCATAAATATTCATCACATATTCATAAACTTTAATTGTTTAGAAGAAGAAAAATGATAAAATAGCTTTCACTTTTTTATGTTCAAAGATGACGCACTGATATTTTAATAAAAAAAATTCAATTAATTTTTTCACACGAACTTCATCACAAGTTATGCATATCATTGTAGACTCCTTTAGTACCATTTATTTCGCTACTCAGGCATTTAAACGTCCGTAATTGTCTGAATTTACAAGAGGTCAAGGGTCACGTTGCTTAGCGCGTGCTCTGGCCGCTGGTGCGGCCCGCAGATGCAGAGGGAATGTCACTGATGGCTCGATATGGAGCCTGCAGCAAGCTGGATCTTAACACATTCAAACATGACTCGGTGTAAATTTGATTAAATATCTTTTATAATTTCACAGCAATTAATCAATTTTATAGTGGAAAATAAATGAATGTGTGACAGTCACTATCATTTAGATTTTTCTCATTTTTATAAAACAACTTAATAACATCTTGCTATATACAGTGTTCGCGTTAACGCATAAACCTGCGTTTTTCACGCATAAAAATCATATAAACACGCAAAATATATTGTAACTGCGTGTTTTGCACGCACATATAATTATACACTTAAGTTTATATTTTTCCATAATGATAAAAATATCGTTCTAAGCTGATTGTCTGATTACGATGTCCTGAAAAAAATAAATCGAAACCTGGAAATCCCATTGCTAAAAGCCCTGTCATTGGTTACTTTACCGATGGAATCCCCCGGAAGTCGTTTGTTTCATCCAATCAGAGCGATGTTTACAAGTGATTATTATAAAGTCTCATGCTGTATAATATTACGAAGTGTGGCTGCATGTGTTTTATCATCAAAACTGAACCGTATATGGTAGGTTAAACTTTGATGTCTAAATTTTATGACAATTTATTACCTTTACTAGTAATTATTTTATTGAAATAAAAACTCCATTAACAAAAAACGCGAAATATTTGAATTGAACATTTATTATTTCATTTCTGCACGCACTGTATAAAAACCTACCGCGAACACTGTATATATTCTTCTTTTTACATGGAACATGGAGATGTTTTAGCTGCAAACAAATAGCTTATTGTAAATACAAGCAAAAGAAATAATTTAATTATTTTAATGTGATTTTGGATTTAGTAAAAAATATTAGGCTTGAAACCGACTTGACCCAAACTTTTTTCTGAAAGGGGGCCATTGGCCGCCCTAAGTATGAAAATGCTTGACAGAACACTGCCTTTGGCATATCCAGTATTGAGTACTCTCAATGTTTGTTGTTTTTATATTCATTTATTTCTACCAACGTCCAACTATGATATTGTTCTGTTGTAAAGTGGCTTCATTCATTTGTCCCCAAAATACAAATTAATTATGCAAAATAAAGTTGATTTCATTAAATCATTTTACAGCCATGTTCGATTTCTTAGTCATTGCTTTGATTTGATCAATAGTGAACTTTCAGTGAAAGACATGCAAATTCAGATATTCTCACTAAAAAAACATTGACTTTCCTGATGAAATTTATAAAAATATTTGAGTTTCAGAAGCTGTTAAATGCCACCATTTCACTTCAAAAATTTCTAGAGGGAGGCCCCCAATACCCCCACCAATGGGAGGGCGCACCCTCCCATGCCCTCCCCCCAACAACTGGGCCCACTAACTTGGGGGTTACTGGGCCTTTGGCCCAGTTACAAAAATTACCAGAGGAACCCCTGAGACTTAACAATGTTTGTAACGGGGTTTACCTCCACAAAATAGGGAAAGCACCAAATAATCTATGTCCACAATGTAATGTCGAAGACACCATACATCACATTCTATTTCAATGTGATAAATACCAAAAACACAGGGGACAACTCCTGAAAAATGTAAGCGCTAACATCCCACAAGAACTGTTCGCCAATACCAAAAATTACCAGTACCTTTCAGTATTCCTACTACAAACTAAGTTATATAAAACATTATAATTAATAACCACCTCGCCTTACACCCAAACTCCTAACCATTTCCTACCCACCCCATGTCCTCATACCAAATTAAACAATCACCCAACCGTAACAACCACCCCCCAGGTAAAACTTCCAGAAGGACCCCACGTTAGCGAGACTGATCTCTGAAACATCCTTCTCCTGGTAAGTGTGGTCATGGCGACCTGCGACCAGAGCTGGGGGTGAGATGGGTTCACGAGATACACTACCTCGGGACCTCTCGCGCAAGCCTATACAAACAGGCACGTAGGCTCCCATCGGGAGATTTCCACCAATCACCTCAAATACCATTTATCACACCCATGTTTGGGATAACTGGTAGGACTTGGGCACAGGGCAAACTGGTTAAAACTTCATTAGAAGTGCATGGTGTAACTATCCCCGGCACTTCACTTAATTGTAACTGTTAATTTTCACGGTACCAAACCTCATAACCCTCACTGCCTGGTTCTGATCTGGGTTCAGTGGGGAGGACAGGGATTGTACCTGAAGTGTATGGCATGACCACTAGGGGTGTCACGATTCACTTTCACTTCGATTCGATTCGATTATCAATTCAAAGGCTTCGATTCGATTTATCGGATTATTTTCGATTCGATTTACTTGAACTAAAAACAAAGTCGAATTGTGTAGGGGAAAAACAGTTTAATTTCGTAAACATCAAGATAACGAACGCTGTCGTTGGGAATGAGATCAAGATCGTGTTAAGAGTGAAAAGTATTTATGTATAACCTGTTTTACACTTTATATCTGCGTAGTAGGTTGTACACATGTCAAAATATATTCTCCCTGTAGCAAATTTATACCCATGTGTTTTGCAAAGCGATGTTTGATCCGCCATTTTTTACCAAAGTCCACAAGCATTCGTTAGTAACATCAATAGTGATTGGCTAAGATAGAGGTGCAACGTCCAGTCAAATGGCAGTTAACAATAATCTTGCGGTGACTTCGTCACCAAAACGAAACTCGTACCCGGTCATTTTGACGGTAATATTGAAATTGTATTTCATATTTTTCGTGAAAGCAAATAACATTTATTAATTTTAAGACAAACCAATATATGAATAGAAAATATGAAAATGATAACTTATATGAAATGGGATAAGTCTTACGTGTACATGACAAGAGTTATATACATATTTTGAAAATGCAATGATATAAAGAAATAAATTGATTCTCATTTTGTTGGTTTACAAAATTATTTTTTTATTTCATGCATAATTAAAGATTATAAATATTACGTTGTGACAATCCTGAAATCTGGTGACAGCAAATTCTTTTTTGAATGTGTTTGTGTAAAAATTATCCAACAGGGATGAGATCGTTTTGGATACGAATCCATCCACAGACGTTGGTTATAAAGTGCAGGGGCATGTCTTTACTTTTATGAATCAACGTCAATCTATGAAGGAAACGCGCTACAACAGCGAATGTTTACTATTTTCTCTTGCGCTTTAGATAAAATAACTTGATTTACTCAAATAGGTACTTGAAAAATCGAATCGAAATGAATCCATACAGAATCGAAATCGAATCGTACCTCTACCGATTCGATTTTCGATGTACCGAACCGAATCGTGACACCCCTAATGACCACCTCCTGCACTTTGCATAGGTACAATCCCAATCAGATGACCTACAAGAAAGAAAAAACGCACATTGCGAAGACTACAACAATGGAAACAACGGCGAATAACGGACTAAGTATATATATCAAACAAAAATAATTACAATTAACTATAAATACAATTCCATCACAACTATTCATCTACAACTTCATTTTATAACAATAGAAATTCCATTCCAAACACCACTCTTAAACTTTATCAAATACTACTTAAATTTTAACATGAATAAAATAAAATAAAACTCCCCATACACAATATCTTTCAGGTACCATGCCATCTCACAGCACTCAACAAATTTATTTCCAATTGATAAAATCCCAAACTTTGTATTCTTTACATTATCATACAACATTTTCTTTCTTTTCAAGATTCGTTCAATTAGACTTCAGCCACTAAAAGACTTAGAATGACTGCAATTGTTTGTTCCAAAACATTTCTTTTTATTAATTCATACAAGTTATATGATTTGATTTAAAGGCCAATTAGGTGAAGTTTGTAAAATTTGAAAAACCTTTTCGGGGAGGTAGATTTAACGATTTAAAGAAAGCGCCATAATATCTTAGACATCTCCCAATTTTAATTCTTATAAATATTTAAACTTTCATGGTTTGATAAAAATTATTTAAATGTTTCTCGGGCATAGGCGCATCACTTTTATAAATATGCATGTAATACTTTTTGTGTCGCATATGTAGAAAACAAATAATTACCGCATCGTTACTGCTAATCAACATAAATTCTCAAACAAAAGATATATCGTTAAGAACGAGGATTATGATGACTTGTATGCTGAACTTACAACTGTATATCTGATGAGAAAATAAATTTTAAAAAGTATCTACTTGAAATGCCACGATTTCAGAAGTATTGTAAAAAAAAAAAGTAGAATTTCTGTCATTTTTTTTTCCAAAATAAAATGTGTAATAATGTATTACGGCCTCATACTTTCCGAGAAGTATCTCATTATTTGTAATGTATTACAATGACAATAATATCGAGATTTTGAAAATGATAAATATTTAAGCCAGGAATTCATACAGTAAGATTTACTGTCGGTACTGGAGTTAATTCAATAAAAATGTCCAAACTTTGGGGAGTCTATGGGTCTACTCCAATTGTTATGTTAGGTTAATATACGCATATTGGACATATATGTGCTCATGAATGGTTAACAGTAGCAAGTTGTCACCACTTGCCAAGATAGAGGGCGCCACGAATGTAGTAGTCCATCGTGAACTTCCGTTAAACTCAAAGATACAACGATGTCCTCTTAATACCGGTATATCATATTTCATGCTTTCATTATTCTCAAAGAAAATATTGTTATTTTGGTGAAGTATAATTATTTTTATGAGAAGAATTCTACTTATAGCTTTGTCAAACTTTGCAAACAGATTGGAAATCATCTGAGTTTGAAGTATATTATTTTGATTATGTATTTAGATGACTATTTCACTAAAGGCATCAGTTTAATCTACGACGAGTACGTGTATATCTTTTGTGAGAGAGGTAATGTGAGCCGCCATGTTAATATTCATACAGCAATGTACTTCAGTTGATTAATTAATACTTTACTATTCAAATAAATAGACACAGTGAGATTTAACATGATTTAATGATGTTGTCGTGGCGAGGATGATTCCTCACAAATATGCAAAGTTTAATAAACATTCAAAAAGAATTGCTCTCATGAAAATTATTCATGCTACGCCTAAAATACATGCAAAACAATGGGAATAATGTCTAATAATTTTTTTTATTATTATTTCTCAAACCCTGTTACATTGAAAATCTTTGCAGCCAGGGAACTGCCAAGTCAAAGGAGACATTGGCGAAATGTAATTCAAACAAGGATATAAGGAGTTTTTTACAAATAAAAAACCAACACAACATTCTCACACCTTTCACACCCTTTCAGCTAAGACAGTAATAATTCAGTAATTTTTTAATAAAGAATGATACATAAGACATTTTGAATGAAATTCAGTTTTACAAATACAGTGATTCATTTTGCCTTGCGTCTTGCGTAAATTACGCATTGTTTTTATAAATGACGCACTTGATTTTAATAATGTGCGTCCTTCTGACGCAACGTCGTCCAGCAGTCAATATTTCTTGTTGAACTGTTTCACGTAACATTATCGACTGTCGATGCCTTGTACTTCCAAGACTATAAATAGATCATAGCTTCGACACTTTTCGTCGGTATTGTACTGGCGATTTCATTGGTTGGCAATCAGTTCGGGTAACTCCGTAATATGCAAATCACATTCCAATCTCGATGCGAGGCGACGAATAACACTAGAACAAACCAATCGATAAAATGTGCCGGTCGCATATACGTCTTTGTTTATCTGCGAAATACTCTGTCAATAAACACTAAATCTTCTGTTGATCGTTTGTTTTCATTTATATTGAGAATGTTTCATCCTTATTAACATCGAGTTTGAGGTGGAAATGAATAATGGATTCCAACTACAACCATAATTGATAATCAAAGTCGCTACATGCCCGCTCTCGCTAAATTATATGCTGCATATATTATGCTGTATGAGAGTATTTATCTGTGTATAAATGTTTCAAAGTTTATTCTCATTGTTAATTAAATAAACATTCTCCACATCCCAGATTGTGTTCCTTTTCCTTTCAGCCCTGTTACTATAGTATAATGAAAGTGCTGGACCCTTAGTTCTTGCACAAATTTAAAATTTTAATTTGTTAAATATTGACTCACCATGGTCATTTTTGACTCAGTGATTCCATAGGTGGTGAGTCAATTTGACTCATGGTCTTGAAAAGCAAAATGAATCACTGCAAATAGTATTAAAGAATATACATTGTTCAATATAACATCTCAATCTAAACTCATTCTTAAAATGAGTAAGCCTTGGAAATGAAGAGTTCAGCTTACATTTGTACGTAATATTTAATTTTACCTAATAATATGAATAAATCAAAAACATTTGAATACATTTTCTTTACAGCCAAAGATAATCAATTCCAAAGAGAGTAAGAGGTTATGGGTGTGATTACAGTTTTCAGTTAACAAAGACAGAAATATTGACAAGAACTTCTGTACAAATTCACAATCCCAAATCAAGTGACAAATGGTTTCCTTCTCTTCGTTACAGAAAGTACATAAGTCACAGTCTTTAATTCTAATTTTTTGATGAAATATGTTTGTACAGGTTTTAAAAAGATGCAGTTCCAATTAAGATCAAACTGAAATTCTTCTTGCAATTTTGACTGTATACTTGATTTCTTATCTGAAGAACACATGATGTAGTATAGGCTTTTGAGTCTTGTTTAATTGAAAGTAACAAACACGTAATTGGTGTACATTCAGCACACTTGCCAGTGTTTTATTTCAACATTGATAAACCAGCAAAATATTTTCCAATATCACTTATAACACCATAATACCCCAGAAATGAAACATTCAATTGATACATGTGACTAAAATCAACCAGTGATAGATAATCACCATGGTCATTAACAAGATCACCTATTAGTAGGGGTGCAACCATGCAGGTAGGTCACAATACGATACCTATCTCGATACAGCAGCCACGATACGATACGTATCGCGATACAAAATCACAAAAGAAAATTATATGAAAAAAATGGTCAAATACCTTCTGTTTGAAAAGAATCAATTTGAACACAAAATGGATGATCTACACTTCACATTGGAGGAGTGTCTAACATTTGTGACAACTGACAAATACATAGAAATTCAGGTTAAACAGATATTCGGTTTCAATTGTTTAAACTTTCAAGAAAACAAAAGTGTCTATAACTTTTTTTTCGTGTGATTTTATTAATTGTGGTTTTATATCAGTTGATAAAAATAAATAATTATTAAAATCTAAGTTGAAACATCATTTAAAAATTCAAGTGATCAATGATCATGCCAGATAATCCGGCCGTTCTAAAGTTGTTTTGAAACTTCCCGTATAGGCTAGATGATGCTATCAAACGATGGCCGAATGAGCTTAGATGGCGACAATATCAAACTTGAAGTTGACAAAGTCCCTTCTTCGCTTAAATCTTCCGTTTGGCAAACATTTGTTTTTCCAGTGGAATACCATGACGGGGAAAACTGTCAAAAGGGATGAAATGGTATATCGTCTTTGTCAACTAAGAATGATGTAGGCTTACATTGAAATCGAACTTGGCCTTACCGATCAAGCGAATTGATCTGATTGGCCATTCGCTTAACTTTCAACCAATGAGTAAACAGCATAACGATGTACTTCCACTTTAGATCGTTTTCCAAGAAAGCTGTGTTTGTGTGAAGCGTTTTGAGTCTCAGAACACGTTATCATTTATAATATTATGAAATTATTTTTTTAAAATAAATAAAGTTTGATTGTCTTAATTATATCTAGTACAATTAGGATTAATGTTTATTTATTTTGGTTAAAATTTACATTATATACGCTTTGTATTTGAAAGTTTTGGAAAAAATATTCATTGACGATCACAGAACAAATAGTGAAAACATTTGAGCAAATACAACAGTTTGTTTAATAACGACGATCTCATATTGCATTGCAGAGAAATTTTTAAGCATTTTAGGCAAGTTACGAGCTTAACACAAACCACACGATTAATCTACTGGGGAAGTGTGAAGATTGATATGTTTGAAAAGGATTAAATTTCATTACATTATGTGCAAATTGTATCGTAGCGTATCGATTCACTAGCAAAATTGTATCGCGTATCGTATCGTATGTCAAAAATCGCGATGCACCGGTGTATCGGTGCACCCTTTATATTTAATATAAAAAACAACACAGCCCTTCTTTAACGAACTTAGTCAATTCTAAAAAAAGGGGTTTATGAGTGGTTTTCATTAGAGAGATTTACTTTTCAACTGAAGGATATTTACAATAATATGAAGATAAGTATTTACTTCTTAATTGTGATAGAAAGGGGCAGACCAAAACGAAATGGAATTCGTCATCGATGGAGATATTACAAAGTTTACAAATTGATAGGATGTTCTAAAAGATAGGGGTCCATATGGGGTTTTGCTTTATAAACTTAGTAATATTTTACCTTTGATGAATCAATTTGGGAAGCAGTCCACGTGTGAAAGAATTGATGAATCAGGACTCGTTTGATATAGAGGATTTTAGAATATGGGAACTGTCGAAAATTTGACATTTCCATACATTAAAAAACCCTGTTTCCCGCAATAGTCCTTCAACTGAATTAATCAAATTGAAATTGGATTTAGGATTGGCATTTTGTAAATTATACATAAGTAGGTACATTTTATATGATAATTTGTTAAGGCATCTCAACAAAGTGAAATAATTCTAGTTTTGATGCAAATACTAAGAGGATAACGACAAAGCTCACCATAGACCATGAAATCGGTTGTAGACATTTTTACTTTAAGAATATATTTACAAAATTTAATGTGGAGCGTTTCCAGACAAATAACAATTTCAAATCCCCATTCGCTGATGTGCATCGTAGTATAGGTTGTACAAGTTGGTCAAATCTAAATACAATGCAAATAAAAAGGGGGGATGAATTTTCACCTTCTCAAACCCCATAATTTCGTATGTGAAAAATGAGGATAATGCACCATTGTGGGAAACACATGACTTAAAATTTTGACACATATTATCGATAATGTTTTAGCATTTTCCACTTACATTATTTTTAATCATTTTCAACCAAAGACCACTTTGCCAAACACTGAAGAATGGTCAGGTTATATCTGTTGTGTAAGCAAAATACCGCTCGGTTATGTAAGTCAACTTCCAAGTACAATGTAGCTATATACGCATGACTGTGGAATAATTTAATGTATTGTATATCTTATATAGGTTCAATATGAAATTACCAGCTGCAAACTCATTATATATTATAAAATTGAACATTATAATATCATGTTAAGAATGCATAGTATAATCATAATTATGTTCATTTATGAAATTTTAATTTCACTAAATAATATTTGTGCATGGCCGATGTTTGAAAAGGATTTTTTATATTAAGCTTTCTATGCTACAAAATCTGACCAAATAAAATAAATTATCAAATATTCTGACCCTTCATTCATTCAGCCACCCATCTTTTATTTAATCTTTGTTTGAATTCTAAATATAAATTATGTGCAAGCTGATCCATCTCATTTCACCTATTCACTAGGAATTAAGATAACATTTTTTAAACATTAGTCTATCAAAATATATATTACAAACCATGTTTTGACAATAGAATTACAGTGAAATAATTTACTATAAATAGATATCAAACAGAACACTATGGAATTGGTTGGTTGAAATTGGTGCAATTATATTTTTTTCATAGCTTTGACCGCATGTCCTCCAGGCGAGATGAGACTACCACACTCAGTTTTTCATATGCTAGCTCATTATCGCTGCGGTGCCAAGTAGCGAAGGATGGGCAATTGTTGTACGGTAGTAGTGTCAGTTCAACGGTAGTACTTTCCGTCCGTCCGTTGCGAAGTTACCGAATTTTGTTTCGTTGGTGTTCTAAATAATGCGCGTACATGTTCCGAAAATTATGCAAACATTGATAACATTTATCGTACCGAAAATAAGCGTTAAAATCACAAATTTTTCCCCCACTCCCCGCCGCATGTGCTAATAACTTGTGGGCACTTTCTACCCTCTCGCACAAACTTACCATCCCGCGCGTGCTACCGTTTACTGAGACGCATGTATTTTGACCATATGCACACCTTCCTATCACACGCCCTATGTTCTGTACCCTAGGGCGGATTTCAATATGGGTGGAATCATTTGAAAGAGAAAAAGATTGTCTTCAATTCGATGTAATAAACATATGCGCTTTGTGAAATAAAGATACAGCATGTGCCGCAAAAAAGGTGATTTTTACATATTTTTAGTTTTACAGTATTTTGTCACATAAATTTTCTCATGATGTGCTCAACTATTTTTACATATTTTATATCACAAGATAGAGAGAGAAATTGTCTAAAATTAGATATATAATATGTTTATGGGCTAACAAAAATAGCGATACAGCAAGCGCCACACAAATGGCACTTTTGTCATTATTCTTTTTATGTGATCTGAAGCGCGATTTTCATGTACCTTCCTTTCACAATAAATTTCTTCCACAATAGAAGCAAATTTTGTTAAATTTTACATCACAATAAAGACAAATGAATTGTCTTCAATTCCCTATTTCGATGATTTATGCGCGCAAATAAATAAAGACTCAACCAGTGCCGTAAAAAAAAAAAAACTTTTGCACTTCGCATGTTAGTGACGCAAATAGGGAAACTTTGGCACTTTATATCTCCGTCACCAAATGACGCATTCCAAAACCATTCATATCATTATCAAGAGGAATAAATTGTCTACAAAGTGGAATATAATATGTACATGCACTAAAACAAATTGCGATGCAGCAAGCGCCGCACAAAGGGCGCTTTTGTCGCTTTTATGATCATGTGATCTGAAGCTTGATTTTCATAAGAAGCTATCCTCTATACCACTTGGTGGATCTTGATAAATTTTACATCTAAATAAAGGGGAAATGATGTTCTTCATTTCCATATATTGAAAATACATGCGCATACAAAAATAAAGGCACAAGAAGTGCCGCATATTGGACAACTTTCGCACTTCCTATTTCTGTAACCAAGTGGCGAGCTCAACAACGTTTGGTATCAACGTAAAGAGCAGAAAATTCTCTTCAATTTGTATATGCGCTCACAGAAATAAAGATTCAACAATCGCCGTAAAAATGTTACAAGTAAAATGTAATAAGTAAAAAACTGATGAAGGAAACGCTGTTTCTTTAGTGTTCAATTATAGAGTTTTATAAACCATGAAAATCATAGGAGAAAAAACTTTTGGGTTTACATTCATAGAGTTATTGATGTCTTTTTAGAGTGAGGGGATTTTTGCGTCGGGCACTGCCATCAGGTCATGGGAAAATTGTCCAACGAAAATGTTTGTGGTTGAGACACAGTATGTCAGGGATCTTCCGTCAGGAACCGCCATCAGGTCATAGGTAAATTGTCCAACTAAAATGTTTGTGGTTGAGACACAGTATGTCAGGAATCTTCCGTTGGGCAGCGCCATCAGGTAAGGAGGATTTTGCAACAAAATTTTTTTGCTCCAGGAATCTCATTTTTGAAAATAAAATCTGGTTGCATTCCAAGGTTTTAAACATTTTGCTATATATGTCGGGATGGCATGGGTTACGTCGAGTGAACACATGACAAGGGGCCGGGTGCTCGTTGACTACGGACGTCCCAACGGATAGGCCCGTGGAACCTATTATTCTCAGAAGAGAAGTCAAGAGTTGAAAAATACTTGTAATCCACAACTGACGATCAGAACTTCCCTGACGTTGAAGGCAGTTGTTCGCGACTCGCCGGCTCATTGCTTAGGAAGTTAGAAGGCGGCATCTAGGCTGATAAAGTTGACACAACGTCGGCGGCCGTCGGTGCCATCGGCAGGATTGTGAAAAGTCATCCCACAGTAAGAAAAATGTCTGGCAAACATTAGAACTGTCTGTGGAAAGTTGACCGAAAGTTAGAAATTGTCCAGCAAAGTATGAATTTGTCTGATTTCTTACTTTTGCAAAGACGTGAAACAAAATGTCTGGCCAGGACAATTAGAAAATGTCCGGATCACCACCATTATAGATGCCGCGAAACGGCAAATTTGTTTCAAACATTTACAAAATGTGGCAATTGAATGTCCATGAAGCTTACATTGAATTTCTCTGTCAAAAGGTTATATGTTGTTGTTATATCTTGCATGTGCCTAAATTATTTTCAATCAATTACAGATTGATGTGAAAGATGCCCAAGGCCAGGAGGCCGAGGACTAGAAGTTGGGAAGGTCCGTCAACGTCTAGCGATGACGACTTCATCAACGAGGTCCATGCCGATGAAGCTTCTGATATGGAATCAACTGATGAGAGTGATAGTGACAGTGATGGTGAAAGTGACATTGATAGTGATCAAGAAATAAGAAACATTGCAAGACACATATTAGCAACGAGTGATGTGATGTTGACGCCTTTCTTTACCAACTGTATGCCTCGCTATAGGTCCTGGTTATTACTAACGTACCTACATTTGAATGATAACAACCAAATGCTGGGACGAAACACACCCCATTTTTCACCAAACAATAAACTTGGCTATTTGTACCAGCGCATCGTGCATCGTTTCTTCAGAGTTTACAGGCAGCAAACGATTTGTGTTGACAAAGGCTTGGTGCCTTGGAAAGGCAATCTGTGTTTCAAAGTATACAAGCCAATGAAGTATGGGATAAAGGTCTACATGCTGTGTGACTCAACCAATGGTTATGTTTGCAAGTTTCAACTCTACAATGGAAAAACAAATGAAACTGTTTCTGTTGGTGGGAAAACGTATGATCTCGTCATGGACTTGGTGAAGGATTATGCAGGGAAAGGGTATCATGTGTTTAGGACAATTTCTATTCCTCTGTGGCATTGTATATAAACTTGTAGGAAACGAGAACTGTTGTGACAGGGACGGTGAGAGGAAATCGCAAAGGCATTCCTGAGAAGGTAAATATGGCACAGAAAAAACAGAAGAAAGGGGATATGATGATCTATCACAATCAAGACCTACTCGTTGTGAGGTATGAGAACAGGAAGTCAGTGTTACTCATGTCAACCGTAGAGGACACTGAAATTGTAGAGACAGGGAAGAAGAACCGAGTGACTGGGAAAGCAAATACGAGACCACGTATTGTGCATGAATATAAGAAATATATGGGAGGTGTGGAATAGGCCGACTAGATGCTGTCGTACACCCCATTCAAAATTAAAATCTTAAATTGTGGAAGCGAGTGTGGTTTCATGTGTTCAACGTTGCCATGTTGAACTCTTACATTCTCTATAAAGAATTCTTAAAAGAAAAACCCTTGAAAACAAGACGTCAATTCAGAAAAGATTTAGTGCAGCATATGATCACCTTCGCCGGCACGGAAAAAGTGCCTTCCCTGTGCAAGCCAAACCGAGCAATGAAAGTGTGTTACGTCTTCATGGTCGTCACTTTCCATCAAAGATTCAGCCTGTTGCATGTGTGTTGTTTGCTCCAAAGCGAAAAGAGAACTACTTCAAAGGGCAGTGGAAGAAACCGATCAGCCAGTTCGAAAGAAGAAAAGGGTAGGCAAAGAATCTTCTTTCGAATGTAACGAGTGTAATGTGGCTCTATGTGCAGCACCATGTTTCAGAATTTATCTCACGTCACAAGATTGCACAAAAGCTTATATCAGTTTGATGTCCGAGAAGGAAAATGAGGGCGATAATCAAGAAGATTGAAGAAAGAAGAAAGAAGCAGAAGTGTGGATGAGCGTTACTCTCCTGATAAAGTTTGTTCTTCACATCAAAAAGGTGAATAAGTGTAATATAAAATACTTTATTGTCAATAAAATATTCCTTTTTTAAAATCGTAAAAGATACAGAGAAAGTCAATGTGAGCTGTCACTGGACGTTCGATACGAGCCGCATCACGATCTTTCACAATTTGTATTGGGTGGAGAAACTTCATACTTTTCAAAATCATCGTTAAGGGAAAAGAACTGGCTTTGATTCAATATGAAATGTGTATGTGCGCAACACAAAATAAAGAAGCGGCAAATGATGCGCGAAAAGTCGCAATTATCAATTTTTCCCCCCAAATGTATGAGAGTATCCCTCTTTAGCAGTTCATATTTCCGGAAATATTTGGCATTTTAAAAAAAAATTCACCTTTCTTAAGCGGAAAGAATTATCTTTAATTCCATGTATAATATGCATGTGCACAGACAATAAAAATGGTCGCAAATAAGACGATTGTCAAAATCTGTTTTCAAGAAGTTGAGGGTGTCACTCTTTTGCGGTTCATATCTCCCGAACTAATTAATACTTTTTTATATTTTTTTCCACCTATTTCAAGGGAAAAGAATTGTCTTTAATTCCATGTATGTGCATATGCGCAGTCAATAATAACGATGCGGTGAATGATCCGACTGGTGTCGCAAATAGAATGATTATCAAAATCTGTTTTCAAGTAGTTGGTGGTGCTTAGAACACTGGGACTCGCATGCTGGTGCCGCGTGGCTTCCCCGGGGGTATAACGGCACTAATAAGCGTACTGATGCCAGACTGCCCAAGGGAGAATTAGTTCTCGCTAATACTCCTGTTATGTCGGAGCATCCTCGGGGTACCCCCAAACATCTTTCGCGGTGTATATCTTTTGAACTGGGAGACATATTCTAATGATTTTATATCATGATAAAGAAGAATAAATTGTCTACAATTCCATATATAATACATGTATGCGCTCTCAGTATTAGGGATTTTATTCAACTGGAATTAAAGACAATCTTTAGATAATTGTAGATATCTAACTAGAGGTTGCATTGTAAAAATAAAATATCATCGCAAAGAGGAATAATGTATCTTCAATTCCCTATATAATTATTAATTGTGCGGTCATATCTAAGGATTTTCTTTGACTCTAAATAAAGACAATCTTCAAATTGTAATAGAAATCGTTCTAGGTAAGATAAAAAATTCATTCAAAGTGTCGGTTAAAGATGGTTCATTTGTGTACGGGATTGGCAGGCTACTTTTGTGTGGAACGGCCATTTACACCCGCAATTCGAAAAAACGGTCACGTCTCGCGGTGCTAAATAATTCAGCCACAGGGGCTAATTGCACTATAACGGTAGCGAGGCGAGTGCTGGAAAATTCAGCCACGGGGGCAAAACTGGTAAAAATAATATTCAGCAACGTAAGAGTTAAATATTATGCAGGGATTGGGAAAGGCAGGGGCCATGGGCCATTTTGCACATTGGATAAAAAAATGGCCAATCAAAATTGGGAAATTTTACCATTGCTACAAGATGGAATGGTCCATTCAAAATTCTGAAAATCACTAAAAGCATTAAAAAAGGCCCATTGTCATAGGTGTCTTTCCCAATCCCTGATTATGTATATCATTATTGTTTTAAATCATCAAGTAACTACTAGTGAGTAAAATCTTTTATGCAAGCATTCATACTTAGCAATTGTACACATTGTAAATCAGTCTTACGTGTGTGTAGGAGCTGTGTACTGCGGTCAAGTAGATTACAACATCAGCATGTATTGCACAGGAGGAAACAATAGATTTCTAGGTATAAAATTAGATTGTATAACAAAATGTAAATCAGTCTTTGTACCTTTACTTAGGAGACCACAGTAAGCTTTCCTTATACCATTGCTTGATCATTGATTTCAATTGCTTGGCGAATAAAAAATACAACATTGTGAATTCAATTTGCAAGTGTTTTCATTTTAAAGAAAACCAACGCAGCAAACAGTTTTGACTCTAAGCACATCTTTGCGCCAAGATTAGCTGATTTAACATTCTAATGATAAATGAAATACATCATTCTTTCCATCAAAACGGCAAACAATGCAAAGGTTAAGGCCAAAGTCACACACTTATGTCAATAACTTGCATTATCGGTGCCACATGAAGATTGGAGAAATATTGGTATGCGCTAGAGCCTTTAAGATGTGTCATTATTCAAATTGTAAAATTCCTACTTGCTCATAAAAATATCCTACTGAACTATAGGATAAATGTGAGGAGATCGATTGGTTAATTGCCTGTCAATGTAATATAAAGTAATGCTTGTAAATGTTGTGATTGTTTTCAAATGCACACATTTTCTATAATATTCACCATAAACAGTTATCCAAAGCAGTTTTTAGTCTAATTGTTTATAAATAAACATTAATAATTATTTAAAAATTTTGTGACTGTTTTCGGGCCGAAGGTGTACATTAGTCTAATATGCAATTCATAGGCTTAACTTATTGCTAAAAAGTTGCCATGTGTTCATTAGAAATTGTTTTCTTATTACCAATGTGGTCACATCCGTTTATATACAGAAGTCTTCATGAACAGCACTAACATTGTGTGTGTTCATGTAAACATTGTGTCACAGCTACAGTTATAACCCAAATCATAGAATGCATACTGACAAATTCACAAATGATGTACCTAAAAGTCTCACCTGGTGTAGATGAAAATATGTAAACGAATGTTAATTCTACGAGATAAGCAAAGTTCCACATTCGTACATGCGTAGTAAACCATTTGATGTATAAACCTTTTTATTTAATGTAAACATTGTAGATTTCAAATTCATTATAGTAGTCTGCCATATAATAACCTTGTTCTAAATGTTTAAGTCTGAACGTAGAAAAGCATTTGCTCCATAATAATAAACATCATTGAAAACAGGGGTAATGTCTTTTTTAGCATTTTGGAATGAGTATGCAATATAAGAGAGTATATTTTAAACTATATACATCTGTAAATATATTTTCCCACGGATTAAAGCTCAAATGATACTTCATGGAAAATGCTCTATGTCACTTTACAATGAATTTAAAGAGCCACTCCGTTAGTTTCATAACATATTATTTACCTTTGATACGAACCTAAATGTCATATGTGGTGATATAAAATCAAAACATCTTAACTTTTAATGTCCAAAAGACATATATACGACAAATACTGGTTTTCAATGAAAATCTAAAAGAGCCTTATAAATGCACAGAGGTGTAGATATCACCTCCAATATACATGGATACTGGTTAAATAACCTAACAAACAATATCAACTCCTAACTGCCCTCCAGGCTGTTTTAGTTAAGTCTCCAAAATAACGTTTGACTATTTGACGCGCGCCACTGTCCGGTTTTCGATCATAATTGCGACATTCTACCTTCATATTGTCACTGTAAAAAACCAACAAGCTACAAAATGTGTCTTTTTGGTAAAAGTGGATACTTCGCGATCAAATGACACCATTGATTAAGTTTGGCATATATGACACGAACAACTCACGGAGTGGCTCTTTAAAGACACCTTATTACCGAACTATATGTGGAATATGGAGGTATGACTACGTAAGGTATTTCACCTAATACCTAACCAAATGCTAAGGAAATGGATACTCAAATGCACGATGAAAGCACAGCAGAGTTATAAAGTGCGGCATAATCATCAGATTAAAAGTTTTTGGTGAGCGGCCTTTTATAAAACTAGAACATTGTACATGTATACGTATTATTTGCCTTGGCATATGATACTGTGCTCAGTTTGATATTCAATAAATACTAGAAAGTGTATTATAAATTTATTTTTCATTTTGGTGTTAATAAACTCTTCAAAAAAAGAAACTTGACAATCATGCGAAATTGATTTTTTCGAAACGGGTCAATTTTTTTCATGATACATACCTGTAATTTAAAGAAAGGTTTGCTCAAAAGTGTAAATTTACAAAAAACAATGGCCCAAAAAGTTTTTGTTGTGTTCAGGGATGAAAACGAGCGATTCGTCCACATGCATTTTCTGCCAAAGCACGTGCAGCATGGGATCATGAAGGTTTACATGCAGACACGTCTGCTTTAGGGGTATAAAAAGCCATATCAGCCGCTGTTCAGACTATACAACATCGGTACAGCGACCTGAAGAATGCCAAGACTGAACAGAGCGCAATGCAACAACGCTATTGGCAGACTGCAAGCAGGAGCGACGCAGCGAGATGTTGCAACACACTTTGGCATGTCCAGACAGACCATCTCTTCATTGTGGACCCGTCTCAACACCCGAAACAGCGTTGTTGATAGGCCAAGATCAGGCAGACCAAGGGTGACTACTCGGGCCCAAGATCGGTACATCCGACTGCTCCACCTTCGGGAACGCACCAGGACAGCAACGTCAACAACAACAACGCAGATACCAAGACTGCGTCGAATTTCCGACCAAACGGTACGCAACAGGCTGAGAGAGGCTGGACTTTTTCCACGACGACCGGTTCGACGTCCCGTTTTAACGCAACGTCATCTGGCGGAACGTCTCCAATGGTGTCAACAGAGGATGAGAAGGGCACGTGCAAGGTGGAGAACCGTTCTCTTCACTGATGAGTCCCGTTTTCTGCTTCGACAAAGTGATGGACGAGCACGTGTATACAGACGTCGCGGAGAACATTATGCTGCCAACTGTGTTCAGCAGGTTGTCCCATTTGGAGGTGGGAGTGTCATGATGTGGGCCAGGATTCGTCACGGTGTTAGGACCCCCCTTGTGCATGTTGTGGGTAACCTGACAGGAGTACGGTATAGGGACTTGATCCTACAGCCTTACGTTATTCCTCACGTCAACGTCCATGGTGGTCTCTTTCAGCAGGACAATGCTCGACCACATGTTGCACTTGTTTGTCAAGACTTTTTACAGCGTAACAATATCCAGACATTGCCAAGGCCAGCCAGGTCACCAGATTTGTCACCAATTGAGCATCCTGGGACAAACTGGATTGACGCGTGCGCAGTAGGAATCCACCACCCCAAACACTTCCAGGACTTCTTGCAGCACTTCAGAACGAATGGCAGAACATTCCACAGGCTGTGATTGACAACTTGATTGCATCCATGGGTCGTCGGTGCCAAGCAATAATCAATGCCAATGGTGGCCATACCCTATACTGACATTTGTGCACCCCTGTGATGTTGAAACACTTGTGCACCTGTGCATTTCAAGATCATGCTTATTCTGAATAAAATTTACTGAACAGAGATCTTCAAACAGCGTTTCAGTTTTCATTTCAATGTTTAACTTGCATCTGTGGTCTTTATATTGAACTTTAAAAGTCAGTGTCAAGTTTCTTTTTTTGAAGAGTTTATGCAAGATTTTTGGATGATCTCAGATTCTATCAAACATTATATTATAATTCAATTTATGAAACATACTCTGTTACTTCTCTAGTTACTATCTGCCCATAGTCCTTAGTTTATTAAAACAATTTCTTCTGTAATTCCAGTAATATCAAGCCAACTTAAAAGGCTATTTGTAGAAACATTCAGACAACGTTTGAGTTGTTAAGAACAAAAACCTCCACACATTGTGTTTTTAGTAGTTTTTTGTGATCAAATATTATCCGAGGGTGGTCAACCATAATCAGACTGAAATCTGAATGTATTCAACTGCGATCAAAGTGCAATCTGAATGCATTTGACCGCAATCAGTGTTTCTATCTTACAAAGACGATCATTGAAAATTTGAGAATCCTAATACTGTTGTTTCTTGAAAATAATTGAAGGAATGGGGATGCACATCATGCCACTACCATATTTGAAAAGTGGCCAACGCCAAATTTACATATTAGGAGTCTTTTTGTCAGTAAAAAGTTATTCATAAAATGTCAGCCTCCCATGCTATAGTTTTGGAGAAGTATATTTTTTTAAGATTTAAGGGGGGAAAAGACGCGGTATAAAAATCTACAAATTCCCAGCAGCAGTTTTGGAAGAATAGTCGAAAATATTAAAAGTTTAAGGACAATGTCCAATAGAGAACTGACAATGGGCCATGCCATAAGCCCACCTGACCTTTCAGATCTGAGAGCTAAAAATACAATATCCATAACTTATTCTGTCCATTATATTAATGTAATTATAATATTCTTTTGCACATTAAATATGAATTCAATAAAACTGAGGTGTATTTACTGAATACATATTAGTGTATTATACACTGACACAAAGCTTCTCTTGAGATCTGCTCCGTATTCATCATAAATTGAGTTGTTATTAATATATTGCTTGCTGGTGTGCTGGGTACATTTCTCATTCTAAACTTAACAACTGAAAGTGAAATTCTCACCCCCAAAAATCTTCCACTGTGTCAAAAGAGGTTATGCAGCGCTGGTTTTCTGTCCAATCTTTATTCTTATCATTCTTGTAGAACCAGAGGGACCACCTATTTTGAAGAGGATGCTTCACAAGCATATCGGGTGCTACACCTTGTTCCTCATCTTTTTCCTTGTCAGTCACAACCTGCCAACAAAGAGTTTCATGGGCTCTGTTGCTCATCAGCCTTTGTATTGTTAATGTTTAAGACTAAGATTATTAACTGTAAGTTCAAAAAAAAATTCAAATGTCAGTGCATAAGACAAGATGTTTCAGCATGAAATACGAAGAAAATCATTAAAGCCATATCACATTCCTTAAATCATGATACAAATTAGAAAATTGATTCTTTATAAAAGTGAGCAGTTAGGGAGTAACTATATTTTAATTCATTTTCACACTCTCATATATTTGCTCCCTATATCTTGTGGAAATACTCTCAGTAAGCACCAAACTCACAACCTCCATTTTCTGACTCCCTATTGGCTGTCCAAAGCAACAATCCAAAACCAATGCAACATATAGATTAGTGGTGGTATTGGCATACTCTCTGCGATACGATACATCATGGTACTAAAATTGTATTCACTACGATATATTGCCACAGTATTGTGCACCTAAACTGCGATACAATATGTATCCCTATATAAGGGTTGCGATATATCAAGATACTAAAACCTTTCCTTCTAATTCAAACAAAATTACAACGTTAAAGAGGAGACGAAAAGCATAATTGTGATTATTACAAATTATTATCTGTAGTCGCTTCACTTATAAGAATCAATAGAGCCAAAGAAATGAGAAAATATACGCTTTAATTCGACTTCTAGGAGACCTTTTATACCCCTATTTTGGATAACCGCCTAATGAGACCGGTGAACGCTTAGACAAAATCACCAAAGCATGACTCAAAGCCACGCCCAGTGTGTGACGTGCTAGTCGTCAGCTGAAAGTCCAGCCCTTTGATTTTCTCTGTATTTTTAAGCTAATTCAACACCAAAATAGAGGCAATAGCATGACCGAAAGAATTACAAAATACGATATGTAACTACTTCATGATATCAACTTTCCCTCTCAGTCGTCAAATCCATTTTGATTGGACTGTGACAATCCTTGGACGCGTTTTTTTGGAGTGGCTTTCAAAAAGGTTAAGAATTTGGTCGGTGAAAGATCCATTACTAAGGGATATCACATAGTGTTACAACATATATTAAGTTCTAAATTGTTTCGAAAAAAATGAAGGTTTTTATAATAAACGGGAGAGAATGTAAAAACTTTTTTAATGTTTACTGTAGAAAAAATAATTTTGTTTCACTTCACTTTCATGATAACTTAGTGCTTAGTGGATGATGTATTTAACTAACATATATTATATTGTTATCTAGTATAACATCTCACACCGTGTTGCAATATCTCTGTCTTTGAATTTAACAATGAATGACATGAAAACATACCTGGCGCAAGCGTTAGAAACATCCTATGTAATCCTAAAGAATGTTGGTACCCGTTATTCACGATGTACTTTTTTAAATGCATGTGTGTCATCGTCCGTAGAATTGCATGAGCCAAATCTCCTTCTCTTAATTTATTGGTTGAATATATATTCTACAAGTTCATTGGTTCAAAATGAATGGACGCTGTGGCAATAAACTAAGTAGCAGTCGAATGCCAAGAGTTACGCCATTATGACAGGACATATATTCCGCTTGGTTGGTCCAAGGCGTTAAAATTCAAAAGGTGTAATTAGAGACCATTAAATCAAGAATTGAAATTGAATGCGATAGGATTAAATAACGGCCACCTGTGTGTCATAAAAAATAAGACTAGTTAAACCAGTCTGTTTGTTGTGACAACATTTGGCAGACGTCGTTATTGATGTACAAATGCTATGGGATAGTGCGCATAGCATCATATTTAAACACTGTCTTTCGCTTGGAACAATACAAATAATTAAAGATATATTTAACATCAATTCATCGGGGGTTTGAGTTGCTTGGACGACTTTCGATATGTTTAAACAGTTGTTAAGACTGTGAGATTTCCTGTTGTTTTCTCATTAAGGAGGTTATACTTCAGCCGACTAGCACGTCACGCGGCAGGACACGCCTCAGTGACCACGGGCCAGTTCAGTTCTGTTCACTGGTCCTAATTAGCTGGTGATTCGAAAAAGCCGTATAAAAGTTGTTTATCTGCAGATTTCAAAAGTTTAAACTCAAGTTACTGGCAAATTGGAATACATATTTAATTAATCACGAAAGTTGCCATGGGTCATTTCAGTCGATCTTTAAACAAAAATCAAGTTTTCGATGACAGACTTTTATTTGTTTCAAAGTCATATTTGGATCTCACATAAACAGGAACATATAAAACAAATGTTCTACTGCAGATAATTATTTATGTAAGCTTCTGACAATGGCGTCATTCATGATCAATACCAGAGTACTAAAATTTTACAATGAGTTGAAAATAAAGTTAACAAACTGGGAAAATTTCAGAGATCACAAAGTTATGTTTTTATCATTTGAGTCAAGTGACAATCAGTCATGAACAAGTGCATGTCAACATCAGTTTAAAAAATTCAAAGATATTGTACCAGAATTGCAGAGCTACAGATAAGCTGCGTATTTGCGTATTTTCAAAGTCTACATACGCAAGAAAATTAAATTGTCTGCGTAATGAAAATCACTAAAAATCTACGTTTACGCTTCTCAAAAATTAGCAATGCGTCTTTACCCAATACATAAAAATTATAATGCGTATCGTGTCATTAACAAAAATCAAAATAGTTACGTGAAAATCTCAACTTCAAGTTACTGGTAATATGCAAAAGTCTTTTTACATCGTAAACATCTACTCCGAGTAATGCTTTGCGCAAAGCGGCTTCTCTTACTACTCCGAACACCATTTAGAACTCGCTCCAATTCATATAATTGATCTGATATTTCCCAGTTGTGTGAGGAGTTTAACACCGTTTGTTTTAAGCAAGATTGGGGCCTGCTTACTTTGAATGTGCACACGAAACTAGCATGATTACTTTATTTTCCCAACGGCGTTTCGTCAGTGTAGTCCAGGCAATATACAGCTACACCTTCAACAAATTGCAATAAAAACAAAAACGTGCTAAAACCCATCCCTTATCGTGTATGTAAAACATATCAATAGTATATCAAAGTATAGGAAAATATAATTAACGAAAATATCCGTAAATAAGAATTTTAAAAATCCCAAATAACATACATCGTCATTATCCAAATGTGACCCTTACAAGCTGCCGTACTCGATGTCAACGTAAACAAGATGGACGTAAAGGTTATTTTGCGCGTTTGTTTCCATTGGAATTTGGATGAATTGGTGAGTATTTGGACTATTTTCCAGTTCTAATGATAAGTTTTTTTCTAGGATAGATATCTTTTCTCAAAAACATCGGCAGGGAAGGGTTTTGTTTTGCTTGACAGAATTAAGATAGCTTTTATCAAAAGAGTTCTTCACGTTAGATTTGACACAGCAGAGAAAACAGCGACCGGGTGAGCGTTGTTATGTTTCTGCTAATTTTGTGACAGGTTTTGGACTTTAGGCGTTCAAGACTAAATAACTTCCAATTTCCGAAATGATGTCTAACAAAATAAGAACAGGTCAATACAAAAAAATATTTTTATAACGTATGGGAAGATCTGTCAAAATTTTAAAACTATGGAAGGACATAATGGTCAAAATATTTTCCGATTTTCTAGCTAATTTGCGAATGAAAACAATAATTTATTGTATTTTTGTATACTTATGATTATATACCATTCAACTAATACCAAATTTTGTTCTGCCTTAAACAGATAACATCGTAATATTGTTGAGGGACAGAATATTCAGCAAGATGCTTCATGCAGGTTCATTTAAGGTAAGTCCAAAAATCATAGAAAGTAATTGTTTGCGTGATTTTAAAACTGCATCCACAATGCAACTGTTTTATTTGAACTTGAATCTATTTTGTATAATAATGATTATGGCCAAACCATGAAATTTAAATAATTATTAAAAATTATCAAAATATAAAAAAAAATTAACTGGAAATATTTTTTAAAAAATTAGTTTTTGCTAAAGGAAACCTTTCTGGAATGGCAGAATGCAAATCATTATGTTCACTACTTTGAGTAATACCTAAACTTATATTTATATATTATTGTTTTCTATTTACAGATTACCATAGAATAATCTTCATGAAAGGGAAATGTTGAGCCAAAATAACCACGAAGCTTCACATCAGGTAGGTTTGAAAATTATAATAAAAGAACATATCAAACTTGATTTAATTACATTCAAGTAATATGTAAATTTGATCTGGATCATTTTGTTAACAGTTAACATGAATTGAAATGATTGTTTTCAAGTGAACAATGTATTGTAACTTAAATATTTATTTAATTTAATGTTTCTTTAATTTCAGACAAACGTCAACGAGTTGGAAGACCTGAAGACGAAGAAAGGTTGAAAATATTCCATGACATTGCAATGTATATTGAAGAACATAATGAAGAACAGCTATCAGTGTGTGAGCTTGTCAATAGAATGAAGCAACAACTAGATCATCATACAACAGCATACAGTGTCTACTACATGAAAAAGAAACTGACAGAATATTTTGGCCAACGAGTAATCATTGCTGAACTGAATGGAAAAGCAGATGTTGTAACACTTAGAGAAACTGCTTCATCCATTCTTCAAGACTTTTACCATCTTCCAAAACTTGAGGACACCCATGCTGAAAAACTCCGAATTGTAGAAACTACAGCAGAACTTATCAGAAGTGACATCAAAGGTGCAGATTTCGAGACAGATGTTTATCCATCAAAGGAAGAAATAGAATCTGTTGACTTCAACACATCGCTATTGCCTCCAACACTTCTTCTAATGCTGCAAAAGATCATCACTGGGAAAGATTCTGACCTCAAAATAGCATCAATTGGCCAAGCAATTATACAAGCCTGTCGACCAAGATCAGCCATAGCTCCTCTACAAATTGGTTTGGGAATACAGATGCATCATCACTTTGGATCAAGGTTTTTGATAGATTCCTTGAATAAGCATGGATTCTGTATGTCTTATGCAGAAGTGAAGAAATTTGAATCTAATGCTGCAGCTATGCAAGGAATTGATGTGCCTGGGAAGAAAGATGGACACTTCCTCCAGTTTGTTGCAGACAACGTTGACCACAATCTGTGCACCCTTGATGGTTTCAATACCTTTCATGGAATGGGAATACTAGCTACCTCAACACCTGGTACAACGGAAGACAAGCATGTTCCCAGATTGCATATACAGGAAAACACAATAACCGACATTGCCAAGATAGGTATCTTCTTTTGCAAGTCAGAGTGGAATGGTCTTTCATCTTTGTACTTTGAAGATTTGTCAGGTGTTGATCTTAATGATTCATCCGACCCAACTTCAGCAATAGATGTCCTGTGGAAAATCTCATGGCCCCTAAAAACACCAAGATCATCATGGTCAGGATTCATGCAAACAGTCACAAAAGGCAGTCATCCAGGTGTATCTTCAGTGTCCTTTCTTCCTATGATTGACATGAGTTCCAGTGACCCATCTTGTATATATTCAACTCTGAAGTTTGTTACTGCCCAGGCTACAAAGCAAAACTCAACACCAATCATAACTTTTGACCAACCATTATGGTGAAAAGCTAAAATGATCATAGCCAATACAACCGCTAGTGATGGACTTCAAAGTGTGATCTTGAGACTTGGCGCATTCCATACTGAGATGAGGTTTCTCGGGTGTATCGGACGTATCATGACTGGGTCAGGACTGTCTGACGTCTTTGAAACTATCTATGCTCCAAATGCAACTGTACATATGTTAACAGGAAAGGCAACCGCCCGAGCATTAAGAGCTCATCTGATCACTGAATCGGCTTTGCATGCTATTCTTGTGGCTCAAGCCTTTCATGCTGACAAGACTGAAGACCTTGGTGAACTTGGAGAAGATCCTTTTCCTCTCATTGATAAGGATGAACTTGAGAAAACATCTGAAAATACAGAGCTGAAGGAAGTAGCAAGTCTGTATGAAAAACAGGTGAGAGGACAATTGATGATGTTTGTGCTTCAACTGAACTTGCTTCTGTATTAACCCAGCTTTCATGTTATGAGGAGTCCCTGAAGACCAGCAGAACAAGTAAGCTATGGATTCAGTACATCGATATGATAGATCTCTTAAGGAAATTCATCAAAGCTGAATGTACTGGAAACTGGCATCTGCATTTGAACTCTCTGTACAAAATGCTCCCATATTTCACTGCATCTGGACACAATCTTTACGCAAAATCTGCATGGCTGTATCTGCAAGACATGATGAAATTGGCTGAAACATCACCCGAAGTTGTCAGACTTTTTGAAGACGGATACCATGTTGTCAGGCGCAGTGACAGATATTGGGTTGGATTACCAACTGATCTCTTCATAGAACAGGTTCTGATGAGAAGTCTGAAGAGCAACGGTGGTAAGACCACCGGGAAGGGGAATGGCTGAAAGTCAAAGAACTCTGTGGTTATTGTCAATGCCACTATGTGCGTCAATAAATATTGCCATGCAGAATTTCACTGGAATAGCATATGCCACAAGTGACCAACACAAAGACAACTCTGACGCACGCCTCCAAAGAGATGAAAAGGATTTGTTCACAGTTGTGAAATTCCTTCTGGATAGAAATCCTTTCAGTCCTGAAAGATCATTGAGAAACATTTCCACAGGAGAAACTGCTGACAAAACAGTAAACGTTGATGAGGCCTTACACCATGGTAAGAAGATACTTGAATCCATGTCAGGGAAACAGGTCCTCAAGTTCACGTTCAAGAAGAAGGATCAGGTTGTCACACTTGCACATAAATCAGCGATGAAAATCGATGGCCAAGAAGTAAATATAGATCCGCAGCTACTATTCCAACGTCTGATAGCAACAGCCAAAAACATTGGGGAAGATCTTTCTGCAGTGTTTCAATATGAGCTATGCAATGTTCCATCTGCATTGTTCGAAACCTCCTGAAGCTCTGTGGACATAATTGAAGAAACCGGAGTGGCAGAAACCTTCTGATGAAATCAACACACACTATGTATTAGATAGGGGAGCTTTGCTTCATCGGGTTGTATGGCCAAGAGGATACACGTATGACTACATTCTGGCAATCTATTCAGATTATGTCACAAGAAGGTATGGCAAACCAACCATTGTCTTTGATGGCTACGAAGAGGGACCTTCAATCAAAGATACCGCTAACATTCGTCGCTGTGGTGCTAAAGGTGCTAAAATCAACTTCAAGCCCAACATGGTCACGTGTACATCAAAGGAGGATTTTCTATCTAACCCCAGCAACAAGCAGAGGTTCATCCATCTACTTGGAGAGGAACTTGGAAATAAGGGGTGCACAGTTAAACATGCCAAGGGAGATGCAGACCTCGATTGTACAAACAGCTGTTGAAAGTTCATTGAGTCGTACCACAATCTTGGTAGGAGATGATACGGACTTGCTGATCCTGTTGTGTTACCATGCCCACTCTGATTCCCATAAACTGTTCTTCATTCCAGAACCTATATCAAATTTGAAAAGGAATTCCAAAGTTTGGAACATCAATGAGTTGAGGAACTTACTAGGTAAGGATGTTTGCAATTACCTCCTGTTTGCCCATGCTCTTCTTGGCTGCGATACCACAAGTCGTGTCTTTGGAATTGGAAAAGGTAAAGCATTGAAGAAGCTACTAAATGATAAAACATTTAGAGACCATGCAGCTGTTTTCACAAAGGAATCCAACAAGGCTGACATAATCAGATCTGGTGAAGCAGCAATGGTAGCAGTGTACAACGGCTGCAATGGAACGAAACTAGATTCCTTGCGCTATCTCCGGTTTTGTGAAAAGGTAGCAACAAACCACACATTTGTTCAACCTCAGACACTACCACCTACTTCATCTGCCACCAACTTCCACTCTCAGCGTGTATACTTCCAAGTACGAGAGTGGATGGGAGATCGACCAGCTGATATGAATCCTTTGCAGTGGGGATGGGAAAACCAAAATGGTTTCTTGGTTCCTGCCAAAATGGCACACACAGCAGCTTCTCAAAGTTGTTCATTGTAACTGTAAAACAGATTGTGTGTCCTCAAAATGTACATGTCGGAAACACGGCCTGTCCTGCTCTACTGCATGTAGAGAATGTCGGGGACTCAGTTGTTCAAATTCATTGAAAGCAGATATTGATGTTGTAGATCAGAATTCATAAACATTTGCAAACAGAATAATGCATTCAAATAATGACTTCCTCATTGTTAAATGCATGTGTGAAGTATTTCGTGTGAGATTTAACATTTTGAGTGATAATGGTTTAGTATGGCTGCATTGGTTATTGAAGGACAACATTGTGATAGTGTTTGCATTTCAGGGACATTGTATTGTTAAAGTACCAATAGAGGAAATGCAATTATATTGTATATACTTCATTAAGGTCAGTTACTTGTATGAAAAAAGTTATAAATGGTGTTCCATGAAGTAATTTCTGTCTGTGACAAAAATCATTTTACGGCAAACAGTTCAGCAGAGGCAAAAGGTATTGTGATCGAAATCAGGGCGGTTGTGATCGAAAACAGGACATTGCAAAGCAAGCAAGCCAATTAGTCAATTTTATTTTTGGAAACTTATCTACAAGAAACAGAATAACAGATTGGTTTAAATTTCTGTTATGTAACTAGATTTCAAGGATATGGGAATTGGTATTTCGCCTTCTGCATATATTTAAACCTGTAGTTCGGCCTTTAATTGTATAACTATGAATTATAATATAATTGTTTCTATGAATTAATAACTATCATTTTTTTTTTAAAGAAAATCTAATATATTTTTCAAAGCAAAACAAATGTCATGAAACATGTTTAAGCTAGTCAATTATTGAGTTAAATGTGCTACTAATCACGGAATATAGGTTAAAAGGCAAACAGCGTTCTTGGTCCTTATAATGCTACGGCAGATATCATGTTTTGCTACTCTTATCACATTTGCCATTCTAACATGTATATTAAACACTTTGTTATTTAAAAAATAGTTTATTGTTTTCTATAAGCAAAATACGCTAATGTGTATTTCATGCTGAATGAAGTAAGGTGCTTTAAATGCGTAAAGTGAACATTTTCCAATGATTTTTTTAGTTTCCGGCGTTGCCATGGCAACCATATTACGAAATACACATATTATTTCCATTTAATTCTCAAATATGGGAGTGATGACGATCACTATTGATAAATATTACTCAAATTAATAAAGTAATCTGTAAAACTATAACGACATGATATCAATTTAAAAAGAATATCTGTAATCCAAATTTTCTGAAATCATGTACTGGGCAAAACACATACCGTACATTGCCATACAAGTTTTCAATCAGTTGCCTTTGAAAAGAAATTTCATCATTTTGCACACGTCTAATATGTTCTGGTATTACTGATCATTTACAAACAGAAAGTAGGCTTTTCCCATATCTCTTCAAAGAAATAACATGTTTAAGTTTTTTTTACGTATGAAATGAATACTCAGATTTCGAAAAAATTGTGGGTATCAAAAAGTATGAATACCCATTTGATATTTGAAATACCAACTCAGTTCTAAAAATCTGGGTATCATACCCACATAGCCAAAAGCTTATCTGGAGCTCTGTGAAGAGTACAAAAATTTCACATGAAGTTGAAAACAAACTTCATGGATGTCATCAAGAAGGTTGAGACGATGGTTCAAGAAGATCGCCCTGTAACTCTACAAATGATAATGCATGAAACAGGTCTGAGTTATGGCAGTCCATGGAACATACTCCATAACCAGTTGCATATGTCCAAAGTGTCAGCAAGCTGGGTTCCTCGCTTACTTAATATTGAATTAATAAATTGATTTAATAAGTTTACTAAATAGTGATTAAAGTCTCACGTGACACCACATACCCAACATATTTTTGCAAACAATGTTCTCCAGTAAACCAGTTATTCTTATCCCGAATCACCTGACTTTTGAGTATAACACCTGTTCTATTGATAAATACATTTTTGGGCTAAATTGTCTGATTTTCCTGTGCAAATTCAAGGAACGTAAGTTATTTTTTGAACAGTTAAACTTTGCTTAGCTTGCTCATATTAAATCCTTAACAACATGAAATGCAAAGTATTTGGTGACAAGAAGATCTTCTGATACTAATTTATACCGTGCAATCATATGTTTCCGTGATATTTCCGTGTGATGTCATTTTTCGCGAGCCGTGCATCAAAATGCGCCACTTAGCGATTGTTTACTTTCCGCAGTTGGTCTTCACGGCTTTGAGCAGAAAATGTTTAGAATTCCATCAATCTGCATAAGTACAGTCTTGTATGTATATGGTAACGAAAGTAATTTTCAGTGTAGAACGTAATTCACTTTTCCCCCACGATCTTTCTCACTGTTATTATTAATTTATACACTATCAAAGTTTTGCAAACTTAGTTCGTCTGCTAGCTGACGTAACCACTTAAATAAATCATGTGACCTTGATGGGGAATCCCTGCTCGATTTTTAAAAGTTTGGAAGCCCAAAAGTGTAATCGCTTAAGTCGAATTCTTACTCTTGCAGGATGTTCCTGCGCAACGTAAAAGGCAATATCGATCTTACAGTCCAACTCAATTGAAGAATGCCTACATTGAAGTTGTAAAAAAGGGATGTTCCGTTTATAAGGCAGCAATTTGAACAACCTTTTCCAAGCGAGATTTGTTAATAGATAAGGAACCATAGCAACATTGGAAAGAAAAAGTTAATATGCTCTCAACAAAACAACCATAAAAGAGGGATAGTATACGTTCATTTACATTAAAAGATCGTAGCCTGCGCATGAATGTAATCTTTGTTGACATTTTTTGAAAACTGCATCAGTAATAGCATTCCAATTAACATCTACTATTGTACCAAGATACTTGTATTCATCTACAATCTCAACACTGCAACCATTTATACAGATGGGTCTTGTTATGTGTTGGTTGTTCCTGAAATTTATAATTTTTTTAATAGTTTTTTTGACATTCAACATAAGGATATTATTCCCACACCAGATTACTTGACAAGTATCAGCTCAAGTCCAGTCCAAAGCTCATACAACGTCGACGAGAAGGAGATAAACCTTACACATGCTGCTCCTCAAGTTGTTGGATCGTCCACCAAGGTACCTCTTGAGATTTGTCTAGAAAAATCATCTACTGTTACGGTTTTGGGATTTGGTAACGCCCTTGGCCAAAAGATACCATATTTTTTCATTTTTCCTGGAACTCGTATGCGTGACGCTCTTTTGGAAGGGGCCTCTATCGGTACATTGGGTACTGTCAGCGAGAGTGGTTGGTCCAATTCAGATATCTTTCAACGTAGGTTAACCGAGCACTTCACAAAATATGCAAACGTTGGCGTTGAAAGAAAGGATCTTCTCTATGATGGACATAGATCTCATGTCACCCCATCTCTTATCGACTTCGCTGTTACAAGTGGGATCATCTTATTTGTGTTACCGCCCCATAAAAGTCATGTTCTTCAGCCTATGGATGTTGGATGCTTTGGTCCATTCACAAAGAATTTCTGCGCAGAATGCAGGAAATGGCAACTTTCGAATTCGGGTACTGTCAACAGATACAGTGTTTGCACACTTGCATGCAAGTCGTATGAACTTTCGTTATCTTCTCACGCCGCTAATGGCTGAAATATTGCCCAAGCGGCATTAAACAATAACTCACTCACTCACTCGTTATCTTCTAGCAGAGTGCGTTCAGGAAATTTGGCATATTTCTGTTTGATCCCACAACTATTGATCGGTCCTTCTCGAAGCCATAAACCTTTGCGAAAGAACAGAGCGAAAAGCCATCAGAAAAATCAGATGTCGCCGGTATCAGCAATAATTTCTTCAATGATCACCTCCCGATCGTCACCATCAAACAATCTAAGCCAAGACGTTCAATTCATAAAATCGTTGGGGGACAAGCCATCACTGAGCCTGCTATTTCAATTTAAGTTGTAGAATACCTCAGTAACTCGAAAAAGCAGACATCAAGACAGAAGGAGAAAGCAATGACCGGAAAACTCACTCACAAGAAAACAAAATTTACTGCCGGAAAACTTCAGTCCATCTCCTACTTCTACATCTAATCAAAATCTTACATCACCAAAGCCTGGACTATCGGGAATTGACAAGCTATTGATATCAGACAGTAGTGATTCTGACATGAGCGACACTGAGAATGACAAGTGTTGTGTCGACGGCAAGTTTCAGACCGACGAATTACCCCACTGTCCACATCTGGAGTTCACTAAGTGGGGACAGTGCACGTTTCGTGATTGTGGTCACTGGGTACATCTGAAGTACTGTTGTACTTCAACATTCCTGCGCCGTCACGATGAATTCCACTGTCCATGCCATCAAGAAGAATAATGTGCCTCACTTTTCATCATCAAAATATATCATGTAAATATCGAAATTGGATTTATTGTAACTGATTCATGTAGATTTTGAACTGTAAATACGTTTAAAATGACTCAGAAAACTGTTTTGATAAGTTAGTTTGTTGACAAAACAGATTTAGTAACAATTCATCATAATTTGATCACCTGAAATCTTCAATGTCATTCCGCGAATGGAAATCATCGGGTTGTGAGTTTGTGACATGGGCTGTGCTTCCGTACTTTGACTTTGCATGTCCAAAATGGCAGCTTACCGTCTGCCATCGGTGACGAGAATCAATTGGAGAGAAACAATGGTTTATTGACATTAAATGATAACGAGGTAGGTGTTTCACCGTGTTTAAACAGTTTATGTAGCAATTATTGATTGTCAGTACACATGCTTGCGTCTATACCTGTTGTTTGCTTAATACCACGGAAACATATGACATGACGGTACTCTAAGCAGCCTAAAGATATCATTACTTGACCAGAAATAAGACATATTTTGTGAAAATTAAATTATTCAATGACCCTGTTAATATTTCAAACACGTCAACATTAATTTAAATGCTAATCTACTCTTTTGATCTTTAGAAAAAAACAGAAAAATGTGAAGTTGTATTGTCAATTTGGGTTTATAGAAATACCATAAAAACACCAAATACCAAATAAATAAGTAAAAATTGGCATCTGTGTCTATAATATCAACAAGATTTAACAAAAGGGAAAAAAGTTAAACCCTGTTTATTTATCATTTAATATTGGGAAAATGTTTATTTTATCACTTAAGGATGTTCAGGATGTTTGTCATTATCGGCATCAACACTTATAGAAGTGTATTTCATAATACCACGGAAACAGGTAACACGAGTAGTCTGTCGTAGAATATGCCATTATTAGTCTTCGCTTTCATGCAATTTGTTTCCATAGTTAACTTTTCTATGTGTATGTCGTAAGTTACATTGAAGTAGTACCATTGTTCATGAACAGGAACACTTTCATTAACAAATTACGATTCAACGTACCTCTTTAGATACATCTTGTTCGGAAGCCATTTCTGAAATCCCACATGGGCCGAGTTCGTCTGGTTTGAATTGCTAACAATTGACAACGATTGTTTAAGTTAGAACGCCGAATTCAAGCTACTGCTGTCGTATTGTGGTATGATTATCACTGGTGCCCTCGTTTCCGAAGAGCAATTACCGGACAACGTGACCGGTTCCCTTGTAAGTTAGTTCTACACGACTTTCGTAGACTTTGAAATGCAATGGTCGGATGTATAATTGTTTCAATCGCCTACGCATGCGCAAAATCTTTAATTGTGTTATACCAGTTTACCCTCACGAGGGAGAGTTGTCTCTTATTTCTCTTTCCTGAGTCAATGAGTGAAAGGAGATTTTGCAACTGGGCTCGTTAATCCACTGCGCTGCGCCTCATAATGAATATTCATGAGATGTTTGGTTTGCTGCGGTGGCATATTAGGGCCATCTGTTTTTTTATTTTATCTTGAAAATTCAAGAAAAAATTGAAATTTCAAGATCTTTACTTGAAATTTCAAGTTACTTAAGTTGAAATTTCAAGATAATATGTTGTAATTTCAAGATAATAAGTTGAAATTTCAAGATAAAAAGTTGAAATTTCAAGATACTTATGTTGAAATTTCAAGATAGATAAGTTGAAATTTCGACTTAGCATCTTGAATTTTCAAGATAATTATATATATATAAGGATTTGCTCTGTGAAAGTCAGCATTACTTGGGTGAGAAGTCTCCTTGATTAGACGTCCATACAAATAAGCAAAGAATCCATGTAGATATATAATATAGATACACACACAAACATAAGCAGTTGATAATAAACTTATCCAAATACATTTGAAACATGAAATATAGGCCTTAATGTTCATTTCAGAAAAAAATTTCATTTCAGGAAAAATTGACACAAACATATTCATAAAAAGTACAAGACTTTACATATGTAAATGACATAATATGTACAATGTGTGTGTGTATGTATGTATATAAGTATGTGTGTATGTATGTGTGTATGTAGATATGTACTGTCTATGTATGTGTTTGTGTGTGTTTATATGTGTGTCTGTATGTTTGCTGTAAATGTATATGGATGTGGGAGTGAGATTATCTATATTGGTACTAGTATATATTGTTGTACTAGTAGATTATGCGGCAACTTGGAATTGATGTACTCATATTGTATGTATGTATAAATGGTAGGTTTCGGGGAGGTTGTGTGTATTTTTGATATCTTATAGTGGATGATTAAACACAGACCACAATAATATCGGGAAAGTGTTCGTGATGTAATATATATATATGTGTGTGTATGTGAATCTTTACTTAGATTTATAACGCTTCGTATATATTTGTTCCTATGTATGACACATATTGACAAGACCGCGCATGTTTGATGATAAGGAATCGCATTCTTTGTAGGAATGTTTATAACTGTCTCTTATGTATAAATACACATCCACGTTTTAATATAGAACATACATATCACGAATAATTTCCGATGCTATACCGTAGATTCCATTGCTTGTTTCTCCTAATTGTCGAGGTTTAAATGGTTGAATTTAACTGAGAATAGTCAGGATATGAATAAGGAATATATTGGTACAGCGTTTGGTTGCACAAACTTCAAGAAAAAAGCGTAATTGCCATATGAAGTTAAAGTTTATTGCACTTTTGTTTTCGAAGCGGGGATGACCACTCTAAAAGTGTATTTTTCTATTGTTTGAATGTTATGGATATCGTCACACACAGTTGCTATCGGTAGTAATATAGATTTATGTGCAATTCAAAGTGATTTGCTTGAGTAATTAATTAGTTATTGACAAATTAAAAAATCAACAAGGCAGCGGGGGGAACCCGGTTTTAAAACGGGGGAGGGGACCCAGACATAAAGGTTGAGAGAGGACCTTTTTGAATGGGGAGTGGACATAAGAGGGAACTCAATTTCAGATAAATTTGTTACTGTACTACAGCGAGGAACGTGGATTCGTCGTCCAAATCAGTGAAGAAAAATCTAAATTATTATCACTATACAGACAATCCAGTAATATTATTTTTATATATCTATTTCAAAGGCTTATGTACTAATTTACAGCCGAAAATCTTGTTAGACACTTTTGTTTGTCCTTTTTTAACTTGATCACTGTAGTGAGGCTGTTTAGAGTCTTCATCCCACAACGTCTTTCCTCTACTAACGGGTGTAGGTGTTTTCGTAGACAGTGTGGGTTCGTAGACAGATTGACCTAGGGTTTTAGTTAAACCTAACTGCGTGTAGAACAGACTATTTCTTCATTTTGTTAAGATGATACATTCAACAACACTCGGTAATTAACTTTAAAATTACACCATTACTAAAAGTTTGACATAGGTGACTGAAACCATGTTGTTGAGTTGGGGTTTAATTGAATAACACATGAATAAATTTTGAAGGTTTGTATCAGTATACGAATCTCTGTTCTTTTTGTCTAATTATCTTGTTGGAAAAAATACATTGTTGAAGCTATATGTGTTGTTTAAGCCAAGCTACTTAGATCGATCTTGGACATATGTAGAACTGATATGTAAAGAAGTTGTGTTGTTTCAACAAAGCTTTAGAGATCTCGAACTCGATCTGTCGTTATCATTTACCCAGATATTAATGAGTTGACACTTCTTACAAGTCGTTCCTGGATGCTGACCTGAACTTTATTTTACACTCAGGCCGCAAGCAGCGGCATATGAAGTAGATAATATACATATATCCCCGACTCTGATGTAGTGGAAACGACTACAGAGGACGTAATCAAGCTAAGTTTACTCAGCTAAACAAAGTACTACTCAGTTCCTCATCGTACCCAGAGCGAGAGCAGAGATTTCGGCTGGGCCCCAGACCCCCTACAGAGCGACCACATTGTGGAATCTCTGGCCTGTCATCACATATTTAGAGGCAGCGATAACTTGTGCCCAGTGAAGTAGGGGGGACAGCTACTGTAATCTGATATCTGAATTTACTCTCTCAAATAAGTCTTTGGGATTTGAGTTCTACTGTGAAACAAAGACAAAACCTGAAAAAACAACTGACATTTTATTCAAGAGTATCTATATTGAATGGTATTTACACATAGCTAACATTTCATACTGTCATTGTCATAGTGAAAAGCAGTGACAATCTAAATTCAACTTCTTCATTGATCATATTCCTAATTGGTTTAAAATTGCAAAACAGATTTCCTATTTTAATCTTAAATTTTAAGAATAGTTTAGATTGTAAGATTGAAATTAGACAAATTGAACCAATAATCAAATGTAACAATATCTACACAAGATTGAAAAAGCACTGTCCCTTTATTGACAGTACATATAACTGCATATATGAATTATTTCATAAAACTCCTCAGCAAAGCTATGTTAAAGAAATTCACATATGTCTCTTAAATGTTCACTGAGTAACAAAACTATTGCCCGAAATAAAATGCTAACAACATTGTTAGACATTTATGTATCAACATCAATAAATATATACATAACACGCCAAAAAAGTCAAACACTTGTGAATGGTAAGCCTTAATGCAACAAACATATTTCTTATACATGTATTATAATATTTCATAAAATACGACAATCATAACTGTGCCAGTAAATAAAACCATGCACATATCAATATACACAACCTAATTCACTCAACAATGTTTTTCCAAATCGTTATTGAATACATAATAACTACTATTAAATGTCTTCGATGATAGGAATAAAACTGAAATAGTGATAGCCAACCATATCCTTGTTTCAATCAAAAGTTTTGATTGTTGAAATTGTTAATGCAGTCACAAAAAAGATATCAGATATTGTTCACAGAAGATGATTTTCCCCCACCTAGTCATCTGTTGAACAAGAATTGATACATGAGATATATAGTTTCTTGGTCCTGCAACTTGAATGTCATCTATGATTCATGTCTCACTCAGCGCCTGGATTGTCTGAAAAAAAGTATGAGGATTGTTAGGGAGTAGTTTCTCAACATTCTTTGATTCATTATAGATTTAAAGTATTTTTATTTTGCTATGGACACACATCTTGTCAATTATGTGAAGAAAACATTTGAATCTATATTGAAATTTGTAGATACTTGATTAAGTTAAAGATACAGCAAAAACTCCTTGTTAGCATGATAAAGAACTTGTATAATAATACATGCAAAATATTTCTTTTAACAAACTGTCAGTATTATATATCATGTTTGTGAATCTAGATCACTATTCAAATATATACACCTGTTTTTGGTTAAGTTATTACCTTGGGGTTGAGGCCTTGAATGCCCTTTTTCTTCTTTCTCCCTTTTGAGGTGTTGATTCTGGTTTCCTTTTTGGCTGTCTTGTCTTGGAGACCATCAGTCTTTCTTTCAGTTCCTCTTCAGCAATTGTAATTAAGTCCTCTTTCTTCTCCACCCTGACGTCATCACCCAAATTGTAGCTAACACTACCCTGGTCATCCTTTACTAGACATCCATAGGAGATGAAATCTGGGAGAATTGCGTCAGAATGCCCAGCCATTAGTAGATAGTCAAGTTGGCATTGAACAAGGGCACATATTTTCTTTAATGCTGTGATTGGAGGCATCCACCTCTCTGGACTGTTGAATTTAGATTTTCCTGGATGTTTTATGGTGAACTGCCGTAGCTCTTCAAATGAGAGAAGAGAAGATGAATACATCTTTGTACTTGACAGTTAGTGTCGGAACCCGAAAGTCTTCCCCCGGAAACCCCCCACTCCCTGTAATATGATACACCTTATATCAGTTTAACAGCCAACTGGTCTGTGAGGGCGAGGAGAGACAGGGGACACACAGCCTCTCTGCGGGGCAGATATCCACTAACGATTGTAAACAGACTTGCGGAGTCCCTCTTTTTTAAATTTAATAACAAGCAAAGTAGAACAAAAAGAAGTTGTTATTTCATATGCTTGACTATTTATACGTAACTTTACACATTGTGCTTGTCGATTAAGTAACCAACCAATAATAGTAAGTAAATATCATTGTACAAAAAACAAATTAATATTTTTCATCCAAATAAAGTCTATGTCTATGAGCCATGATGCCATTACTAGAGAACTGGACCACGTGGACAAAACAAAGAAGCATACATTTTCACTGAGTAAAGAATTTGTTTCATACAACATTTGGAAAATGAATTAACCAGGTAAGATATTTTTTTATTGTTTTAATGCATGTCATTAAATAAAGAAATAGCCATTTACTTTAAATGTTTTGTCAATTCAATGAATGTAAAGCTGTTCAACTAGTAGAAAATATTTAACTTCTATGTTACATAAATCACATTCTATACATTAGACTAAATTTCATAATTTGTACCAGATATAAAGATATTGGATCAAAACACATAACATCAACCAAACAAAGGCATACAAACATTGATAGAACTCAGGAATATAGCAACCTATCTCTCTGACTTTAAAACATCTGGAAGCTTTATAAGTCAGGATAAGTGGAAAACTGTTGTCAAGTTGAAAATACTTGAGCACGAACACAGTTCGTGGAGAAGCAGGCTGATGTCTGATCCAGACCTCCGAGTCTTCAGTCAGATTCAAAGGAACCTACAGATACATCCGGCCTGGCAAGTCATTCACTTGGATCCTACGATTAGAAAAGCTGCAGCCTTTATGATCAAAATATGTGCTTCAATAAGAGAGCTGTATGATTTAAGACTGTGTGACAAATGTGGCAAATTCTTTACAGATCCAATCTGCCACATTGCAACACAATGTGATCAAGTCTCAGAGTTGAGGGACAAACTCTGGTGCGACCTCATCGACCTGTTCCCGGTGGAGCTCAGCGTGCAGCTCCACAATCTGAGCGACACAAACCTAACTCTCTGTCTGCTGTCATGTGACCCAACCTATGGACTGTCCTTCCCAGAGAAGGTGATGTTCGCGTGCCTGGCAGTGCGGTACATCTTCTCTATATGCTGCGCATCCAGACTGAAACTGTAGTATCCTGGCGCCTGAGATGAGATGATATAGACTTTCCTTTCGCATTTCTTTTGTGTTCAACTCTTCATTTTGGAGGAAATAAAGTGATTAAAGTGATTATTATTATTATTAGTGCCTCGTATGTCTTTCATTTGTGCAATTTTGTTTTCCCGCGAAGCAGGTTACGTTTGGGTACATTTTCTACTTGTCAGTCAGGAAATTGATGATCACCTAACATGACAGAAGCAATGTATTTTGAAATATGTAGTTGACAGAAACATTCACTCGAACGTACCTTCCTTCGCAGAAATTGTTTGCCTATTGTCTCGTTAAAAGGTGAGTGAGTTGGGGTTTAACTGCTTTGAGAATATTTCATTTTTTAAGCACGCGAATGTTATCATCCAAAGGAGGGTGAAGGAATGGAAAGCAAACGGAAAAGACGGAAAGAAAGATTAAATTGTATTGTTTGCATCCTACAACGAAGGAACAATACAAAATGAAGCACCCTTAAAATCCCTATTTGATTTTTAACGGGCTATATCTTTTAACATTTATTTCTTGAAAACAGGAAATTTTACCCTCGGGATTTTTTTATATGTTAGATGTAATATAATGAGGAATAAACTGTAAAAATTTCATGACTGTGTGAAGTGCGCCTTTTTGCACAGAGACAATTGAATATAGTAAAATTTCAGTGTTTTGCTGAGGGTGGGTATATTTAAATTCACTCAAACTTAATACGGATGGATGAAAGAGTATAAGAATTATGGAATGGGCTGTCTGATTATTACTTTCAACCTTCATACACGTTAACATCACTCAAGCCCTCACATCTTGTTGATATATCTTAAGGAAAAGGGGCCATTTTCTGAAATTGCTTGAAATTTGACCCAATATGTAATATGCAAACTTCAGGTTATTTCTTAAATGTCTGAAAACCATATGTGTATGCCGCTACAGTATTATATCTACAACACATTGACAAAAAAATAACTTACAGAAGTAAACAAAATAAATTTTTGTGAACAGTTTTATGAAAGTGGTGTATTGGCGAGAATTGCGTTGTGTGTCACAAATTTAGTCCCCTTACGGCAAAACCAATGCAAACTGAAAATATTTTGTATTGTTTTTGTAATGTCCTGTATATGTACTCTGTTTGGTGTGAAAACGAAAAAAATCGGTGACATCAACTGGGAGGCTTTGGTCGAATCGACATGGAATGACCCAATAGAATTGTTGCCGATCGTCATCGTCATGAATGATGAGTTTTTGTAATGGAAACCTAAAATTTCGTACAAATGACTCATGGTAGCTATCTGAAATGTCTGTCAATGGGTGCATGGGGACCCGATATATTGTCATTTGTAGTGTTACATCGATGTATAATGGACCCTCGTAATATTAATATCCCGATATATTGTCTGAAAGTGTTTTGTATCGATGCACTCGAATCGCGTAGGAGACGATGCAAACATCAATACTATCGATGAATCGTTACATAACTCATATAATGTTTATATCTATATAAATGCAAATTCTTGAAGGTGTCAATAACTAGCTCCTTCTTAATGTGTTTGCCTAAATTATCTTTTCTTTGTAAATATTTCTGCTTTTTAATATAAGCCGTATTTTTATGAATGCTTATCGGATATATATACTTTCATTATGCGTGTTTTGTGTACTAATAAAATTACCGCCTTGGCTGGAGACCTACTTAATCTGATAGAACGTCTTTCTATATTACTCTTGGGATTAAAAAAAAAGACTTTTAGAAACAATCATACTTGGCCTCATTGTATTGATAGTGTCCGTGTTTATAAATGTATTTATAATTTCAATCCTTCTAGCTCAATAATCGAAATAAAGAATTAAGAAATATTTCTTTGCAAAGCCTCAAAACATCTCAAGCAGGGCAAGGCAGCATTTGGGCGGGCCGTATCCTTACAGTGGACATTAATTCCGCTTTTCTCCACTCAAATGGTTGAACATTATTCCTATAATTCTTTATACCAGTGGACCAGACACGTAGTTTGAATAATTCGGTGAATTTCGATTTTAAGAAAACAGAACCTTATTTTTAAAAGGAAATCCGTAATAAGAACGGACATAATTTTGTAAATGAAAGCCAAGTGATGGACATTATTAAATGGGTAAACTACCGACTACGTTATGATAAACAATGATTTAAAAAAAAGAACTGTTGTATATACAGAGTCACTTCGTAATGTGAACAGATGTAATTTTGTAAACTGATTGATAATGTTAGAGTTTTGAAAGGTTAAACTACCAATAAAGTTTTGATAAAATATATAACTTTAAATAGTGTAATACAGTAATGTCCGGAAATGAAGTACACTTTCAATGTCAGCAATTAATGTGTCATACTCATAAAAAAATTAGTTAAACGCTAGAGGAAGTATCTTGTTTTTCCTTTTCACAATAGAGAAACATTAGCACCTTAAAGTTGTCCTTCCCGAAAGTTTCAACTAAAGCAATAATCTGTGAAAACAGTTTTTAAAATGGAATCTTACTTGTTAACTATTCAACAGAATGCTTTTAGAAGATTTCTGCTACCTTTTAGAATACATGAATTGAGAATAATGAAAAATACAGGGAGGAGAAATTATATCCCTGAAGACTTAAACGCACTTGTGCACGCCAATATTTCGTAAACACAACGAATGCACAGATGCTGCATATCTCTCGATCTTACTCACTATCCTCACTCAAGTAATCTAACTTGTAGGTTATTTAACAAATATTTATGTATTCAGGTAGTAAAATGGATTATTAAAGGCCGGAAGTATTTAATATTACGTTACATCAAATCCGCATGAACTACGATATCGGAAATGTTAAGATTTTGTTCATAACCAGAAAAGCGGAAACGACAGCCGCTATGGACAATCTAATAACAATGCTAATACTGTGTTAATAGATCGGTTAATTTACAACATTGCTTTCATAAAACATATTTCATGATTTGTTCTCAGTTCAGAGTTTAGGTAAATTCAATAGCTGCACACAGTACTAGTTCAGCCGTTTCCAAGTGTCAATGATTTATCCGTTTTGTGCACAGCTAACCATAGATTTTTATACCTCCAAGCCGACAGTACGCTTGTCTGTCAGTGTGTCTAGATCTTCGAATGTAAGTGACGAATGTCAACCCTGTGCATGGTGGTCATATTCGTTAGTTATGTTAAAATATGGCCATAATCAATGGTCTTATATACCTAAATGCATATGCATATGAGAGTGACTTCTTGAATGGAAGTGAAGGAGGGGTAGTCCGTCGGGATGTGTATCAGTGTTTGCGTGTCCATATGTATGCTTTTGTAAATGTCAAAAAAGAAAAGAAAGTGGTTGTTTGTTATATTTGCACGTGTTCGGGTGTACATTCAGTCATGTATGTGCATATGAGAGAGAGAGAGAGAGAGAGAGAGAGAGAGAGAGAGAGAGAGAGAGAGAGAGAGAGAGAGAGAGAGAGAGAGAGAGAGAGAGAGAGCATTTCGATGGTTTAGAGGCAAAACGAGATATCTCCAAAATTTGCGATTTTTCATTTTTACATCATCGTTTTCGCCTCGTCGTAATGCATATGTTGTATAAATATCTTGTAGAAAAGTTAATTAATAAAAAAGTTACAATGAATAAATGATATAGTACATCTCCTATTGCCATAATTGCTGAGGTGCAGAATGAAACATTTTGAAATATCTCTTTTCAAATATTGTAAATTGCCGTAAACCATTCAATTTTGAGGGGCAGAAGAAGACATCTCGAGATGTTCTGTTTTGCCTCCAAGTGAATAGGTTTATAGAACTGTATAAAACACATAGGAAAATGAGACAGCTTGAGGTATACTGTTTTGTTTTCGAGGTTCTTTATAAATAATTTGTATTTCTAAGAGACATCTGGACATAGCTCCTTCTGCTGAACATGTGTCATGACTTAGGACACGGGAATTTTCACTGTATCTGGTACATCTCGTAATGCGTCAGTGTGTTAATGTGATTTAGCGATATATCCTGTTGTCAAACATGGGAGGGATGACCCAGTTATGCCGTCTTATCAATGCTACCAGATGATGATCTAGCGATCAGTATAGGAAATAAGAATAAACATTTCTTGGCCTCCTGGGTTTAAAGTTTAAAGGATATTTGTGTCAATGAAGGTTGATCATTTTTTTATAACTTTCCAAAAGTCTTACAGGTATCATTTGGAACAATATAAGGTCTAGAATATCTCTCAACTTGTACTCCCGTAATAGTTTTGGTTAACCATATGATTATTGGACATGCACCACTAACTGATTAATCAGCATATCAATTTGGTATACAAACAGACAGACAAATAGATATTTTATTAAAGTCTCACCTCGATACCTTTAAAACATGGATATAATTACATCAAAGTAGAATAAAAGGTAAAACGTACCGAGCCACCCATAATGGGGTTATGAGAGACATAGTAAAACATATTTCAATATTCTTTAGAAAATACGACCTACTTCTACAGTATGACAGAGATGTTTAAAATCTTCAGATTTGTAACCTTTAACCACTAAAATAATTTAGTATAATAAATCAAAGTTACATGATTATGTTAAAATAAGCCCTTAGCAATAATGTTATAAATGATTCAGCTTTAATGGTATTAAACAAGAGTTTTAGACAGTGTGAGTTAGATTCTGTCCTTATAAAATCGGAAAGACCTTCGTAATATGAATTTGAATTCCATTTTCATGTTAAACCTAGCAGTGAACAGTCGATCATGTTGTCAATCACTGTATTGTCTCTTGCAGAATATAGAGAAAAGCATGTTTTTCAATTACAAATGTATTAATAATATCATGCAGATGATGTTTGAAGTAACAATGAAATTGTTATGTGCAGAAATATCAAAATAATATATTTAAGAGTCAGATGTTAAAGATGTTTTCTTCTGAGAAACACTGGATTATTATCCTGCAAAATGTTAAAAGTAATGTTAAACAGTCAGTTATTTAATAAATACTGGATCGAAAGTGCAGACTTTTGAAAATTGAAAACAGTATCTTACAGATAAGTACCGGGTCTTTCTAATAAACATTGGATTGAAATGTTCAAAAAACAAAACAAAAGAAGATTGCCGGAAACTGAAAATGTGGTCAAAGAAACATTGGATTGTATTGTGCAGAATATTAAAAATAACTTTCAAAAGCTGTATATACAATGTCATTCAGAAACACTGGATTGTATCCAGCTGAAGTCGCACATAAAATTCAAAGGCTGGATATAAACAATGTCGTCTTATCAAAACGGTGTTTAAGTTTGCAAAATGTTGAAAAATAAGAAAATTCAACACTTTATGATCTAAGGAATAAGATAATTTTTCAATTCCCTCATATAGAAACACTCACGTATGTTTTCTTTCCCTTCAACCACATTGTTATCGAATAATTTCCCATTAGAGAAGTAAAATTTACAATCAACAGAATGGCTAATATTTTTCTTCAGGTATAGGGAGGTAAATATTCATCATACTCGTGCTAAGATACCATGTAAATGAGATAAAGTACGATTGTCTGGAGAGAGACGTGAAAAATGGTAGACTCCCAATATGTCACATATCTGCTAACATTTCTGTATGATTCTATTATGTTATATTATAACTTTCAATGTTACATCATGTTGTTAGGTATCTTTCATTTAGTAAAAACTAAGAAAACGATTGCCTAATTTTAACAACTTGTGCCTCATCTCTTTCTTTCCTGAATAACACATGTTTAAATCTTATTAGATATGAAAATCGTTAACCGAAAATAAGAAATCGACGACTGAAGAAGACATCGGAGGAACGCTGAACTTGATTGTAGAAAATGCTGAAACAAGATTGAATGGCTGGATATCTACATTGCTTTAAGAAAGTCTAAAATATAATGAGAAGTATATTAACATGAAGGTAGTTTGAATTGCAGTCACAAAATGTGGATGATAAAATTGGGTAAGAAGGAACAATTTATGTATGAAATTGAATTTTATAAAGACCATCATCAGGTGAATATTACTCCCAAACCAAACAAACGAAATTCATCTATTCAAGCTGTATAATCTGAGAGTTCTATGTCAGATGACAATCCTGTGATATAAATATTATATTTGATGAAACCGGCTTATCAGATATAGACCCAAACGGTCACCTTCAAATACTTCATGCACTGAATATAGTGCGTACAATTACTTTGGGTATATTAAGAAGATAAAACTTAAAATTTAAAAGGGTCCTTAGGGTCCTCAAAACGTGAGCTGTTTAATCAAGATAAACCATGATTTCCAGCAAAAGACATTGTTAACATTATGTATACCATTTGTTATACCAAAATTTTACCATGAGTAATACAGTAATAGTCAACCTCAGACGTATGGCCTGACACCAAACAGATATTGTAAAATAAACCAAAGTGGCTCAGCTATGCTAGGTTTTGATATTGAGTATGTGATTCTTGACATTTGAATTGATTTGATTCAATGTAAGTTAATTTTCAATTCTCATTAGACCTAGATGTACCTTTTTAAAATTAGATTTCCACATTTACAATGCGAAAATAGAGAACATCTTGATATATCTTGTTTTTTAACTTAAATATACCACTCGGTAGCTAAATGAGTATGGAGGCAAAAAAGTACAACTCTGAGATATCTTGTTTTGCCACCAATAAAAAGGTGGTTGTTACACGATCTATCTTGAGATATCTCTTTTTGCCACCGAAAAGCGATGGAAGCAAAACAAGATATCTTTGTTTTACTAATTAATGAAATAATTAACAGTGTATTTGGGTTGTTTGAAGTCTTTTCTAATAGGTTATATTGAAAATGTGTTAGTGATATAATTTAATCGACCATATATTATGAACCTGATTTATCATAGCTCTGTAAACTTTAAACCTTGATTTCTCAAAAACATGAAATCTGGAGATATCTCGTTTTGCCTCTAAACCATCGATTTGTGTTCATGTTTATCCTACTTCAACAAAATTGTAATAACTGTATGCTTATTATATCTTTTTTTAATAGATTGAAATGTATATAGTTTCTTATAGGTCAATGTTTGCCATGTCACACTAGGATAAAAAAAACCTTTCCTCTTTTTTTCCAATTAAGGACGCCTCCAACTTGGCATTTTTATGAGATTTCTTTTTTTATTACATTGTATTATATCGTTAACATTTGCCAAGATTGTTAACTTACTACTTTATGCAGTCTTGATAGTCTATATTATTATAACTAAAACACGTATTTTCCAAATTCATATGTTGCATCCTTATTCTCTCACATTTCATATGTAAGATAAAAGGTAACATTCAAAACTCAAGAATGTATAGGGGTGTTGTAGCTTATCTTATGTTTGTAAATGTTACTTAAATCGCAGCATTTATAACAGTCTTCCGCCACAAGAAAAGATCTCCCACAATGATATAGAAATCAGTGTAACCATCTTTATTTTAACGCTACAATCTCATACTTGCCACGTACAGGGGATTAAGGAGTTAATCTTGCTCAGGAAATAAAAAGACAGAAAATTTTTCTAGATAACATAACACTTGATGAATGCGGTTAGAATATTAAAAAAAGTCAGGTTGTTAGCGGACAAGGTTTAACTACATTCTACTAATTCAAAACTAATGCATTATAAGCAATCCACACATACCGTATATAAATGTTACGATAAATAGCCAAACATGACGAATATAGGTAGAATAATAATAATGATTTCAAAATCCTAATTTGTTTATGATAAGAATTTCACTTATCTGTACAATCCGATATATACGACATAGGCAAGTTTAAATTAAGTATCTTTCTAGATTCCTATAATTAACATTCGGTAAATGGTATCAGATGAAACATGTAGTCTTAGAATACACAAGGTGAAATGGGTATTGACGTGAATATAAACTTCACCGCATTGTAAACATAAACTCATATTTCTACGTAGGCTACATAAAATTTAGTACAATAAAATGTAGTTAGAAAAGTCTGAATATCAAGTTCACTTGGATGTAGATCCTTGAAATCAATATTTTGAAGTGAGAACAGATTAAACATTTGCTGATCTGTATAAACTAGAACTTTTTTAATGAATATACTCAGGAACAAAAGTCAAAATATTTGATGGTGATCTGATACACGTCATCAGAAACATTACATTTATAAACTGATTTATAAATAATTTCATATCTTATTTTACATCGGAAATCACGCCAAAAGTTAAAAATTCATTTCAACGAACAAGAAACTCACTCTAATCAACAAATACATTTTAACGCAATATCAATTAACAAGAATATTATTTTGCAAGAATGAAGATTGGAAAGCATGCTCTAAAAATGAAATGAGAATAATCAAATGTACAAAGCGCAATGAAAATGTAACAAAACCCAAGCTAATTTAACCTGACTATTACAAATATGTTTAAAAGAAGAGAGTTGTTACTTATATGATTATGTTCCATATCTTATATCTAAGTATATGCATTTATCAACAGTAACATTTGTTTATAGTGTCTCATAAGCCATATACCTCTCAATGTATCAATAGCTATTCCAAGGAACACAATCTGTCGAGAAGGACCATCAACTTAATTCCAGTTTATCATGAAGCCTAACTCACGCAATAGGCTAATGAGGCGGGTCAGATTTAGTGAACATTCTTCAAAAGAATCGCATATGATGAGAAAATCGTCTATGTACGCGATAACGTCAACACCATATTTCATCTTCATCATGCGACACACAGAGGCACTTAATGTCTGAAATATACGACAGCTCTTAGATGCACCAAAAGGCAGCTTTCTATCATACATATAAGTTATGTCTGCATTTCCACTGAAGCGCCAGTATAAGCCTGTCAAATTGTAATTGCTAGGATGAATTCCAACCGACCTGTACGCACTTTTAAGGTCAACCTTAGCTAAATAACTGCCAGATTTGATATATCTAAGCGCGTGCCTGAGGTCCATGTATTCACTCTCACAGTCCACCATGTAAGAGTTCATACCTGCATTGTTTGGTAGACTGCCGTCATGAATTAAACGTACTTTACCATTGTCTTTGGGAATTGACCCGAGAGGGCTCACAACTGCAGGTTTTGAATTTGTTATGACATAATTACCTAATTCTATTTCTTCAAAAAAAATTTTCTCAGTTTCAGTATTATTTTCTAAGCTAGACTTGTGATTTTTTGTAAACACACTCAATACATTAACGTCCTTTAAGTCCACTAGTTTGAATCCGTGCATTATTCCAGTCAAAATGTAATCTCTTTGTGGGTCCCCCTGCGGTAAATATTTATCCCAAGCCTTGTAGTTTAGTGATGTCGAAAGTTTTTTGCCTCGTGGTCAACCGTCCTGGGCTCGGGCTGATTGCCACCTCCAGAATTCCTGAGTACTGGAAACTGGGGAGTATGTTGATGGGCCGGGTGCCCATCCTGGCGACACACAAGACAAACGTGAGCAAGTCTACAGAATGCCGACTGGCTGCAGCTGCCGTAGTTGTAGCGGCGACAGATCTCTCTCCCGTCACCCGTGAACGGACCACGTGACCTCTGACGCCTAGCGTTAACGCCTTGTTCAATGTGACGAAGTGCTTTCGCTGTGTTAGACTGTGGCTTTGGAATAAGTTGAAAGTCTCTAATTTCCTGGTAGGCTTTCCCCCATGGGAATCCTTCCTCGTGCTGCCTCTGGCGGTATTCATTGTCATACAAAACCACGCTGCCCCAGACATATCTAGAGGATAACCGTGCAACATCTTGCATGTATTTCAGGTATTCTAACACACCGGAAAGGCCAACCTCCTTCTTTTGAATCATATCCCTCAACACACCAACACTGGCATATGTCCACATTTCTTGAGTCATTTTTCCTAAACTCCCTTTAGCTTTAACGTTCCCAATGTCCAAAGTAATGCCCTCACCAATGTTTATTGTTTTTGACTCACTGTCAACAAAATCAAATGAATCTTCCCACATATAATTAGAGAGTTTCCTTAGCTTTCCCTTCTTACCCTCATCACTGGTTGCATTAGGCACACTTCCAGACACTGAACCGCCATTTTGAAGAGATTCACATCCTAAGTTTTGATCAGCCGTTAATTCCCGTCTCAGACGCTCCACCTCCCTTGCTAGTCTCACTCCCTTGCTCTCGAGGTGTAGTCTCTTCATCTCAGACTCAAGGGATTCACATTCAAGTTCCAAATCACGAGTACTATCTTCCAGATCACGCCGACATGACGCGAAAATAGGTGACTCCATTTTCGACGGCGTGGTCGGCTCATGCGGTGAACTGAACTGCCCATCTCATGTCGAATGTTTGATGGACTCCAAAGCTTCCATCATTTTAAGTCCTGCATTTTTTCGTTTTGGCTTAACATCCGCCATCACCAACAATTTCTTGGTACACGAAAGCTATTGTAAATATATCCAGGATATATTGAGTGGTGAACACAAGACGCCATGCGGGCGTGAATGCAACGTAACTATGACAACGTGAAAGGGAGGTAACTCCGTATATACTAAAGAAAGCGTGAAGTACAAAGGGAGACCACTCATGACTTACATGTCAAAATATATTTTAACAAATAAAATATAACCTCATAAGCCAGTTGTGGCTGGACGCGTTGTTCTATACTGTGTACGATGTCCTGTATATAAAATGTAATTCCGCGTGTGACACTTAAATAAAAAATATACTACTACTACTACTACTACGACTACTACTACTCATTTCATGTATTACGGTAGCCTTCTCTTACAAGGCTAACATCTGCCAATCATCATCCATGTAATGAATATGCATAGCCAGTCTGGCAGGTTAATGCCCTTTACTGACTGCGCGGGTTACAGTCTAACACCAACGCGTAGCGCAACGTTACCCGTTAACCAGTAAACCCTTGGATATAAATTGCGACCCCCACATTTCATCTTCCTTTTCTAAGGAATCTCCATACGGCATCACACGTGTTTACTGTAAGGAAAATAATGCCGTACTTAATTCGACTTTGTATTCAAAAGCTCATTTAAGATATTCTATAACATGTTTTGAGGGAGAGTAATAGGCCTATTGGGTTATATTTTGTGGAATCTAAATTCGATTTGACATCGCTTCAGTGGTGTGTCATGTTTGACTTGCATGTTAATAGGCCTAGTACCCTCAAGTGCGTGTAGTTCGTGACGCTAAGCGGACGAAAAGGAAAAGCTCGAAAGATAATGTTAAACACTGTCTAATAATCATCACTTGCATAAAAACATTGACTCTTCTCATGAAATTTATACGGTTTCATGGAGACGCCTAATTAATTTCAAACCTGTTGAACATCATTTCTGCTTGTTACCGTGTCCGATGATCGGCTTTGATCTATTGATTGCTTACCTTATATATTTAATCATGTCTTACGTTAACGGTGTACGAAAAAGCACGTGCTAAAGTGACGTCACGAATTTACAACACTAACGAACTTGCGCTACTCTACCATATAGGGCAAGTACGGCAAACTTCGGTCACTCGGGTAACTTCGGACAGTTCAATTACTTCAACGATAAAAACAATAGTACAAAGACCACTGTCAGAACAAAATCCGTTAAGGGCAATTCTTTTATGTTTGTCAAAATTTGCACATTTGTGAAGAATCATTCCAGCTACAGCTTAATGTCTATTAAATTTTATAGATAGAGGATATTTGACATTTCTCGTCGAATACCATGGATATCTCATCGAGTGAAGTAGAAATTTATATTTTCACGAGTGGCGTAGCCACGAGTGTAAATATGATTTTCTACTTCACGAGAATTCATGGTATTTGACGAGAAATGTCAAATGTTTTATTTATGTTTCCCAAAACCCCGTAAATGACCCTAACTATATGAATGGAGAAGCTAAAACGCTTAGGTTCCCCGGCCGTTGCATGACGTAATTCAATTGTTTCATGACGTCACAGACGACATCATATGATTGTTGCGTCATTTCACTGAGTAGAATACCATTTTTATTTCACTCGGTGAAAGTACGGTTTTATTTTCACCGATAAATGGCATATGTCGGCATTCGAAATATAATAATGTTTTTATTTAAATGGCGAAGTTTAATCAACGTGTACATTGTTGCACACAAAGATAACAGGTCGGCTCATTAATACCTCTTTAAATTATATAAGGTAAAAGTGATCTCATTTCTAAAATTGTCATCTGAATATTGAATTGAAATTTTAACTTACAACTGAGATGATTCCTAATCTACCCTAAAAGCTTGACTGATATAAACAGAATTCATAAAAAATATTTGATTCACCAAAATAACATTTAATTCAATGGTAATAACGTTAACAAACATGTTTAGAGGAGATATTAAGGCACACAGCTGTATATATTTTGGAGTTTTCTTTTTTCAAGGAGCTGCAGTTAAAGTGACACAGCGTATGTGTGTAATGAATTTTTATATGATGCTTAAATAGAGCCAAATTATATCTAAAGTTGCATCTTTATCCCTTAGGCTTTGATGCGAAAAATATAACATTTTCTTGCTTTTGATTGTGAATTAAAAACGGCTTTTTGAATGTTAAGAAGTTGAAATTCTGCTTCCCATTTGACTGAATGTTTAAGTACCTACAAAGCACTACCTTCCTATAATTCTCGTTGTGTCTGTTATAAAAAAGGTTTCCAAAATTACGTTCGACTCATTGATGCACGCCACTGTCCGGTGTTCGATCTTAAATGTCTACTTTTCCATGTTTATTGTCACTATGCAAAATTATAAGCATTGACATGATGATTTTCAGAAACAACCACTACTTGTCTATAAAATACCGTCATTAATAAAGTTTGCCAATTTTAACTCCCAACAACATACTCTGTGCCCCTTTAAAGACCCATCTGCAGACTGTCCCCTTTTTATCCCCCACAACTAGTTGTAAATCAGGGGGGGTTCAAAAGTTTTGCAAGCTGGGCTCTATTTTATGTTTAAGTCAGCAGTGTCTGCTTATAGCAGGTGTTACTTTAGTTGAAATGTAATTATTGACACGTTTAAACAATTTCTAGACGCAACAGGTATATAGATATAATAGCTGCACTGACCTATGGGTCCCCTTAATCATGGATTTTCTCAAACATGAACAATGCTCTGGGATCTAGTTCCTTACCAAGGATTGATAAGCTACAGAAATACATTATAGAATGTGTAATGTGATGGATAAAGATGCTCCTAACTATTCGATCGTTTGTCGCTGGTCTCTTCAGTTTAAAAGGTGCAGGGACTCCGAGAATCACCTAGGTCAGGCAGGCCCTCGAAAGTCTCCCAACTAGAAGATAATGCCACTATCGAAAGTTGAATTTTAGCTGACCGCAATGTGAAGGTGTCTGAACTGTCTTTGGAATTCCAGTTATCAGTTGGAAGAGTTAAAAAAAATCATTCATGATCGTCTTGTTATGTCCAACGTATCTGCAAGATGGGCACCTAGAAACTTCAGCACAAGATATGTGGAGCTCATGGATCTTAATAATGCTGATGAAACCAATTTTTATCTCGTCTGGTGACGGGTGGCAAAACCTGGATCCACCACTGGGACCCTGAAACTAAACTGGAATCCAAGCAGTAGAAGCTTCCAAGTTCTCCTCCTCCACTGAAGTTTCCCACTCAACCATCAGCTGGAAAGGTTATGGCCATAATTTACTGGGATGCAAAAGGCATATATTTTATTTTATTTTATTTTTTTAATTCATTTTTTTTATTTTTTTTTATTTTATTTCATTTTATTTTATACTAAAAGAAGTTAAGGGTCAACCAATTATTTTTGTTTGACATTCTGTTAGACACAGGGAACATCAAAACTTTTAAGCACACTTTTGGTCAGAATGAGTCTAATATGTCTCAATGTTGAGTCTGTTATGCAAAGCATATGCACTTTTTATACACAACTATTCTGAGGATCTGAGAGAGGATATGAGGACAATTCACCTTTTTGAGCATAATGAGGTCCAACAAAACTCTCAAATTCGAAAAATTTGTTAAAAACAAGTGAAACCACCACATGCTCGTATGCAGTCGACACAATGATGAGGCATGCTGTCGATCAGACTTGGAAAAAAACATCTGGGGAATGGCCTGCTACTCTGCCTGAAGGAATTGCACCATTTCTTGAAGTTTATCAGGTTGCCTATGATTGTCTCTCACACGTCTGCCCAACTCATCAAATGCATGTTCAATTGGTGCTAAGTCAAAAGAGTATGCAGGCCAATCCATTCGTTCAATAACATTTTGGGTGAGAACTCGTGCTGTATGCAGTCTATCATTGCCATCTTGAAGAACATAACCTGCTCCAATTTGACGAAGACTTGGGATGTCAAAAGGCTGTGAAATTTCATTTCTGTACTAGGGCTGCAACGATTCAGTTTGGTGCACCGTTAACCGACACCAGCAGTCCTGATTAGATCTTTGATCTTTGTTGTTCAAATTTCAATTTGGCTCAATATCAAATTTATATGTGAATAAAAACAATTTACACCGTAAAACATGATAATTCTTATCTGTATCAATTAAGAAAACGATGAAATGAAAATAACATGATTTGTTTCAACTGTAACTTAATTTAATTTGTCAACGGAATCACGATCTTTCCGAAGTACATAACGAAACCACATTATAGTGTCACCTCCCTTTACAAACATTTTACGTGAGCTAATGAAAGTTAATTTATTCAAAAGCAGATACCCGGGTACATACTGATTGTTCATTGGATGTTAATTATAGGTTTACAGCTTCGGTAATTGTCGTTGAAATTATTAGCATTCTCATTGGATAATATTTCCAGTGTTTATCTTCTAGCGTTTCCGTTTCTAATGTCTAAATATAATTACTCGTAGCGACCGGAAAGCAACATGGCAGACAACGTACTGTCATTGTCAAGACCCCCCAGGTAATGCATTCAAATTGAGAGTAAAATAAAAGTTGCAGATAATGCTTAGTCTTGTTGGTTGGTTATTAGTTTTGTGAATCGAATCGAAAATAATCTAATCGAATGGGTAGAATCGAGAATTGAATCAAATCGAGGTAGTAGTGAACCATTGCAGCCCTACTCTGTACCTGATGCCTGTTAAATTTCCTTGGACGACGAAAAGAGGAGTCCTGTGATGTACCGAAATTCCAGCCCACACCATTACCGTACCACCTCTAAAGCGATTGCGTTGTCTGACGTACACATCAGCAAATCTTTCTCTTTGCCGCCTATAGACGTGAAGTCTGCCATCATTTAACTGTAATGCAAATCGTGACTTGTCAGTGAAGAGTGCCCGCACCCATTGTCTCCGTCTCCAGTCTATGACGTGTGCACCAGTCACAACGTGCTGCTCTATGACGTTGAAGAGGTGGTCGATCTGCTTGAGATCGAATGTTGTGGGCTCGCTGACGATTTCTTATGGTCCGATACCTGGGCACCAAAAAAATCTGATATCATATGTACAAACTCCTTAGCTGATATGGATTCTGATTTATGGATTTGGTGACCATGTGGGTCCTAATAGGTCAACAAGGACCACACCCTTAAAACCTATTTCCATCTTCTTCTCAGGAAGTGAAAGGCCTAGAAAGCTGAAACCTTGTGAAGTGACTGCTTAGCTGATGGTGATTCTAATTTGATGATTTGGTTACTGTGTCGGGGGTCAGAGGGGCAAGGATTGGAAAGGTAGGGGCCATGGGTCATTTTGCATGAAAATGGTCCAATCAAATGGGAAATTTACCATTGCTACCAAGGGGAATGGCCCATTCAAGTCTGAAAATAAGTGAAAGCCCTCAAAAAAAAAAGGCACATTGTCAAAGGTGCCTTTCCCAATACCTGCAAGGGCGATGCTCTGTTAACTTATTTTCATCTTCTTCTGCAGAAGCAAAATGCCGAGAAGGCTTAAATTTTTTCTAAAGACTCCTTAGAGGATCTGGGCCTAGATTTTCGAAGCTCTTAGCGCCAAGATAGTTGCAGGCCCATGTTAATGTATGGTATTTATGACTATCTTAGCACTCAGAGAGCTTCGAAAATACATGTCCAGGATTATAATTAAAGATTTGGTGACCCTGTGAATGCTAATAAGGGCCAGAGGGACCAAGCCCAAAAAACGATATTAATCTTCAGATGCAAAATGATGAGAAAGCTGAACAACTCCATAGCTGAAGGGGTTCCTAATTTAAAGATTTGGTGACCATTTATATAATGAGTTATAGATGGCCTGATGACCTTTCAGTGTTTCTGCTGGCATTTTTGACAGCTGGTCATCATGTCTGACAGCTTTACAAAATTTTCCCAGGTACATTAAAATCAATTGATAAATTGTTTTCTGCCATCACTTAAGCGTTAGGGTACTTTTTCCCTCCAAAATATTCATCTGCTTCTTCATTCTAAATGAAACGCATTTGAAATTGGAATCCATCTTCATGACGTCACAAATATAATACTGCCTCCCGACAACCCCCAAAAAAAGAAAAAACTGGTAGCCCTTTGGTGAAACAGTTCGTTTTTATTGTTGTTTTCATTGAAAGTTTGTCATGTCAGATGTCACCTTTATGGTTTTTAGCTCATCTGGCCTGAAAATAAATGAGGCGGAAAGTTTAAGAGTGACAATTTCAGCTCATCTGGCTGAAAGGCCTGATAGGCCTACAGCAAGGCGTCTGTCCGTCAAAACTTTCTGCTATTTCATCTTCTTCTTCAGAACCATTGACTCAGGAAATTTAGATTTGTTTAGGGCAGGATAGCGCAGCTGTTTGTTTGTTCCGCTACCGATCAAGAGGTCTTGCTATTGGCTCTCTTTAACTTTATCTGCATCAGAGAACTGTTCTATATGCAGTAAGGTTTGGGTGCAATGCTCCACTGAAATTTAGCAAAGGACACCCATGGCTCGCTAGTTCCAGTAGCTGCTCGCAGGTTTCACTGCAATGCATATCCACAATGGTGTTGCCGGATTTCTCCCTGCAATGTTACTAGCAGCCGTAATACAAGTGAAATACTTGTGAAAGCGGCATTAAACCCAAAATCGCCTCACCTCGTTTAAACCTTGTCAGACTCCTTGACGAATTAGGTTTTAAATTCAGATTTGGTGACCCCTAGTTAGGGCTATAGGGTCCACACCTTGAAAACCTACTTGCATCTTCTCCAGAAGTTAAAGCTCTAGAAAGCTGAAAGTTTTTGTACAACGTTGATTCTAATTTATTGATTTAGTGACCCTCTTATCTTAAAGATCCATTGCAACTCTCGTGATCCATAAAAATCTATTCCAATTTGCCAGTGACTTGAATTTAGATTTTTGAAATCAGCCGATAAACAACTATGATAGTGATTTTTTTCAAAACGCCAGCTAATAAGCACCCGTGAACAGAACTGAAAGGGCCCATGGTCACTGAAGTGTGTCCTGCCGCGTGACATAATAGTCACTCCTATAACCACCTTATTGAAAAAAGAACAGCAAATCTCGCTCTTTTAACATCTGTTTAAACATAAAGTCATCCAAACAACTCCAACCTTCGATAAATTGACACTGAAGACATGATCATAATGTCCCGTCATAATGGCGTAATGACTGGCAGTTCACTTCTACTTCGTTTATTGTCACGACGTCAAATCATTATGAACCAATGAACTTGTAGAATATGTATTCAACCAATAAATTAAGAGGGAGATTTGGCTTGTTCTCTTCTACCGACGATGACAATTATTTGAAAAAGTAGATCTTGAGTAACGGTTACCAAAATTCTTTATAAATATATAGGATGTTTCTAATGCTTGTGCCAGGTATGTTGTTATATCATTGATTGTTAAATAGGTTAAATGTTAAAATAGCAGTAGTCTCAGTTCAGCGCTAAGCCGCTTGTATTTTCGTTCCAGCTGTCACTAAGCTACCAAGTTTTGTTTCTTTGGTGTCTAATGCGCGCACATGTTCCGAAAGTTATGCGAACATTGATAATGTTTATCGGACCTAAAATTAGCATAACAATCACTCAGTTTTCCCCCCTCCCGGGGCTATATTCCGGGGCTAATAGCCTGCGGGAACTTTCTACCCTCTCGCTCGAGCTTGCCGATCTGCGCATGCTATCGTTCACTGAGACACGTGCACAAGATAGAGAAAAAGATTGTGTTTAATTCCATGTAAAATTTGTACATGCGCAGAAATTCTTAAAGACAGCAAGCGTCGCACTTAAAGCTAATATGCTGAGTTTCTTATCATATGATCTCAAGCGCGATTTTCATGTACTTTTCTTTCGCAATAAATTTCTTCTAGACCGGGAAGCAGATTTTGATAAATTTTACATCACAATAAAGAAAAAAAGGAATTGTCTTCAATTCCCTCTATGGATGATTTATGCGTGCTAATAAATAAAAGCACAGCAAATGCCATAATAAGGACAACTTATGTATGTCGCATTCCAAATACATTTATATCATTGTCAAGAGAAAGAAATTATAATACATCAAAATTAAGAGGAAACGATGTTCTTCAATTCCATATATCGATCACACGTGCGCCTTGAAAAATAAAGGCACAACAAGCGCCGCAAATTGGGCATCTTTTGCACCTTGTATTTTCGTAACCAAGCTGCTCGCTCTACAACTTCTGTTATCAAAGTAAAGAGCAAAAAATGGGGGGATTTTGCGTCTGGCTTTGCCATCAGGTCATGGGGAAAACTGTCCACAGAATATTACGTGGTTGAGGCATTAATGTCGGTGATCTTCCGTTTGGCATCGCTGTGAGGCAAGGTGGATTTTTCAAAGACAATTTTCTTGGTCGATGGGTCAAATTTTTTAAGTGTGGTGTTATTCCGAGGTGTAAAACATTTTGCTATATATATGTCGGGAGTGCATCTGTTTCGTCGATTGAACCTGATGTCAGGGCTGGGGACCCTGTGACTCCCGTTCGTTCTGATGGATAGGTCCGTGGAACCTATCATTCTCAAGGGAAGGGAATTCAAGAGTTGCAAAATCCACAAATGAACTTTCTTGACGTTGAAGGAAGTCTAGGAAGTCAGAAGGCGGCATCATGGTGAACTGTCGGCACAAGTCGTGTGACAAGCCGGCCGATAGTAAGAAAGTGTCTGGCAGTTGGAATTGGTCCTGTTTTTTCGACTTTTGTGTAATCGCCTAGGAAGTCAAAAGTCATTCCTGAAAAGGTAAAGAAGGCACAGAAGAAACAAAGGAAGGGGATATGATAGTCTATCACAATCAAGACCTACTCGTTTGCGGTATGAAGACAGGAACTCGGTGTTGCTCATGTCAACCGTAGAAGACGCCGAAATTGTAGAGACAGGAAAGAAGAACCGAGTGACTAGGCAAGCAAATAAGAGACCACGTATTGTGCATGAATATAACAAATATATGGGAGGTGTGGATCGGGCCGACCAGATGCTGTCATACACCCCATTCAAAATGAAAACTCTTAAATGGTGGAAGCGAGTGTGGTTTCATGTGTTGAACGTTGCCATGTTGAACTCTTACATTCTCTATAAAGAATTCTCAAAAGACAAACCCTTGAAAACAAGCTGTGAATTTAGGAAACATTTGGTGAAGCATATGATCACCTTCGCTAAACAGAAAAAGTGCCCTCCCTGCGCAGACATCCTGCGGCCGGCCGAGCATGAGCGACGATAGTGTGTCGCGTCTTCATGGTCGTCACTTTCCATCAAAGATTCAGCCTGTTGAAAAGAAAAAGAACCTCTTGTGCATGTGTGTTTGCTCCAAAGCGAAAAGAGAACTTCATCGAAGGGAAGTCGAAGAAACCAATCGGCCAGAAAAGAAGAAAAGGGGAGGCAAAGAAACTTCTTTCGAATGTAAGGAGTGTAGTGTTGCTCTGTGTGCAGTACCATGTTTTGGACGTCACAAGATTACACCTAAGCTTGTATCAGTTTGACGACAGAACGACAATGAGGAGGATATTGAAGAGAATTGAAAGAAGCAGAAGTGTGGATGAGCGTTACTCTCCCGATCCAGTTTGTACTTTGTGAAAGTGAATTCATTGAAACATCTTGTAAATATATATTTTTTTGTTTTGTTTCGTAAAAGAGACAGGGAAAGTCCATGTGAGCTGTCACTGGAAATTCGATACGAGCCGCACCACGAACCTACACCCGATCTTCTCAATTTGTATCTTTTGAATTTGGCATTTTTAAATATTTTTTTGGGCTCTATTGATTCTTATTTAGGAGATAAATCCCTTCTGTAATCCTATTTTCGTCTTCTCCAGGTGCAACAAACCTAGAAAGCTGAAACCTTGTGAACAAACTCCTAAGATGAGAAGGATTCTAATTCATAGATTTGATGACCCTGTGAACCCTATTAAAGGTCACTGATGCCATGCCCTAAAAACCTTTAATTTTTTGCCCCCAGCAAAAAAGCACAAGACCAAGAAAGAGACTAAGAGTCACTAGACTACTAAGCTTGTGGGGATTCTGATTTATAGATTTAGTGACCCCTATTAAGGGGCACTGGAGCTCTCGTTTAAAAAGAATTTTTATCTTCAGGTGCAAAATACAAGTAAATTGAAACCTTGTTTATAGACCCCTTAGCTCATGAGGATAATGATTTGTACATTTGGTGATCCTCATCTCATCTTTTTAAATGGTACTTGTATGGTTTATCAGAAGGCTTTTTTAATTGTCATGAAGATATGAGTTAAAATGACTGAGACTGGTGGGATGTGTCATCCGATTTCTTTTTATTTGTATGTTATTTCTGAATAATAAATAAATAAGATAAGAACCATAAATGATTTAAATGTGTTGTCTCAAACACCATAAATTTCCATTCTAGAATATATGCAAGTTTATTGCTGCTTTTTAAGTAATTGGTCATATTACTTTCAGGTTGGTCACCGTAACTCTTGACGACTAACAAAGATGTCCGGAGGTTTTGAAGCATTGGCCTTGAAAGAGGAAGATATAACAAAGTTTCTGGCATGTGGGACACACCTTGGGTCGACAAATGTAGACTTTCAAATGGAGTCTTACGTGTTTAAACGTAAACCTGATGGTGAGAACAAGCAATTGTTTTTCAACACATGACTTTTAATCTTGAACATTGTAAATATCTTTGTAGAATGGAAACAAACGTGTAAATTCTTTGCCCTTCCTCTCGAATAAGGGCTTGACTGGTGTGCAGTTTAAGTGTGAACAGCCAAAACCATAATCCCTCAATTATTGGAGTTTAAGGTTATCCAACTTCAAATCTTTCGTTTATTCTCAAGAATTCATCAGTGCCAGGAATCTCAAATTCTGGAATTATGTTAGTAGTTTGGAGAATATAATGTGTAAATTTCATTGTCCTAACCCCAAGCACAAGGGTGTGGCAGGGATGCATATTATGGGTGGTTAACCAAAATTAAAACAAATTTGGAAAATGCCGAGGTGACGGTACTTCGAACTTTTGCATATTGAAGCCGAGCCTAATATTCCAGAATACTTCCTGGAATGTCTTGGGATTATTTGGTAATGCTGACTTTGTTCTGACACAGCATGTTTTGTTTTGACAATAATCTTTTCCTACATTTATTTTGAGCCATTTCTATGGAAATGCAACATGAACAACCTTAAAGCCTAGCTCATTGAAACTTGGTACAAGGAATAATCCTTAAGTGCTGCCTTCAACTTTCATAATCTTCCTAAATCTGGCCTAAAAATGATTTAGGTCATCTGTCCTGAAAGGCCTGATAGCACTGTCGCGTACTCTGAAATTGAGTTCCCTCCATACCCTGTTACGTCCACTCCCCATCCAAAAAGGTCCCCTCCCAACATTTATATCTTGATCCCCTCCGCTGATTTAAAACTGAGTTCCCGCCACTGCCTTATTGATTTTTTAATTTGGCAATAACTAATTTAATACTCAAGCAAATCCCTTTCAATTACACAGAAATCTTTATTGCGTCCGATAGCATCTGTGTGTGATGATGTCAGGGTCATCTCAAAATTTGCCCAAATTTCAGTCAGTAGCACATTGCTAAAAAAATGTGATATCAGCATATTTTCAAAAGTCATTTAATCAAAGAAAAGGATGCTTTGTTCTTGATACAGATGTAAAATGTTGTAAAAGATAGTATTTTTGGGGATAAATTAGGGTTTTTAATGTCATTTTTTGAGAAAAACGTCCGTCCTTTCTTGCGTCAGTGGTGTAACAGTGATTATTTATCTGAACTAATTCAGAACATTTAATATTATAAGTCAGTTAAAACTAATGATAACTTCTTAATTTATGTTATGTGATCATTAGGTAAGGTGCATTTAAAGGTCTTGAAAGTGTGAATGGGTCAGTGGTGTAACAGTCAGTGGTGTAACATTGGGGAAATGTAACACCATTGACAAGTATTGTTACACCACTGACAAAGATTTCCTTTTAACACAATTTTTCACAAAAATGAACTTGCTTGCATTACATTTATCCAAAGTATTTTCTTTTTCTATGTTTATTTATATCTTTTACTAAATAGTTATACCAAAAAGTAGAATTGCTACATTTTATTTCTCATGGTTAGCTAGACCTGTTACACCATTGACAAATTTGTAACACCAATGACAATTTTGCTGCTTTTATGATAAAAACTTATAAATGATAACAAATTCTATATTTTGATGCTTGGTTACCCATTTGCATCTTCTTACTGGTCTCAATTATAAAAAAATGGTCTCTCTATACACATTTTGTGCTTTGTGGTAAAATATTAAAATGAATATAAATGACATTCACTTTTTCAGTATCATTTGATTTGAATGATTCAAATTACCACCATACGACAAATGAAATAATGAACATGTCATCTAATTTGTAACAGTAGGAATTAAAAAGAATTCCAATATCAAATAGATATGTGGCCATCAAGATGTTTCTCATTGCTTAAAATATGTTACACCATTGACATTCATAAGGTTCATTCATTAAATAAGGTAAGCAATAACATCTACTTATTTATAGAATTAAGTATGTATAATAAATGGATATCGAATCATCGATGTATAAACATTACAAAAGCTGTTGACATGTATGAGTAGATCTCAATCTTGAGAATGTGTCTACTTTGTCGCGCCACTGACATTGTTATTTTGGCTTAGTAGGAACCATTTTTAATCCTGACATTGAACACCATGACAGATACTGATTGCCAAATAAAGTATTTTCAGATTAAGGCGTGCATTTTGCATAAAAAGAAAAACGGAAAGATACAAACACAAAATGACATGATTGTTTGTAACTGACAACCAATTGGTTTTGTACCATTATCATCTAATGAGGGGAGGGGGGTGTTTTAAATAGTTGACTTGGAAAGAAAATACGACAAATTGTGAAAAGGAAATCAAATAATGTGGCAAAAGAAAAATATGAACACATTACCACTGAGATGAAGATGAAATTCTTTGTGTGCAGATATTTAGCAAAACTTGTACAATTGAAAAAGAAAATGCAGACAGCCTAATAGAAAATAAATAAATGCATGTTGTAGTTTATTTTGGTAAGAAAATAGTTGATTTGTAAAGCTTTAAATAGATTTTGGGAGTTAAACGTGAACCAACACAATGGGGGGAAAAAGTTAATCCAAAAAGAAACCTGGAAGAAAATAGTTCAGACTTTAAAGAAGGGAAGTTCCTTTTTTATTCTACTTGTATGTTCAAAGTTGATTTTTGAAATATGTTACTTGTTAGTTGAAGTTGATTTGAGGTTTGATTTGATTTCTTAGGTTGGGTGTTTGTATGTTACATTGGGCTAGAGAAGTTTTTTTTTTTCCACTAGTTTTTAAAGTGCTTAAGAATCTTTTCATTCTGGTCAATGGGTGATTCCATGTTTCATTATTAGTGGATTCATACAGTCATCCAGGTTAAGCAAATGTGTATGTCATTAGTATAACAATGTTCTTGGAGTGTGTACATTTACAAAACATGTTGACATATCATTGTTTGAATGAATTGAATTAAATATCTTTAAAAATTTCCATTTACTCATTAAAAGTCCCTTCAGATAATTACATATGGTATATTAGGATATGAAGACGCATTTCAATGATGAAACAAAATGTTCATTCTATTATTTGGGTATAAACTTTCAACATCCAAGTGTTTATAACTTTCTGTAAGACCAGTTTAGTGACATATAAAGACAATAAGGTTTTATAAATCTTTAAGTAAGATCCAGCAACATTAGTTGTATAAGAAAATATGTCATTGGTGTTACATTATTATGACAACTTGTTCGTTTCTATGTTATGATGATTGTTTCTGAAAATTGTTTTAATTTAAGTTTTGATAATGTACTATGGAATCCTTTAATTTTTCAATTGGCAAATAAATGCACTTAATTTGGCTGTATATATGAGTTAGGTTTTAAAAAATCAATGGTGTAACAAAAATGCCATTGGTGTAACACTATTACTACAATATGTTCAATAAATTCATGCTAGGCTTATTTTCATGAAAACTTAAAAAATCTAAGTGTTAAGAATGTTCTATTGAACCCTTTGAATTTGTCAGTTAGCACTAAAGTGCATATAATTTGGCTTTGTCATAGAGTTAGGAGAAACAAGTAATTGGTGTAACAAAATATGTCAGTGGTGTTACAACAATACTACAAAATGTCAATTATATACATTTTAATATCTTTTTCATACCTTAAAAAATCTTACTGTTCAGAATTTGCTATTGAGGTTTTCAAATTTATTGACTAGGAACAAGAGGTACTTAATTTAAACTTTTATTAAAAAATGTCAGTGGTGTAACAAAACATGTCATTGGTGTAACAGTATTCATTGACATTTTACATTAAATTGTTTCATTTTGATAGTATTTGTTTTTTAATGCCAAATGACAGAAACTGGTTCCTTGACGATAGTAAGTAGGTAAATTAAATCATTATATGATTTTTGGTTTGGCTTATTTCTTCAGTAATTTTGCAGGAAGTTCAGTGGTGTAACAGATGTTGTCAGTGGTGTAACAGAATTATCAGTGGTGTAACATGCATGTTTTTGAAAATTTTGATATTTCCTTAAATTAATTTGATAGTTTGACCATCCAATCTTATGCTAACTGAAGGAAACTATTGTAATGATGTGAAAAACGTGTTCAGTCTTAAAGAGCCACTCTGTGATTTTCATAACAGATTCTTTACCTTTGATACGAACCTAAATGTCATATTTGGTGATATAAAATCAAAACATCTTAACTTTGCATTTCCAAAAGACATATATATGACAAATACTGGTTTTCCATGAAAATCGAAAAACAATCTTATAAATGCACAGATGTGTAGATATCACATCCAATATACATGGATGCTAGTTATATAACCTAACAAACACTATCAACTCCTAACTGCCCTCCCGGCTGTTTTAGATAAGTCTCCAAAATTACATTTGACTATTTGACGCGTGCCACTGTCCGGTTTTCGATCATAATTGCGACGTTCTACCTTCATGTTGTCACTGTAAGAAACCCAATAAGCTTTAGAATGTGTCTTTTAACTCTTTTTGGTAACAGTCGATACTTCGCGATCAAATGACACCATTGATTAAGTTTGGCATATATGACGCCAACAACTCATGGAGTGGATCTTTAACGTTTATATATTAGATGAGAAGAATGAAATGCTAACATTTGGTATTTTCCTCATGTCAAGATTGTTTTTGCCAAAATGATGATTAAGTTTTTAAAATAAACAAATAATTCAACTCACATTTCATAAAATATGCTTTTATCTGATAATGACAACAGTCAGAATATTCCTTATTAGACATCAAATTGAGAAAATATTCATACTTTTTGCTTGTTACACCACTGACATTTTTCTCAAATTGATAAATTGTAAGCTTTATTTCTAAGTTATTTTATCACCTTCGTGTGTGCAAATTATCATAAATAGATTTCCCAATTGATTGATCATTGCAAACAATAAAGAAATCATACATTTAGATACATAAAATTTCTGTATTTTCCATGGTCTAAATGTGGCCATTTTTTGAGAATGACCCATCTATAACATTCTAGCTCCCTAAGGGTAGGAAAATACACTTTTACAGCAGTAAGCCCCGCTTCGAAAATATAAGTGCGATAAACTTCAGCTTTGTTTTTTTTCTTGAAGTTTGTGCAACCAAATGCTGCACCAATACATTCCTTATTCATATTCTGACTATTCAAACTTAAGTCTAACCATTTAATCGTTGACAGTTAGAGGGAACGAGCAATGGAATCGGACGGCTATCTCTGTCGTACTGTTTTGGTCGCCATATTGGAACGTCCCTTCCTTACCGAGTACACGACAGTGGATAGGTTCATGGCATGGCGTGGCGTTTGGCATCAGCTCATCTGTAAACTTTTCACTATATGTAAACTTTTCACTATATCATCTTCTCCAGAACCATTGACTCTGGAAATCTGAAATCTTGTGTTTCTGTGACTGATAGGGATTCTAATTAATAGATTTGATGATCTTCTTCAAGAAATGAAGGATTGAAAAATATAAACATGTGTTACTTTATAAAAAAAAAAGCCATCAAAATTTCGATCTAATTAAAAAAAATCTTGGCTGATTAGTACTCACCTACAATAAGCATAACTTCCTGTGTAGCTGAAAGGTTTCTTCTTGTGTGTGTATTGATGGTTCACTCTGAAACAATAATTGGCAAGTTTTAATACTTGTACAAATAACCAATAACAACTTTAAATGATTTCATCATGTAAAAAATTATATCCAAGGAATTACATATATTTATTACACATATTTATACCCCCGAGACTAAGTAATTCGTCCGCTACTGAGTAATTCGTAGCGGGGGTAAATAGCGGTCATTCCGTCCGTCTGTCTGTCCTTCTGTCCGGTCAATTTACTGACTTGCTTGACTTAAACTTGTTAACTATACCCTTGTCTACAGTTTGGACCACTTTTGAATTTTCGGGAATTCTTTTTTTTGTCGTTTCCATGGAAACGTCACTTTTTGGACTAAGTTATATGGTGTACAATGGGGACAGATTTTCTCAGAAACTATTACACCTAGAGATGTGCAATTTTGGTTACGGATACACCTGATGATACTCTTGATCGAGCCATTTCCAAAATTTTTTTTTAAAAAGAGTTCTGGCCCCTTGCTTCTGAACTTGGACTTGGAGCGATTACCTGATTTGATGCCTCAGTGGGAAAAAGTTTTCTCAGACAGTTTCACACTAAGGTGAATGAAATTTTGGTTTGGACACATCTTTTTGACAGACTTGTGGCCCTTGATTGTGCATTTGGACTTGACAGGACAGATCGTTTTTCCAATGGGGACACATTTACTCTAAAACTATTACAGTAACTTTTATTAAATCGGGTTATCCAGAATCATATTAATTCAGACTAGATGGAGAAGAAATCAAATGAGCTGCGGGGGTATGTGAGCCCTGCTCACTTTTCTCTTGTAATCATAAGTATTGTATACAAAATCATAGTTTTACTATCGACTCCACAGGTTGACAGAAAAACAACCTATGGATTGTGGTTGCCTCTTATTCTGATGTTACATGTTTTATAAGAGGAGTCTTTAAGAGAAAAGAATAAGTGTTAATTTGATCAAATTAATTATTGAAATAAAATACGGTAGTTACCCATAGCGATATCCTTTTGTCTTGGCTTATACCCATTCCCATTGCTCTTGACTTCCAGTCAGTAATTTTTAGTTCTTTACTTCCTCTGTTAGTATACAGACAGGACGTCTATGCAGTGAGAGGAAAATTATTCTTTGTTTTGACTTGTTCGTAGATTAAATGAGTGACTTGTCAAATTTATGTCGGAAAAAGATCCCCATTCTTTGTGTTTTGCTTGTTCTACCTTTTTCTGTGAAATTGATAATCGATATCTACTTTGCTGTGATTTACCTGATGAAGCATGGGGGAAAAACCTTTCAAACCAAGCCTAAGAAAAGGAAGCTTCCTACCACTTCCGATGAAAAAATGAAACCTTGTGTACAGACTTCTTAGCTGATGGGGATTCTTATTTATAGATTTGGTGACCATTTGACGGGTAATTAAGGCCACAGTGGCAAGACCTATTTTCATCAAGAGGCCTTGAAAGCTCAAACCCTTATACAGACTTTTTAGGTGATGGGTATTCTAATTTACCGATTTGGTGATTAGGGGTCACAGGGGCTGAGCCTTAAAAAAATTATTTTCATCCTCTCCAGAAGCAAGAGGACTAGATAGACAGTGGGTTGACTGATAAAATTTTCCAACTTTGAGAACACAAAGTTTTGGTTTCAGAATAGTAGGTATAAATGAGGGTTTCGGTACAACAAAGACCAAAACATATTTTCTCATTAACCTTACTTCAAAACTACTTCGTAGTTTTTACCTGTAATGTACCTAGCGGCGTACGGGCTTCAGTGGCTATTCAGGGAGCCCAGGATGACCCGGTTAAGCGGCCCGGTGGCACGGGTCTACCTGCAGCTGCTGGCGAGGCGGGTGGCCGCACTTCTCCACAGATGGTCCGTGATCATAAGCAGGATTTCATTAGCATTGACAATCCACCTTTCATTCCCGTGCTTCATAACTCGAACAGACTCACGGACTTGTGTCATTCTTCCACGGACACGGAATCCATGGATTTTACGGTGTCAAGCCATGAAGGACAGTTAATTATCCCATCGGATGAGCGCTCATTCCCTCTTGTTCCAGAGTGGAATTTTGCGGATAAACTCCAATACTTGCACCGGTTGAAACCTTGTACGGCTCTTATTCCCGCGGATGAACCTGCCTCTCCTAGGCCTGATGAGTTGGGGGACTCGGGGTCCCTACCCCCCTCCCGTCCATCCAAGTTTTCTCTGCCACATTCTTCTGTCATCAAGACGGCTTGCAACGGGATTAATGACAAGCTTGCCAATTAATCCGGACAGCTTTCCATTCCCAAGTATAGGCCGAAGTCAGCTTATTTGATTCACAACAGGTTCGTGTCCCCGGAGTTGCCTGTATTGGATAAGGATTTTGCTAGACTTAACCCCCGTGCCCCGTCTGCTAATCAGTTTCAGTTTTCGAGATTGGGCTTGATGGAGATTGATCGTAATGTACGCCTATCTCAGGATTTAGCCTCAGCCTCTTCGAACTCGATGTCTCGCATCCTTTTAGCGGAAAGGCAACAGCATATCTCGCGAGTTCGGGATCTACCTACAGACGTAAAGGACTCTCTCTTAGCTCAACCTGTTCAAGCACCGTCTCTCTTTAATGGAGCATGCACTCAGGCTAGCGAATCGCAGGATGCTATGACTACCACAGGGGCGTGTATCGCTTAGAAATAGCTTTAGAAAGACATATATACCCATAGACCCTACCCTACTACTATATAAAAGGAAAGGGATGTAACGACCAAACCACCCCATGCTCGAACAAAGTCAGTTTTCGCATTCAAAATAATTTTTCTGGACAAATTGTTCACTACGATTCGAAAGCTAAATGATTTCCCTACAAAAGGAGCTATGGATTGTCAAAATCGGGTAATTATTTCAAAAGTTACATGCAACGACGCCCCGAAAATCTCTACCGCCAGATTTTCAGGCCAAAATCCCCACTCACGAAAAACAGCAAAAACTCACCGTTTAACATCGTTTATTGATCCCAGCAATGTTGACAACACCAATGTAGAGCTCGATTCGATCGGCGACATCGAACTACATGTTCACAATATGAGAACAGCACCTAATTATTATTTCTACGAGTGCTAGCAGACATTATATAAAAAATCATCTGCCTTGCGGTTGTCTTGTCCACCATAACAGTGGCCTTGACATTCATTTGACCTCGTAGCCGCAGCAAATAAGTAAGTGAGCGAACTCCGAACTCTGATCGAACTCCTCACAGTCCTTTCAATACTATGTTTGTAAACAACACAACGTGGTCGAAAAACGTTTAGGATTTTTTAGACGTGTCCACCTTACCACAAGCAACTGGAGCTGTTATTTTTTGGAAATTAGTCACATATAGTAATTTAAGAGAGCCTTTTGTAAGAGTTTAAATTTTTATGTCTGAATCGGCAAAAGAAAAAAACGATTCTCCAACTCCAGGCGCTTCGAATCACTTCTCTCCGCTGCTGGGAATAATTAATGGACCGATGCCTTCAAATTGCGAAGCCTCCATCAGGTAAGCATCGGCGTATACGATGTTTTCACTGATAATTATATTTTTTTCTTTAATTGCCATCAATCTATCATTTTAACATCAATTTATTATTTTACTTTAGTGATTGTTTATACATCTAAACATCATAAAAAGTTATTTATAAATGTAATTACTTTGCCAATATTCCATTAAAAAAAACCCAATAAGACAGGCATAATTGATTATTGATTTTAGATGAAAGTGCCATTTTTTTTAACATTTAACAATAATACCAACTTTATCGATTAGGTATGCATGCCTTTTGAAAATTTGAAGGTGCTATATCTGTATATGATTATAAAATATATATGTAGAATAGGTAAATGATAAGTTAAATTAAGTTTGAAACCATTTTAACAAAAGTCTAAGTCATGATTTTTATTTTGGATTTCAGATGAAGGCATGTCACAGACATAAACAGTAAGTATTTGATTGAGAATTTATGTCATTTTAATGATCTGGTTATCAATTTGATATAACACCATCAAATGTATTTACCAGCACTTCTATTTATAAGCTGCTAAATATTTGATTTTTATTCAAGACTGTTAGAATACCTGAATTATTTCCATTTTGTAATATCATTTTTATACATGTAGATAAAAGATTGAGCCTTCCATATTACACTTACAAACTGATGGTGACAGCTGGTTAATAGCCTTCTGGCTTTTTGTAGTAAATATCAAATATATGATCATGTACATATCTATTCATTCAGGTAAAAGTTTCTAAAGAGAGTAGCAGAGCAAGTATGGTTTTAATTTGACAAGCACAAATACATGACGTAGCCTAGAATTATCCAAACAAAAATTAATTTAAGAAATAAAGCGATGAAATGTACATTGTTTAAAATATAGAAGTGTTTTTTCAAAAATGATTCTCTCTTCGCAGGCATATGTCTCAATACAGGAGGAGAGAGTGTGGAGACACTTTTCCATCATTATTTGAAAGTTCCAGGTAAGCACAACAGCCACAATCTAAAGATTTGAATACTTTTTTTAATTTTCTGTTAATGTATTTCAGCAGATAATGTAGAGTTTTAGATATATGCCACTGAGACATGATCCATTTGAAATATGTTTCTCAAGGTAATTTTTTAGATATATTATTTTACCATGAGTGAGAAAAGGGAAGACAATTGTCACAACAGGTTTAATGGGAGGAGAGGTAGTGGAAGGGCCTAACCATGGGGGGGGGGGGGGGGGGGGGGGGGGGGAATGGGGGAATTAGCAGATAACAAGGGGGCTTTAGGGTTATTGGTTAGGTACCATGTCTCAAGCTGTTGTTAATGCTGTATGAAACTTTTTGGGTGAAAAGTGTCACTTTGTTTCTAGAGTTTGATTGAGCAATTCTGTAAAAGAGGCAAAAGAAATCCAACTTAAATTTAAAACCTATTTGTTTCAGCTATCTTAAAAGCAAAATGTTGTAATCATAGATGTTTATACAACACACCTTTACCAATGTAGATTATGATTAACCAAATATTAAGTTCCATGATTGTTTGAATTATGAGAGCAACCACTTTGACTATACTTTGTTATTTAAAATGTTAGTTTGTAACACTAAATACAATTAATATTGCAGTACTTGAGGAGCTATAATGACAATGGAACAATCTTTTTTTGCCTCATATTTAATTTGGTTCCAATTTATATTTTTCAGTTACAAGATTCGATATCAAGAGGGGACAGTTTAATCTGGAGAATATCCTTGCTGCATACATGGAAAAGAATCTCTAATACATGGACACTCTTGAAAATTTTCTGCTATTGTAATTCAATAAAATCTTCAAATAATATAAATAAATTGACTATCAATGAATTTATTTGTGAGGATTCTTTAATATGTTTTTGTATATATACAGACATACAAGTGAGTCCCCAATTAAGAAAACAATACATTTACTTTCATCACTTATATCCAATTATATTGATTGTATTGAATTCAATTGATTCTTATTATTTGATATGTGATCATTATAGGTGCCATTAACCTTCAAAGAACTCAATGTGTGTTTTGAGGAGTATAAAATAGTTATTTCATGTGTTTAATACATGAATTTCTAGCCACCTATGGATAACACCTCCCTTTTCAAAGTTTTAGTTTAATACCATTAACCATGAGTAATTGTTAAGACTTTGCATAACTTAGATGATCAGTAGGTTGTACTTCATAAAAGCCTTTCATGATGTTTTTATGAATATTTAAAAGGTTGAGTTGGTAAATTTTAAAGGATGTTCCATACTGAATACAAATACTTTTATGACTATAATATACACAATAATAGGCAAGGAAAGTTTATTTTGGCACAACTTGTAATGAGTGCTTAACAGTAGGTGAAGTATGGGCTACAAATCAAATCTGTCTGTTTCGTGGTGGATATATAACAGATGATGTACAAAGAATGTGTTTTTAGATTTTCATTTATAATTTCTACATCAAATATTCAATGCCAATTGAATGAAACTGCAACTGATTCAATTTCACTTTCACCTCATCTAGCCTGACATGGGACAGAGTCCTAATATAATTTTGAGTACCAATTCCTTGACTACTAAGGATCTAAATTTATTAATTTGGTGACCTAAGAAAGGCCTCCTAAAACCTATTTTCATTTTTTTCTCCTGAAGATGATAGTGATGATCTTCTAATGAGGATTCTAAACTATATATTATATATCTTGTTTGTCCCCCACTAAAGTCACACAGGTCATAACCTTATAAATATCTTCTTCTTAAATAATCTTAATAAAGCTAAGAAAGATTGAATATTTGTATGCTCCATAAGCGATTGGTATTATAATACTATGGTCTAGTGATAATAGATTTTAAAGCCTGATCAGCTCCAGGGTCATGACTCTATTCTTTTAAAACTAAGAAAAATATTACAGAACTGATGTGCCTCTGCGCCTGTGAACCTTGTAGAAAGGTTGAGTGTGTATCACTGTTAAGGTTTGTGTTATTATATCAAGCTCAACTCAAATTAATTTCAGTGAGCATAATTAATTTCTTTGAAGTGTAAAAAAGGTAGAGACATCATTTGATTACCATTACCATTACAGACATGTTTATGAAACTAAAGAGTTTATTGCTTGCAAGGCAAACAAATTCTGGACATTTTGGGGAAAATGCCCCCATACGCAAATATTCTAAAAAATATAACTAAATCAGATTTATTGCATTTGAAACAGCAATTAAAGATACAAGTACTGTGCCAGTCTGGAGATCTGTCACTTCAGACATGCTTTTTTTGACCTTATACATAATAAAATATACTGATCACTTTCAGAATGCAATTTATTCTCTTATTTATTGGACACACTGTTAATGTTTGTTCCTTTATCGGGGAGAGACAGGCCTTATTTTAGTAAAAAGATACCTATCATTGAATTCTCTCTGCCAACAGGACTATTTGTTTTCAACTTAATCAATTCACCTTTTAATGAGGCATAAATATCTACCTTTCAACTGAAGTTATAAGAAAAGTTATTTTTTCAACATGATTATACATAACTGTTAATAAGTTTTAATGCAGCATGTTGTAACTTAATTTGTTTTTGTTATTTTAATCTTTTAACTATGAAAATCAAAATTGCTTCCAATAAAGAAAACTAAGGTAACCTTCCAAGCGAGGCATTGCATTTATGCCCCTAACCACCAGGGTGGTTGAACAGTATGAATTACAAAATACAAGTCATTATCAATGATTGCTATCCACATCTTTTATAATTTACATGATCTCACTCCTGAGCCAAGCCAATATTGATAAAAAAATATATAATTCTGTCTGACCTCTGAAAAATAAATATCCCTTTTTTTGTCGAACACAGTTTTGATAATATTTAAATTATATCACTATTGTTTAAATCACCTATCTAATGGTAAACTTATTTTATTAAACAATGTATCTGAACTGCACATCAAATATTCAACATGGAAGTAGTTTATCTAGAATTAGGAGTTGCTTTCAAATTTGCCTTTGAGATTCAAACCTCTTTACAATTTCTTTTAATTTTTGAATATTTTCTTTTCCAATTATAAAAAATAACTGAGTTTTAAAAATATATGCTTTAATTTAGAAGGATAGCAAAATATATTAAGTTAATGTAGGTAACAGGTTCATATTATATATGCCATCACTTTTTGGAGAAAAAGATCAAAACAATATTTTTAGGTAAACCGAGTAAAAGTTGTTAATATTCTTTAATAAAACATGAAAAATCATACTAATAAGTATATTGTTGTACATAAATTATTAAAAAAAATTATTTTCAATTAAATCAAAGGTAATGTTTCGTTTTTCTAACGATTCGTTTGAAATTTTGACATTTGCCAGTCGACTAATTACATATTTCTGGAACGTTTAAAAAAAATTATAATTTGACCCATAGTTATAAAGAATAAGTTTATTTAATATTTTGGACTCATTATAACACACATGACTGCAGAAGGGAATTTAAAAGAAAATACTCAATGTTAATTTCTACCAAATCCTTTAATTTGTAAATTTGCTGCGGCTACGAGGTCAAATGAATGTCAAGGCCACTGTTATGGTGGACAAGACAACCGCAAGGCAGATGATTTTTTATATAATGTCTGCTAGCACTCGTAGAAATAATTAGGTGCTGTTCTCATATTGTGAACATGTAGTTCGATGTCGCCGATCGAATCGAGCTCTACATTGGTGTTGTCAACATTGCTGGGATCAATAAACGATGTTAAACGGTGAGTTTTTGCTGTTTTTCGTGAGTGGGGATTTTGGCCTGAAAATCTGGCGGTAGCGATTTTCGGGGCGTCGTTGCATGTAACTTTTGAAATAATTACCCGATTTTGACAATCCATAGCTCCTTTTGTAGGGAAATCATTTAGCTTTCGAATCGTAGTGAACAATTTGTCCAGAAAAATTATTTTGGATGCGAAAACTGACTTTGTTCGAGCATGGGGTGGTTTGGTCGTTATATCCCTTTCCTTTTATATAGTAGTAGGGTAGGGTCTATGGGTATATATGTCTTTCTAAAGCTATTTCTAAGCGATACACGCCCCTGTGATGACTACCAAGTCCCTTAATCAAAAGCTCACTCAAGCCTTGATATCTAGAGGTTCTTTCCAGTGACATCGTCGTGGGAACTCAAACCCTTACAACCGCTTCCGTCCCTCGACATATCCTTGACAATTCCCTTCCCTCAGCTGACCTTCCACTCTGCAGTGGGGGGCCGTCTGGGTCGATTCTTACGGAATTTGGAGACACTGTCCGACGATCAGTGGATCCTGTCGATCATCGCCAGAGGCTACATCCTTCAGTGGGATCGAATTCCGACAGTTGCCGTCCATCCTCAAGGGGAAAGATTCTTCCTTCAAGGGCCCAAGTTACAAGCTGCTCTTACTGCCATCGAGCAACTCTTGGAGAAGGACGCCATTATGGAGTTGGATTCTGCCGACGTTTCGCCAGGCTTTTACTCTCCCGTTTTTCTTGTGCCAAAGAAGGACACAGTAGAAATGAGAATGATTATAGATCTAAAAGTGCTTAACAAATCCTTCCTAAGCAGACCTCCCAAGTTCTCTATGGAATCCCTCAACAACATCCGCAAACTGATTCTTCCACAGTCCTTGTTTGCCAGCCTCGACTTGAAGGATGCATACTTACACATCCCTATCCGTCTCAAATCCCGGAAGTTCCTTCGTTTTGCCCTCAACAACCGCCGGTTCCCATTCAAGGTGCTTCCTTTCGGGATCTCCATTGCCCCATGGCTGTTCACCAAGTCACAGCCCCGGTTCTCCAGTTCCTTCACTTAAATTACGTGTTCATTCACGGGTACCTAGACGATTTTTTGCTACGTCATCAGGATCAATCTACCCTCCGATACCACCTGAGGCTGGTCAGTCATGTTTTCACCCACTTGGGCTGGATTATTCATCCGGACAAGTCGGAGTTCAACCCATTTTTTCGGATCAAGTTCCTGGGAGCCATGTTGGATTCGACAACCTCAACCATTGCTCCATCGGAGGCCCGTTGGACAACGATACAGTCTTCAATCCAACTTCTAACGGATACGAGCAAGAAACATTCTCTCAGGAGATGGATGTCTCTGGTGGGTTCTCTTACGTCGGTTGAGGCCTTCACCACGCGCGGTCGGCTAAACCTGCGCCACATTCAATCTTGGATCAACAGCTGCCGTCATCTCCCTCTGGACTCCAAGATTGTGCCTACAAACCTGGTTTGCCGGAAACTTCAGTGGTGGACCTTGCGCACGCACGTCATGTCAGGCTGCCCATTTATTCTTCCTCCGCCTCAACACACGATCTACACAGATGCGTCGAACGCGGGCTGGGGTGCACATTGGAATCAGCACATTTTAAGCGGGCCCTGGAGCCAATCGGATTCCCTTCTTCACATCAATTTGCTCGAGATGAAGGCGGTGATCTTGGCTCTCTCCAACTGGAAAGCTCTACTCCATGGTTCAAGTGTTGTGATTGCAACGGACAACTCCACTGTGGTTGCGTATATCAACAAGTTAGGAGGCACGAGATCAGCTCCTCTGATGAAACTCACCAGGGATCTTTATGCTCTGGTAGACGCATGGTTCATAACTCTTCAAGCCAGGCACATTCCCGGGAAACTGAACTTCCTAGCGGACTCTCTGTCCAGGAAAAATCTGATTGTGTCGTCAGAATGGACGATCCACCCTCAAGTTTTGAATCTGATCGCCGACAGATGGGAGAAGCCTCAAGTAGATCTGTTTGCGACGGCACTAAATTTCAGACTCCCTTGTTACGTGAGCCCGGTTCCGGATCCCAAGGCTCTGGCAGTGGACGCGCTGTCAATGTCCTGGGACAATCTCATAGCCTATGCCTTTCCTCCATTCAAGTTGATTCCAGATGTTCTCAACAAAGTGAGGCAACACAATTGCATCGTGTATCTGCTAGCTCCGGCGTGGCCCAAGAGGGCGTGGTTTCCATCGATGATCGATCTACTCATGGAACCCCCGTTAAAACTTCCTCTGTGGTGGAATCTGCTCCAACAGCCGAGGTGGCAACCGGACAACATAAACCTCCAGGCATTCAATCTTCACGTATGGAAATTATCCAAAGAATGCTGCGAGAACGCGGTTATGCGCAGGCAACTTCTGACGCTATTTCAAGATCCATCAGACCTTCCAAGTCTGCGCTCTACGACCATAAGTGGATCAAGTTCCAGCAGTGGAGAAGAGACAGAGGTGTGGCCAAGCTCCCCTTGACCTTACCTATGATAGCAGATTTCCTAAATCACTTACGCCAGGATTGCAACTTAAAAGCGGGCACAATTGAAGGCTATAGATCGGCAATCGCCTCAGTCACAGATCTCGATGGTCTAGCTATCGGCTCGGACGTTACTCTCGCTAAGCTAATATAGTCGTTCAAGCTTCAGGACATTAAGTCGCCAAATACTTTCCCCAAATGGGACCTTCTGTTCGTGCTGCAATCCTTGCAACGTGCTCCATACGAACCCTTGTATGCCACTTCTCTCAAGTTTCTTGCATGGAAAACAGCTTTTTTGATTGCCTTTGCTTCGGCCGCCAGAGTATTGGAGATGCATGCAATATATACATCCTCCATTGATTTTGCTCATAGATATACGTCAGTGTCGTTCAGAGCCTTGCCAGAATTTCTTGCAAAAAATCAGTCTACGGCCGCTGGTCCCTTGGGGGCCAGGGTTTACTCCTTTCCGGCTCTCCCTGTGCCTAATGACGCAAAAAACAAAGCGCGTACTCTCTGCCGGGTGCGAGCTTTACGTTGGTACATGGATAGGACGCATTCCATCAGGAAAGGTAGAAGACGCCTCTTTATTCCCAGCAAACCGGGTCTGTCGACAGAAATTACCAAAAATACCATTGCTTCTTGGCTTCGTAAGACCATCTCCTTGTCCTATTCTACAGCAGATCAAGAGACAGTAGATGCCAAGTTCTCACCTCATGAGATTCGAGCGCTCTCGACTTCTCTAGCAGCCTGGAAGTCTGTTTCCATCGACCAAATAGTCACTTCATGTCAGTGGAAGTCCTCTAGCGCCTTCACCAGGGCCTATCTTCGGGACATGTCCTCCTTGTTTGGAGGCCTGTCCTCGCTGGGACCATTGGTGGCGGCTCAGCACCTCTTCGCCTGAACCCCCTCCTAGGGTGGGGAAAAAGGGGGGGAAGTTCGCGAGGGCGAGTGATTTCCAGTCCCATCCTATCGCCGGAGATGGTGGACTTCAACCACTACATCAGGTGGGCATGTCTTCAGTTCAGAGTTATTTCGCACAATACTAAGGAGTGGGTAGTTTCGCCATGTTCAACCTTAATATCTCGTTGAGTTGGTGCTTTAGTGACATGGTATAATCACTCTTTGGGATGTATTAATCCGCCTTGTTCGAAGTTCAAGTATTAATCCTCCCTAGCACCTCCTACCTTATTAACATAATAATTACGGAGTGGAGAGTACAGACTAGAGCGGGAAAATTTATTGTAATTGAAATTCCTTTCCAGCTATTGGCGGCTATTTCGTGCCGAAATTATCCTGAATTACGTTTCCTTCACAATCCTTATTAGGATTTATAGTAATTGTACTCTAGAAGTGGTAAATTAGCCTTCGGTATGATCTTTTCAAGGATTAACCTTGGGAATCCTCGCCAAAATTACGCAATTATTGCGATTTTCCCATAGTTTCGCACTAAAATTAACCTTTATTCGGGATATTTTGGGACGAAATTGATAAATTTACTGTTATTCTTAACGATTATCTCCCCTAGTTGTCAAGTTATAAGCGAAATTACGCTAGTTGGGAGAGTTATTAAAACTATTTACATACCCTTTGGAGGTCTGGATACCCTCCTCCTTACTTGGTATTCTGTCAATGTTGGTTTAGAGGTAAGGTTTTTCGCAATAATTATGAAACAATCACAATTATTGTTGGTAATTATAAGAAAACTTACCTCTAAACCAAAGGTTTACTCCCACCCTCCTCCCCGTTATCCAGCTCTCCGTACTTCGAAAAGAATGACAGTTGAGTTTGGAATTCAAGGGAGGTAACTCAGGGGAGATAATCGGGGAAGAACAATACGCACACCACTAAAAAAAATTTTATTCTCACGCTCTGTACGATCTCTCCGAAAGAGAGATATAAGTCAATGTTGGTTTAGAGGTAAGTTTTCTTATAATTACTAACAATAATTGTGATTGTTTCATTTTAAAAGCAAATTGTTTTCACAATTTTGTTCAGAATAAAATTTTGTACCTGAAAAAAATTTAGGAGCATGACTGGGATTTCGTTCCAGCAAACGAGGACTTGTTATAGGCTGAGCTCATTGAATTTTTTTTTTAAATGAACATATTCTCAGTAATTGCAATTTCTTACAGAACCATGCAGATTATTTCCGTTCTGATGATTTAACAAACGTATCGTTATAAAATTTTCACTGAAATTTACGAAATCTTTTCACCTTTCTATGTTCCAAATGATTAAATAACATTGATTATTTCTTAATCTAAAGTGAGAATACATTTTTGCAACTGAGTGTTGAAGGTTTTATTTTCGATCTCAAATAATCATGAAATACAATCAAACATCCACTCCAAGGCGCATCGGGGAAATTGTCAAAGTCGCGTGATATCTGCACCAGTCATCAGACCCATATTTTGTTTGTATTTTTCGCAGTAATTTCGGGGAATTTAGCTAAAATAAGATGTTTTTGGATGTTTGAAATTTACTTCTTTGCAATTCTTTAAAATTTTATGGATGTAAAAAAAGTGTGTATTATAACACAAACAAATTGTTTGAGATGGTCCCCTTGACATACCGTGTCATGGCGTGCCTTACATTTGCAGTCATTTTTGAGAATTAACACTCGCCATTTTGTAATAATGGTTTTCCGATGATAAATAGAATAACCCTCGTGTCTTCTGATGTCAAATATATCGACACTAGATGATAAAAGTAAAAATAAGCCCGGCAAGCTTCGGATTATGTAACTTTCATCAACTCATGTTGATATATATTTGATCTATATAAATTCTTCAAAAAAAGCAACTTGACACTGACTTTTAAAGTTCAATATAAAGACCACAGATACAAGTTAAGCATTGAAATGAAAACTAAAACGCTGTTTGAAGATCTCTGTTCAGTAAATTTTATTCAGAATAAGCATGGTCTTGAAATGCATAGGTGCACAAGTGTTTCAACATCACAGCTAGGGGTGCACAAATGTCAGTATCGGGTATGGCCACCATTGGCATTGATTATTGCTTGGCACCGACGACCCATGAATGCAATCAAGTTGTCAATCACAGCCTGTGGAATGTTCTGCCATTCGTTCTGAAGTGCTGCAAGAAGTCCTGGAAGTGTTTGGGGTGGTGGATTCCTACTGCGCACGCGTCGATCCAGTTCGTCCCAGAGATGCTCAATTGGTGACAAATCTGGTGACCTTGCTGGCCATGTTACGCTGTAAAAAGTCTTGACAAACACGTGCAACGTGGTCGAGCATTGCCCTGCTGAAAGAGACCACCATAGACGTTGACGTGAGGAATAACGTAAGGCTGTAGGATCAAGTCCCTATACCTGTGAGGTTACCCACAACATGCACAAGGGGTGTCCTAACACCGTGACGAATCCCCGCCCACACCATTACACTCCCACCTCCAAATGGGACAACCTCCTGAACACGGTTGGCAGCATAACGTTCTCCACACATTCTATACACATGCTCGTCCATCACTTCCTCAAAGCAGAAAACGGGACTCATAAGTGAAGAGAACGGTTCTCCACCTTGCACGTGCCCTTTTCATCCTCTGTTGACACCACTGGAGATGTTCCACCAGATGACGTTGCGTTAAAACGGGACGTCGTGGAGAAAGTCCAGCCTCTCTCAGTCTGTTGGGTACCATTTGGTCGGAAATTCGACGCAGGCCTGGTATCTGCGTTTTTGTTGAAGTTGCTGTCCTGGTGCGTTCCCGAAGGTGGAGCAGTCGGATGTACCTATCGTGGGCCCGAGTGGTCACCCTTGGTCTGCCCGACCTTGGCCTATCATCAACGCTGTTTCGGGTGTTGAAATGGGTCCACAATGAAGAGATGGTCTGTCTGGACACGCCAAAGTGTGTTGCAACATCTCACTGCGTCGCTCCTGCTTGCAGTCTGCCAATAGCGTTGTTGCATTGCGCTCTGTTCAGTCTTGGCATTCTTCAGGTCGCTGTACCGATGTTGTGAAGTCTGAATGAACAGCGGCTGATATGGCTTTTTATACCCCTAAAGCAGACGTGTCTGCATGTAAACCTTCATGATCCCATGCTGCACGTGCTTTGGCAGAAAATGCATTTGGACGAATATATTTACACTTTTGAGCAAGCCTTTCTTTAAATTACGGGCATGTATCATGAAAAAAATTGACCCGTTTCGAAAAAATCAATTTCGCATGAATGTCAAGTTTCTTTTTTTGAAGAGTTTGTTATAAGGTTACCTAATTATCCCAGCACCTAATCTGCAAGTATTGACACATTTAACTATTAATACAAAGTGTAGAAAATATACAAATGGCGAAAAATAACATGATAAAATAATGTTAAAGGGACACAGTATGTTTCATGATTTTTTTTATGTGGGTTTAGTAAGAGCCAAAATACCTTGTGACCTGAGCTTTCTTAAAATTGATGAAATAACACCATTTATTAAATTTTATATATTTCACTTTAACAACTTACTCTGTGCCCCTTAAAAATGTCCTGTTCATAGTTTCATTATCAATTTCTCATAGTATACACGGTTGAGTGTCAATTTCGAGCCCAGTTAGTGTGTGTTAGTGTTTTCTCTCATTGAAATATAAATATTTACTGGCATGTTCAACTTGCGTTTTAGGCGTGTACATCATCAATTTGAAAAAGACTTGGGAAAAGATGCTGTTGGCTGCAAGAGCCATCGCTGCCATTGAAAACCCGGCAGATGTGTGTGTTATTTCTGCTCGTCCATATGGTCAGCGTGCAGTTCTCAAGTTTGCTGCAGCCACTGGTTCAACACCTATAGCTGGACGATTTACTCCGGGTACATTTACCAATCAAATTCAGGTTTGTATACTTATTGTTTTGTCACTTTTTATACCCCCACTACGAAGTAGCGTCCGTCCGTCTGGTCAATTTACTCAAAAACTGTTAGGTTTAGATCAACCAAACTTTGCACAATTGTTAACCATAACCTTTTGTACAGTTTAGACTACTTTTGAATTTTCTGGAATTCAATTTTTTTTCCCCCAATGTCATTTTTTGGACTTGGTTATATGGTGTTCAATGAGGACAGATTTCTCAGAAGCTGTTACTCCTAAAGGAGTGAAATTTTGGTTATGGATACACTTGATGATACTCTTGATCGACGTCAAAAGCCATTTCCGAAAATTTATTATTCAAAGAGTTATGGCCCTTGATTGCTCAATTTAACTTTGAGGAATTAACACATCTGATACTCCAATGGGGACAGATTTCTTGAGAAACTATTACACCTAGAGGAGTGAAATTTTGGTTATGGATACACCTGATGATACTCTTGATCGAGTTTAAAAGCCATTTCCAAAATTTTATTTTTTAAAGAGTTGTGGCCCCTTGCTTCTGAACTTGGACTTGGAGCGATTACCTGATTTGATGCCTCAGTGGGGAAAAGTTTTCTCAGTTTCACACTAAGGTGAATGAAATTTTGGTTTTGGACACATCTGTTGATGCTCTTAATCGAGTTCGAAAGCCATTTCCAAAATATTTTTGACAGACTTGTGGCCCTTGATTGTGCAATTGGACTTGACAGGACAGATCGTTTTTCCAATGGGGACACATTTACTCTAAAACTATTACAGTAACTTTTATTAAATCAGGTTATCCAGAATCATATTAATTCAGACTAGAGGGAGAAAAATCAGACCGGCTGCGGGGGTATGTGAGCCATGCTCACTTTTTTCTTGTTGAACAATCCAAGGAACAAATTCGCAGATTGAAGTTAAATCAATATATTCTGCTACAATGATTGGTTTATGTTCTTCATCGAATCCATTTATTGTAATTCTATTTTACTCCTCGGAAGATTTCATCTATGCACACCCAAAGGGAAGCGTGTAGAGAATTCCCAGTCTTATAGTAACAAAACATCAAACTATGTTAAGCCTCCAACAAGGCATTCATGCAGGAGGGGCATTTTGGCATGAGATTTAACTGGTCATTTAGTTATGTTCTACCAGGGCTTGTGATAATAATAGTAATAACTAGGACTGCCGAAGCAGTACTTAGGTCTTCAAGACTTCCTTTTTGACCTTCACAGTGTTTGACCTTCATACATTGTTTGACCTTCACATGCTTTTTTTGTCTTAGTGGTAAACAGTAACTTATGTATGTGACCAAATGTCATTAGCAAACTGTGATTATTGCAAAGAAGTTGAAAATGCAAAAAAAACTATGCTATTTATGAATTCGTCATGATTAACCTTTTTGTTTGATCTGTATTGGCGCTTCATTCAAAACAAGTTTCAAGTATATAGGTGCATTTTAAAAGAATTACCCCATGTTAAAGTTTGGTTTGAAAGATTTTCCTGATTTTGAGCCTTAATTGTGAACGGAAATGACTGTTCGCAATCAATGTTTGAACATTTCTGTCAAGTCCACATACAGGTCTTACATCCCTGAAAAAAATGGTGCAATTGTGAGTCTAACTTTTGAGTTGCCGCCCCTTGAACATGGTCACAGGAGCTAAGTCGCCCGAATTTGAAGGGTTGCTGAGAAAAAATTATTTAGGTTGGGACGTTTTATATTAGGAATTCAAGAGTACAATGCGTCAGCTACATTCAGTATGATTTTCAGCTCTCTACTGCATGTATCTTCAGAGAAAATTGTCAAAGGTGCATGGGGTGCGGAAATTAAAAAAAGTGAAAAAAAGCAATATAGTGGCGAAAGTATGCATGCTACGAATTCGCCATGATTTACTTTTTTGCTGTGAATGTAATCGCGCATTTTTTAAAAAAAAGTTGCAAATCTCTTAAGTACATTTTGAAAAAATTTCCAATGTTAATTTTGAAAATTTATAGTGGGACTGTGCCTTTAACGCATGATCCAATTAAGCCCAAAAGCTTTGCCTGTCTGTTTCTCAGTAAGGTCTATATGCATACCAAATTTGGTCGAATTTGAAGCAGCTGTTCTGGCTGTATCCGTGTCGCAAAAAAAGTACAAATAATAAAGAATAATAAGAACTTGAAGAAATCGGATAATAACAATAGGTCTTTCAGACTTTGTCTTGAAGACCTAATGATAGGGAAGGGTATTCCAAAATGATTCAAATTTTCCAAAATGATTCAAATTTAAAATGGTACTGTCAAAGTAGAAACTGTTTTTAGGAGATACAAAGGTAAACCAAGGTTGAATGTTAAGTAGGTCAATTTACTTATTTACATGTTAAATTGGACACAGAATTTAGCTTTTACTTTAAAAGCCACATGAAAATTCATGAAACATACTCTTTCACCCTTTATTGGTATACTGCCGGTGATACCGATAATGCAAATCTGAAATCTTGACACAATTCTGTTGAAAATCACACATGTTGTTGCCCAACTCACAATATTTGTTTACCAATGCAAACCTATTGTTTTGCAGGGTTGGCAATAAGAAAGATTTAGAGATAGGCTAGAGAAAATGGTATATTCAAAATAACTAGAGAGCAACATATATTTTCGTACAACAATTGCAAAAAAAAAGTTTTGTAGTGAAAACTCCATCTTGGGTTGTCACTGTAATATTAACCCTGGATTTTAATGATGGCCGTAGTCCAAACTTGGTTGTATAGATTATTTTGATTTTTGACTTACATCAAGAGGTCAAATCTAGCTTAATAAATAATCTATATCTTTCCAAACTAGGGTTTAAAAGAAAAAAGATATTTTTTCATTCATTTAGTATAATATTACATTAACATATATCTGCGGAAAGAAACTAAAAATATTATCAAGCATCACATCAAGTGGAAGTTTCCTTCGTTACCTATTGTGACTTACTATTAGCAAATGTTGCACAAGTGTTACATTAATGATTCTTTATATCTTGAGATTTCTTAACAGAGTTGCAGATGTAAGTGCCCTTTTAGATTGTAACAAGTTGAAATGGATCTCATCAGACCTGAAAGGTTTGATTGGCTTGTGGCATGGCCTGTTTTCAGTCGCCAGAAAATTCTTCGGTTTTGACTTTACCTCAAACTGCCGTTCCCTCGAAGCTGAAATTTTGTGGGATTGAAGTGGGGCTCCCGGATAAATTCTACAAATCTAAGCCAAATTGTACACATATGTGCATATATTCATGTTATATCATTCTTGAAATTAATGTAGGGAAGGTTCTTGTTTGAATTTATTGATTATGTAAACGAGTGCAATTTAAAAAAGAATAGGAAATTGCTCGCCTGATTGTGTTGTTCCTTAAAATCAATCGGATGTGACGTCAACTTTGTAAGACGATTGGCTTATATGTGTATTGTATGATGTACATCACATTTTATGATTAGGTGATCGCATGCCAACTCGGGAAGTTTTAGGGTTTTGACATTTAAATACATACTATATGAAAGGAAAGAATAATTGGAGGAAAAAAAGCCATGTGATGATTTTTAGTACAATTTTATGGAAACAATTCATGTGATACATTGGCGGTCCCAAATCACTGCTTTTCACTGTCTACACAGATATTGCACATAGAACATGGTCAGTTGGTCCCTAAAGTCTTTCAGTAACATTCTTTGTCAGTTGGATAAAATATCGCTTTTTGGTGGAGTTAAAATCACAATTAATTTGTTTTTTTAAAGTGACTCAATTGAAAAAAGAAATCTTTGACTTTGAGGGAAGTCAAAACTGAACACAGATTTGTTGTTGATAATTAAACCCTTTTTAAAAAGAAAATTCTATTATTAATTTGTTGCATTTTCATTTATTTCCAGTTCTAAAATCATGTGTTAATATTAATGATTATAATACACTTTTATCTTTTCAAGAACTTTTGCCTGTAAATTAAGATTACACGGCAAAATATTAAGTGTTGTTTATAAAAAAACCAACCCAACTATATAACAGAAGTGATTTATTCAATAAGTGCCAGTATTAATGATTTCTTTATTTTCCCCAATTTGGGAATGAAATGTAATTGTATGCATAGCTTGGAATTGTTTGAAATTTGTGTCAATCGAAATATTTCTTTGTGTCCCAAACTTGACTTTAAAGATATTGAAAATTCCATGCATATTTCCCCCTTAAATTTTAATGAAAACAAATTAGGAATGATATAGAAAAATATATTGTATACATATCTACCGGTAAGTACACGTTTGTTAATATGAATCCATTACTCATTTATCATATCTATTTTGTTTAAGTCTAATTTACTGTAGCATTAATCAAAAGCTGTCATGACTGGTTATGGTATAAGGGTGGAAGAAGCGCCTGGTTCCGTCCTATCGTAAAGACGTCATAGACACGAGCGGCTATAACGTCAGTGTCATCAGTTACGTCAGAACTTCAGCCGTCTTGTAGTATTACTATAGGGCGTCGCTGACCTCTTCAAATTAACACGAAACTGTTAAATGTAATTAATTTGAATGACGGTTATGAAAACAGGATTAAACGTTCAACAACAACTACATTTAGCTATTATTTTGAAACTTTTTCACAAATTACAATTAAGCCGTGCATGGCCAAGTGTCAAGCAAAACCACAGCACACTCTTATGAATTCGGAAATTCGCAACCCTAATCCTTTTATAGAGGAACGATTATTTGTATCATATTCGGGTTTTAATATTTTAAAAAACATATAGGTAACATAAACAATAACCAACTCATGACGGGAATGACAGATTATCTTTCCTTCGTTATATTAATTGTGTAAGTCTGTCGCCAAGGCTCGAATTACGAAATTATTACAAATCGGAAAAATAATCTGTCATTCCCTGTCACTCATCAGTTATTGTCTATATCACCACGGTAACAGGGCCCCCAACCCTTGCATGTTTCCATATCTCCAACGGCAGGTAACTCTATTCTCACCACTAATCAATTTGTCGTTCGACCAAGAAAACGTGTCTTAGTTTGCTAAGTTTCTGTTGGTTTTTAGGAAACGAACAAGATATGTACAAGGACAATTGATGGTGACCTTTTTTAATCTTAATGCTGTTACATTATAATAGGTCACATTTTCCAATTCCTGCACATTGTGACTTAATTTTTTCAAACCAGGCAAACGACGTGCTTAGTCCTGGCGCAAAAAAAGGACAAACATGTCAATTTTCCAACTGGAGGAAATTGTCAATCTATTGTATCAAATTTCTATGTTGTTTGGCACTTTAAGTTAAGTTTTGTTAAATAAGCATAAATTTACGCTGGTTACTATTATTTTTGTGTGTTTTAACGAAAATTTTGGTTGATGGATGGATAATGTAAGTGTTTACAAAAACTGTGTAAATGAACATAAACAAATAAGATGTATTGCTTATAACCAGTAATCAATTACGTTAACAGTGCAGTTGATTTTCCATTAACTTGAAAAAACAAAATCTACAATGTGTAACACATCTGTCCATAAATTTTGTGTCATGACCGTTTCGGGGAATAAAATTCCTACAATAATTCCCCCCTGAGCTTGGTATATCGATTGTTTCTGAATGATGTAAATCAAAAGAGATTCAGCATATTTTGTAGAAATGAGACACCAAGAAGTAAGCATCAATTTCTGTTGTCAACCTTAATTGTCCAGGTCGATGCCAATGTGTTTTGTATAAAACAAATCTCTTTTCTTTTCAAAACAACAGAGTCTAATTAAGATATTATTAGCAAATTTTCCTAACCATTGCCTGTCAAAACCATAAAAATTATGAAAGGTAATGAATTGAACAGTTTTAGCAAGTCAGAAAAATGTGTTTTTTTGTATGTTCAAGAATTAAAGTTATCTCAAAAGTTTTGATTAAAAATTAAAAATTAAAATCTTTTATCCTATTATCCCATAATTGTTTGTGTGCAGAATTTTTTAACGTTTTGCTGAGTTGCATTAGAATTATGTCTCATTACATCATTATGTCTTATTACATCCCCTTCATATCATGTAGATGTGCCTTTTGGGGGTTTCAACTTTTTTCAGTTTTATATTTTCTTTATCTTAAATTGAATGATATGTAGTGAGTATTTTGTCAAAACTGGAGATGTTGATTAACCTAAACAGTAAAGATTTGATTGTTGCATAGAAAATTTCTTAAATTTTATTTGAGTTGAAAAAAATTAAGATTTTTAAAAAAAAACCAAATAAGCTGGAATGGTGTATGGGGGATACATCTGTTTTTACAAGTAAAAACACTTTCTAGTTTACAAGTTAGAGTAACGTTTTGAGAAAAAAGTGTAGTGGTTTGGACATTTTTGAATATAGATGTAGTTTGAAGAATATTTTCAAAAGGTAAAATAGTAACTATTTGATAGAATGATCAATTTGATTGTTTGTCAAAAAAACAAAACTTATTTTCTTGTTTTAAGTTCATATTTTCTAGAGGAAATTTCTTTTAAAGATTTTGTTTTCTATTTTGTATCATGATTTAAGGAAAATATGGTTAGATAAATTTTCTTCCAATTTTGTGTTTAGTCATCTTTTCCTATGCATCGACACTGGAAAATTTATATTTCACTTGGAGAACAATCTTAGAACTTAAACAATACAAAGGCTAAGCTACATAACCCATGGCTCTGTATTTAATCAACACTTTATAGGTTATTATTTTTAAACAAATATTGGAAATATAGTAATTGTTTATTTACTTATTCTTTGTTTCAGGCAGCTTTCCGTGAACCTCGGCTACTGGTGGTGACCGATCCACGAATAGATCATCAGCCTGTTACTGAAGCATCTTATGTCAATATTCCAGTGATAGCTCTTTGCAACACAGATTCCCCATTGCGATACGTTGATATTGCAGTCCCGTGCAACAACAAGGTATGCTTGTTATGCATTCTTTTGAACCAATTGGAAAGCCCTGCTTTTTGCTAAACATCTTTATTACTCTCACGTTGAAGATACCGCCGTTTGATAAATCTACAATGTTATTACACATTGAGTGTTGATTGACGTCACAATCGTTAAGCATGAAGTCACAATGTTAGCGGCAACAATGATAATCTCTGCAATTTTCATGCTTTCTCTTTGATTTAATTCAGCTAGTAATAAATAAAATACTCAGTCCCGTATAATTACATTTTTATGAAACTCGTGAATAATATCGGTATCTAACTCGCTTTCGTTCGTTAAATACCAAACCACACACTCGTTTCATAAATATGTTATTAAACGGGATGTCGTTTAGTATTCTATATGTATACAATTGTTCTATGTGTCAGTAAAGAAATGTTATAATACAATCTATTCAAAATCAAGATTTTATGTCATAAATATTTTGTATCAAATTCAATACTTTCCCTTTGATTCAAATTTGTCTTAATTCAGTTCACAATCCAATTCTCCAGACTTGTATCAAAGGCAATAGAAAAGTCGTTAATGGCTCAAAAGAGTTTGTTTATATTTCTTCAATCAATGTATTTAATTATGAATTATGAATACATTATCGGTTGTAGAAAAAACTTTTCTGAAAAAACGGATTGGGCATGCGATATGTCATTATCATCGCAAAACTTTTTTAGTCTTTCATTGAGGATGCTAGTAATTAGCTTAAAAACAGCTCAAAACATATAAAGGTGTATTTGAGGCGGGATCCATATGATCTGATTTATATTACTGTAAAATCATAATATTTCGCGGGGGTTTAATTTTCGCGCAAAGCAATAATGCGCGAATAATAAAACATCGCGAAATATTATGGTTATGAACGTGAAGACAACCAATAACAGACAAATAATTTGATTGACATATTTTATTACTCACAGGAATGTTTGGTTCGTTTATTAATGACGAGTCACTAATTAGAGCTCTCACAAATGCGTACATCGTACGCCGATATGCACATTGCTTGTTGTGCAAACACAGTCATCACAATAATCCGGCCTGGCGGAATCCACTCTTGATCGCCAATATGCGTGTCCTGATGTTTTGATTGCGGTACGCTTGAGCTTCGATTCGGTGCGTATATTTTTCGGTTCAGTATGATATTTATTTGAACGAGATCTCGAGAAGTCACATCATTCAAACACTATTGTTTGGAGTTAAAGATCAAACTAAACCGTTCCGAATGTTTACTTCCGGGAAAACTTGGCGACAGGTATCGTTACCACTTCAAAACTTTGAAGACGTTTAATGACAATAAATAAATAAAAATTTGATCATTGACTTTTTGAATAAAGATTGTTTTTCTAAATTAATTACTACTAGTTTCAGTGTAATCTTTGCTGCAAAGTGCATGTAGTTTTGCTCAAAAAATTTTTGCTATTGCTTAGTCCATATGCGCGAAAATTAAACCCCGCGAATCAGTCATTTTGTATGTTTCCGCGAAAATAACACCCCGCGAAAATAAATGATTTTACAGTATATAGGTTTTATTGTGCTGGTAAGCCATGTTTGGGGCATTATTCTTGTTTGAAGTACAGCGTTGAAGTATTCGACATAAAAAGGCAATAAATTTGGTTAGGCTGATCGGTGTTCTGCCAAGGCCGCGCCCTTGCGCCATTCCCGCAATAAATTTACAATTGACGCAATGATTTAAAGCGAGAGGGCCAACAGGTGTGTTAAAATGTATCTAAAATCAATATCTGATCTTTAGAATTAAATGTCAATTCATATCTGAGCTACTTGGATACTATTTGGATCGTTATGGAGCGCCCGTAGCATTACTAAAACACTTATTCTTTAAACTTTTATTTCATTGGACGCTCAGAAGCTTCCGTTCACTAATGCACCAATCACAAAAAATTGCCTAAAGAACGTTGTTCTATATAGTTTTATTTTCACATGAAACAGATGTGTTAGCTGCCAATGAATGGGTTATTTTTCTACATATTATATTTTTAACGACCATATTCAACATTTGTCAAACATGGAAAGTAATGTACACAACGCATGCACATGTTGTAAATACAAGCCAAAAAATAATAATTTAAGCTAGTGTCATTTTGGATTTATTAAAAAAATATTAGGCTTCAAACTGACATGACCCCTACCCAGTAAAAATTGACCCCAACTTTTTTTCTGAAGTGGGGCTGTTGGGCCCAAGTTGGAAATGCTTGGCAGAACACTGGCTGATAAGTACTCGTTCAAAATCAAATCTGAACCAGGTGCTTGTTTTTCTTAGTACGTGTACTGAACGGTGTTCCACTGGTTGATATGTCTTCCAATTACTGACAATGATAATGTCACAATATTTTTTCATAAATGAAAAAACAATTATTATTAATATTTTAAACAATACATTATGAACTGGTCTGATGGCACTTTCCACGGTGAAAGTCGGCGGCTGACGATTCTAAGAAGGAATTCGGATCCACTAAAGGATGCAGGATGGTAGACTAATGCATACACCATAGTAGAAAAGATTAAAGAGGAGGAACCATCCAACGAATTGACAACTCAGAGTATCAAAAGCTAACAGTTTTATTGTGTGACGGTCTGAAGAAGCCGCCCCCACGGGCGGCGAAACGTCACACAATAAAACTGTTAGCTTTTGATACTCTGAGTTGTCAATTCGTTGGATGGTTCCTCCTCTTTAATACATTATGAGTATCAAATATTATTTCTGAAGGACCAATATAGGTAATTCCCATGCCTCATTCCCAAATGGACCAGTCTATTTTTAGATTGATCAACCAAACAGGAAAATTAACTTGAATTCATTTGAAAATATTAAAGACGAATTCATTTTGAAAATATTAAAGGCGTTGTCAATAGTAACTTTAGATATAAATGTTTTTGAATATGCTCAAGATGATCAATATCTTCATACTTTATTAACATATAGTACCGTATATTACAGTGTATAAGTCAAGTTTTTTATACCAGAAATTGAGGGGTCAAGAAGGGGGGTCGACTTATATACTAGGTCTATGTTTGAGACCTAAAAATTCTGATGTCGACGATCTGTCGGTAGGAGACGAACAGACGAGATTCAAACCGGAAGCCACGATGTCAACTCATTGTCAAAATATTGAAATAGAATTACTTTTATAACTGTTACATCTTTTTACTGTTTTTTTTTTTTTTTATATTTAATTCCTGAAAACAAAAAATTACTACGATTGGGAATCCAGTTTGATCGATTTGAAATTGATCCGTTTGTAAATAATCTCATCGATCGACGCCATTTTGAATTTTTAATGTTTGGCGATGAAAATTACTGTCGAAGTTGAACGTTAGCTGAGATTTATTTCCCTGATCTAACGTTATTTCTATCATAACTGTTAGTTATGAAAATGAATTTTAAAAAAAGACGTACCGTAAAATCATATTTCGCCGATATGCACGTTCTATGAGCTTGGAGACATCAAAATTGCACAGAGCTTTCTCGTCATCTGATAGGCCAAGCTTGTCACATGTCGAGGTCAATGACTGTCAACAAAACGTAACATGGACGTAACAATTACACTAGACGGATAGGTAATTACTACTAATATCACTGTAATTTTTCTGCACGATACATGCAGTTTTGCTCACCAGTCGCTTTGTCTATATGCTTGAAAATTAAACCCCGCGAATCAGTCATTTTTATGTTAGCGCGAAAATAACACCCCACGATTTGTCACATGTTATACTGAAGTGTAGTCATATCGGAAATGTTATCGGCACGAATTTCATCTTGTACCCCTACCTCATCAGTAGACGTATATTGCCTCGCTCCCGTGAAAAAATCAATTACTCTTCTAGCTTTCTTTGAATTTGAAGACATTTGGTTTGTTTTTCACCGCGTAAAATACCGTATATTGCCGTGTATAAGTCGACCCTGTGTATAAGTCGACCCCCTTTCTCAGGCCCCCAAATTGCTGTCAAAATCATATACCTCATTTATAAGTCGACCCCCCCTAATAGCAGGTCGACAGGTCAGAGGCAGGTTGAGAGATTTAGTTACGGTAAGTTGATGTATCGGTAATTTTCAAAGTGAGTTGTAATACGTCAGTGTTTTGCAATACAGTAAGCATTTGTTTAATAAGAGATTGTTGTAATAAATATATTAATAATAAATATTAATAATAAAAAATACATACGTGTGTGCTGGTGTTTGTTCTTTTTAAAAAAAATAATTTAGTGTCATTTACGTCTCGGTACATGCGCAGTGTCGCACCTAGAGTGCGTATTTGTGTAATTAGTAAATAACGCATTTATAATGAAATGTGGCGTAAAAAATGATAACTTCTGGGCCACACCATGCGCAATAAACATTAAGTACGTATTTATATGCATATCGTGCGTAGCATTCGGTTTCTAACTCAATTTTAATGTTACGGTTTTCATAACGAAATTTGGAAATTCCCGTAACTATTTATAGAACATTACCAAGAACTCGTACCCGTAAGTGACCTCAGACAAAAGGAAAAATTTAATTGGCTAATTCAGAATGCCTGTATGTTATGCTCGCACTGCTTTTCTCGGAAATTGATAGTCGGAGTCGTGAAATTCCGAGTATTTTACACGGTGGAAAACAAACCTCATGTCTTCATCAAATTCAAAGAAAGCTAGAACAGTAATTGATTTTTTCACGAGAGCGAGGTAATATACGTCTACTAAAGAGGTAGGGGTACATGATAAAATTCGTGCCGATAATATTTCCGATGTGACTACACTTCAGTATAACATGTGACAAATCGCGCTAACATAAAAATGCCCGTATGTGATTCTGTCGTAACCTCTCGCACTGCTTTTCTCGGAAATTGCGGTGAATTGTTTAATTGTTACCTAGTAAATAAGGACAAACGCTATTTCCAAATCAATTACCGGTACTGTTAATTTGATACAATGCAGATCAAAGCTGATATAATTACCGGATGCGTTCGTCAATATATGTACTGAATGTAAATTAAAATTGTAAAGATAACACTAGTTTACCAAGATTTAAAAAGATTTGAATATTACGCTTTTGTTTTGGCAAAACGTTAAAACATTGTGTATATCAGGAGGCTCAATCTCGTGTTTCACCGGTTCCTATGTGTATGAATGATCGTAGAATCTCATTGGCCCACGTCATATGACTACCTCATATATAAGTCGACCCCCCTCCTTGACCCCACAATTTCTGGTATAAAAAACTCGACTTATACACGGTAATATACGGTAGTTGGAATTTCACGACTCGGATTTGCAATTTCCGAGAAAAACAGAGTGAGAGGTAATGACAGATATATCCAATGAAATGTATCCTTACATTCAAATCACATACGGGCATTCTGAATTAACCAATTAAATTGATCCTTTGTCTGAGGTCACTTACGGGTATGAGTTCTTGGTAATGTGCTATAAATAGTTACAGGAATTTCCAAATTTCGTTATGAAAACCGTAACATTTAAATTGAGTTAGCAACCGACTGCTACGCACGATATGCATTTAAATGCATACTTAATGTTTATTGCGTATGGTGTGGCCCAGTAGTTATTATTTTTTGTGCCACATTTCATTTTAGATGCGTTATTTACTAAGGTGCAACACTGCGCATGTACCGAGAAGTAAATGACATAAAATTCTTTTTAAAAAAAAAGAACAAACACCAGCACACACTTATGTATTTTTTATTATGATAAATTTACAACAATCTCTTATAAAACAAATGCTTACTGTATTACAAAACACTGACGTATTACAACTCACTTTGAAAATTACCGATACATCAACTTACCGTAACTAAATCTCTCAATGTGCCGCGTGTTTCATGTCAACCTGCCTCCAACACGCACTATTACATATACAAGGTATATGATTTTGACAGCAATTGGGGGGGGCCTGAGAAAGGTGGTCGACTTATACACTGTAATATATGGTATGAATAAATTACTGGTCAACAAAAAAATCAAAGTCTGCAAATCAACTTCAGCAATCTGATGGGAACATCCACTTGTTCACATTGGGACAGGCATTATTAATGCTGCTCAAAATATTTGTCCATTGTTTAAAGTTATGTAGAAGTCATTTTTCTAAATTTTGATGTAATCGTGTATTGTAACTAACGTAATTTTCACAACAATTAATAAAGAATTGTTTATATTTGGTTCATTAGTTCTTAAATATACAAACACTTTCCTCCCGACTGTTGCGAAAAGTGTCCAAAATGTGATCTTATGTACAATTTGCTACTTATCTTTATTGAAATAATGAAGGATCTGTTAAGTATATCGACAGACAATCCATCTCTTCCATTTCTAGCGAAAATTCCATTGTTTTGAGAAGGAAAGATTTGTTTTATACAAAATACATTGGCAACGGTCTGAACAATTAAGGTTGAGTAATAAAATTGATAAATACTGGTTGGTGTCTTTTTTCATTCTCTTTATTTCATTCTCTTTATTTCATCTTCTGTCACTTGCACAAGATTTTGATCATTAAGAAACAGCAATCATGTTCATTTATACAGTTCTTGTGAACATTTATATAATGACGTCACCTCTGAGGAGAGTAAATCTGTAAAATAGACCCTAAATTGTTATTTCTTTAAAAACTATTAAAATTAAAGTATGATTGTTAATGAAAGTTATTTTGTCTAGTGTATATAAACATTAAAAGCTACACCAAACTTGATACATATGTACACCATAATCCTTAGGTTATGAATTTGTGAACCTGTTGCAGGGAGCCCAATCAATTGGTCTGATGTGGTGGTTAATGGCCAGAGAGGTGCTCCGCCTGAGAGGAACTATAAGTCGGGAACACCCATGGGATGTAATGGTGGATCTATATTTCTATAGAGATCCAGAAGAGGTAGGTTTTGATCTGACACTAAGGAGGTTCCATTCCAAGTTGAAAATCTCCAGAAATTGCTTCCATTTCAGTTTTTGAAAGAAGTTTTTGAGATAATGGCTCTCATTCTAGGTAAGGGTGAAAAAATAATATATATATGGGTCATTTTCAAAATTGGTAGCATTTTCATCTGCTAAAAGGGGTAAAAACAAACTCCTCAAAAATGGTAAACTTTACATCAATAGAGATAAGCAACCACCAAATTATTACAAAATAGTAACAAGCAGGCTTAAATGCACTTACTTACCTTTTAATTGATTTATAAGTAATTAAAGGTATGGAAGATGTCCTGACCGTTGCGGATTCATAACCAGAGCAAGGATTTTAAAATATGATTCAGAAAAATCTTTTTACAGTGCCATTCACATCTTTTACACTCTGTAGTTATAACTTGATGGTAAAAATTGTCAACATGAATCATTAGAATATAAATTCGTACCTTTCAGTAGCTTAACAGAAAATAACAGCATTTTCAGAAATAGTTTTGTTTTTATACTCTTTAGAAGGAAATATTAACTAAAATAAACATCTGGTGCTTAACCCATAACTTGTTTTAATGACATCTATATTAAGATTGTTTCATAGATCCTTATGAATTAATGAGAGCAGTCAATTAAGACCTGTAACGGTTTGGACAACAGAGGTAATGTTATGGACAGGAATTGTAACCGGTTGGACATAAATGATATCGATCCAATTTAACATGGATTTCATGAACTTTTAAGTAACAAATTAATATCATTTAGCTTAAATGCTTACCCTAATTTGGACAGACAGTGAAATTGAATTACAGATGGTGACATTTAACAAACTTGACATATTTTCTTCAATGCCAAGGTAACAACTTAAACATTTCTCATAATTTCAATATGAAACTAATGAAGAATTTGGTCTTTACAAGATATACTGAAACAACTTATAAGAAAAATTAAATAACACTATTATGATAAAGGAATTTCTGATAGCTGAATGAAATGTGCAGTTGTAGATCAAAAATGAAATGAATTGTAACGGTCATGACATTTTTGGTAACAGTTAGGACAAAGCGTAAGGAACGAACCTTTTTGTCTTAAAAAGTTGAAGTAAAGGAATTCTGAAAGACAATGAAACAACCATAATAATGCACAAATGGTAACACTTCACTAGCAACTGCATAGCTATTAATTAGATATGGTACAATGTAAGTTTCAAAGATATGATTCTTTCAGTCATTTCGATACCTTTTGTATTTGTCAGTTGAGTAGTAAAAGGGAAATTGTGACATACATTTACAAAAATGCACAAGTTTTAGCAACACATAAAGCAACTAGGAAAAGTATTATTAACTCATGATCACATTTAAAATCAAAACAAAATCCTAAAAGGCTGAATACAATCAGGTTAATTTGCAAATGATGTATGTGTGAGTTCTTCACAACTCATTCTCAAAGTATATGACATAAATTGGTTACATATCAAATGCATTTGTTTTTCCTGAACAGTTAATAGGTCTTTGACTTCTTTTGACACTCCTCAGTTTTTCTTTCTCTTAATGATTGTTTCTAATTTGTGGATACAGTAAGCTATCAGGGCTAGAAACTAACCAAAATCTATCACAAGCCCGAAAGGCTAGTAACTTTAAAATGTCACTAGCCCACAAATTCAACTAGCCCGAGAAATTAAAAATTATTTAAACCATCAACAGTCAATTGCATTATTTTCAGCCTAGTCTTAAGTTCTTGACATGTCCAGACATAATTCTTAATAAACCTGTTTGTTTGATAAATATAATAGTGATGAAAAGTTTATAATAAGGTTAATCATAAAAAAAAAATTTGGTGTTTCTATGAAAATAAATTAAATAATCCTAATAAAATAATTTTAATGTAACTTTTCTTTAAGATTTATATTGGCATGATTTTTAAAGTTTTGATTTGAACTGTTGATCTGACATATATTGTTTACCACATGAACTTGTATATTATATTATATTATAAAGTTACCTAAATATCCCACCTCATAATGTGTAAATATTGGCACATTCTTTCACCTATAACTACAAAGTGCAGATGTATATATATTCACCTATAACTACAAAGTGCAGATGTATATATATATTTTTTTATTTTCATTATCAATTTCTCTAAGTAAACACATTGCTTTTTTTTTATCTATTATGATTTTAGAATGTCTTAAAACTGTAATATCAATTCTGTAACTAAATATGAAGCAGTTACCAAGCTGTATCCATTCACTACTTCGACAGGAAATGCCTTGACCTAATTCCATGAAAACCGTGCTAGAAGAGTCTATTACAGAATATGGGTTGACGGTTAATATTAATATTTTAATGACTCAAAATGTCTTGAATTAATTTTAGAATATTTGATTATGGTCATGATATTCTTTATCGATATTACTTTTGATAAGTTACCTTGATTTGAATAAATGTACAAATATTTTGAGCAGAAGTTATTACACCTGTCTCCCCTATGAACAAGTGGATCTTCCCATCAGTAGATTGTCACAGTTGATTTGCCGACTTTGTCATGTCCTAACTGAATTCTTTTTAAAGTCATTGTCTCATTTTTGCAAGGCAAATTGTAATGCATGCAGGGCAAATAGTTCACCACTCACAGAAATCTTTCCCCTGACGTTTGCAACAATTTTCAAAACTCTGCAGGCATTCTAGCCCTCAATAATTAAGTTCAAACTACCCTACCCTACCCTAATATTATGTGTTTTGCGAGCGTTAGTCCTTACCACGTCATTTCGCTAAGGCCGTGACGAAGAACACATAAAATTTCCCAGCTGAATTTCCAATTTAAAGAGCTAATAGCTTACCCTTTTTCAAATACTGAAATAACAAAAAGGTGGTTAACTCAATGAAGAAATCGTCTGTCATAAGTATAGGCGTTACAATTACTAGATTTCCGGTGTTTCGCACTCGCGATGGGATTGCACTTGATTCGGTACCTCATCGGTCTGAAACGGCTTACGCCAATAAGCTACTTCATCCAAAACCTTAAAACGGGCATAAAAATGAAAATCTTTGCAAACGCGACAGGAAATATTTGTGTTAGTTATCAGATTTTGGTGTGAAGAATAATTAGTTCAGTTTAGTTGCCTTACAAAAATGAGACTATGACTTTAACAGTAATGTACTGATAGTTAAATTTTATGGAAGTATGAAGATATTCATCATCTTGAGAATATTTCATGAACATTCATAGCAATATTTAATTATGATTTTGCCTTTGATATTGAAATGAATTCAAGTAATTTTCTTGTTTGGTTCATCAATCTATAAATAGACCGGTAATTCCCACTCCTGATTCCTCAACAGATCCACGATAGTCCTTTAGAAATAATATAAATTTCATAATTCAACCTACCTTCAAAATTCCCATTGTAATGTTTAAAATATGAATAATAGCCTATTTAATGTTTCAAGTATGTACAGTTACTGCCACATTATCATTGTCAAGTCTGAGATCAGCTACCAGTCAGCACTTGCATGATCAGTTGATGACAAACCACGTCACTTGGTTTAATCTGTTTTAAAAACTTGACTTTCAATTTTATTAAGTGAAGATCTTCTATAAATAAGAAAGGTATTTAAAACCTTATTTGAAGCAATAAATTTCTTCTCAAAAACAATTTTTGAAAAAAGTTAGTATTCGACGGGCTTGTGAAATTTTGTTTCTACTGGCCCGATTCATTTTTCACTAGCCTCGGGTTTACGGGCGAGCGTTAATTTCTAGCCCTGGCTATTCAACTGATGCCATCTTAAGTTTTTCATCAGCATTTCAAAACCATTTTGTAATAAAATAAGAAATACATGTTAAATATGAGACATTGAAAGGTAGCAATCTAATTTCATACCAAAACTGCTAACTTGAATAAAAAAAGAAAGAAAATATTATCATGTGTTCATAATGTATTGGGATACAGACATAAAAATTTCCAGACCGTTAATGTACAATCTTGAAGATAGTTTCAAATAGGGTTAAAATTTTAAAAATCCCATAAAACATTCAAATAATCATTTCCTTTTATCAACGCCAATATAGACACAGATTCATACTACTTTGAGATGTAATTAGATATAGTTATACAAAATTCTGAAGAAAAAGTTCCAAACCGTTATATTAAATTGTCCAAACCGTTACACCATTTTCTTATCATTGATCTTATAGAAAATATGAACTAATATAAGAAAATGTTTTGTCTTTTGAAAAATTGTATTGAAATGATAATTTTATGCAATAGGCAATATGTCACCTTCCAAAATATTCTTTGAATAAAACTATATTCTATAAAAGTCCAAACCGTTACCTTTTTTTGTCCAAACTGTTACACCAAATCATTCATCTTAAAGCAACTACATCACAACCATTTTGAACAGTAAATTTATATACTCAAACAATTGTCATTTTTTAAATAATTATGATTTTAAACTTTTCTTAACTTTTTAAGAATAACTTCATCAGTTCTTGAATTTCCAAACAATTTTGTCCTGGCCGTTACTAAAACTGTCCGAACCGTTACCTTACATAATGGTAACGGTTTGGACAGGTAACGGTTAGGACAATTTTCAAATAATCTGAAATAAAATAAAGAATGATCCTTAAATGATATCAAGTGACACACCATCCACCTCTTCCATTTCTGGGCAACAAACTATTGTGTTCTGTGGAAAAAAAAAGGAAATTAATTTTATACAAAAAACAGTTGTAACAGTTTGGACAATTAAGGTTGACGAATCAAATTCCTACCTACTTGATGCTGTCTTATTTCTGCAAAATATGCTGAATCTCCTTATTTCATATCCTATCACTAGCACATGATTTAGATCATTCAGAAACAGCAAGTACAGATGCAGTGAAGCTCAATGGGGAAATTATTGTAGGAATTTTATGTTGCTGTAACGGTCAGGACACAAAATTTACGGACAGACATGTTTACACATTGTAGATTTTTTATCCCCCGCCCAACGTAGTTGGTGGGGGATATTGAAATGGTCTCCGTCCGTCCGTCCCGATAATGTTTCCGGAGCACAACTCCAAAACGGTGAGACCTATCTCGACGAAACTTGGTATGTGCAACGGGCATCATGCGGAGATGTGCCTTTTGGGGTTTTCAACTTCTTTGCATTTTTATTTTTACCCGTTTCCATGGAAAAGTAACATAGGATTTCGTTTCCGGACCACAACTCCAAAACTGTGAGACCTAGCTCGACAAAACTTGGTATGTGCAACGGGCATCATGCGGAGATGTGCCTTTTGGGGTTTTCAACTTCTTTGCATTTATATTTTTACCCATTAATGTTTCCGGAGCACAACTCCAAAACGGTGAGACCTAGCTCGACGAAACTTGGTATGTGCAATGGGCATCATGTGGAGATGTGCCTTTTGGGGTTTTCAATTTCTTTGCATTTTTATTTTTACCCGTTTCCATGGAAACGTAACATAGGATTTTTAAAGGTTGTTTGTAGAAAAACATGATCACTGTTCAATATTCCACAACTAGTATCCTTAACTACCCTTTCCCTTTGGCGGGGGATATAGCTGACTGTCTGCTTGTTGTTTTTCACGTTAATGAAAAATCAACTGCACTGATGAAATAAATTATCACTAATGATAAGCATGATATTATAATATTTGTTTGATAAGGTTTATTTATACAGTTTTGTGAACATATATACCATGACCGTCACCTCCCAAGTAAACTTGTCAATTTTGACCCTAAAATGTGATTGTATCAAAACTTTAAAAATGACAAGAATATATCTTTATTACTAAAACTGACCATTTGCATCTAAATATTCCTAGAAACTAAAAGCCCTTTTAAAACAAGTATTTTAAAAAAAATCTTGATTGGGCGGAAAATGACACCATTTTTGAAAACGACCCATATATATTATATATATATATATATACATATAAACATACATACATAATATCTACCTAAAACATCAAAGCTATCACAAGAGAAGTTCATTTTATGATATTTTGTGTATAAAGAAATGCCGTTATGGCGACATGTGTATTCAGGGAGAAAATGTGATTCTTATATTCTGAAGCACTTTTTAAAATAAATCAAGTTTCAATATTTTATTTAAAAAAATTAATTTAGAATATTTTAGCTCATTTCAATCTGGCCTGAAAAAACTCCAGAACCATTGGCTCTTGAGATTTTTAATTTATAGATTTGGTGACCCTGTGACCCCTGATGAGGGCCACACGGGCAACACCCTTAAAACTTATTTACATCTTATCCAGAAGCCAGTCTGAAACTTGGTGTACAAACTCCTTTATTGATGGGTATTCCAAATTAGATTTGGTGGCCATGTGACCCCTTAAAAGGGCCACAGGGACCAGACACTGAAAAACACTTTTCATCTTGTGCTCGAAAAGCAAAAGGCCTCAGCAGATAAGGATTATAATGAATGTATTTGGTGGTCGTATGGCTACTCATATGGTGACCATTTATAAAATGGATTATAAATAGCCTGATGAGCTACAAAGCCAATGGCTCTATTTTAAAATTTGTTTTGGGTTGTAAGTTTCTAAAGATCGCAAGTGAAATATGATTATTTCTTCACATGGTTTTTATTTATAAACAAAGTAATGTTTTCTCATTAGTTTTTTAAGGAAGATATATTTTGTATCACAATTTAAAAAAAGGCCAGGATAGGATTTTCTGAATATGTTGTAATAATTATTTACTTATTGCACAGTTAAAGTTTTTTATCACTGTGAACCAGATGGGTAAAATTATTTTTTTGAAGGAAAAAATGCACCAGCTCTTACTTTTGTGATTGAAAGTACATGGAAGTTTCTATTCAATTCTGAGTAGAGAATAAAATTTTATAATAATTATATTTACATTTCATTATTTTTTTGGAAAATGTTAACTTCGTTATTATTTACGCAACTTAGTGACACACATTTGTCATATGTATGTCAAAAGGTCATATTTCATTGACGTGTCGAAGAATACCTAATGCCACAACCGCCGGTGCTGCCTTCAGACTTCCGAGAGTTAATAATCTTGAATTTTTGTGTACATACTTCTTGACAAGAAAGAGCCACAGGCCATGGCCCTAAAATCTCATTTTCATCTCCTGCTCCAGAAACAAAAAGTTTAGTTAGGAAATATTTTGTGTGTAGACTCATTGAGTAGTAATAATTATTAATAGATTTGGTGACCCTTGTGGCCCTTACATGTGAAGATTTTCCGACTGCCACATGCTATAAAAATTAATTTACTCATCTTAACTGTAACAAAAGGGCCCTATGAAATTGAAATCTTGTGAATAAGTCCTTGGACATGAATTGTAGATTTAAACGCACTAGTGCACACCAATATTTCTTTAACACAACGAATGCACAGATACTGCATATCTCTCGATATTATTCAATAACCTCACTCAAATAATCTACCTCGTAAGTTATTTAACGAATATTTACGTATTCAGGTTGTAAAGTTGATTTTTAAAGACCGGAAGTATTTAATGTTACGTTACAATAAATCCGCATGAACTACGGTATCGGAAATATTAAGATTTTGCTTAAATCCAAAAAAGCGAAACGGCAGCCGCTTTGGTCAATCTAATAACAATGCTAATACTGTGTTATTAAATCGGTTTATTTACAACATTGCTTTCATAAAACATATTTCATTATTTGTTCTCAGTTCAGAGTTAAGGTAAATTCAACAGCTGCACATAATAAGTGTTCAGCCGCTTTCAACTGTCTATAATTTATCCGTTTTGTGCACAGCTAACCTTAGATTTGTTATATGTCCAAGCCGACAGAGGCTGTCTAAATTTTTTCATTGTTGATTGCAGGTCAATTGTAAAGAATTTTAAGTATTTCATTGCATCGATAGAAAGCTGAGGTGATTGCATATGTCCTCTTAAACCTTAAAATAGCCAATTTAAACCGTAAAAGCGTGCACTAGTGCCTTTAATGTTCTGTGAACATGCCCTTTAAATGCCTTTTCATCTATTACGCAAGGAGCAGAAGCCCTAGCTTAAATCAGTGCACAGACACTATATCAATTGGTTTTCTTGCATCATTATCCATTGGGTTCACTATTTCTGAAATCTTCTAAAAAACTTTTTATAAAGACCTCTTTTGTAATTGGGTAAGGAAATTATAAATAAAGTGAGCTTGTTTCTCCAAATGTCTCCATAAACCAAGCCTTATGAATCTATTTCCTCTCCTTAAGAATTAATAAAAAGTTTTACTCTTTGACCAGTCAGAATGATAAACAGTCTGCATGTCCTGATTCTTGTTAAAGAGATATCTCATGAACAGATATCCGTTGCACCCAATGTCTTCAAATTAAGTCGCACCTTACCTTGGCAGATAACTTGGACATGAGTCGATTATGATGACCTCGACATTAGTTTCAAGGTTACCAAGGCACTTGACCACTACTAAAACTCTTAACTGATCTCTCAAAAACTGTTGCCATCAAAGTCTTCACATTTGGAGAAAGGCACTATGGGCTTGTTATAGCATCAATCAAGTCCTGTCTGAACGCCCCTCCATTCGTAAACTTTTCACTATTTCATCTTCTTCTCCATAACCATTGACTCAGTAAATCTGAAATTTGTTCAGACTCCTTGACTAATGAGATTTTTGTATTTTGATTTGGTGACCTTTACCCATAATAAAGGCCACAGGAACCACGGCCAAAAAACATATTTTCATGTTCTCCAGAATGAAAGGCCTCGAAAAACTAAACCTTCTCGGGTCATCACAGCCCTTTAATTGCTTTTCAAAGGCTTGTGAACTCAATATTACCAATGTCTCAAATTTGGTGACAGCCTCCATTAGGGGATTCTTCAGACTCTAGTGCGCTCAATGTCTCAAAATTTGGAAACGCTTCACTTTAGGGAATAAACATTCCATCATTACAACGGTCAATTATTTTTACCTCTATCTTTTCAAGGTTACCACAGCATTTTGACCACTTTTCAAACTTACGGCAAATTATTATTTCATGAACCATTGCACTAAATGTCCCAAAATATGGCAACACACTATCCCAGTGATAATACTAACATGGAAAGTTTGTTTTTGCTACATATAAGGTAGGTAACTTGGCTTTTATAAATTGTGCGACAGCAGACATTTTCATTATCAACATAACTCTTTTGCTCATGCCTCCTACCAATGCAATAAAGCTAGTAAATATATTTTGAGATTCAATATTATCAGCCGGGGACACCGCCATGTTAGTGGCAAGCACTTGTTTAAATGATAAATGGATATTGAGAATTGTCAAGTATTCAAAAGCATTTAATTCTTAACAAAAAAAACACACTCCCATAATAAAACCCATTAAGAGGAAAAGGTTGTTCAAATTGCTGGGAAAATTGCCGAAGGTTCTTTTAGAAATTTAGAAGGTTCTTTTAGAGGTAAAATACATTCATTCCTTTCAGTGTTCGTCTGTTAAATGATCTTTAAATTAATGTAATGTGTTTGTTTATGTATCACATGTATGTTCCAGCTCTGTAATGATACAAACTAAATTCCTTTTGGGGTAATGAAATATTATTATTATTAAAATGATCTAATGTATTTGTAGTAAGTGCATTTAGGTTATATTTTTTAAAATGTAGCTTATGAATTGCTAGCATCTATTTGAAATAACATCATTAAAAAAACAAATGCCTCTCTACAGTTGATTCTCCTCAGCAGTAGCTCAAGAGAATCAAATTTTCATGCAAGCTTCAAAACTTTATTTCTGTAATTTTTGTTGTAAGGCTGAGAAAGAAGAACAGGCTGCCCGAGAAAGAGATCAAGTAAAAGAAGAAGCAGCCCCTACACAGGAACCATGGACTGGGGGTGTTCCTGCAGATCAACCACTTACAACTGAAGTCAGTGACTGGGCAAGTGAATCAATTAATGTCACATCAGTCCCCATTCAGTCTTTTGGAGGGGGAACAACTTCGGATTGGTCAGCTACTGATGCCAATGACTGGTCTGCTCAACCAGCTGCTGCTGCACCACCACCACCGCCACCGCCAGCACGTCAGCCAGGAGATGAATGGGGAGGCTCTGGAGCTGAAAACTGGAAATAAACGCCATACTAGCATACCACTGGCTTTTTGAATAAACATTCTATGAAACAATTCATTTTTCTTTTCATTTCTATCCTCCAGTCATGTAATGCGGGCGACGTCCACAGGGTTATCGACTGCATGCTGTAGGTTTGTTGCATTGTCATTTTTAATTATTGCAAAATTGTAACTGTTAAAATATTTCATTATAGGATATCTAACAAGCTTCCCCTTTCATATCCAGTTTGTCTGGAGTGAAATAATTTTCCTTTGTACTGAGCTTTGGCGAAGAACATACTAAAATTACTAGTTGAGTATTCTCTTTATTTCCAACTTGTATTTTTTTGTGATTGTTTTTAAACAATTTTTTTAAAAAGCTTTTCTGGACTCAAAGCCACGACGGGTGCATGGCATGGTGTTGCCCCCTTTGCTATTTCATCATCTCCAGAACCGTTGACTCGGTAGGTGACTGAAGTTACAACTAATAGACGATACTAAACAACGATACTAAACTGTGATGTCACAACCTCACAATATTATGACGTCATACGTGCAGCGGTATTACACTAGTTTAATATCGCTGTATAAATATTGCACGGGCGAGTAAGAAGACAATATTAAAGCCTACGTTGGCCTCACGTAAACAGAATTAAAAACCAGGTAGAACCATAAAACATTCATTAATCCCAGGAGAAAATAATGCTACAGAACTTGGACTAAACTCCCCTGGAATGGTCAGTTATCTGCCAGGCAAAACTATATTCAAATACAAGCAAATCGATAATCTGCAAACCCCACATGGTATCCCTGAATAAACGAAATGAATTGGTCAACACATGTTAACTCCATATTTAGACAATGGAAAATACAGAAATATTAAGTTTCTATATCTATGATTTCTTTGTTTGCAAATGATCAACCAATTGGAAAATCTATTTATGATAAAATATTTTGGAAATAAAGTTTGCAATTTATCAACTTGAAAACATTTTCAGTGGTGTAACAAGCTTAAATGTGAATATTTTCTCAATTTGATGTCGAATAAGGATTATATCCAATGTTGTCATTATCAGAAAAAACATGTTTTATCGAATATAAAATGACTTGGGTTTTTTTGCAAAAATATTGAAATTTTGAAAATAATCTTGACTTGAAGAATGAAATGCTAACATTTGACATTTTTCTTATCCTAAGACTGAACGTTTTTCTCGTCAATAAAAAAGTTTCAGTTAGCATAACATAACTGATAAGATGGTCTAACTAGCAAATTAATTTTTGGGAATAATGGGGGTTCTGGATCAACGGTGACCAAAACATATTTTCCTTATTGACGTCAAAACTACTCCGTAGTTTTTACCTGTAAGGGTTATTGAGGAAAAATGCTTTACTCACCAGTAATCCAGAACCCCTATTCATACCTACTATATAACAATAGTTAAACCATAGCTTCATTGTGTCAAACCAAGGTATAACCAACTAAATAGTTTGTTATACTTCAAACGGACTACTTTCGTCAGTTCACTCAAATTCCCATATCTTGAATAAATAACGAACACGATCAGCTTTGAGAATTTATTTAGGTCACAAATTACGACAGTTTACGCGAGTTTAACATTGACAGACCCGATGGGCTTATGGCATGGCAAGGCGTCCGGCGTCCGTCCATCCGTCCGTAAACTTTTCACTTTTTCGACTTCTTCTCCAGAACCAATGACTCTAGAGAGCTGAAATTTTATGTGCATACTCCTTAGCAAATGGGGATTCTAAATTGTAGATTTTGTGACCCCATGACCCCAAATGGGGTCACAAGGGTCAAAACCTTAAAAATCTATTTTAATCTTCTTCTCCAGTTCCAAAAGGTCCAGAGAGCTGAAAAGTTGTGTGTAGACTCCTTGGGCACTGGAGATTCTAAATTGTAGATTTTGTGACCCCATGACCCCAAATGAGGTCACAGGGGTCAAAACATGAAAAACCTATTTTCATCTTCTTCTCCAGTTACAAAAGGTCCAGAGAGCTGAATAGTTGTGTGTAGACTCCTTGGCCAACGGGGATTCTAAATTGTAGGTTTGGTGACCCCATGACCCCAAATGGGGTCACAGGGGTCAAAACCTAAAAAACCTAATTTAATCTTTTTCCCTAGTTCAAAAAGATCTAGAGAGCTGAAAAGGTGTGTGTAGACTCCTTGGCCAACGGGGATTCTAAATTATAGGTTTGGTGACCCCATGACGCCAAATGGGGTCACAGGGGTCAAAACCTTAAAATCCTACTTTCATCTTCTTCTCCAGTTCCAAAAGGTCTTGATAGCTTAATAGTTGTGTGTAGACTCCTTGGACAATGGGGATTCTGAATTGTAGGTTCGGTGACCCCTTGACCCCAAATGGGCAATGGGCCTTTTTTATTTGATTGTGAATAACTCGGACGTTGGGACAGGCTATCTTTCCTACACTGCCCATGACCTCATGGTCTAAACCACAACACCTATTTTTATCAAAAGTCTGATGAGCTACAGAGCCCATGGCTCTATTTTTCAATTTCTCAAGTATGTTTCATAATTATCAAGTCAGTTTATCAAAATTAAGAACATTAGTTTACTTAGATATAAATGCATAACTTTCACCCAGAAATTATTGGTTGTTATCATAGTTGTGTTCAACAAACTACAGTCTATCTTTCCAAGCAGATCTTCGACGCAGGTTCAAATCTGCATAGATGATGTAGGATTTTAGAGAAGTAATATTAATTTGTACTTAACTTTAGACTAATAAGCGTGAAATAAAGATTTTCAATTTATTAGGTACATATAGTGGGTTTTGAACAAGAAGGTACCAAGTGCACTTTTCATAGTTTTGAGAAAAACTCATTTAAAGGTTTCATGTGATCATTACAATTGTTTTTCTGTTATTTGTTGGTCTGACATGTACCTCTGACTTTATTCATAACCGAAGTAAAGTCACCAATCTTTTATCTTTACCATTTTCTAATTAGGCTAATTATTGCAGTTGGTACTTTTGAAAATTATGGAATACACAAACATGTTTGGAGCGAAAAGGTACCAAGTGCCACTTAGTACCAAATGAACATTTCGGAAAGATTCAGAGAAAAAAGTCTCAAGTGACACATGGTACCTTTTTGTACACAACCGTTTTCATGTTTGCAGTCAAGATTATAAGTACCAAGTGGCATTTGGTACCTTGTTGTACAAGTTTTGGTTTAGTTAAGACAAAATTTGTAAATATTTTTTTTTTTTTTTTTTTGCAGTTTACTTTGCTAAGATTAGTTGTTGACCAAAAAAATGGTTTTTAACGATGATACAAGAACATTTAAGAACTGAATATATAAACTTCAACTTCAATTGCGTTTTTTTCTTGAAGGTTGTGCAACCAAACGCTGCACTAATATATTACTTAATCATATCCTGACTATTCAAATTTAAATCTAACCATTTAATCCTTGACAATTAGGAGGAACGAGCAATGGAATCAGACACCTATCTGTCGTACTGGTTTTGATTCTTGTTAACGCGGTAACTCGTGAAGCTTAGCACCTTGAGTGTTCACATTTGGTGACAGCTTTCAATGGAGGAAGACTCGGAAGCCAGTCAACATTGGTGACCATGACGTCATTTTCAAGGTGACCACGACACTTTGACCACTGTGTATTACATTGTTAACGCGATATTTCGTAAAGTTTAGCACCTAGAGTTTTCATATTTGACAACAGCCAACAACAGCGGATGACTCAGGCACCAGTGACTTTAAACGACACTGTCATCACTTTGTATTGCATTGTTCACACAATATCTCGTAAAGCTTAGCACCTAGAGTGTTCATATTTGGTGACAGCCTTCAAGGGAGGAAGCCTCGGACCTTGTGTTTTGTTAGAGTGAGAAAGTTGTTATTTAACATTTCTTCTTCAATATTTAAAACATTAGCGACCTGTGTTTTGTTAGAAGGAAAGAGGTGCGAATAAACATACGGATAGTGACAGTGGTTAAGATTTTATGTCAAAGAGTCTTTCTTGAAATAAATCACAATGAAGAGAAGATTCTCAATTGATCATGACAAGACACATCAACTTGCAGGTAACATTCATTGTACCAAAAGATAAATAATATTAATTATGCCAAATATCTCGTAACGGCCGTGGACATTGCCATGTTAGTGGCAAACACTTGTTTTGTCTGTTGTGATGTGTCGTGACATTGTCATTGTGAGATGAAAAAAGGTCCATCTTGGCAAGTTATTGTAATGAATTTGATACCTTTCTCTCTACATATTGCCTTGATAGTCTAAAAGCTAAATTATCCATCCATGTGGAATCATTTCATCCCATTTTTTAGGATGAAAAGTATTACACAGAGAAACAAGGGATGTCACCAAGCACAGACTATCTAATAGACATTGCAAAATTAGATATGAATTGACAATTTACATAAGACAACCCGGCACTTAGTACCTTTTTGCTCACAACAGTTTGTCTGTTATATGGTAAATTTTGTCACTTGGTACCTTTTTACATGCAACGACAGCACTTGGTACCTTTTTACTCCAAACCTTTCTGAGTTATGCACTTGGTACCTTTTGATTCTCTCATTATCTCATTAACTAATTTAGATATCAATTCCAAACTTTGCTGAGATGTGGCATGGATCGTAAAGATTCCATTTCTGTCAAAAAGTGAAAAAGTGCCGAAAGTGCACTTGGTACCTTTTTGTTTTAGACCCACAATATATTAAAATTATATAAAAAAATCATAAAAATAGTATAGTAAATATAAATATATGAGTTTACCCACGAACTCTCGTTGTCCTTGGTGGTTATATGGGTCAATGCAAGTGAATGTCACAGTGTGTTATCGTGCTAACGGAACAGGTTCGAATCTCGGCTAGTTGCAAATAGCCAGGTAGAATCATAGTTCTAGTCTGGTTGGATGTCACTCCTCCAGTAACACTCTCACACTTGTGAGACTTTCGGTGAGGGTGTGAAGGAGGGGGAGATGGTGATGATTCACAAATGGGCACGATAACACACAGTCCAGACACTGACTCATACAACCATCTGCCGACGACCCCTGCCCTGACCTCCCTGGGGAGAATGGCTGAACTAATTCCTTACCCCCAGGGAGGACTGGCTGAGAAGCCAGGAGAGGGGGTTTTGCTAAAAGTTAAAGTGAAACATCAATGAATTTTATAAATTGTTGGGTGATCTGTACAATGTACCAGTTTTGAGTATTTGTTTTGATTCAACTGTGTTCTGATCTTGTCTCTCTCTGCTTTAGTTTCAATGACATAATTCTCACGTAAAGAATCATCAAACATATCTTTGTCCTTGCACTTAAATAAACAAATCCATCTTGTCTGCTCTCTAAAATCAGTCAGTATCGAGTTATATTTTTTAGACTAATATTACTATGTGTTCAAAATTTTCATAGTAATAGCTCTCGATTAAATCTAGAACAAATCTTGTCTTGCCACAACCAGTCTGCCCGCAAAATATAGCACAATGTGGATCTTTAGGTAACATCATTCTTTATCATTTAAGATTAAATCTTTATATATAAAATGTTGGATATTTTATTGACGATTAGATTATTTATAATCTTAATGATTCTAGGTATCCGTTTTGTTCTTCTCAGTGTATTCATTTTCTTGCTATTTCTTGCTTTAAACATTAGAGCTCTATTGTTAGTTTTAGGTGACATTGACACATCCCCTGCTCATTTCGAACCTGAGCTAGTTGAAAGTAAGAGAGAAAAGCTTATAAAAGCTGTTTTAGGTGGAGGGAAATATGTTGATAAGAAAATTACTACAGAGAGAATTAATAGGATGACAGATGAAGAAGTTATGATAGAATACGAGAAATATGAACGTAGGTTAGTCGCTGTTATGGTTAGGACATTAGGAAAGTCTTTGCTACTTTTATATTCTACTGCTGCTAGCTATTTCTTAGATATCCCTCCCAAAAAGCCAACTAATGAATGATCTTAACGATGACCCTTTTATTGATAATGCTATAAAAAAAACTTGTTGTGAGCTTTACTATAGATACGGGATGTTCCTAGCACGGCTTACAACTTTTATAACAACTGCTAAGTATTGCCGTTTTAGATAAGTTTAGATAATAAAGTTTAGATTAAGTTTAGATAATAAAGATGTCTTGTTTTAAAAAATGGGTAATGGAGAAAGAGCAAGACATGACAAAGCTTTGGAAAAACTAGCAATTGCCAAAAATATGTGGTAGAAACAAAGAGTCGCAAGACTAGATTTCATAAATGAACAACTTTGAGACAAAATCCTGCTATTAAAACTTTGAGGGATGTCGATGAAGCAATGCATGAATATCATGTGAGATTTGGAATCCCCTTAGAACCATTAGAACCTGAGCCTACTCTAACCGATTGGAAGGACCCTCACCCCTTGTGCCTGGACTGTGTGGTTACAGTTTGGGTCTGGGACTCACGCTGCCTCTACTGCCGGCCCCTATCATCCCCGGAGTTCAGGGCTTTTCTGACGGCGCGTTGGGAAAGCTTTACCCAGAGGGCCCACCATTCAGTGTTTATTTCCATGGAGTAAAAGGAGGCTTCCTTTTCCCCCCCTCAGGATGTGGTGAACAGCCTCCTTCTCCAGGGGAACAAGAACAGGCGCCCCCGCCCACAGACCCGACGCCTCAACGATCTCCTCCTCCTCAAGGCAACCAAGCATCTTTGGGAGGATTTTGAGTGTGCTGTGAACCCGGGAGCTCCAGACATGCAACTGATAGGGCGCTTGTTGAACAAGTGCCTATAGATGTCATTCCTCAGGATTCCTGGCCCCAGTCCTAGGTCGGATGAGGATTATCGGCGACACCGTTCCACCTCCCCCCTCGGACCTCGGCAGGACGTATGTGGATGCTACCGCGACTACACTTCGCCAGCTAGTACGATCATTGCCCCTCGTCAACTCGGGAGCCTCACAACATGGAAGGACGGGAGTACCATCCCGTCAGGCTTCCGTCCGTAGCCTGTGTTATTGATGCTTGCCTACCCAGCGCCTGTCTCCTCGCCTCTACGACGTGCTTCACCTCGGAGCTCGTAACCTAGGCATCCCTCTCCTTGGCGACCCTCACCTTGTCGTACGCTGCCTCCATCACCTCGGCGCCCCTCACCTCGGCGCATCTTGGCCCACAGGGCGCCTCTCTTGCCTAGGTGTTCCACCTGGCGCTCTTCCCGACGCTCGCCCCGGCACTCGCCCCGGCATTCGCCCTGGCGCTCCCGTTCGTCAGAAGTCCCCCTTCAACGTCAGCTTTGTCTCTGGTACAGCCTGCCTCACCCTCCTTTAGGGAGGAGTATGAGTTCGTCCCTGATTATGGAGAATATCCAGTGGACGTCTCGGAGAAAGAGGAGACGCACTTGGAACCTTCTGGCATCTGTGCCTGGATTGTGGACAGACTGGTTACTTGTCCATCACCAGGGCCTAGTGTGTACAAGCTGTTCGCCATTTGGGAGGACCCGGACCTCCTTTTACCGCCACATCCGACTGTTAAGGATGCCCTTGATAATCTTGACGTGGCCTTTTTCTCGGCTGTCCCTCAACCCACCTTCCGGGCTAGCGAAGAACACAACGTCCGTTTTCACGGTTCACTCGCTAGAAGGGTTTGACACAGGGTCTTGGCAAGGTGATTCGGTCCAGCGCTTGTCAGACGCCTCACCCGCACTTTACAAGGTTCAGGATGACACTGAGTTACGACGCACGATTAAGCCATTGTTTCCCTTGGCTTCATCCATTAACGCAAGTGATCCTGTCACGTCTTGGCTACCTAGCCACAATGTTCCTGCACTTGCCCACACAGCATTCATTTGAAGGAACAGTCTTTTAGCTCCCTGCACGGGGCGGGAGGAATTCAAAAAGACCTTGGTCTGAGCTCCACTGTAGTCGCCTCCCTGTTTGTCCTGGATGTGCACAGGGAACAGTCTGCAGTTTCTCAAGCAGACTTCACCTTCCAGGCGGTAGCTAGTCTACCTGCAGTGTCCTCATGGGCTTGGGTTTACTCCGGAGCCTTCTGTGGCAGGGGATGCAAGAATCAGAGTTTCACAGGCCGCCAACTCCCAACAGTAAAAGCAACCAGTGAAGGCAGCACAAGGTTCCATAGACTCCCCAGGAGCCCAAGCAGAAGCCAGCCTATCAGAGACATTGAACGTCAGGACAGTCACAACTGGAGCCTACCGCCTCCAGTTGTCCCAATAACCAATATACAAGTAGGCGGGAGGTTAGGGGTCTTCTGGCCCAACTGTACATAAATAGAAGGCCCATTCGTTACAGAAATCCTAAGACGGGCTACGAATTGCAATAGCCAAGTCTCTGCCTCTGACCCACCTGCCCCCATCACGCGAGAATTCGACAGCTCAGCAAACACAGTTTGCTTCAAACATCCAGACACTGTTAGAAAAGAGGGCTTTAGAGACGCCCGAGGGGTACCTTGCAGAGCCGGCCCATTTCCTGCATCTACTGCGTTCCAAACTTTCACACTAGGTTTGCTTGGTCAGTCAGGATATACAGGACGCGTACTTCCATGTTTCCATCTTCGAACCACACCGGAAGTTGCTCAGATTTGTGTTCCAGGGAACCCATTACCAGTGGATGGTAGTCCCTTGGGACATTTCCACGGCCCTGTGGCTATCACACGCATCACGGCGCCGAGTGTACATTTTCTACACCTTCGGGGGATCGAGTTTGACCCCTACGTCGACGATTGCCTGATGAGACACAGTGTCCGTCAGTGTCGTCTAAGACAGTCCCAGTTGGCCCTCGACCTTCTCCACTAACTAAGGTGGTTAGTCAACGTCACAACTAGTCCCTTCTCAGCAGTTGACTTTCATCGGAGGTTGGTTCCTGACAGACTAAGACCTCGTCAGAGTACCCATGGACAGGTGGACCAGGTTCCTAGCTTTTGTTCACCGGGGGCTGACCAGTGCAGTGTCCCTCAGGGAGTGGCAGTCCCTGTTAGGACTCCTCTCTTCGGAACAGTATCTCACAGACAGAGGTCGTCTGAGGTTACGACCTCTTCAGAGGTTCCTGGCCTTATTTTTTGAGAACGACGATACAAAGACAGTGTTCCCGTTAACAGTGGTCCTCCACAGGTATTTTCAATGGTCAACAGTCCTGTCATATGTTGCGCAGTTGGCTCTTTTACAGACTGGATTCAGGGACGCCGCTCTTAAGTGTTTGGGCGCTCACATGGACGATCAGTCAGCGGACGGGCTTTGGTCGGGAGGCCTGACAAATTTGCACAGCAACAACCTAGAGTTGCAGACGGTTATCCTGGCAATTAATCTGCTTGCTCCCAACTCTTCGCGTTTCTCTGCTGTTAGTGGCGTCGGACAACTCAACAGTGGTGTGGTTACACACAAACCAGGGAACGATGTCATCGCAGGAAACTTTTGGACCAGATGTTCCAGTTGTTTCTTCTCTTTGACGAGAACAACATCAAGGTCAGGGCCAGGCACATCCCAGGTTGCAGGAACTGTCCAGACCAGACAAACCGTCACCGACGGAGCGGATGTTTCATGCAGAAGCTTTCAACCTCCTATGTTGACTCTATCATCGGCCACTGATTGACATATTTGCAACAAGTTCAACACCCGACTGCCGGTGCATGTCTCCCCGTTACCAGATTCAGCAGCATGGACAGTCAACGCCCTGTCAATGTTGTGGGAGGGACTTGACGCTTACACATTTTCCCCTCCCATTCTTCTACTAAATGTTGTGGCAAAAATCGAGTCGGCGAAGCGGATCAGACTACTTTAGTCGCGCCCACTTGGCCAATGTGAACGTGCTACACAGAGCTTTGCGGCCTAGTCGCAAGTGCACCAAGTCCTCTTCCTCTGTGGCCTCCTCTGTTGGTCCATTCACTCTGTCGGTTTCCTGACCCCAACCTAGGATGGTTTCATCTGTCCGTATGGACCCTCTACAGGAAACTCTGAAAGAAAGTGGCTCTCCTTCGTGCGGTCTTGTGAAGATCAATCCCAAGATCCGGTTAGAGCTTTCCCGCAGTTTGTAACAGAGTTTCTGCTGTTCCTACGCAGGAAGAAACATCTAAAAGAGAGGCAACTAAACTCCGTGCTCGCTGCCTAGCAGGATGTTAAGTTTTCCAAGACACCTGAGCTCATCGTTGTGCTGAAGTCCTTCAAACTTGAGCACCAGAAATTGAAGTTTCGGCCCCCTGCTTGGTACTTGAACACAGTACTTCGTCCCTTGCGGAGTCCACGTGCAAACCCTTAACGGATTTCCCGCCGTCCATGTCTGTCGGATTAACATGCAATATAAGAAGTGGGGTAAGTATTAAAAATTTATTAAAATCTAAATATTTTAGATATTTAAAAATATTTACCCCACTTCTTGGATTAAGCCCATCCAGCGATGTCTCACTTCCTCCCCTCAGGCGGCCTCCATGGACCTTTCATATGGAATGTGATTTTGTCGACGTGGTCAATTGGATTGGATCGTCACCTTCCGGTTACGAGGCCGTGTTGTCGTTGTCATATTCCCCGACGTGCAGAACGAAGATGGGATGACTTCCAATCGTTTTATCGGAAGTATAGGTAATATGCAATATAAGAAGTGGGATAAGTATTTTTAAATATCTAAAATATTTAGATTTTCATAATTTTGTGAAAGACGCCTACACGGGTATTCTAGAGAAGACTTACTCAAAGAACATAAAGCAGACTGCAGAAGTGTAAGTGAAACTGCTATCAGAATTGATATGCCTAAACAAGGGAAGGAAACTCTGTTTTTAAAATTATCAAAATCAAATGCCTGCACCTTATGTTATTTTATGCTGATTTTGAAGATCAACAAGAAAGTTCATACTGCACAACCCGATCCGAAGCAAAGTGTTACTGTTATATCTCAATTACATGAATCCTGCGGCTTTGGATATATTGTCACGCGATGTGATGGGGTTAGTTATAAACCAACAGAGACATTTTTATCAAGTCTTCTAGAAACAGAAAAAACACCCAGAGCCATAAGTACCAATCACAAAGAATGAAATTAGTGAATTTAATACATCCATAAATTGTAGCATTTGTAATAAGCCCTTAGTGAATGATAGAGTACTTGACCATTGTCACATTACAGGAACATATTGTGGTGCAGCTCATAATAAGTGTAACCTACAACTAAAGATAAAACCCGAAAGCATAACAATCCCAGTGGTGTTTCACAATCTGAAACATTATGATGCAAACCTTCTCTTGCAGGCTATTTCTAAAGTTCCTGGGGATATCAAATGTATTCCGAATAATATGGAGAAATATATAACCTTTTCATTAGGGCACCTTCGGTTTATTCGGTTGTCAGTTTCTTCTAATGTCTTTAGATTCTCTAGTAAAAGCTAGTGACACATTTCCAATAACTGAGAAGTACACTCAGGAGTGTAATGACAAGTACACTCAGGAATGTAATCGACATTTATTATTGAAAAAAGGAATATATCCATACTCCATATCCATATATATACTGCTATTAGAATTGATATGCCTAAACAGGGGAAGTAAACTCTCTGTTTTTAAAATTATCGAAATCAAATGTCTGCACCTTATTAGTTCAAGATTTTATAAGAAAACAGTTCACTGTTCATATCACTTGAGAAAAACTTTTCTTTCATATGTGTTCGTTACTAGTATTTTCAAACCCTGTAATAACATTAACATGTTACAAACATGTTACAAATTACTTGCTTTCAACATTTATCAAGACATACAGCATTATTATTAAAGAAATATATATATATATATATATATATATAATGCTTCACCAGGCCTTTACTGCTGAAAACGTTTGCCAAAGATAATTCAACTTCATCTTCTTCTACACATGTATAATTTTCCCCAAAAAGTCCACTAATAAAATATCATAATCAACAAGATGATATGAATACATCGAATTTCTTAATTTTCTTTTTTATTGCAAGTTGAAAATTGTTCCCTTGAAATAAAATTGGTCAATCAAATCATATAAGCATAAAACTAGAAAATAGGTATGTTACATACAATTCATTTTTGGTTGGATGAATGTAATTAGTCATTAAATTATGTAGAAAGAGAACTTAGTAACTGAAAAAATTCTGAAATGAAGGTATAAGCTTTTCAACCACAGCTTTTCACAACTGTTCTCAGACAGCGGGCAGAAACCTGGGAAAGGGTCGCAAATGGTGGACAGGATTTGAATCAGTTTTCCCTTTGATAGTGTGTAGATCTTCTATGAAACAATCAGCTTCGAAGGCATCTTATCATACAACATGGCAATATGGCGGACTAGGCTAGTCGGGTGTATCAGAGCTCAGCTCACCGAACTAACCCAGCAGGCACAAGACGTCTTTTAGACGTCTAAATTAGGTCTAAATTGGCTTGGACGTCTTTTAGACGTCTATAAGACGTCTTCATATAGACGTCTAAACCTAAGAAAGGTAAATAATATGTTATGAAAATAACGGAGTGGCTCTTTAATATGGATTGTGCTATATAAAATATTACGTACTTAAGAAACGAAATATTCCTTTTCAGTCATATTGCATTTTATGATGCTTCAGTTAATGTGCGTCAAGCTTTCATCCACTGCTATAAACTTTCATGATGTTTTGTTTCATACATTGATTATAAAAAAACAACAGAAAAATTGTCAGGGTTTATGTTTTTAAATCCATAAAATATCACATAATGGAATATATATAATGGACTTCATATCACATAATATGTTGTATTTATCACATTGTGGTTTCATATCAAACATCACAGAATAGATACATTTTACACATTTAATCACAAAAATTACATTTTATCACAAATATCACATTTTATCACAGAGCAGATCTTGCACATTATATTTTTTTAATATTAAAACTTTGATGACGAATTGTGATTATTTACAAATTCATGTATCCATTATATCAAAAGCTTTTATAATCTAAATTGTTATGTGAATTACTGATATAGTTCAGGTATATCTTTAGGGAAACTTGGTAATTCTTATTCAATTATAGCTCCAGACACAGGGTGAATATTAACTTGTTATTGACTAAAATCTTTTATGATAAAAATAATAATCCATTGTCATTTATCCTTCTTAATTTCATCATTAACAGGAATGATATTTAACACACTACTCAATAACATTTAAATCGCAATATTAATATAGATTTATAATCAACTGCGAAGCATGTCTTTGAGCATTTGCCATATCTATGTTATCGTAATATTATCTAGCAATCAGTCGGCACAAGCCAGGCTCCCATCCTGCCAGTCCTCAACAAGTTTGTAGGTATAGATGGAATATCCCGTCGTAGACAACATTTGCTGGAAAATTATAGGATTGTAATGATATAGACTGTCGGATATGTTTGGCCAAAGTTCTCTCATTATTGTTACAACGTTTGTAATTCAGTTTAAGTTTTTCAATTTTCGAAAAAATATTTTTATAGAGTTTACACGTAAAGATCATCAAACATACTAAATAAGTTTTTAGTAATCAATTTTAAGCGAACATAAAATACGGTAGGCAGCATGCACTTGCAAGGGCAAACTATCATACAGTACTTGCATGTTAAAACTCCAAGAATAATTTTATGTTCATTAATCTACATATATCTGTTTTGTATCTATATAATTCATAAAAAAATGTAAATGCAAAGAACTTGTCACTGAAACGTCACCTACTTACCGCGAAATCAGTGTACGGAGTAATGGCCAACTGGTTTCAACATTACATTGCGCATGAAGAACAATTTCGCATGAAAAAGAAGTCAGCTGTAGCATTGTCTACAAAAATCTTATTTCATTCTTGACGATTATTTGAAATAAGTGAGATATTAATGTTACATACGATTGGGTTGCTATTCATTAGAAAATTATCGTAACAACATTGGGAAGATATTGTTATGATTAAAATTTACATACGAGACAGTTACGTTCCTATGAAAGAAGGAGTTCAGTTACTTAATCACAATGTATTGAACTTTTGGGGATAAACATGCATTTAAAGCGAGATAATAGGAATTTATAATATCTCATGTTTTGATTGTTTGTAAATATGTACCCAGTTTAAATTTCCATATGCCTCGTTAATACGCATTCGTTCTGTCAAGCGTTTCCATTGGGAATACTTAAAACGTGAAAAAAGAAAAATAGTAATTGATTTACAGAATTGTCGTAGTCAGTATCGATAAATGAAAGCCTATCTCAAATAGAAAAGCGTAAGCATGAATAATATGTTCAAATATTACACTTCAAATTATAAGAAGCATATGTGTATTATAAATGTGGGTTGACTTTTGTTTTTAATAATGTCTCACATGAAAATATTGTTTCGTGTCAATTCAAGAATAAGTGTGATTAGATTGAAATATGAGGAAAGGGGAAACATTGTACAACATTCAGACATCAAATTAGAATAACATAACAACGATGTATTACAATGAACTAAACATTTGTAGCATATGTTATAGCGTATTCGTTGTTAAATTATTGACGAAATTATATTCCAAATTCTTCAATTGAAATATTTGTAAATTTCTCTCCAAATTATTCCTCTCTTTATTATAAGCACTCGCCAGTCAGGCCAGATGTACACGGGCACAGATGGCGAGTACAATCAATTGACTCCAAACTAATTATCCAATTACACGTTCGACCGCTTGACCACTCGCTTCCATAGAGTCACGTGGGCTCCCTTCTTTTCATGACCAAATTTGTCCATGCATGGCTTGCACGCTAATAAAGTCTCGTGCAGTCCACTGCTGGGGAGATTAGCTTGGGCAACGGTCGGAGACAGACGCGCCCGCTGTCCGACTGTCCACTCTCAGCACCATGTAGTTTCTAGAGATCACCACTCGAGTCGGGCTCAACTTGGTAACACGACAGGTTTGGGGAATGCCCTGGCGTGTACACTGACTTGTGCGTGTATGTACCTCCGGCTCGAGTTCATGTTGTAACCACACGCATCAATAAAGAAAATGGTCGACCATCACCAAAGCCTGTCAAGTCGTCATTTCAACATCGTCACTGTCGTTACCTTCATCGTCCCTCGTCGACGTAGTAGTCCTTTGCGATCAATCATATAAAGTTTACACACTATGTCAGCATAACATAAAAAATGTGGTTTACAAATGACATTTTCCGGATTGTAAATGTCCAATCCGTGGTTGACATTACATTTTTATAATGACCGGAAATGACTTTGTGTAGAAGGAAACATATACTATTTTTATACTGACAGTCAAGAAGCAAAATACGTACGTAAATTATTGACATAAATGTATGTACAGGATTAAAATAATGCTTGTGGACGATTAAAGGATTTATAATCAAAATATGTCAATATGCTAATCTAGTAACAACACTGGAAAAGTTGACCATTGAAATCTGATGAAGTGAAAGTCGACTTACTCATATTTCTTGGCTTGATGCCGTCATAGTACCTTCCCAGAAAAATATGAAAAATATCAGAAGAGGGGAACTGATTTTTTCAAGCGAGATTTAATAGTCAAATACATGTCAATTTCTCGCGAGTTGCCCGTGACAGCACGTGAAATTATGAACATTGTCGTAAGTTTGATGTGACGTCACAACCGCGGCCGAATCATTTTGAAGAGAGAGGTAGGTTGCTCGACGCGAACTCCCTATTACTGACAGGTCAAATGAGGATCAACGATCTCTTTGGAACAAACTCCGAATCATCCATGGCGGCAAACGCAGAAGCAAACTCCCACCCATAAATAACCTAAAAACACCTAAAGCTAAAGCCAATACATTGGCAACACAATTCGCTACTGCAAGTAGCAACATCAACAACTCACAATTCCAACAACACAAACACACTGCATCTATCATACCTAAACAACCCACAAACAACCAACCCTTCAACCAACCATTCACTATGGAAGAGCTTCAACAAGTTCTAAATAATAGGGAAGGCTAAAACATCGCCTCCAAAACCACCTAAACTTACATCCCCTAAATAACAACCAGAGTGGCTTCATTCCGGGTCGATCTACCCTACATAACCTTGCCTCGAGCAAGAAATCAAAGAGGCCAAATTCGCAAACAATACACTTTTGCAATATTCCTGGAACTTTCAAAAGCTTTCGACGGCCTCATCACTTAACTCATCTCCAATGGCCTATCAGGCAACATAATTAATTACATCCAGGATTTCCTCCATAATAGGCAAATGACTGTCGGAGTCGAAAACCAATCTGATAACATTCTTTTGGAAAACGGCACCCCACAAGGCAGCATAGTCAGCCCCACCCTCTTCAATATAACCTTTTCGAAGGCATCTCCCCCAAAATTAGCACTTCCAAATTTGTAGACGACGCTGCCCTCTGGGTACGTTGTAATAACCTCCAAACCACTACCAAACTATTCCAGACCTCTCTAAATAAAGTCAGCCTTTGGGCTTAAAAATGGTGCTTCAAACTAAATGCGGATAAATCCACTTGAGCAGTATTCAAACGAAACACCATGCGCCCAACCTCTCCTTAACTTTACCTAAAAAATAACCAAATTAAATTCCAAACCCAAACTAAATTTCTAGGGCTTGACCAACATCTCTCATGGGGTGCACACGTCAAAGAACTTAAAACTAGATGCTCAAAGAGCCTTAATGTCCTGAGAGCAATCTCTGGCACAAACTGGGGAGCAAATAGGCAAACTCTACTACTCTACTACTACAACTCTATACCTCACTAATTAGGTCCAAACTGGACTATGGCGCACCAATATATAACACACTAAAACCTAAATTGATCAAAACCCTAAACAGCATCCAATACCGAGTACTCAAAACAGCTACACGCGCACAAAGCAACACATCCTTCGAAGCACTGCTGGCACTAACTGATGAAATTTCCTTCCCAATCAGAAGGGACCAACTCACCTTAAACTTCTGGTCCGCGTCTCCAGAGGATCCCCTCATACAACAACTCGTAAAAACTAAATCAAGTTATGTAACATCTCTACCATTTCTACCAACCCATCGCAACACGCATACAAACACTCATACAACAAGCAGACATGCACCGCATCAACCTACCAACACAAAACAGCATATACCACCACATACCACCCCTCCCTACACCAAAAATCAACACACATCTCAACAAAATCACAAACAAGCAAAACCCCCAACAGACACAAACTACCGCACTACAATATATACAGGACAACTGGCCCGACTGGTGCCACATATACACCGATGGGTGCAAGGACCACGAGGCACACACTACAGGACTTGGGTTGTACATGCGGCAACCCGAGCAACACACTGACAACCACAGGCTCCCAAATGACCAATCTGTCTTCACGGCGGAACTCATTGCCATCTGACTAGCCCTACAACCAAAAATCACAACAAAATACTCATACTCACAGACTCTGTGCTGCAGGTACTCCAAAACAAATCCACCAAAAAAACGCGCAGGCATCATCTCCAAAACACTACACACAATACAAACACTCAATAGACAGGGCAAGGCCGGCAAACTACTTTGGATACCCGCCCACATCAGACTATTCGGAAACGGCCTTAACCTACTCACACCCACTCTAAAATAGAGGACAAAAGCCTCTCCAAACTACACGCTAAACACAAGTGGCAATAACACTACAAACAATCCACCATAGCAGCCGCCAAAATACTACTACCCAACCATCACCACAAACAAATAATATACTCCCAAAATACAATCATCGACAGAGCAATCATCTAACCACAAACGGGACACACACGCCTCAACACACACAAGCACAAACAGAAACATACTGCATCCCCAAACTGCCCACACCAAGAAACTATACAACACATACTCACCAAATGCACACACTACACAACACAACGCAACACACTCAATATGGCACTCGCAACAAGTGGCTTAAAGCCCAAAACATTCATCAAATTCTAAACCCTATAAATAAATCACACGTACACCACTCCCTAGGCACATACTTAAAAGACACAGGCCAAACAATCAAAACTCTAAAAAAACAAAACCACAACACATCACACCTCCCTCACCTCCCATCTCCCTCCCCTCCCATCTCCTATCATATTCACTATTCCAAATTTCCAAATTTAAAAAATTATTCACCCCAATCTTTTTTCGACCAGTCTTCAAAATTTATCTCCCCACTTTTCGGAATCTTCCGGCCCCTTTTTAAAGGCTGCAGCCCGAGCGTGACACCAGCTTTTGCTGGAAAGCGCTGGTTAAACTCTCAACCTTAGTTAGTGAGTCTTTGGAGTAGTTCTGTCAGCAAGCAAACACTTCTGACTGACCCGAAACCAAACAAAACTGAAGCCGCCGTATTAGACGCCATTGATGGATTGAAAAGAAAATTCGACAACATTGTGAAATCAAACAGTGAGTAACACAGTAAGTTAAATAACGTAAATACATCTGTTAGAGACATCACTGAACATAGAAGACCGATGTGAACATCTGGAAGCTGAACATATGAAGTTAAGGGATTACCTGTGCAAAACTGAAGACAAATTAGACTACTTGGAAATCAAAGCAGACGAACAAATGTGATTTTCATGGTATACCCAGCAATAACACAAATGAGACTTGGATGACTGTGAATCAGCTGTGCGTGATCTGTTGAGTGATCGAACTTGTTAATTCTCAAATTGTTATAAACTGTGCACATGAATAATGAGAGGAAAGGCAATTATTCCACTAATCCCGAATGACCACCAGAGACGAAAGATATTCGCGGTATCCAATGAACTGAAAGGTACGTCCATGTATATAAGTAAGGAAATCTCAAAGACGGTCCATGATAAGAGGCGGATGTTGATACCTATAATGTAAGAAGCATGGCGAAATGAATAACGAGCGATTTTCAAATTTGACATGTTGTTTATTGACAATAATATCTACACGTATGATCTGGACACGGGCGCACAGGCCCTCGGATCATTAAAAAAAAATATTAAAAATTAAAACATTTTTTTTGGAGAACACCCCCTGATTAGAATTGTTCCTCTGTTAATAGTATATGGAAAGGCCAGACACTCCATTCGCCCCCACCCGCTTTCTTGACCGAATGCTACAATAAATACGCACGCAATCAATATAAAATCTATGCAGACATGATGTCAAATGAGTTGCCTTTCTACTCCAACTCACATAAACAAATTAATCTTTGGGGTTATTTAATGAGGACGGCCGAAAGACGATTTCCACGCCCAACTTAATGCTGATGGGACAAATGGCCGCCCGTCACCTTGACCTTACGGGGTGTGTGGCCGCAGCGACAGATCTCATTGGTTTGATGCAAAGTTAGGAACAGATAACTCTAATTCTCCGTTCTTGCAACCAATAAGATCTGTCGCTGCGGCCACACACCCCGTAAGGTCAAGGTGACGGGCGGCCATTTGTCCCATCAGCATTAAGTTGGGCGTGGAAATCGTCTTTCGGCCGTCCTCATTAAATAACCCCAAAGATTAATTTGTTTAAGTGAGTTGGAGTAGAGAGGCAACTCATTTGACATCATGTCTGCATAGATTTTATATTGATTGCGTGCGTATTTATTGTAGCATTCGGTCAAGAAAGCGGGTGGGGGCGAATGGAGTGTCTGGCCTTTCCATATACTATTAACAGAGGAACAATTCTAATCAGGGGGTGTTCTCCAAAAAAAATGTTTTAATTTTTAATATTTTTTTTTAATGATCCGAGGGCCTGTGCACGGGCGCGGTTGTTGTTTTGAAAGGAACAGAAACTGCAAAGCTAGACGCAGGTGCAGACACAGGAGGAGATGCCAGTTTCAATCACAGTGGGCACAGATAGGATTGCGGCCCGGCCTGTCAACACCGGGAGTGGGGGTAGTTCTTTCGCGCCATCTTGTGCTGCTGCTTTTGGGGCTCTGCGCCAGGGGGTTGCACATCTGCCGACCCGGCTGTGTCGGTTCTCATATCATTCATTTTTATACTATATATAAATAATTTATTATAAATTCTTATTTGATGTCTTCTTTTTTTCATTTTTTCACTTCATCTATTTCCGTTATTTTCCATTTATTAACATATCCTCTTGGCTACGTTACTTAATTTCTAAATTTTATCACCCCCAACTTTTATGATAAGTAGCATAGCCACGTCGTCGAAATCACCAAAATGTGGAAGCAGACGTTAAACACCAATCTAACTGAACTGAACTGAACTTTATTACACTCAGGCTGCAAACTGCAGCATAAGAGGTACATGGATATATATATACAATGATACATGATACATTACAATGCAATAAAAGGCTGACATGCTATTCTAAGGTTAAATATGTTATCTCTTAAAATGCGACATGATGATTTTACAAAATAATGACAATTTTCTTAGAGTTCCTAGCTTTTTGGTATTAAACAGAATTTTCATTTTGTGCATATTTGGTCTGATATAAAAATATTTGTGAATATACTTTTTTCTTTCTAGTTCTAATTTCGGACATAAAAATAAAAAATGAAATTCATCACCAATATCGTCTAAATCACAAAGAGTACATAGCCTGTCAGTAACAGGGATTCGACGCCATCTACCTGTTTCAATTGGGAGATAATGATTAGAAGTTCGGAATTTCAACAAGTTATTGTAGTGCAGGGAGTTTAGGTATTGTTCAAAATTGAGAGATGGATTTTTAAAAACACTATAAGTTGTTGCTTTTGAAGAGGTTTCAATTGTTGATATCCATGTTTGCTGAAAGGTATCTTTTAATTTACTTTTAACAACTGATTTTAGCCAGAAGATGTTTTTAAAATTTTGAAATTTCCAAATAAAACTCAATCCAAGATCATCGAAAATTGTCTGAAGATACTTCGTCCATTTATGTACATATTTGCCAAATATGAAATCATTGAATATCAATTTATAGACCAAGGAGCACAATTTGGAAGATTTTCCAGATATAAGTTTAGCCCAAAAACATACCATCCTGCTTTTGATAACGTTTATAAGAGGGAATCTCCCTAATTCCCCATAAACCATATAGTTAGGTGTACATTTCCGCAGTGAGGTTAAATATTTAAGAAAACGAAGACAATATTTCTCATTAACCATGGCAAATCCAAAGAAAATCGAATACCACACATCTCAGAAAGGAGGAACGGTGTTTTATTTTCGTCGTATGCATAGGTTGAACAATCCACTTTGCTATTTATTTCTATACTATATAAAAATAATTTATTATAAATTCTTCTTAGATATTTCTTTTTTTAATTTGTTCACTTCATCTATTTACCATTATTATCCAAAAGTTTTACTTTTTTTTTTACCATTTATTAACATATCCCCTTGGTTAGGTTGCGTAATTTCTAAATTTTATCAACTCCAACTTTTATGATAAAGCAGCATAGCCACGTCGTTGAAATCACCAAAATGTGGAAGCAGACGTTAAACACCAATCTAACAACAACAATGTTTCTCATTAACCATGGCAAATCCAAAGAAAATCGAATACCACACAGCTCAGATGAAGATGAGGTTGGAGATTTTACAAGCGCTTCCAGCACAGCTGATTTAGCACTTGGGTCTGTAGAGACCATAACTAAAGTTTCGAAATGGTGAGAAAGGGTAGTTTTTTTGGAACTGAGAGCCAAAATTAAAATTTTTAAATTTTGAATTTGAAATGGAGTGTAGAATAAGAGGAGGGGAAGGGGGATTGGGGTTTAATATATGTTATGTGGTTTTGTTGTTTTCCATAGGGGCCAGTAGGCCCGTTTCTTTGATGTGTTTGCCTAAGGCATGAACTATTTGTGGTTTTTTTTTTGGTTTGGTTTGGGTTGAGTATGTGTTGTATGTTGTGTGGGTTGATGTTGTGTTGTTTGAGTGTAGCGTTAAGGGTTTTGTGATGAGTGTTGCAGTGTGCACTGTGTGAGTATGTGAGCGATTGTTTCTGTTTGTTTGCAGTGCGGGCACGTGGGGTGTTTATGTCTGTTTTGATGTGTTATTGCGTTTAGTGTGATGTGCCCTGTTTGGAGTTTTATGATTGCCCTTACGTTTTTACTGTATGTTTTGTATTTGTGAGAGGTCTGGGGAAGAGTGTTTTGGTGTATTTAGCTATTGTGCAATTTGAATATTGTTTGTGCAATGTAGCCCAGGGGCTAGATTTTCGAAGCTCTCTTAGCACTAAGATAGTCATAAGTACCATACATTAACATTGACTTACAACTATCTTAGCAATAAGAGAGCTTTGAAAACATAGGCCCTGATGTGTAATTTAGCAAGGCTTTTGGCCTCATTTCCGAATGCAGCGACATGAGCAGGCACCCAGAGGAGCTTTATGGTTTTGCCCTGATGGTTGAGTTGCTGTATGGTATGTAGTATTTGTGATATTATGCCTGCGTGTTTTTTAGTTGATTTAGATTTTAGTGCTTCCAGCCCACTAAGTGAGTCTGAAAGGATTAGGATTTAGGGTGGTTTAGAATTATTGGGTTTTGAAGTGCTGCCAAAATAGCCATGAGTTCCGTGAAGACAGATTGGTCATTTGGCAGCTTGTGTGATGAGGGTGTTTGGTGTGTATTTTGTATATGATAGCCGAAGCCTGTAGTGCGTGCCTCTGGATCCTTGGATCCGTCGGTGTATATATGGCACCAGTTGTGCCAGTTGTCTTGTATGTATTGGAGTGTAGTTGTTTTAGCGAGTGTAGGGTTGTGCTTGCTAGCGATTTTAGTGAGATGTAGGTTAATGCAGGGGTGCTGGGAGTTGTGGTGTGAAGTATTGTTTTATGTTGTTTTGCGGAAGTGATATGTGGTTGAGGTTTGCTTCAGTAATGAGGTTTGTGATGCGTAGTGATATGGGTGCTGTGAGAGGGTATTTGTTTGGGAGTGCTGTTTTATGTTTAGATAATTTAGGGTTTAGGAGGTCGGAAATTAGTGGGTCCTCTGAGGAAGCCGCCCAGAAGTTTATGGTGAGTTGTTCTTTCTGAGTTTGAGGGAAATTTCATCCGTTAGGGTTTATAAGGCTTCCAGGGATGTCCCGTTTTGTGTACGTGTGGCTATTTAAAGAGATTGGTATTGTATGGAATTTAGTTTTGCGGTAAGTTTGGTATTAAGAGTATAATAAATGGGGATGTCGTAGTCCAGTTTGGACCTAATTAGGGAGATGTATAGGTTTATGAGGGTTTGCTTATTTGCACTCCACCATGTGCCGGAAGTGGCACGCAGGACATTAAGGTTCTTTGTGCACCTAAGTATTAGTTCTTTGACGTGAGCATCCCATGAGAGATGTCTGTCAAAGATTAGCCCTAAGAATTTAGTTTGTTTTTGCAAAATGATTTTATTGGTTTTAATGTGTAAGTTAGGGGAATTAGGGCGCATTTTTTATGTTTAGATATTACATGTTTTTTACGCATTAAGTTTAAATACCCATTTTAACATTGCGTCCAGTACCTTACAGAAGTTTGAGGTTAGGGAGATAGGCCTATAAGAGTTATGGTCCCCTGAGGGTTTAATTGGTTCAGGAATATGTATAATTATTCCTTCCTTCCAGGAAGAGGGAAGTTTACGTAATTGCCAAATATGGTTATATAGGTTTACAATTATCTTGGTGGTGTTTGGGGGAAGCTTCTTAATTAGTTGGTAGGAGGTTCGGTCTAGGCCTGGGGCTGTACCATTTTTCCTTTTGATTAGCACAAATTAAAGCTCCTCCATTGTAAATGGTTGGTTGATGGGTTGATTATTGTTATTTTGTTTAATTGGTGTAGGAATGTTTTGTTTGTTTTGCTGGAATGTTTGTGAATTGTTTTTGTTGCTGCTAGCGTTGGCAAATTGCTCTGCGAGAGCATTTGCCTTAGCTTTAGGTGTGGTGTTGTTATTTATAGTAGGAAGCTTGCTATGCGTTAGCCACCACAAATGACTCGGAGCTTGTTCCAAACTTGTTTGGATTTGATTTTACCATTAAGCTCCTTGCAGAAGTTTTCCCAGTGTATTTTTTTGTTTCTTTAATGAGTGTTTGTACTGTGTTTTTTAGGTGTTTTGTATGTCGAAGATGTGAAATGACACCTTTTGCTTTGTTGAAAGCGGCTTTGCGCCCATCTTTATTTCCTCAGTCCACCAAGGTTCAGAGGGTTTGTGGGGTTTAGGATTAGTTAATGGAATAGATTGATTTGCAGCGTTTATTATAGCTTTAGTAAAAATTATTACAAAAGGTTTGGGGGATCTTTATTTTTAAGGTCTGCTGGTTTTAAGAGTTTGCAGAGGTTTTTTAATTTATTCCAGTCAGCCTTGTTATAAGCAAATTGAGGGTTTGGGGAAAATTTTGATCCTGAGTTTTATTTGGAAGGAAGTTGTTTAAGGTGATATATATTGGGAAATGATCGTTTCCCCGAGGATCATCAATGATCGCCCATTCGATCTGGCTAGCGATGTCTGGGGTGCTGATGGTTTAATCGATTGAGGACATTCCTTGATGTCCCCAAGTTTACCTAGTTGGAGTATTTGATTATGCAGGACAAAATCATCATTTATGATCTTGTCAGTGATTAGTTCGCCACTGGTATTGGCCTTATCATTACAACCCCAAGAGGGGTGATGGGAGTTTAGATCGCCCACAAAGATTGTGCGATTGGGGGATAAATTTTGTAGGACCTGGAGGACCTCTCTTTGAATTTATGAGTAACCCTATGATAAATATTGAAAACGGTTAGGTTTTGGTTTGGAGTTATGGTTATGGCCTGAGCCTTTAAGTTTGGAAAAGTATTATAGTTTAATTTTTCCTGGATAAAAATAGATAGACCTCCATGTGAGCAACCAGGTTTTTGGCAGGTCATCATGTAGTGTTTTATACCCTGGAATGTTAAGAGTTTGAGCGAGGGCCGAAATTGGTTTCCTGAATGGTTATGACTTGTGGGTTTAGGTTTTTTAGTTTAATTAATGCTTTAAGCTCGTGGCCGTGAGCCGAAAATAACGGTTTTATTTGCATATATCAATTCGCCCGAGGTTCGGACACTTAGATACTCATCAAAATGATTTTCAGACATCCTCACTCATGCAGTGAATAGGCTATGTACAATAATATCATAGTTTTGGTGGAGTATAAAGTAATTTGTTACTGGTACAGGGCAAGTTTTCCGATGTTAAATTCTTGAAAACTGCTACATGCGCCGTAACAGTATAGTGACGTCACAATCCCATTTGTAGGCATTCGACACACAAAACGCCGATAACACTAAACAGTATGTTTTCAAAATTAAAACACCACGAGTCCTTAAATAGAAAGCTTAAGAAGTGTCCGAACAATGGTCAAAACTGTCCGAACCAAGGTCATTTTGACATGTTATCAAAATCTCAATATTTACTTATGTTTTCACTTTATATGTACCGATGTTAAGAATAATTGGGTTATTTGGTTATTTTTCTTTATTTATGAATACAGTTTAAGATATTTTGCCGCTCCCTTCATCTCCGAAGAGTTTACATTTTAATTGAAACAAATATTTTGCCATTTTCTTTCTTGAATCTGTTAATTGTACCTCCAGGGAAAACTGATAAGAAATATTACCGAGAATTGAACGTTTATCAAAGGAAAGAACTAAAATAACACACCGAGAAGAAACATTGTACAATAAACCGATCGAAATAGGCACACGTATTATTGCTTCAGCTCCAAGTAAAAAGTGTCCGAAGTTCGGCGACCTCAGGTGGTGTCCTAAGCTCGGTCAGTTTGCCCTATACAGAATTGTGTTCCATGTCTCAGGAGGAAAACACCAACTCATCAACATCCAGACTTTTTATTTTTTTTATTTTTATTTTTTTTCAAAACTCCATACAGAATAAGGACATATAAGTATAACAGTTCTCAACATAAACCAATTTTACACAAGAAATAATTTGTTAATGTATACAAGATATGATGGATAAGCAATCTTATATCTAAAGTCAATTCAGACAGTAGGTAGAAAATAGTAATAAGTAAAAACAAATCTAATACTTCAGACGAGATTATGACAAATTGACCAGAAATTCATAAAGTTGTCATATTTACAGTTTGTGTAATCATTAAATCGGTCAATTTTAATTTCCTCTTTAATGTTTTTAAAATTTGGGATTTTCTCCTGTTTCACTTTAAATATAATGTATTTTACGATGGTTGTCAGCAAATTCAGAACATAAATTCATTTCTCAGAATATCCTCGAATGACATTTTTTTAGAAAAGATGATAGATGTTCCTGTTTTTTCAAGTATCCATTCTTCCAATTTTTCCCATATAGATTTGATAAGGTTACAATCATAAAACACATGTAACATTGACTCATTTTCTGTTTAGCAAAATGTGCATTTGTTAAATTCTTTGTATCTCATTTTTGTTACAAGCTCATTTGTTGGAAGAAATCTATGCAGTATACTATATTGGAGCCATGAATGTTTAACACTATTGTAGGATTTAAATGTTAATCTTTCTATGGTTTTCCATGTATTTTCGCTGATGAAATCGTTTAAATCTTTTTGCCATTTATTTTTATATCAAAGAGTTTTTGTGCTTTTTTTGTTGATGACGATTTGAACGTTTATTGATTTACCGTAATACTTTATAGCTTCTATTATCCCTTGGTAATCAAGAAAATTTGTCTTTATACCAGAATTGTTTCCTTATTATCCAATGGTTAAAAAATTACCATGGCTATCCAGGATGTTGTTTATGTAAGTGATCCCTTTACAGGAGTAGTGTTTATAATTGATAGGTCTTCCACCTATGGTTGTGATAAGACATCTTTTTTATCCATGATATTTTTAGTGATTGAATGAGACTTCTTATATCTGGAAGCCTAATTCAGCCTTGTTCATAGTTGTTAGTGATAGTGTCTCGATTAACTTTGTCGGGTTTGTTTTCCATACTTGTAGCAGAGTATTTGATCGTTTGGGTTTGGTAAAGTTGCATTTAAATGGTTAAGTTTTGGTAAAAGTAAGCTTTTTAGAATGGTATTGCGACCTAGTGGAGTTATGTCCATTGCCAACCACTGGTTCATAGATATCTTAAAAGTTTTAAGTTTATCTTTATAGTTGCGTTCTACCATTTCTGATACATTGTGCGTAAATATGATTCCAAGTAGTCTGAAGGAGTCATTTTTCCAATCTAAATTCCAATGTGACAAAGATTTTCGCAGCGCCTATCCATAATACCTGTGGTTTGATGACATTCATTTTCAATCCTGAAAAAGAAGCATACTGTTTGAGTGTTTCTAAAGTCGCCTCTACGGTAAGTGAGGTGTCATCGGCATATTAAGAAATAAGATATTCAGTATCACCAATGTTTATACTTTTAATCTTTGGAGTATTTCTTATCATTATTGCCTAGACTTCTGCGCATAATAGAAATATACATGGAGATATAGGATCTCCTTGTCTACATCCTCTGTATATGTCAAAATAATTGAGAGGAAACCGTTTACCACAACACATGATTGAATGTTATTTTAAAAAAGTGTTTATCCATCTCGTAATAGATGACCCAAAACTGAAAAATTCCAGAACCTTTTGAATGAAGTTCCAGTCAACAGAATCGAATGCTTTCTCAAAGTCGATAAGAAGTAGAATACCTGGAATTTTCATAGTATCAGTATAGTTAATGATATCGTATTATCAAGAGAGTACATTCTCTAACTTCACAGCCAAGTGTCGACGTATTCTATGAATACTAAAAATCACTGAATGAATCCGACCTAACCGATCAATGAGACATTGACAATACGGATAATACTGAAATTACTACACAGGCTTCATGCCACGTTTTAAATCGAGTCATCTCAAAGGATGAAGGCAGATCTGCAATTAAGCTTGACATTCTGCTTCCAATGCTTGTTGAATTATTTAACCTTACATTTAAGAAAGGTGTTTTACCAGAATCATGGTTGACCGTAGTAATAAAACCAATTTATAAGAAAAAGGGAGACAAATCTGATCCTAACTCATAAGAGTTATAACACCGAAAGGATTACGAGATGCTTTAGATCCATTCAAGGATCATTGTGATTCTTGGAAGTTAAATGTTAATATAGATAAAATAAAACTGTAATATTTGAGGGAGGACCAATATATGATTATACTTATCTTGGTAGAACGCTCCATAGAAATAGATTTTTTTTATCAAGCATGAAGAATGTTTGTAATAGTGCTTCTAAAACAATGCATAACTTATTGATAAAATCGAGAAACTTACCATTGAACTGCATATTATTAGTATTTGACTCGATGGTTACACCAATCTTAGCATATGGTGCAGAAATCTGGTGCTTTGGAAAATCTTGAAATTATTGAGAAAATACATTTAAAATTTTTAAGACTGATTACTGGCTTAAGAAATTCAACCCCTCGTTTTATGTTTACTGAGAATTAGGTAGATACCCCATCAGAATTACATTATATACACGGCTGATAAAGTTTTGGCATAGGTTAACATACCAAAATGGGCAGTTTAAGTTGACCAACTTAATTTATACATATTTGTCAAGCAAAAGAACTATAACAAATGACAACCCATGGCTTTCGCACGTAAAATATGTCCTTAACAATACTGGACTTTCTTATATATTTGAAAATCCCTCTATTTGTACAACCCAATGGCTCGTCTCGGAAGTTGAACTTACCCTTAAAAATCAATTTATCCAAAACTGGCACAGTAACATTTGCTTTATCTTAAAGGGAACCTACTATTAAGAATTAAAAACATTTCCCAACTTTGATGCATATCTTCTCCTACCGAAATATGTTTCAATACCAATTGTGAGATTTCGGACAAGTAACCATAGTTTAGCTATCGAAACGGACCGCTGGTATAATATCCCAAGAGATGAAAGAACGTGTAAACTATGTAACTCCTTAACCATCGCAGATGAATATCATTACTTTTTAACACTGTAAAGCGCTTTACAACTTCGCTTTACAAATATTTACCTATCTCTCTAACGAATTTTCCAAATATATCAAACTTCAGAAAAATCATATCTACAAATAAATCCCAAGACTTAGTAAATTTATCAAAATTGAGCAAACATCTTTCATCTCTTGTGAGAAAATAATAAATTCCTTTTAGACTTTGTGAGTCCATCTTCCATCTTGAATTACATATATATTGATTTCTATGTATTATATTTTGTGAATATGGTTTTATGAGAATAAAGAATTTAATTGATAAGTAATGTTGCTATTATCAATACATTCCAACTAATATTTACTTAATGCTATCATTGTATATAACTTATCATTACGTTTTAGTCGTATTGGTCATTGATATGTATAAAAACTATTGTATAGGCATAAGTGTCGAATATGTATCCTGTGTTTTAAATGTGTGATGTGTATTTTATCATTGTATTAATTGTTACAGGGTGTTGAACTCAAACCACCACTCATTATAACATCCAACGAAATAAACGTCTCACACCCTAGCAGCGTGTTTTCTTCTTGATTTGAGACAAATTGACCCTGCTACACACGCAACAAACCAAAAGTAATTATATATACTTTGATTCTGATTTTTTTACTTCAAAATAATGATAATAATAATGTGGATGTATATTAGGCGCAAATTTCTATTAGCGCTACAAACATTATTACCATAGTCTAACTCAAGCTGCAGTATTTGTCACTATAAGGTCAACACCAACACACAGTTCTTTATCAGGTACCCATTTCAAGCTTGGTGAACAGAGGAACATTTTGAACTAAGTCGCCTGCCCAGTGTAACATAGTCATGTTATGGCTACAAATCCCATTTTCCAAAGCAGCTTAAGTGGTAATCAACAAGCTGATAAGTTGTAAGAGTGATAAGTGATTTCAACACATACTGTTGTTAGCTACTGAATATGTTCATGTAAATATAACCACGATTGACATAGTAAAAGAAGAAACCTCCCATATTGTTATCATCATAATCCCAGATTGTTATCACCATTAAAGCCGGTCTTCCGACCAGAAAACTCCTACGTGCTTTTGTTGAATCTACGAAGTGTGCTGATTGTGCTACACAGGGATTCCTTTTGGTGCCGTGACTCGGATTCAACAATACAGCAAGGCATCTGGTTGCTGGTAATTACCGACTGTTCGTTGACCTTCTCCTCTTCACCTCTTCTTCTCCAGGCCAAATAAGGTGTTTGTAGTAATTATTAAATAGCTTTAAGCATATATCAAATAGGAGCCAGGCAGGACTAGAGCAAGAAAAAAAAAGTTTAGGATAAAATGACAGAAGCTTTAGAATCAGTGTTCCAACAGGTTGCTTATCAACTTAGTCATCTACCAAAGTCTATTTCTTCAGGTATGGCGCCCTTCAGCAACTTCAGGAAAATATGTCTAAGATAAGTCATACACTAGGTAACCAGGGGCTATTACAATCCATTAAACCATTTGATGGGGAGGCGTCAAAATTCAAGGAATGGATTAAGGCAATAGATAAATATTCCAGCTTGACTAACGTAACAGAGGGTGAGAAAATTCGAAACTGACAACGGTACAGAGAATGAAAATCGGATGATGCGTGAACACTGGAGGCCCTAAACATAGATCATATAACCACTTCATTCTATCACCCTCAGGGTAATGTCAAGGTGAAACGTCTCCATCGAACCCTGAATGATGTTATAGCAAAAAGGTTGGAAAATGATCTAACTTCATGGGACCTGCACATCAACCAAGCACTGGCTGCTGTTCGCTTCAACATAAGCGAATCATCAAGGTTCTCTCCATACTTCCTTCTTTATAACAGAGATGTGGTCCTACCAATTGACAATATTTTAAGGCCACGAAGGAAGTATATGGGAGAAGATCACCACCAGATTGCCCTTCAGCAACAGCATAAGGCATTCACGCTTGTTCATCGACACTTAAAGAAGGCGAAGAGGCGGCAGAAAGCCTATGCTGACAAAAAACACTAAGCCAGTGACACTAAAGGTTGGTGACCCAGTGTATTATAGAAAACATCAGCGACAAAGTAAGCGGGGTCATCCAGCGAGTCCAATGAGGATGAGGCTGGCCCTCCATTGACCCGATTGGCAAGGAAGTATAGACGGAAAGGGATAATTCCTCTGAAGAGGAGGATATATCTTTGATGGAGTTAGCCCAACGTCTGAAGGCCAGGGATAGTCCAAACAAATCTGATAGAACATAGTGTTTGACATCAGGGGGGTCTAGTGCTTCCGGAATGGAAGTAAATACCATACAATCACGCCATCATAAAAAGAAACACAACGCAAAGTTTAGAAATTTACTTCAGGCTTTAATCCCTTTACTTTAAGTGATTAAAACTTAATGGTAAATGTAGGGAATGAGAATATTGGTATATTTTCAGAAGAGTGAAAAATATTCTTGTATTTTCAGAAACCATGTGGAGGATCATATGCCTTCTTTCTCTGGGTTTATCTATACAAGGTAACACGGTAGTGAGGGAAAATGCGGTCTTCCGAAAATTAAATGATGTATCATTCACTCGATCCAAGTGGTTAGTTACCTTAGTCATTGATTTGAATCCATACGATAATGTACTTAACAGACTGGAGAAAGATATGAGAGGTACGTAATGCAACTGACAGAAAATTGATGATAATGGATGAAGTGGTCTATTATCTATCAGATCCGGATGATAATCCTACAGCCAGGCTATGGCTGCCAAAGCGGTTGCATGCCGAGTGGTTAAGTAATATCATGACAATAATGGTCACATGGGCATTGACAAGACTTCTGAGTCCATCGAACAAAAGTACTTTTGGCCTAAGCTATATCAAAATCTACATCAATACATATGCAAGTGTGTACCGTGTCAAGAAAGGGTAATGCAAAAGCAAAGGACACCTGTTCAGGTGACAGATATACCACCTTTACTTTTGTGAAAATTGCACTGGACTTATCAGGACCATATCCCAGAACCCGATCTGGAAACAGATATATGATCAGTTTCATTGACCACTACAGCGGTTGGCCAGAGGCATTCCCTGTGCCTGACAAAAGTGTAGAGAATATAACGCACCTTGATGGAGTTAGCCCAACGTCTGAAGGCCAGGGATAGTCCAAACAAATCTGATAGAACAGAGTGTTTGACATCAGGGAGGTCTAGTGCGTCCGAAATGGAAGTAAATACCATACAATCACGCCATCATAAAAAGAAACACAGTTTAGAAATTTACTTCAGGCTTTAATCCCTTTACTTTAAGTGATTAAAACTTAATGGTAAATGTAGGGAATGAGAATATTGGTATATTTTCAGAAGAGTGAAAAATATTCTTGTATTTTCAAAAACCATGTGGAGGATCATATGCCTTCTTTCTCTGGGTTTATCTATACAAGGTAACACGGTAGTGAGGGAAAATGTGGTCTTCCGAAAATTAAATGATGTATCACTCACTCGATCCAAGTGGTTAGTTACCTTAGTCATTGATTTGAAACCATACGATAATGTACTTAACAGACTGGAGAAAGATATGAGAGGTACGTAATGCAACTGACAGAAAATTGATGATAATGGATGAAGTGGTCTATTATCTATCAGATCCGGATGATAACCCTACAGCCAGGATATGGGTGCCAAAACGGTTGCATGCTGAGGTGGTTAAGTGAGTGAGTGAGTGATTTATTGTTTAACGCCGCTTGAGCAATATTTCAGCCATTAGCGGCGTGAGATTTAATGAAATGAAATTGATTGCAAAAGCAAAAACATGATACAGCACGAAGGCTGTAAAAACATCAGCAAAATATCACAGAGTTGGTTAAAAGCTGATATATTGTGTATAAAATTTTACAACTTATCAAATAGATTGATTTCTTTTAGAAAGGATAAAATGTGGTGTTCACCGATTTGATTAAAAAGTTGTGAAATTGAAACATTTGTGTAAAATGTTTCCCTTACTTGTGCAGTGTCCCAGCATTCGCACAGGATGTGCTTAACTGACACTGGACACTGACAGGGAATACACACAGGAGGGTCTTCCCCCTTTAAAAGATATGAATGAGTAAAATGTGTGTGTCCAATGCGACATCGTCGCAAGACACACGCTTCCTGCCGGGTAAAAGAAGATAGAGATTTATAACTTAAAGAAGGTTGTATTTCATGAAGTTTATTGTGTTGCTGTTGGTCCCAATGGGACTTCCAACGCTGTTTGATGTAAGATTTGATAGCAGGTTTGGAATCAGTATATGGAACTTTAGTTTGTGAGACATGTTTGAAGTTGAGAGCTGACTTAACTGCTGCATCAGCTTTATTGTTGCCCCTTATACCCATATGGCTAGGTAGCCAGCAAAAGACGATGTCGCATTCGAGAAATGTATTATGAACAGTTAAAATATCCCTTATAATGGGGTGATCACTTTTACAATTGTTGATTGCTTGTAAGCAAGAAAGAGAGTCTGAAAATATTATATAGTTGTAAGGAGATGAGTTTTTGATATGCTGAATGGCTTTGAGGATAGCCTTTGCTTCTGCAGTGAGGATGCTACTTCCATCATGTAACCTTGAAGCATAAGTTGTTGAAGGTGTAACAGTTGCTGCTGCAACTGTCGTGCCATCCTTAGAACCATCAGTATAAATTGGTTTGTAGTCAGAATAAAAATCTCGCAGTTCGTTGAAAGCCTGTAGGAATATGAGCTGATTGGTTTCAGATTTTTTATGAGTGGTTAAGCTGAGATCAACACGGGGCTTGACCAGCTGCCTTGGTGGAGTGGCCAGCATACCGTGTTCTGCTATATTTGGAAGATCAATATCCGAATCTTCAACATGTTGTTGAATACGGATACCGAGAGGTGGTATTGCTTTGGGTTTTGAAGAATACAACTGCTGGTATTCAGGATTGAATACGCAGTTGTAAGCTGGATTTAAAGGGTTTGATTTGAGCTTTGTTACATATTGAAGTGCTAACTTGATGCACCGATCTGCAAGAGATGGCTCATCAGCCTCGACATAAAGGCTTTCAACGGGAGATGTTCTGAAGGCCCCAAGACAAAGTCTTAGACCCTGGTGGTGGATTGTATCTAGCATTTTTATATATGAGGGACGGGCAGATCCATAGATAATAGATCCATAATCCAGTTTGGAGCGGATGAGTGATCAATAGAGATGAAGAAGAGTTTCTTCATCTCCACCCCATTTAGCATTTGAAACAACCTTTAAAAGATCTAATGCCTTTAAACATTTAGCTTTAAGGTTTTTAATATGTGGAATAAAAGAGAGTTTATGATCAAAAGTGATGCCAAGAAATTTGGCCTCTGGAACGACCTTGATTGGAGTTTTATCCAGAAAAAGCTCTGAAACTTTGTGCATTTTGCGCATGTTACAGAAATGCACACAAGATGTTTTAGCCTTAGAAAATCTAAAACCATTTTCTAAAGACCATTTGTGGATTTTATTGAGACAAAGTTGTAATTGTCGTTCTATTGATGGCATGTTCTTGCCTGACAAGAAACTCCAAAGTCATCCACAAAAAGTGAACCATCAGTATGATCATTTAAAACTTTAGCCAAGCTATTTATTTTAATGCTAAATAGTGTGACTGATAAAATGCTTCCTTGTGGGACACCCATTTCTTGGTCAAAGAAATCAGATAGGGTAGAACCCACACGGACCTTAAACTTACGATCATGCAAAAAGTTTGATATAAATTCAGGCATACGACCTCTCATGCCAAAATCATGTAAATCTTTTAGGATGCCATACTTCCATGTTGTATCATATGCTTTTTCTAAATCGAAAAATATAGCTACTGCATGTTGTTTATTTATAAATGCATCTCGAATAAAAGTTTCTAAGCGTACAAGATGATCAATGGTACTTCGTTGTTTACGGAAACCGCATTGAATATCTGTGAGTAATTTGTTGGTTTCCAAGTACCAAACAAGACGATCATTGATCATCCGTTCCATAGTTTTGCAAACACAACTTGTTAAGGCTATGGGACGATAATTAGAAGGGTCTGTATGATCCTTTCCGGGTTTTGGAATAGGCACAATGGTAGCATTGTGCCAACAAGATGGAAATTTTCCCGTTTCCCAAATATTATTATAGAGTGCCAGTAAAACTTCAAGGCAAGGTTCTGGAAGATGTTTTAGGAGCTGATAATGGATATCATCAGAACCAGTTGCTGTGTCATGTGCTTTAGAAAGTGCTGTTTTAAGTTCTGAAATGGAGAAGTGTTCATTATAGTCTTCTCCATTATCAGATTTAAAATTAATTGGTCGTTTTTCCTGTACCTTTTGATATTTTTGAAACGCTGGAACGTAATTTGCAGATGAGGAATTTTTAGAAATAGTTTCAGCCAACTTATTGGCGATATCGGCTTTAGATGTAAGAAGGTCACCATTTACCTTGAGGTGTTTTATGGTAGTTTTAGAACCTTGGCCTTTAATTCTACTAATCATATTCCAGACTTTGCTAATAGGTGTTCTGGAATTGACTTTGGAGACATAGCCTCTCCAAGATTTGCGCTTTTGATGATTTACAGTACGGCGAGCTTTAGCTCTTGCCTTTCTGCAGTTATCAAGGTTATCTCGAGTTGGTCGTTTATATAGCCTGCGCTCAGCCTTTTTACGGGCCTTAATGGCTTCATCACAAGCCTCATTAAACCATGGCTTGTGAATGCGTGGATTTGCCGAGGTTTTAGGAATAGTTTCATTTGCAATAGTGATGAGACCTTTGGAAAAGGCCTCAACCGGATCAGCTGAATTTATAAATTTATCATATGTAAGTTGTTCCCGGCAAAGGGCTGAAAATGTGCCCCAGTCAGCTTTAGTAAATTTCCAACGGGGGTTGTGACCCTCAGGGACGGGCGAAGAGTGTTCTAATACAATGGGGAAGTGATCACTTCCACATGTATCCTCATGGACAGACTATGAGAAGTCATCCAAGAGGGATGGATCAGTTACTGATAAATCTATTGCAGAGTATGAACCTGTGGCAGGATGCAAATAGGTATTAGAACCATCATTGAATAGGCATAAATCATTTTGGACAAGAAAATGTTCAAGTCGCTTTCCTCTTGAATCAAGGGAGTTCCCACCCCAGAGGGGATTATGACTATTAAAGTCACCAAGAATAATGAAGGGCTTTGGTAGTTGACTTCTTAGTTGGTCAAGATCTTTGATGTTAAGATCTTGAGATGGTGGAATGTATAAAGAACAGAGGGTTACAGTTTTGAATAATGATAAGCTGACAGCCACAGCTTGTAAGGAGGTTGTTAGTGAATTTTCTCTGTGAATAATTCCATCACGCACCAAAATTGATGCACCTCCTTTTGCCCTATCAGCAGGGGGAGGGATGGAATTGTAGATAGTGAATAGTCTCATTGAGACCGTATCTGTGTCTTTAAGATGTGTTTCTTGAAGACAAATTGCTTGAGGATTGTGCTAATAAGCCCAATTCATTATAATTGACTCTAAAGCCTCGACAATTCCACTGAAGGATTGCCATTGTAAAAAGTAGATGGTAAAGTAGAAAAGGCCTCATGGTGGTGCTTTAACTGGTGAAAGGCGACGAACTAAGGACCGTGGCCTATGGCCCTTCTTGGGCGTATTGGCTGATTGCCGCATGTCTGATGTGTCCATTAGAACGGCAGCAGATTCTAGGTCCAAACAATTGAATTTGTTATTGACCTCGACCACATCCCGCTGGCCATTGGGAATGCGATCTGATGTTTTCTGTTTTGTTTTTTGAGCATCTTTTGATTTTGAGGTTGTTTGTGATTTAGTTTTTGTTGATGTTAATTGACTGCCTGTTTCCTTGACAGGATTTGCAACAGAAAGAAGAGGGAATGTCATGGTACCTATTGTTGAGGATGTTGAGCTGCGTAATGTGACTTGAGTTGGCGGATCTGATACCCACTGGATGTCTGTTTGAGTGGATATTGTACATTTGGAAATAGCTGCAGAGGAAACAATGGAGGAATATGAAGGCTTTTTGGGGCCCTCAAGAACCAGACGTTTAGCTTCAGGGAAGGGAATGTTTTGTGTGTATTTGAGTTTGAGAATTTGAGATTCCTGCTGCCACTTTGGACATTCCTTAGAGGAAGCCAAATGTTCTCCAGCACAGTTAGCACACTTGGGCGACTCCTTGCAGTCATCAGAGTGGTCGTCATCCTCGGGCTTGCCGCACCGAGGACAGACACGCTCATCAGCCCTGCAGGAGTTGCTTCCATGGCCAAACTTCTGGCAACGGTAACAACGGAGTGGGTTGGGAATGTAGAGTTCTGTTTTGAGTTTGTAATAGCCTGCATTGACGATTTTTGGAGCCTGTGGTAAAGAAAAGGTTAGAAGATAGGTGTGAGTTTTAATGAATTTCCCCTCCCTCCGGACAGTGAAACGCTTAACAGCCGTCACTGCCTGGTCCTTGAGGTGGGCAAGGAGCTCATCTTCTGAGGAATCTTCAAGACAGCGATCCCTATCTCGGATGATGGCTTTGCTACTGTTGAGAGTTGTATGTGGAGAAACTTTAACAGGTGTATTTACTATTGTTTTCAGAGTTTGAAGAGATAGTGATTGTTGTTTAGTCATGCATTCAACAAGAAGGTATCCATTCCTGATTTTCTTTACATTCTGGACATCACCAGCAAGTCCTTGAATGGTTTTGGCGGTGGCAAAAGGATTCAGTCGTAGCGGTTCCTGATCAACTGATGATATGACCAAGAACCGTGGCCAGCTGCTTAGTAGTGGAGATTTTGAAATGCCGTTTGATGATAATGCTGTAACTTTTGATGCTGTTGCTTTTGACGTTGATGCAGTTACCTCCTCATCAGAGGAGGGACTATCATCCGTTGAACAAGTTCTCTTCTTTTTTCCTTTTCGACCCATATTTAGGCAAAAAAGGTTTCATCACCCTGGGTCCCCACCCACCACGGAGATCCAACAAGGGCGGTGCTACATGCCAGCGGGACTCCAGCTAGCAGCACCGGGGATACCAGGATGATATACTCCCAGTAAGAGTTGCCAGTTCTTACCAGGATTGACCCATTAGCCATCGCTATCTTGGAAGCAGAGTGAAAAATGTCTGCAAAAGAGCAGACGACAGGACAAGAAAAGAAGGTGAGTGCAAAGAGAGGGATAGGAAAGATGAGAAGAAGTGGAGAAATGAGGGGTAGGAGAGGGATAGAAAAGATAAAAATAAATAAGCAAAGATGATGTAAAGGTAGAGGGATAGAGAAGAACTATGCAACCAAGTGCTTGGCATGACCAGCCGATTGACCAAACCGGGCCCATCTGGTCTCCTGTCTAGATGAAGTCGGGGCCGAAGTGGTGTATTGGTCAGTGTAAGCTATTCAGCTACGCCTCCCTCAACCACCAGGCATCCTTCCTCCAACGACACAGGTCGCAGTCCACGGCAAACAGACCGCCCCATTTTAGTCGCCTCTTACGACAGGCATGGAGATGCCGAGGCCCTATTCTAACCCGGGAGCCCCACGGGGGGTAATGCAAAAGCAAAGGACACCTGTTCAGGTGACAGATATACCACCTTTACTTTTGCGAAAATTGCACTGGACTTATCAGGACCATATCCCAGAACCCTATCTGGAAACAGATATATGATCAGTTTCATTGACCACTACAGCGGTTGGCCAGAGGCATTCCCTGTGCCTGACAAAAGTGTAGAGAATATAACGCACCTTGATGGAGTTAGCCCAACGTCTGAAGGCCAGGGATAGTCCAAACAAATCTGATAGAACAGAGTGTTTGACATCAGGGGGGTCTAGTGCGTCCGAAATGGAAGTAAATACCATACAATCACGCAATCATAAAAAGAAACACAACGCAAAGTTTAGAAATTTACTTCAGGCTTTAATCCCTTTACTTTAAGTGATTAAAACTTAATGGTAAATGTAGGGAATGAGAATATTGGTATATTTTCAGGAGAGTGAAAAATATTCTTGTATTTTCAGAAACCATGTGGAGGATCATATGCCTTCTTTCTCTGGGTTTATCTATACAAGGTAACACGGTAGTGAGGGAAAATGTGGTCTTCCGAAAATTAAATGAAGAATCACTCACTCGATCCAAGTGGTTAGTTACCTTAGTCATTGATTTGAAACCATACGATAATGTACTTAACAGACTGGAGAAAGATATGAGAGGTATGTAATGCAACTGACAGTATTCTCAAGAAAAATCTTTTCCTCCTAAAATAAAATGTGTTGGAACTTTTTAAGGGTTTACATGAAGAAACTAGTGGGCTAGAGAGATTATATTTTAAGTTAGTTGGTAGACTCGAGGAGTTTAGGAGTCTTGGGGAGTCTAGAAGGAAACGCGCAATTCTCCCATTCATTGGTAATGCGTTATCTTTTCTGTTTGGCACTGCATCAGCAGATGATTTGGACCGAATCAACAAAAATATAAGAAAACTAGCTCGAAATCAAAAAGCTATTGCACATGTGGCAGAAGAAAGTCTGTCTATTCTAAAAACATCAAGAATAGAGATTTCCGAAAATAGACACGCTATAAATGAATTAGTCAATGATCTCCATAAACTTGATGATAAAGTTTCAAATTTAACTGTTGCTTTGGAAGAAAGAATGTTACGTTGGGAACACTATACAAGGGCTTTTTTACGCATAGATCTCTTTATTGAAGAAATTAAGGAAATGATCAATAGGGTAATGTTCTTAGTTCAACATCTCCAACTCCAAATGAATATCTTGTCAATGGGACGATTATCACCAAGTACGATTACGCCCGCCAGTCTTAGGACACTCCTAGAGGACGTAAGTGATCACTTACCAACAAAGGTTAGACTTCCATGTGATCCCCGTAAGCAGTTATGGGAATATTATAAAACACTTGAGACATCGACTGCTATTAGCAAGGACAAGCTAGTTGTCATCATCCCCATACCTTTGATAGGTATAATGAGTACTTTTGAAATTTATCAGGTTCATAACTTGCCTTTGCCATTTTTAGATAACGGGAGTGAAAATGCCAACCTTGTTGCGCCTTATAGACTGGAACCTGAAGCTATAGCCATAAATGTCGAGCGCACTAAAATCATGCTCCTGTCATCTGAAGAGTTAGATCATTGCAATAATAAATTACAGAATCATTGTACAATAAAAAGCCCAATTTACCCTGTCAATTTGGCTAGATTTTGCATAAGTGCTTTATTTACCAAAAATGAATTAGATCAAATGAAGCAAGTGTGCTTGAAAGATGTTAAACCTAATACTATTCTGCCCCTTGCTGAATACCTGTCAGATGGTTTTTGGATTGTAATAACCGATAAGGAATTAACGCTCTCTGTTGTATATAGTAATGGGAATCATTTTAGTTCCACAGTCAGCTTATATCCCCCAATTGGAGTAATAAGATTAAATATCTCCTTCACTGAGTCAAATGATTACTTGACATTACCTCCCTACTTCAAAAAAGAAAGCAAGTTCCCGCTTGATGATAGCTCAAAGTATGCTATGAATACATTTAATGTACGCATTAACGAATTGTGGAAACCCTTTAGGAATGCTGTAAGGAAAATTGATCACATAAAACTGCCTGCATTATTCAATAATATAAAAGAGATGCCATTTGATAAATTAATGTCTGAATTAGATGGGTTAGGGCAAGTGTCAAATTCAAATTTTAATTTTGATTATGCATATTGGCTACTGCCAATTCTAGTAGTTATAATGATAGGATTAGCGTTGGGTATATATAAGGTCAGAAAATGGAGAACCCAGAGAAAAGAGGGTAGGGAGGCGACAGTCCGGGCATCCAGCTACCAGGTTGTGTCTGCTGCAGCAGAAGATCTCGACAGTAAGTCTGACGCATCCGCACCCCCACCTGCGGTTGTCAGGGGTAACCAGTTACCAGCAGGGAGTCGTCAGTGGGGTCCTGGGAAATGGAGATCTCACAAACAGGACGACGGGGAAACACAAGTTGGATCATCGAGCTCCAGGACGGTGTCTGCTGAAGCAGGGGACGAGGGGATCGTCAGCAGATCGTCAGCATCTGCACCTCCTCGGAAGGATGACCAACGTTTCCGGGAAACGGCAGTTGCAGGAATTTGCCAATTGTATCCAATGCTGGGACAAGGGTTTAGAGACTAACATGTTTTTAGATCGACCTGCAACCTTAAAACACTTGTTTTGATGACACCTGTGTTGTACGAAACATAAACTTGTAAATAGACTTCATCGTGTGATTGAGAAATTTCAACGAGTGTATTTGTGTATGTGTGACAATCATTATTCTATAGATGATGGTAAGCAGATTACCTAATTTTCGTTGATTTGTATTGTCTCTTAAGTCAAAAAATGTATATGTTTTTTCATTGTTTTCGGACATGAACAGTTCTCACGAACGCTAATTGCTTCGCGGATAGACGCCCGAACGCATGGTGCTTCGTGGAATCACTGTAATCTGCCATCTTGGAATGTACTGTGACATTCGTCAATTAGCCTTAACATTCTGTTGAGACAGGATGTCTTTTCGTTTCGTAAGAAGTTAGTCTTGAATTAGAGGGTTAGTCAATATATTGTAATACATGGTCATTAGTGATTTAGAAAGAATGTTAGTAAATTACAAAAAATATTAGTGAATTAGAAAACAACAATGAACAGTAAGTTAAACCAACAGTTGTATATAGTATTGTAAATAAAATTGTAATATACGTTAGACACACGCCTTTGTTATTCCTGCCTAACAGATGACGATCATTTTAATAAGGCCAATTCATTATGCTTCACAATGTTCTGGAAGGTAATAAGATGTATTGGCATGCCTTGCCAATGCCGTGTCATTGATTGCTCTCATTACCTGTTAAATGATAAGGCCTTTAAAAATAAAAGGTTTCACGGTGTTTATTTTATATAACAATGTTAATGTGCATAGAGTCATTCCTTTGTGAATGATGCGAAGTATATATGTAGATATGCTTATTACAATTGATTGTACTTATTTCAATGTGGTTCATTTCTACCATTACTGTGTCATTGAATGATTATATAACCTGTTAAAATAACGACAACATTGTTAATGTGATATGCATAATGCGATTCACAAGTGAATGGTGCGATTTATATACGTAGATGTGCTTATAATATTTGATTGCACGTACATGTAGTAGCAATGCGGTTGATCCTTTGAATAATCAACAATGTTGTAAATCGATCATGCCTCTATCAATAAGAACCAAAGAAATCTCTGGCAATATTTCTTGATTGGTGATAGACTAGTGTAACATAGTCATGTTATGGCTACAAATCCCATTTTCCAAAGCAGCTTAAGTGGTAATCAACAATCTGATAAGTTGTAAGAGTGATAAGTGAGTTCAACACTTACTGTTGTAAGCTACTGAATATGTTCATGTAAAAATAACCACGATTGACATAGTAGAAGAAGAAACCTCCTATATGTTATCATCATAATCCCAGATTGTTATCACCATTAAAGCCGGCCTTCCGACCAGAAATCTCCTATGTGCTTTTGTTGAATCTACGAAGTGTGCTGATTGTGCTACACCAGTTAAACACCACGAATCTATGAACGCATGTCTTCATATGGGGCAGGGAATCACCCTTCTAACTCTCAGTTCATCCCTCTCAGGTTAACTCGCGGTCGACTTTGCTGACATTCATTGATAGCGGTAAACTGAGCTTTGCACAGGAAAACTTGCCACATTTAATACGAAATAATGCTTATATAATCCTTATGCATATACATATAATCCTTATATATGAATAATGCATATTTCAAACAAAATATGATTAACATTGGTATCAAAGTACATTGTGTACAGTGCAAGACAGTGTAGATTTTTCTGTGCACATTCTGTTTAATTATTTTGATTTAAGTAACATTATTTAGTTTATCCCCATGTAAATACCCATGTGTTCTGCAACTTTAACTGCAAATCTAACTCAATAAACTATCACAATTTATTAAATTACACTAAATGTAAGATTTATTATTATTCATCTAATAGCACGGATTTCCCGAAATAAAATCAACTGGGCAACGTTCCACATGTCAAAGCGTACGGCTATGTTATTGCGTTGCGCAACTGATCCCTGTCACCAGTTGAAGAATGTCACCGAAAGCTTTGCCACCACAATTAAAAGGCGAGGCCCAATAATACACCGGTAATCTAGTAATTGCATCGTTGATACTTTTGACAGACGCCCTCAACATTGAGTCTATCGCCTTTTTTAGGTTCTCTCTGCATTTGAAGAAGATAATCAGAAGCTATTCTCATTGCATTTTCAGCTGGGAAATTTCATATGGTCTACATTACGGCTTTGCGTACGACACTTTGGAGGGGTAGGGCGTTTGAATTTCAATATTGAGCTAGAATGCACGTAAAGATCTGGAAATGGTTGCAAACGTAAGGGGAAAGATGTGAGTGATGAACTATTTGCCTTGCTTGCATTAAAATTGACGTCATGAAACGATGGTATGATGTAACGAAATCACTTATGACGCTTCATTGTTACCCAGGCAACGGGCTCTTTCAAGTTGCCGCTCAACATAATAATGATCCTGTTTCGGCAAAATAGATTTTCATTATGTAACAGAATGTTTGTCAATTAAATCTTTACTAATGCCCTGTTAATCTAATCTCGTTGAAATATAAATATTCTTCCTCACTCGCTGATATAAACATGGTTTTAGTCAAGAAAAGACAAATATCCTCTATAAAAATTCTTAATTTGATACTTATCCATTCTCTATTAGGGTTTCTTAAAAATGTGTTATCTTTTTAACAGTCATTTAACAGTAGTTCAGCAAGTATCGTGTTGAAAAACTTACATTACACTATCAAACAATTTCAAAGATTTTCGATAATGATGTAAATTTAAAAATTAAATTAAATTTATTAAAAAGGAATTTTTTGGGTTCGTGTGGTACAATTATAATGGGAATGTTCTTTTTGTATGTAGGTACCAGATCGTACCAGAAGGTCGTTTCAACTTGGACGTAAATTCATGTCATGATGCATACAAGACTTTAAAAATCAACCGTGATTTTTCAACAAGAGAAAAACATATGGGCACCTCTTCGGGTGCTTCGTAAATAATACCAAATTAGTTTTAAAACAATAGAAATGGCTTAGTCATTTTTATGTAAATACATTTGAAAAGTAAATAAAAAGACAGTAAATGAAATAAGTTGTCATTTTACTGCTTTATGTCAAACTTGTTCAATGGATAACAAATAGGTCTTGACACAATATTGAGACCATACGGGCTACTAGTTTGTTTCTTTTCAACATTACAATACCTCAAATTGATACTGCTACTGAGCGCTAGATGATAGCACTAGCGTTAAGGTGTGAGGTTACACTATAAATACTCGATGACTCAAACAAGGACGACAAACAACAAAATCTATAACAAATAGATTGCACGAGGTTTTATTATAAATGATACAGTTATTCAAGGTTAAGGAAGTAGTTGTACACTCATCTTCGCTGCTAACCACTCAGTGATGTTGCCAATGTAGACTTCAGTGCCGTCTTGCTCGCGATCGGATGTCGATACACCTGTCCTCAATTTTATCTGTAAGTTTTAATACATTGGAAAAATTTTATAATAAATACTATTTTGAGTCTTACTTTTTGAGGTATCTCCTTTTAAATATGGTTACATGAGCAAGTCACCCGACTCAGGCTTACTGAGAAAAAATTAAGAAATTTGCATATATAGAAAGTCGCGTTACTTCCCAATGCTTCAGGTAAAATACAGCCGAGTTTCAACTATTATTGTATCTTCAGAGGAGAAGTTCTCAAAGATGCATGGGGTTAAGAAATTTCAAAAAGGGGGGGGGGGGGGGTCTTAAAAAAATGTTGCTCTCCCCATCTTGTTGTAATTTTCTTCATGGCCCTTCCCATTTAAGCGGTTTTTTTTCCATGACCCTCCGCGTTCGGCTTCGGATCAGGAGGTCCGTGGTTCGAATCCCGCCAGGGGCTCGGCAACTTTGTCTGCAGCACAGGGGCGTGTATCGCTTAGAAATAGCTTTAGAAAGACATATATACCCATAGACCCTACCCTACTACTATATAAAAGGAAAGGGATGTAACGACCAAACCACCCCATGCTCGAACAAAGTCAGTTTTCGCATCCAAAATAATTTTTCTGGACAAATTGTTCACTACGATTCGAAAGCTAAATGATTTCCCTACAAAAGGAGCTATGGATTGTCAAAATCGGGTAATTATTTCAAAAGTTACATGCCAGATTTTCAGGCCAAAATCCCCACTCACGAAAAACAGCAAAAACTCACCGTTTAACATCGTTTATTGATCCCAGCAATGTTGACAACACCAATGTAGAGCTCGATTCGATCGGCGACATCGAACTACATGTTCACAATATGAGAACAGCACCTAATTATTATTTCTACGAGTGCTAGCAGACATTATATAAAAAATCATCTGCCTTGCGGTTGTCTTGTCCACCATAACAGTGGCCTTGACATTCATTTGACCTCGTAGCCGCAGCAAATTTACAAATTAAAGGATTTGGTAGAAATTAACATTGAGTATTTTCTTTTAAATTCCCTTCTGCAGTCATGTGTGTTATAATGAGTCCAAAATATTAAATAAACTTATTCTTTATAACTATGGGTCAAATTATAATTTTTTTTAAATGTTCCAGAAATATGTAATTAGTCGACTGGCAAATGTCAAAATTTCAAACGAATCGTTAGAAAAACGAAACATTACCTTTGATTTAATTGAAAATAATTTTTTTTAATAATTTATGTACAACAATATACTTATTAGTATGATTTTTCATGTTTTATTAAAGAATATTAACAACTTTTACTCGGTTTACCTAAAAATATTGTTTTGATCTTTTTCTCCAAAAAGTGATGGCATATATAATATGAACCTGTTACCTACATTAACTTAATATATTTTGCTATCCTTCTAAATTAAAGCATATATTTTTAAAACTCAGTTATTTTTTATAATTGGAAAAGAAAATATTCAAAAATTAAAAGAAATTGTAAAGAGGTTTGAATCTCAAAGGCAAATTTGAAAGCAACTCCTAATTCTAGATAAACTACTTCCATGTTGAATATTTGATGTGCAGTTCAGATACATTGTTTAATAAAATAAGTTTACCATTAGATAGGTGATTTAAACAATAGTGATATAATTTAAATATTATCAAAACTGTGTTCGACAAAAAAAGGGATATTTATTTTTCAGAGGTCAGACAGAATTATATATTTTTTTATCAATATTGGCTTGGCTCAGGAGTGAGATCATGTAAATTATAAAAGATGTGGATAGCAATCATTGATAATGACTTGTATTTTGTAATTCATACTGTTCAACCACCCTGGTGGTTAGGGGCATAAATGCAATGCCTCGCTTGGAAGGTTACCTTAGTTTTCTTTATTGGAAGCAATTTTGATTTTCATAGTTAAAAGATTAAAATAACAAAAACAAATTAAGTTACAACATGCTGCATTAAAACTTATTAACAGTTATGTATAATCATGTTGAAAAAATAACTTTTCTTATAACTTCAGTTGAAAGGTAGATATTTATGCCTCATTAAAAGGTGAATTGATTAAGTTGAAAACAAATAGTCCTGTTGGCAGAGAGAATTCAATGATAGGTATCTTTTTACTAAAATAAGGCCTGTCTCTCCCCGATAAAGGAACAAACATTAACAGTGTGTCCAATAAATAAGAGAATAAATTGCATTCTGAAAGTGATCAGTATATTTTATTATGTATAAGGTCAAAAAAAGCATGTCTGAAGTGACAGATCTCCAGACTGGCACAGTACTTGTATCTTTAATTGCTGTTTCAAATGCAATAAATCTGATTTAGTTATATTTTTTAGAATATTTGCGTATGGGGGCATTTTCCCCAAAATGTCCAGAATTTGTTTGCCTTACAAGCAATAAACTCTTTAGTTTCATAAACATGTCTGTAATGGTAATGGTAATCAAATGATATCTCTACCTTTTTTACACTTCAAAGAAATTAATTATGCTCACTGAAATTAATTTGAGTTGAGCTTGATATAATAACACAAACCTTAACAGTGATACACACTCAACCTTTTTACAAGGTTCACAGGCGCAGAGGCACATCAGTTCTGTAATATTTTTCTTAGTTTTAAAAGAATAGAGTCATGACCCTGGAGCTGATCAGGCTTTAAAATCTATTATCACTAGACCATAGTATTATAATACCAATCGCTTATGGAGCATATAAATATTCAATCTTTCTTAGCTTTATTAAGATTATTTAAGAAGAAGATATTTATAAGGTTATGACCTGTGTGACTTTAGTGGGGGACAAACAAGATATATAATATATAGTTTAGAATCCTCATTAGAAGATCATCACTATCATCTTCAGGAGAAAAAAATGAAAATAGGTTTTAGGAGGCCTTTCTTAGGTCACCAAATTAATAAATTTAGATCCTTAGTAGTCAAGGAATTGGTACTCAAAATTATATTAGGACACTGTCCCATGTCAGGCTAGATGAGGTGAAAGTGAAATTGAATCAGTTGCAGTTTAATTCAATTGGCATTGAATATTTGATGTAGAAATTATAAATGAAAATCTAAAAACACATTCTTTGTACATCATCTGTTATATATCCACCACGAAACAGACAGATTTGATTTGTAGCCCATACTTCACCTACTGTTAAGCACTCATTACAAGTTGTGCCAAAATAAACTTTCCTTGCCTATTATTGTGTATATTATAGTCATAAAAGTATTTGTATTCAGTATGGAACATCCTTTAAAATTTACCAACTCAACCTTTTAAATATTCATAAAAACATCATGAAAGGCTTTTATGAAGTACAACCTACTGATCATCTAAGTTATGCAAAGTCTTAACAATTACTCATGGTTAATGGTATTAAACTAAAACTTTGAAAAGGGAGGTGTTATCCATAGGTGGCTAGAAATTCATGTATTAAACACATGAAATAACTATTTTATACTCCTCAAAACACACATTGAGTTCTTTGAAGGTTAATGGCACCTATAATGATCACATATCAAATAATAAGAATCAATTGAATTCAATACAATCAATATAATTGGATATAAGTGATGAAAGTAAATGTATTGTTTTCTTAATTGGGGACTCACTTGTATGTCTGTATATATACAAAAACATATTAAAGAATCCTCACAAATAAATTCATTGATAGTCAATTTATTTATATTATTTGAAGATTTTATTGAATTACAATAGCAGAAAATTTTCAAGAGTGTCCATGTATTAGAGATTCTTTTCCATGTATGCAGCAAGGATATTCTCCAGATTAAACTGTCCCCTCTTGATATCGAATCTTGTAACTGAAAAATATAAATTGGAACCAAATTAAATATGAGGCAAAAAAAGATTGTTCCATTGTCATTATAGCTCCTCAAGTACTGCAATATTAATTGTATTTAGTGTTACAAACTAACATTTTAAATAACAAAGTATAGTCAAAGTGGTTGCTCTCATAATTCAAACAATCATGGAACTTAATATTTGGTTAATCATAATCTACATTGGTAAAGGTGTGTTGTATAAACATCTATGATTACAACATTTTGCTTTTAAGATAGCTGAAACAAATAGGTTTTAAATTTAAGTTGGATTTCTTTTGCCTCTTTTACAGAATTGCTCAATCAAACTCTAGAAACAAAGTGACACTTTTCACCCAAAAAGTTTCATACAGCATTAACAACAGCTTGAGACATGGTACCTAACCAATAACCCTAAAGCCCCCTTGTTATCTGCTAATTCCCCCCCCCCCCCCCCCCCCCCATGGTTAGGCCCTTCCACTACCTCTCCTCCCATTAAACCTGTTGTGACAATTGTCTTCCCTTTTCTCACTCATGGTAAAATAATATATCTAAAAAATTACCTTGAGAAACATATTTCAAATGGATCATGTCTCAGTGGCATATATCTAAAACTCTACATTATCTGCTGAAATACATTAACAGAAAATTAAAAAAAGTATTCAAATCTTTAGATTGTGGCTGTTGTGCTTACCTGGAACTTTCAAATAATGATGGAAAAGTGTCTCCACACTCTCTCCTCCTGTATTGAGACATATGCCTGCGAAGAGAGAATCATTTTTGAAAAAACACTTCTATATTTTAAACAATATACATTTCATCGCTTTATTTCTTAAATTAATTTTTGTTTGGATAATTCTAGGCTACGTCATGTATTTGTGCTTGTCAAATTAATACCATACTTGCTCTGCTACTCTCTTTAGAAACTTTTACCTGAATGAATAGATATGTACATGATCATATATTTGATATTTACTACAAAAAGCCAGAAGGCTATTAACCAGCTGTCACCATCAGTTTGTAAGTGTAATATGGAAGGCTCAATCTTTTATCTACATGTATAAAAATGATATTACAAAATGGAAATAATTCAGGTATTCTAACAGTCTTGAATAAAAATCAAATATTTAGCAGCTTATAAATAGAAGTGCTGGTAAATACATTTGATGGTGTTATATCAAATTGATAACCAGATCATTAAAATGACATAAATTCTCAATCAAATACTTACTGTTTATGTCTGTGACATGCCTTCATCTGAAATCCAAAATAAAAATCATGACTTAGACTTTTGTTAAAATGGTTTCAAACTTAATTTAACTTATCATTTACCTATTCTACATATATATTTTATAATCATATACAGATATAGCACCTTCAAATTTTCAAAAGGCATGCATACCTAATCGATAAAGTTGGTATTATTGTTAAATGTTAAAAAAAATGGCACTTTCATCTAAAATCAATAATCAATTATGCCTGTCTCATTGGGTTTTTTTTAATGGAATATTGGCAAAGTAATTACATTTATAAATAACTTTTTATGATGTTTAGATGTATAAACAATCACTAAAGTAAAATAATAAATTGATGTTAAAATGATAGATTGATGGCAATTAAAGAAAAAAATATAATTATCATTGAAAACATCGTATACGCCGATGCTTACCTGATGGAGGCTTCGCAATTTGAAGGCATCGGTCCATTAATTATTCCCAGCAGCGGAGAGAAGTGATTCGAAGCGCCTGGAGTTGGAGAATCGTTTTTTTCTTTTGCCGATTCAGACATAAAAATTTAAACTCTTACAAAAGGCTCTCTTAAATTACTATATGTGACTAATTTCCAAAAAATAACAGCTCCAGTTGCTTGTGGTAAGGTGGACACGTCTAAAAAATCCTAAACGTTTTTCGACCACGTTGTGTTGTTTACAAACATGGTATTGAAAGGACTGTGAGGAGTTCGATCAGAGTTCGGAGTTCACTCACTTACTTATTTGCTGCGGCTACGAGGTCAAATGAATGTCAAGGCCACTGTTATGGTGGACAAGACAACCGCAAGGCAGATGATTTTTTATATAATGTCTGCTAGCACTCGTAGAAATAATAATTAGGTGCTGTTCTCATATTGTGAACATGTAGTTCGATGTCGCCGATCGAATCGAGCTCTACATTGGTGTTGTCAACATTGCTGGGATCAATAAACGATGTTAAACGGTGAGTTTTTGCTGTTTTTCGTGAGTGGGGATTTTGGCCTGAAAATCTGGCGGTAGCGATTTTCGGGGCGTCGTTGCATGTAACTTTTGAAATAATTACCCGATTTTGACAACCCATAGCTCCTTTTGTAGGGAAATCATTTAGCTTTCGAATCGTAGTGAACAATTTGTCCAGAAAAATTATTTTGGATGCGAAAACTGACTTTGTTCGAGCATGGGGGTTTGGTCGTTACATCCCTTTCCTTTTATATAGTAGTAGGGTAGGGTCTATGGGTATATATGTCTTTCTAAAGCTATTTCTAAGCGATACACGCCCCTGTGGTCTGCAGTAGAGAACTGTTCTACACGCAGTCAGGTTTGGGTGCAATGCTACACTGAAATTCAGCGCAGTACCACCCATGGTTCGCTAGTTCCAGCCGATGCTCGCAGGTTTCACCGCAATGCATAGCCACAATGGTGTTGCGGGCTTTCTCCCTGCACTAATACTAGCAGCCGCGATATAAGTGAAATAATCTTGAAAGCGGCGTTAAACACCAACTCACCTCACCTCACCTCCATGACCCTCCCCCAAAACATATCAACGAAAATTCTTGAAATTGGTATTTTGACGATTTATGTTCAGCTCTACATCAAAATTTTTTTCTTTGATATTTTCAAACGAGAAACTTCTTTAAAGTAACACAGATTTACCCTTCCATTGATGGGTTTAACATGTTGTCTGATAATGGTCTATAGTGTTTTAAATTCAGTTTCATTGGAATTTTTTTTACAGAAAGCATCTTAGAACATAAACTGAATATCAAAATAGGTCTTGAATACCATTGCTTATTAAACATAGAAATGTTAAACATAGTGTAAATTTTATCTTTCAAAGTTGAATGAATACATTTTAAGTTTACTCTTAAAGGCTCATTCTTTATTAATTTTGATAATTCAATTCACAATATCTTTTTATCTAAAAATAACAAAATAGGTTAGCACTAAGGAAGACAAGGAATTCTTTATGGATAATCAACTTCTATACTGAATTGACTTTCAACAGCGATCGAAAGAGCTTAAGATATTGCACTTGTTTAAAATTCCATCAAAATAATGTCTTACCACATCATTCCACTGAAAACTTGAAACAATGAATTCATAATTTGATAAAATCATGGAAGGACCATGGTTGACACTTTGGGGTGCTAGCATCTATAGGTTGGTAAATAAGCTCTGGACATAATTTCTTAAAAGAAAAAACGTTTAAAATCTACAAATACTTTGAGAGTAAAGGATTGAACAATGTAAAATGTCAAATCTTCACATCATATGGATTAAATTATAAAATTTCATTACATTTAAACTATTAGTGTCTGAGTTAAATTTAAACGTCTTCAGCACTGTAGCACACATTTTTTAAAGAATTTTGAAGTTACATAACATAAGTATAATAAAGGCACATCTAGGAATCATAGAATTACATATGTTACATGTTACATAATAATTAAACAATAATTGTTTGAGCTATGAGAGAAACAAAAAACATTAAGAATGGAAGCTGGGGTGTAAATATAGCAAATAATCCCAATTTTTTAAATATCAACATTTGAATTTATTTTACTAAATAAGCATATAACTGGTAGATATTTTTCAAAAGTATGGCCTTATTAAGAATTTTGCACAAATCAAGCCATCTGCTAAAGTGTTAAGGTCATGAATTTGTATCATTGACAAAGATTGATATAATCATTCAAATGTTTGTAATTTGACTAGCTGTTTTAACTGTAAGGGTCTATTAATCGTCAAATATGCATCTGTGCTGTATGAAAATATAGCAAACACAGAACTACTTTTCCACTTTTCGTTCTATAAGTATTAAGAACAATGAATAACGCAGCGAATTCTTGTTCAAACTCTGTACTTTTTTCACTTTATAAGGTTTTTCTGATAACGTTTCAGCCCCTCTTTCAATTTCTAAAGAAAGGTTTTATAACTGTCTATTTTAAAATGACCCTCCCCAACCTTTCGTATTTTTTTTCATGACCCTCCCCTGGTGGCTGTATATTTTTTTCTGACCCTCCCCTGAAAACCCCCGGCCCACCCCCCTGTAATAAATGACCGGTCCCTTAATTGGAACAGCGCCTAACTCTACGTAATCATACATATAGGGATATAGTACCGAGATGAGATCATTTGTAAGTCTACTTGATAATTCGTTGCCAAAAAAAAGAGGAAGAAATGAACAATGAAACTACTCAAAACTATTACAAGGTTGCATTAAATCCGGCTTGGTTTAAATTATCTAACTGCATTTATTTCCAAAGATTAAAGACTTTGTAAAATGTCTTGTCGATTTATCAAAATTATCCCCAAAATGCAATAACTGTCGCATTGTTAGAACAGAGTGGCGATTTATTATCATGCCATCAACTCGTTAGTACATACGTTTGAAATAGATAGGCATACATTGCAGCGGGGAATATTGGTCACAGATAATTTTGAAAACTGTAAGACGATTGTTTAAATCATACGACTAACAAGAATTTTTAACCATCAAATAAATAAAATTGAAATTTACGTTGAAATGTGTACAAAGTAACGGATAATTACTTTAAATCATCAATGATTCCTTTCACTAATATTATGAAAAGCATTAATTAAGTAATCGAAATAAAATACCGAAATTTGTAAAAACTTTCACACGAAAATGCACGACAATGGCAGTAATTCTCAAAGTGTACAAATTAAGTGAAAACGTGTGACATGTATTAGGCCTAGTCCACGTATGTCAGTATCAATTGAAATAACAGTCTAATCATATAATGATAATTAAGAACATATTCGCCTTCATTGATTTTTTTCATGTCAGCTTATACGATTTTGAATCATTTGAGACCATTTGATGAATGCAAAGGTAAAGACGAGCGAGAAAAGTAAAAGCTTGGATAGCTTGCCAATGGTCACGTGACTTTTTAAAGGGATGTCACTCTAAACCGAATCGTTTCGCGAAACTGGAAAATGGTCAATTGGTAACAGTAGTGAGTTGTCGCCACTTGCCAAGATAGAGGGCGCTGCGAACGTTTTGGTCCTTCGTGAACTTCCGGGTTAGATCAACTTCATTTTTAATTATAAAAGGTTAAAAAAACAAGGTTAATTAAGATGTAAAAGTACGATGACAATGGTTGTGTTGTAAATCGAAGCTAGGTATTAGAATGCAATTGAAGGCTCTCGTAGGAATGAATTACTTGCAAGGTGTTAAGACCTACATAAAGACGAGAATCCTCGACTAGACTTACTGTGTTTTCATGTTTACATTAAACATTTCTTGAATAAACGATCCTGTATCGCGTTCGAAATTGTTTAATTGTTTAGTAATTAAGTTAGCCTATGGTACTAATTTACTAAGTAATATGACCAGTTAAATTCAATGTGTACAATGATTTGCCATACGTACCGGTATATAATATTGGATGCCCACATAAAATTCCCATAGAATTTAATGTTTTTTTGGAGAAGCATAAATATTTTTATGAATTCTGTTTTCTAGCTTTGCGGGCAGATTGGAAACCATCTCAGATTTAAGTACAACATTTTGATTAAGTAATTAGATGACTATCTGTAATTTTTTTGTAAAAAAGGTATGACCAGTGACCCTATTATCGAGATAACCCTATTATCGTTGAATATCATTTCAGTCTCCAATGCTGACCAAGAATATTTATATTTGTAAAAGGCAATATGAATGAACAAACCAAATGCCCCTTTGTATTGTACTTTTGTTTGTGAACAGTTGGATAGTCAATGCTGAGACATGACCTTGTATTAATGGAAAAAGTGTTGAATGTAACATCCTATTTCCCCCTAAATCCCTTCTTAATTAACCTTTAGCTTAAACTCAAATATAAAGAGAATATTAAAATGTGTAGAATAATTTGAAACAAATCTTGTTTAATTATATTAATAGAACATAGTTGAATACAATTTTCAAATTATTCATAAATAACACTATCTGAATGTTATTGAAACATTTATTGTAAAGATATACGAACTTGTTTGACATTGTGTCTAAGCTTACCTGTTTAAATGGCTGCCTTGGCAAATTTGTGTCAGAAAAATATTTCTAGTTTAATTTATTTAATTTATCAATGAGGATTTAACTTAGTTGATGTTGCTATAATACTGATTAATATTAATATAATCAGTTGTCTTCTATTTAACCCGATAATGGGGACACTTCTCTTAAAATACATTTTCATTTTATGTTTAGGGGGTGGGATAGGGCAGTCGTTAGCGCGTTCGAATCCCGCCAGGGCCTCGGCAACTTTGATTGCAATTGAGAACTGTTCTACACGCAGTCAGGTTTGGCTGCAATGCTTCACTGAAATTCAGCGCAGTACCACCCATGGTTCGCTAGTTCCAGCCAATGCTCGCAGATTTCACCGCAATGCATACCCACAATGATGTTGCGGGCTTTCTCCCTGCAATAATACTAGCAGCCGCGATATAAGCGAAATAATCTTGAAAGCGGCGTAAAACACCAACTCACCTCACCGTACCTCATTTTATGTTTAAAAATATATTCTCTCCAGGTAGAGTATAAGTTTCACACTTCTTAGGATAATTGATCAGTTAAATTCAACTTTAATGTTTGGAGCTTGGGTAGATTTTTTTAAGCATGAAAACATACATTGTTGAATGGTTTTTTTTGAATGGTGAAAAATTAAGACTGAATAAATAAAAAGCAGATGTCGCATATTCTTTAACATTGCGATTTAGCAAAGCATACGTATTGCAAATATACTGCATGATACTGAATTTAGTCAACCTTTCATATACAAGTATGTGAGATCAATTTCAGTGTTGAGATTCTATTTATCATCCAAAATAATTTTTCATCGAATTTCCATAAAACAGGTACATTTCCAAGCACTGCAATAACTTAGTCTGTAAATGTGGAGATTTCATAGCAGGGAGATGTCGACAGGTTTATGACATCAACGCATTGTGATTTCATTACTTGATGTAAAATATTCGTGATGTTATTTACTTCACGATGACCGGGAAATCTACTGTGAGATATCCAAACATATTTCCTCTCCTGTCATTTGTTTTCACTTGAAATACACACTTCCCTAGAAGACATGTTTAAATGAGTCAGTTAACTCGGTCATCAGTGAACGGATTTTGGTAATATTTTATGGCATTGGAAATGTTTCTGAAAGGTCATTTATTTGGCTTAGAATCTGTATGTATGCCGACTGAATACTTTATAAAAAACATCAAAAAACGACAGGGGCACTCCTGTACAAAACCACTTTATTTATATGAATAAGAGTTGTCAGTAAAAATATTTTTACGTTGAACGTTGGACATATTTTTTTCTTTTACACAAATCCCAGGGGAAGCTTAAAAGGATGTTAGTGTAAAACAATGTTTTATCCGAAATGAAGATTAAAACGCAAAATGAAACAATTTGATTGCTTGAAATTATATGCGTTAAGCCAATGAATTCAAGAAGTCAAGCTCGAGTCAAAGGTGAACCTGACAGCTCAGGCTAACGCGCACATACCTGTATTTGATCATGCGCATATGTTGACTCAATTGTTATGTTCAATTTGAAGAAATCTTGTCATATAGAACATTTACAGCTTATTTCAATGAGAGTGCGTCTGATCAATCTTTTCCACGTTTTCACAACTACAAATGCGCACATACTTGCATTTGGTCTTGTCGCATATGTTGACTATATCTTCAATTTGAAGAAATCTTTTTAAAAAGAACATTTACAGCTTATTTCAATGAGATTGCGTCTGATCAGGCTTTTCCACGTTTTCACAACTACAAACGCGCTGATGCCTGCATTTGGTCATGTCGCATATCTTAAATATATCTTCAATTAGCAGAAATCTTGCTATAAAGGCCAATTTTATCTTTTTGTCAATGAGATTGCGTCTGATCAGACTTTTCCACGTTTTCACAACTACAAACGCGCACTTACCTGCATTTGGTCATGTCGCATATCTTGACAATATTTTTAATTTGAAGAAATCTTGTTATAAAGACCATTTTTGTACTTCTGTACTCTTCTAATACGGGTTTCAGAGTTTGTTTTCGTTCTTACCAACGCACTTTATTGACATGTCACACTCGAAGCCGATCTCTATGTCTTAAAGAGCCACTCCGTGAGTTGTTGGAGCCATAAATGCCAAACTTAATTAATGGTGTCATTTGATCGCAAAGTATCGACTGTTACCAAAAAGACACATTTTAAAGCTTATTGGTTTTAGGAGCGTCAATATGAAAGTAGAACGTCGCAATAATGATCGAAAACAGGAAAACGCGCATCAAATAGTCAAACGTAAGTTTGGAGACTTATCTAAAACAGCCAGGAGGGCAGTTAGGAGTTGATAGCGTTTGTTAGGTTATATAACTAGTATCCATGTATATTGGACGTGATATCTACACATCTGTGCATTTATAAGGCTGATTTAAGATTTTCATGGAAAACCAGTATTTGTCATTTATATGCCTTTAGGACATGAAAAGTTAAGATGTTTTGGTTTTATATCACCACATATGACATTTAGGTTCGTATCAAAGGTAAATAATATGTAATGAAAATCACGGAGTGGCTCTTTTAAAGACAGATGAAATCTTGGAAGAATTGTTTCAAGGTTTTGTGTTTCTCCCTTGTCAGTGGAAATGACTGTCTGGAAGTGATTTTCTTAATTCTTAAAATACCTAAGCCATGTTTTGAAATAATCAAATTCGTCCGTCTGGGTTTCGAGTTATCTGCCATTGAAATTTGCGATTTTTTAAAATGAAAACCTCTGAAAGGTCACTTAGGAAATAGCATTGCCATTCCATCCTATCAGACTGAATCTTTAAACATTTATAGTTTTATCAGAAGAATCATCTTTAGTTTAACAACAAGCAACTACTTGGCTATACACGTATCTGTTTTAATTTACGTTAATCAATGCTTTTCTCTTTCAGCAAATAAGTAGTTTTCTTACCAGCCTCCACTCCAAGACAAGATCCCCATTCCTGCAAAGTAATTTTACGATCACTGTCGCTGTCACATTTTGAAAGAAAAGGGACCAGACAATGCTCCCAGGCCTTCAGAGACTGGACGATGTATTGCAGTTCTCTTCTTGAAACATGCCTGAAAATCAGACAAACGATGAAATAAAAAAAATCTATAACGAGCATATTCCAAAAGAAAACCGTGTTCTAACTTCGAAATATTTAAAATATCCATTTCTTGAAAATAAATACAAGCCCCATATATGTTAAGAAAAGTTGATTAATCATGTTTAATTAAAAGGGAGCTTCCTCAATGTCCCATTTATAACAAAGGTGGAAACGCGAAATAAGTTTTCATTCGAACTTTTGTTAAAAAGCCAATAGGCATTTCAGTCATTACGATGACATTCCCGATTAGCCAGGACTAAATGTTCCGAAATGCTTCCCTTTTCCATCTTCTTAAGAATAAGTCAATTAACCTGAAAATATCTCATAAACAAAATTCACGCTAAGTAGTTTATAATCTCTCCACCCGTCCCGAAATGCGAAGTCAGCTCTTCCCACAGTTGAAACCTTGAACATGCTTTGGAAATATGTCAATGATGCGCATCTCCTCTGTTCGGCATGTTTCAATTACTATTTTTGGAGTTATAACCCTTAACTTGGACGTTTCGATTTCACATTGACAGTACATTTTCAACAATGCTGTCTTTTCAAATGAATCATCTGTTCATAATAATATATTGCATACACTGCACACTTATTCAAAATTTGTGTACAAGTTAAGTTTGCATATTATACCACTATCTTATTTCCAACTCTCCTCAAACACTACACAACACTACACTACAGTCTGACAATTTATTGCCCATAGAATCGTAGCTAAATCTATTTTAGTTACTTCTTCTGCTAATGGTAAAAAAATCAAGTAAAACTTATTTTGCTTATGTAAGAACAGCTGTGAATGTTGACTTAAGCTGGTAGTTAATGTAAATAAAGATATGTTCTGGAGATGGTCATCCGATATTGTTATTTCCAAGGTCAGATGAAAGGAATTTGGTAATATCAGCAGGAGTATTTGATGGGGTATTGTTCAGACTCTTACCTTTTACTACAAACAGCCTGACAAGCTACAAAGCTCTTTGCCCTATTTCGTTATTGAATGATGCATGGTTTAATAAATAAACAAACCTGTCTTTAGGACTGGAGTCCAAGTCACAAAATTTCCACAGAACAGCTTCGGTATGATTAGCATCATTCTTAGCCTTGTCAAGGAGGTTAATGTACTGTCCGAGTGCATCCCGAGAGGCCTTGAAAATACAATAGCAATTTATAACATGTCATCAAACATATTGATAAACGTATAGATTGTTAAGTTTAATGAAATTGTTGTCAGTATAAATGAATATCATTATTCACTGCGAAATCTGACCAAAGTTGTCGGTCTTGGCTGCGATAAATGCAATCTTCTTTGATCAACACATCATTCTACACAAAGCTTAACTATTGCCAGTCTCAAACTGTCCAAGTTAACCCTTGCTGCCGACACAAGACTTTCCTGTGCTAGCTCTCTAGCTCACTGCAAAGGAATTAGATAGTCCAATCAGAAAGCTTCTAGCAAAAGCTACATCCGGGGACTCCGTCGACTGAAAGATTTGTAAAGATAAAGTGCCGCCTGCAAAGCGATGAACAATATATTCAAGTTCATTTACGTTTATAGTCAATTTGCGTTATTATTGTGCTACAATCCTATAGCGGAAAGCGGCCTGTCAAAGAATTTATACTTAAAATGCTTCGGTAAACTAATCAAGCTCGATAAAAGTTACCATGATTTAAAGCACCGACTCGATGCACTACGCCCGGCAAGACTATATCTCCTGTCATCGTACAACTGTTTTATCATTTGTGCTTGCAAATCCGTTATCGAATACCCGTTGAACCGAAACATTGATTATATTTTACATAATTTAACCGATAAAACTTGAACATATCTCGATGTCTTAACACTCGAAATGTAGTAGCCTGCGACGTTGTATCGCGGTAGTAAATGTTTCTCTCAACAAACCTTACTTCTTGCAGTCAAAAACCAGGTATTTTGATGTGTACCCTTTAAGTATCATGTCGTCAATAAAAAAAAAAGTAAAGTAAAACAATTGTTATATTTTCTTCCATTTTCAGTGATTTCACTGGGTCATTTTCATTTTTGAAAGTATTACTGTATGTTCCTTGATATAAAAATTATTCTCTCTCCATGAAATATTTCCCGTTTGGCTTGTACGTGTGTTTATGAACAGTTGGATAATCAAAAGATAAAAATAAAGATAGAAAATTGTTAAGATCTTGATATAGTGTCAAAGCTTACCAACTAAAAGGTGTGCCCGGTAAAACTAAGACAAGTTAAGTCCACTTTTGTAGTAATTGTACCAGAATATTTTTCGTAGTTTTGCAAATGCTTTTATCTAATCTTAATATCAACTTAAATTAAATAAAAATTAATGTAATGATAATATTACTTTGTTTCGTTCACAGATATTAATTTATCAATTAAATCATAATTACCCTGAAAATAGGGACACCTCTGTTAACATACATTGTAAGACAATATATACTTTTCAGTGTATGTCTACAATATATTCGTCCCTGATAAATTTGAATTCCAGGATAATTGTGCAGCTATTCAAAAATAAACAATGTGTAAACTGTACTTATTTGATGAAATAATACAATCATATAATGGTAACGCCTACGATAAATGGGCCTACATACTTCCCTTTGAAAAATAAAAGGGGCGCAGTCATATGTTATTAATTAACCAAAACCGGTCCTGATAACAACATTCCGTCCCTCAATACATTTATAAACTCAATCTCCTTGTTTGAAAGGTTTGCAATGCCAACTTCTTTGTAACCTGATCAAACAGGTCACTTTCAATGGGCGCGGCCATTTTGATTATATCGCAAATGACACGGCGTCGCCGATTGGCCATAGTAAGGGAGGTAACTGGAGATAACTAAAAATCGCCAGAGAGGGCGCTGGTATATCAAGCCAGAAAAGTCTTGTGTCGGCAGCAAGGGTTAACTTGGACAGTCCGAGACTTGCAACAGTTAAGCTTTGCGTAGGAAGATGTGATCCACAAGGCATACAAACGAATCAAATCAAGGTAGAGTGTCGAGTGCGTGGAAAGTCTTACTTTACAGCATCAATTGCAATGTAAGCACGAGTGTTCTCAACAATTTCACCCTAAAATGTTATTTGATGTTATTTTAAAAAAGTTAACAATCTCGTGCTTGAAATGAATATACCAATTGCCATTCTTTGAGATGGGTCGAGTGATTTTATAAGCGATTAATCAAAGCGGAAAAGGACGTTTCATCTGAGTATACTTCTACGGTCTTTATCAATAATGATAAGTCTCTAATGTGAAACAGCTAGCGGTTTATGACGTCGATTTCATGACATTTGGTCAAAGAGAATTTTTACAAAACAAGTGTTTGCAACTAACATGGCATTGTCCCCAGCTGGTAACATTGAATCGAATCAGATATATTTATTTGTTTTAAAATTTGGTTGGATGCATGATTAACAAAAGATTCGTGGGAAAATGCCTGATATGTGGTATAATTGTTTGTAATTATAATAATTGTGTCATTTTCTGTATTACCCCCAATGTAGAATGTTACATTATTTGAAGTAACGGGAGACAATTAAAGGTTCAAGAAATATAATGTTGACGTCTAGGTCATCATAACTGACTGGTGCACTGATTGATGTCTATGTAGTGAGTGAGTGAGTGAGTTTGAATTTAACGTGCGTTGAACAATATTTCAGTTATTAAACACGTGGATGACAAGCATCCAAAAGAGAGTGGAAAGATAAGGGAGAAAGGGATCGAAAGGTTGAGGGAAAAGACGGAAAGAAAGGCATAGTGAGAGATAGACAACAGGTTTTAGAAGGACTCAAATTTAGTCTCGCTTCTAACCGTCGACCTGTCCAGCTTGGGTTGTCCCTACCAGGAGCATGAAAACTCCAGCTGGCATAGCTCTAGGGGTCTCTGAAGCACTCAAACCACCACACAGAAATGTATTGTGAATGGTTAAAATGTCACTAATAATGGGGTGATCACTTTTGCAGTTTTTGATAGCCTGAAGGCATGATAGAAAGTCAGAAAAGATAATGTAATTATTAGCAGTAGAGTTTTTGATATGCCGAATGGCCTTGAGAATGGCCTTTGCTTCAGCTGTGAAAATGCTGCTGCCATCATGCAGCCTTGAAGCATAAGTTGTTGAAGGTGTAACCGTTGCTGCTGCAACTGTTTCGCCATCCTTAGAACCATCAGTATAAATTGGTTTGTAATCAGAATAAAAATCACGGAGTTCATTGAAAGCCTGTAGAAATATTAACTGATTGGTTTCTGATTTTTTATTTGTGGTTAAGCTGAGATCAACACGGGGCTTGACCAACTGCCAAGGTGGAGTGGCCAGCAAACCATGTTCTGCTATAGTTGTGAGGTCGATATCCGAATTTTCAACATGTTGTTGAATACGGATACCGAGAGGTTGAATTGCTTTGGGTTTTGAAGTATACAACTGCTGGTATTCAGGATTAAATATGCAGTTGTAAGCTGGATTTGAAGGATTGGATTTGAGTTTAGTTATATATTGAAGTGCTAACTTAATGCGCCGATCTGCAAGAGATGGCTCATCAGCCTCGACGTAAAGGCTTTCAACAGGAGATGTTCTGAAGGCCCCAAGACAAAGTCTGAGACCCTGGTGGTGGATTGTATCTAGCATTTTGATGTATGAGGGGTGGGGAGATCCATAAATAATGGATCCATAATCAAGTTTAGAGCGGATAAGTGTTCGATAGAGATGAAGAAGAGTTTCTTCATCTCCACCCCATTTAGCATTTGACACGACCTTCAAAAGATCTAATGCCTTTAAACATTTAGCTTTAAGGTTTTTAATATGTGGAATGAAGGATAGTTTACTGTCAAAAGTTAGATCAAGAAATTTGGCCTCAGGCACGACTTTGATTGGAGTCTTATTCAGAAAAAGCTCCGGATCTTTCTGCAATATGCGCAAAATGCACACAAGATGTTTTAGCTTTTGAAAATTTAAAGCCGTTTTCTAACGACCATTTATGAATTTTATTTAAACAAAGCTGCAACTACCGCTCAAATTTCCTCGACAAGAGACTCCAAAGTCGTCAACAAACAGAGAACCATCAGTATGATCATTTAAGACTTTGGCCAAACTATTTATTTTAATGCTAAATAATGTGACCGATAAAATGCTTCCTTGTGGAACACCCATTTCCTGATTAAAGAAATCAGATAGGGTAGAACCCACCCGGACTTTAAATTGGCGATCATGTAAAAAATTGGATATAAATTCTGGCATACGACCTCGCATACCAAAATTAAATAGATCCTTTAAGATGGCATGCTTCCAAGTCGTGTCGTATGCTTTTTCTAAATAAAAAAAGATAGACACAGCATGTTGTTTGTTGATAAATGCATCTCTAATAAAAGATTCTAAACGAACCAGATGATCAGTGGTACTACGTTGTTTACGGAAGCCACATTGTATATCTGTTAGTAATTTGTTGGTTTCCAAGTACCAAACCAGACGATCATTGATCATCTGTTCCATAGTTTTACAAACACAACTTGTTAAGGCTATCGGGCGATAGTTAGAAGGATCTGTGTGATCCTTCCCGGGTTTAGGAATGGGGACGATGGTGGCATTATGCCAACAAGGTGGAAAATCACCAGAATCCCATATATGATTATATACCTCGAGTAAAACTTTAAGGCAAGATTCTGGTAGATGTTTTAAAAGCTGATAATGGATATCATCAGGGCCAGTTGCTGTATCATGTGCTTTAGAAAGTGCTGTTTTAAGTTCTGAAAGGGAGAAGTGTTCATTATAATCTTCTCCATTATCAGAATTAAAATTAAGTGGTTGTTTTTCCTGTACCTTTTGATATTTTTGGAATTCAGGTACATAATTTGCTGATGAAGAGTTTTTGATGATTGTTTCAGCCAACTTATTTGCAATATCAGTTTTAGATGTAAGAAGGTCACCTTTGACCTTAAGGTGTTTTATTGATGATTTGGAACCTTTGCCTTTAATTTTACTAATCATATTCCAGACTTTGCTCATAGGCGTTCTGGAATTAATTTTAGAGACATAGCCTCTCCAAGATTTGCGTTTTTCTTGATTGACAGTGCGGTGAGCCTTAGCCCGAGCATTGCGACAGCCATCAAGATTGCCTGGGGTTGGATGTTTGTTGAACCTTCGTCAGCCTTTTTACGTGCTCGAATGTCTTGTCTGCATGTATCATTAAACCATGGTTTAACAATACGTGGATTAGAGGTTGATTTAGGAATGGTTTCCTCAGCAATTTCTATTAATTTATCTGAAAATGTTTGGATAGGGTCTTCAGATTGTAATATTGATTCATATTTTATGTTTTCCATGCAAAGGGAAGAAAAAGTGTCCCAATCTGCTTTGGAAAATTTCCAATGAGCATTGTGTTCTTCAGGAGAAGATAGGGCAGGTTCCAATACTATTGGAAAGTGATCACTGCCACACATATCCTCATGGACTGACCAAATAAAGTCATTCAGTAATGATGGGTCAGTTATAGATAAGTCAGTTGCAGAATATGTTCCTGAAGCAGGATGTAAATACGTATTGGTCCCATCATTAAATAATGAAAGACCATTATTGCCAAGAAAATTTTCTAACTTTTTACCCTTGTCATTGGTAGAATTACTTCCCCACAAGGGATTATGGCTGTTAAAGTCCCCAAGAAGAAAAGGTTTAGGGAGTTGCTGAACAAGGTCATCAAGATCTTGAAGTATAAGTTTATCTGAAGGTGGAACATAAATTGAACATAATGTTATTGTTTTAAATAAGCTAAGCTGTACAGCTACAGCTTGAAGTTTAGTTTTAAGGGGAATTTGACTGTGAATCACTCCTTGTCTAACAAGAATTGATGCACCCCCCTTGGCTCTTTCCAAATCTGGTGAAAAGGCATTATACAAAGTGAAACCACGCATGGTGGTGTTATCTGATTGTTTAAAATGGGTTTCCTGCAGACATATTGCCTGTGGATTATATGTATGAGCCAGTAAAGCAAGCTTATTAAAATTGGCTTTAAAACCACGACAATTCCACTCAAGAATTGCCATAATTAATAAAAACAGAGGGAAAATATACATTTTAAAATTATTCTAGGAGCCTTGAGAGCCTTCGCCCCCCAGGATCCTCTGAGGATGCCCTTTGCCGCGATGGAGAGCGGCTTGTGGACCTGGACGGACAAGGGGAATCATCCATCTCCACATCCAAGTCAAGGTCCTGGAACCTGTTTGCAACACTGACAGGGTCCTTGTCACCTTTTGTGACCGTGTCAGAGGATTGGTGCTTTTTCGATTGCCGTTTTTTCGAACGCTTCAATTGAGAAGAAGATGGTGAATGTTGAGTTTTTTTAGGTAAAGGAGTTGTTGGTTTGTTAGGATCATAGATTGATTTTTTATCTGAGTGAGTGATGGAAATGTTATTGTAAGTTTGAGTTTGAGTTGTTTTGGGTTTATCCAGTTGGGGTTTATATTTAACTGCTTGTGGTCTGTCAAGCCAGGTGTAGTCTGACTGGATTGCAATGGACACCTTAAGAACAGGTGTTGAAGATGTTGATGTTGAAGCTGCTGCAGCAGCATAGGAAGCTTTATCATTTGCGAAGACCTGTTTCCTGGCCTCAGCAAATGAAACATTGTTTTCAGATTTGAATTTGATTATTTTACTTTCCTTGATGAAAGTAGGGCATTGTTTAGAGGACGCCATGTGGGGCCCTTTGCAATAAGGACACATGTGAGGAGCTTCACAAGTGGAACTATCATGGCCCCCCTTGCCACATTTCTGACAGACCTTGTTGCCACGGCAAGAGTTGGAACCATGTCCAAACTTTTGGCACTTGAAGCACCGAAGTGGGTTTGGAATGTATAATTCCACCTTGATGAGAAGATACCCTGCCTTGATGTTAGGAGGAAGTGACGATGTAGCAAATTCCATCAAATAAGTATTTGATGGAAAGGTCTTGTTCTTTTCCTTATCCTTGAATGTGAATCTCTTCACATGTGTTACGCCTTGTGATTTGAGCTCAGCCACAAGCTCGTCCTCGGACATGTCAGATAGTACTCTATCCCTGTCACGAACAATGCCCTTGCAGGTGTTGAGTGAACGGTGAGGGGCGACTTTGACAGCCACCCCAGCAAAAGTGGTAAGTTTTAGAAGATTGGTCGATTGCTGTTGAGTTGAACACTCGATGAGAAGTGAGCCAGTGCGAAGTTTAGTGATGTTTTTTACTGTACCAGCAACTCCTTTGATTCCTTTTTCGATGGCGAAGGGATTGAGCTTTAGTGGCTCACCACCATTGCTGCCTCCCTCCATCACAACGAAGCTTGGCCATGACTTGAAACTTGTTTCCTCATCCGAAGATGAGGAATGTTGATATGCCTCAGTTTTCCGCTTTTTTTGGGTCGTCATATTGGTTTCAGGTGTCTCGCCAGTGCTGCTCCCCACCCAACACGGAGTCCAACAAAGGGATGCTTAATGTCTGGGGGCCTCCACAAACCAACACCAGGGCTACAGCACTGGCATACTCCAATACAAGCGTTGCCAATGCCCTACTGGATTGACCCATTGGTCACCGCCTACTTGGTGTAGTAAGGAAAAAATGCGCTGAAAATTGTTTTTGAAGAAAAGATAGGAAGGAGATAAGAATGAATGGGTTTGAAAAAGAGAAGAATTGATTGAGAAGCTAAATTTGATAAATAGGAAACAATTTGAAGAAAATAATACCAAGGGCTCAGCATGACCAGCTGATTGATCAGATCGGGCCCATCTGACCACCTGTCTAGAAGAAGTTAGGGTCAAAGTGATGTGTTGGAGGGCACACCCTCAGGTATACACCAACCTCAACCACCAGAATCCCTTTCTCCATCAACACAGGTCGCAGTCCACGGCAAACAGACCGCCCCATTTTAGTCGCCTTATACGACAGGCATGGAGATACCGAGGCCCTATTCTAACCCGAGAGCCCCACGGGGGTTGATGTCTATGTAATCTCCCACTGTAATAGATCTTGCGTTAACAAGAGTTTTTTTTATTGTGGTCTAAAGGCCATGGTGACCTTGAAAATAAGGACAAGTGTGCAACTAGAAACGTGGAAAAAATAAGTAGTCTATTTTCCCGACATACGAATTACACTGCGGAAAATAATTATCATGCATATGTCAGAAAATTGATTTAAGAAATTGATTTCAAAATATAATCTTATAATTTTTAATTCCTTGTACACTTATATCTATATTTTGAAATGTAATGAATCTACACTACAAATGTATAAATGCAATCTATTGTTACGTCATAATTGTTACTAATGATTTCATAACCGACCTGATGAGACATGATAGGACTGTATCATTTGACCAATAGCACTAGAGACGGCGTATGCCGATTGACAATCGCCGCGGCTAGTCTGTTCATTTCGCACAGCTGGCGGCTATTACCAATCGCTCTGCTTTTAGAACAGATGTAACATTGCTCAATTATACTCAAAGAAAATATTTTTCCTATAATTGAAATAATGATGAAGTAGGGTTATGATTGTTAATACCATTTATTTACTATAGAAATATTTCCATTTCATACTGTATTTCTAGCAGACAGATAGATATAATAATTGAGTAAACAGCAAACAAGCATTTTAAGGTTACAATGTGAAACTCAATGGTTAAAACAGCAAATTTGAAACAACAAATAAGCTCGCAAAAAATTTAATGAATGGGTAATTTGGTGAGTCAGTGCAAGAATCATCTTGAGTGTTGATTGGGACCAGAAGCCTTTCAAAATATCAAACTTGCTTATTGTCCTTGGCTTGACCAAAGTTATCAATGCAATCAGCAATTTCTCAGTATAGCGCAGCTGCAGTTCGTGAGAGTGCATTAGCAGATTTCATGTCTGAACCGGAGTGCCAACCACTTCCGCCACTTTTCGGCACAAGAACACAAGGTGAACTCCACGGACTGTCACTATCAGTTATGTCATCGTCAAGCATGTTTTTCACATTTGTTCCGTAGATTTTGTCATGATATTTCTTAACCTACTCCCTGCTAGATATTTTGCAAGGTTTTGCCGAGAGCACCAAAACTATAACATTCTAAAGATTACGTCACGTGGGCATCCCTTATGTAACGTTGTTCTCTACTTTATTGACAATTTATTTTCAAAAATTAAAAAGCATTCTTTGAATTATACGTTTTACTTACTAAATTTTGTAATTATTTCTTCTTAATTTCTCTAATATTTTTCAAAAGTAACTTTTATTTCCAATTGTCGATGAATGAAATGAAAAAAATACACAAGTCAAAACTTTATACTAAATTTTCAATATCATATTATTTTGTCAATTATCATTTATGAGGCAAATGTTTACATCATTTAGTCAGAATTAATTAGATTTTGTACCAGATTACCAAATTAAGGTGCACGACTGGGATTTCGTTCTTGCAAACAAGGACTCATTGAAATGGAAAAAAAATCTACGTAATTCGCAATGGATATTTCTCACTGAACGATGTAATTTACTCCCGTGTTGACAATATAATTGCTGGGCATTAATGAGAGTTATCAAGTAATTAATTTTGAAAACAGGCACGATTGATTAGGTCTCGAAACAAAAAGAATTGAAACCTAAGGAAACCTAAAGATGTTCGAATACGAATCTAGAAAAAATGGAGACTAATCTTGAGGAACATTCTACCCAATATATGTCTATGCGGAGATTCAATGATGGTTTAGTGAAGTTTTACACATGGGCAATCTGACATTCATGGGTGATGTCCGTTGTTGTCATTCTTCATTTTACATTCGCGTTCTTGTTTCTTTTCAGTGGCATGTGTTTATTGTTAATAACAATAGACAAACCGTTCCATGGCGCTACAATGTACTTTTGAGACAGCTACTAAGCGTTTCGTTACATTGTACAGCTGGGTGGACTGAGTGCAATGTTGAAGAAGTGCCTTGCTCGAGGAAACGACACCGTGTCAAGCCCATGTCACAAAGTACGTGCCGCCACCTAAATTAAAATCCCGGGGCGTTGGCTTGAGAGACCAGCGCGCTCACAAAAATTCAAATTCAAATTCTTTATTCTCTATACACTGCCAGCGGTGGTACAAGAGGTAAATGTATTTATTTGAAGGGAATTCATATAATCTTCGGTTTCAAATCTGAGTTTAAAGGTTTTGTAATTTTGTTGTTTGGATGTCTTATCTATCCTTGTAAACTAATCATATATAAACGCATCTTTTATCCTTTGTCTGAATTCATTGATGAATAAATTTACGTTTTGTACCCCTTGATTTGCCCAAACATACAAAAACACATTTCAGCAAAAAGAATTCCTAACTCTAGTTACCCAGTTGATTTTACCATTTGTGTCATTAAGGAGTGACATTTCTTGGCATATCTGTGGTCAGGCATTCTGCTTATCTTAAACCAAAATTTAACAACTCTAAACATGATATTAATAGTATTGGGAAAGGGTCAGATTCAACAAGAACAGCATAATTAGGTGCTTTAATTGCTTGTTTAAGATATATCTAGCAAGCTATTATTTGAATTCTCTCTAGTTCCTCATAATCCTTACATTCCCAGAGTTCCCCGCCATACCTTATATTATGTATTTTATATTATTATATTTTCATCTAATCAGATGATACGTTTATCTAATTAGAAGATACTTTTATCTAATTAGATATTTTTATATAATTAGATGATACTATCATCTAATTAGATGATACATTAATGTGGTGTGAAATAAAGCATTGGATTTAGGTGTGAAGCAGTCAAATCAGCTGTGTCTTGTAACAGGCAGATGGTCTGTGGTATGTACAGTCATTTAGGATGTGTAGCCGTTGGATGAGCTGTGATGTGTATCAGTCGGATCAGCCGTGATGTATATCAGTGGGTCGGTCTGTGATGTGTATCAGTGGGTTGGTCTGTAATGTGATGACTTTGATGTGATGTGTGTAATTTGTTGCAGTGGTGAGGATTGTGATGTGTAGCAGTCGGTTTGGCTGTGATGTGTACCAATGATGGGGACTGTGATGTGTAGCAGTCGGTTTGACTGTGATGTGGAGCAGTCGGTTTGACTGTGATGTGTAGCAGTCGGTTTGACTGTGATGTGTAGCAGTCGGTTTGACTGTGATGTGGAGCAGTCGGTTTGACTGTGATGTGGAGCAGTCGGTTTGACTGTGATGTGTAGCAGTCGGTTTGACTGTGATGTGTAGCAGTCGGTTTGACTGTGATGTGTAGCAGTCGGTTTGACTGTGATGTGGAGCAGTCGGTTTGACTGTGATGTGTAGCAGTCGGTTTGACTGTGATGTGTAGCAGTCGGTTTGACTGTGATGTGTAGCAGTCGGTTTGACTGTGATGTGGAGCAGTCGGTTTGACTGTGATGTGGAGCAGTCGGTTTGACTGTGATGTGTAGCAGTCGGTTTGACTGGCTGTGATGTGTACCAATGGTGAGGACTGTGATGTGTAGCAGTGGTGAGGGCTGTGACGTGCAGCAGTCGTGAGGGCATTGACGTGCAGCAGTGGTGAGGACTGTGACGTGAGGGCTGTGCCATGTAGCAGTGATGAGGGCTGTGAAGTGTTGCAGTGGTAAGGGCTGTGATGTGTAGCAGCGGTGAGGGCTGTTATGTGTAACATTGGTAAGGGCTGTGATGTGTAGCAGCGGTGAGGGCTGTTAAGTGTAGCAGTGGTAAGGGCTGTGATGTGTAGCAGCGGTGAGGGCTGTTAAGTGTAGCAGTGGTGAGGACTGTGATGTGTAGCAGTGGTGAGGGCTATGATGTGTAGCAGTGGTGAGGGCTGTGATGTGTAGCAGTGGTGAGGGCTGTGACGTGTTGCAGCGGTGAGGGCTGTGATGTGTAGCAATGGTGAGGGCTGTGACGTGTAGCAGTGGTGAGGGCTGTGACGTGAGAGCTGTGCCATGTAGCAGTGATGAGGGCTGCGAAGTGTAGCAGTGGTGGGGGCTGTGATGTGTAGCAGTGGTGAGGGCTGTCACGTATAGCAGCGGTGAGGGCTGTGACGTGTTGCAGCGGTGAGGGCTGTGATGTGTAGCAGTGGTAAGGGCTGTGATGAATAGCAGTGGTGAGAGCTGTGACGTGTTGCAGCGGTGAGGGCTGTGAAGTGTAGCAGTGGTGAGGGCTGTGATGTGTAGCAGTGGTGAGAGCTGTGACGTGTTGCAGCGGTGAGGGCTGTGACGTGTATCAGTGGTAAGGGCTGTGATGTGAAGCATTGGTTAGGCCTGTGATCTGTAGCAGTGGTGAGGGCTGTGACGTGTAGCAGTGGTGAGGGCTGTGACGTGAGAGCTGTGCCATGTAGCAGTGATGAGGGCTGTGAAGTGTAGCAGTGGTGAGGGCTGTGATGTGTAGCAGTGGTGAGGGCTGTCACGTATAGCAGCGGTGAGGGCTGTGACGTGTTGCAGCGGTGAGGGCTGTGATGTGTAGCAGTGGTAAGGGCTGTGATGAATAGCAGTGGTGAGGGCTGTGACGTGTTGCAGCGGTGAGGGCTGTGAAGTGTAGCAGTGGTGAGGGCTGTGATGTGTAGCAGTGGTGAGAGCTGTGACGTGTTGCAGCGGTGAGGGCTGTGACGTGTATCAGTGGTAAGGGCTGTGATGTGAAGCATTGGTTAGGCCTGTGATCTGTAGCAGTGGTGAGGGCTGTGACGTGTAGCAGTCGGTTGGTCTGTGATGTGTATCAATCGGTTTGGCTGTAATGTGTATCAGTGTTGAGGGCTCTGATGTGTAGCAGTCGGCTGAACTGTGATATGTAGCTGTCAGTAGAGCTTTGACAAGTAGGATTGGATGGGCCATGGTGTAAAAGGTCGGCTTGGCTGCAGCATTCGAATGAGCTGAGGCATTTAGCAGTCAGATGAACAGAGCCGTGACAAAGTACGGCTTTGAAGTGTATCAGTCGGATGGGTTTTCATGTGTAAAAGTTTGGCTATAGTTGTGACCTAAAGCAGTCGAATTGGACTTTGATGTGAAGCAGTCGAATGTGTTTTGCTTTGTTGCAGTCGGCTTGATAAACCGTGACAGTCTGCAAGCTTAAGATAGAATGAATAATCACACGTGTGCACATGGTTCATTCCTTTCCCACAGAGGTACCTCCGTCATTAATTCCTATACAACCTCTGTTCTAAAACGGCCTCTACTCGGGCTTCCGGCAGATTCCCTTGGCGGCAAACGATTGTAACATAAAGTACCTTGCAATATTTCAGCCAATGAAAACACCGCATGCATTGATAGAGTCGCTAAATAAGGCAATAGCATTCTGTAAAGAAGACTCAAAGTGCAAAGTGCATATTCGAATAAGATTTAGATTTCCGAAAGCATAAAGAAGAAATTGAATGATAACTTTTGAAACGGCGTCGCTGATTGCACAACCAACTTTGATTGTATCCAATCAGGCTTCTATATTTATAGACCGAGAAACGTTCGTATTAGGACATAGGTTGAATAGGTATTTATGACGGAGCCACCTCTGTTGGGAAAGAATGCATATGTGTATGTGAACCGTGTTTCTGTAGAGTACTGACTCATCGTTAACTGTAAGAGAGTTTTGATAAGAAAGACAAAAGTTGGATGATGGAAATATAGTTTCATTTGAAGAACTTAAGATTCAAGATGAAAACCGCATTCGAAAGTAAATGTAATCTTTGTACGGTATCCTGGAAGTATCTTAGATGTGTAAATTAATGTAAATGTTGAAAATACGCAAATGTGTGTTCAAGACGGGATGTAAATATTAAAGTTAACTATTTTTCATGTCTCGTTCAAATATATGTTCTGTTATTACTCCTGTGTGATTAAGTATATAAAGTATTTTTTATTAACCTTGGAAGAAACGTATACTTTCCACCTAGAATCAATGCAGTGTGAGAATTTCCAGTTGACATTACATTGTAACCAATGATCGATTATATATAATCGAAAAGTTCAGTGGTACCATTACAACGAGTACAACAGAGATATAGCATTCTTTCCCTCTGAAGATTTCAAGCTAATGTTAAACAATTTTGTGGCTGTTTTCTTACCAGCTGCTGCATGACGATGAAAAGCCAGTCCTTCATCCTTGAAGGAAATTCTTCAAACTCGTGTTCTGGACACTCCGTCAACTCTGTAAAATACCATGCATCTTTTCATTTCTCTAAATATTTTCAGTATCTTACAGGATATATATGTTAATCGAGTCATAACAAAGCAATAACCTAGGTTGAGAAATTTAAAGGGTTTTCAATAACAATATTTTGAAGCAAACAAATGCGTTTATCAAGACGCTTACTTGCGTAAGAACACACGGCTACTAGAAATATACTTTACAGTAACCGTTGACATTCTTCCACATGTACTTTAAATGTACAGTAGGTGGTCAGGAATAGTTCTAGATAAAACTTTCTAAACTTTGAAATTATATGCAAGCAGTTCGATACATGAAAAAGGACAAATCAAAGAGGTTGCGTCAAGCAGAAAACTATCTGTGCATTCCACACGATTGATGACTCATTTTTATTAATTATACATTATTGCATGTCAAAATTAGTACATCTCTGTTTGTTGTGTTCATCTTAATTAGCTTCATCTTGTATCTTGCAGAAATTGCTGTTGACTGAAAGACGAAAACAAAAAAAGAAAGGAAAAGAAGTAACGTTTTTGAGCAAAAGTGAAAAAAGGAGTAAACATACCTTTACATTGACCATAGTAATCCAGCTGTATTTTATTCAGGTCTAAGTTGCTGCAATCTCCGAACTTGTTTTTGCAACGGCAGTGATCGAGGTCTAGCAGACATTCACTTTTATACGTCGTGTTCTTGGAACTGCATACCTGAGTTCAAATGAAAAATATATTTCATTTCGCTGATATAACCTATCCTTGTGTATCAAAACTCTGCGCTCTCGTAGGCTAACGTTGTATCTAAGATTGCTCTAGCAGAAAAAAAATCCACATTACTTTCAGGCTGGCCTCAAAGAATTTTATAGTCTTCTTAGCGCCAGCCTGAAGTAGCTCTGGAATCGAATGACTCAGTGACTCTGAAGCAACCGGATCATTTACGGAAAATGTTTTAGTATTATCATGTGACAATAATATAACGTGTTTGTTTATTTGGTGTTGTCTTTTGTGGCCGCAATATCCCAGATAGTTACAATGACCCATTCAATATAATCATCTTGATAATGAAAAAGTGGTCGTCTATAAAATTGTAACTCCAGAATTTGTTATCCAGGATGCAAACCAAACCATGAACAACAAGAAATGTAGTTAATTACTATCTGTATATGAGAAATAAAATTTCTTTTGCGGAAATCAAATTCGCCCGAAGTTCTGATTTTACTTCAGACATTTGGACAACATGGTTTCGCATGCCTTCGTGTTTTCTGGTATTTGTTAATATGATTTCTAAATTCCACAAAACACACGCTGGAGGGTCAATGTACGATGATATCAAAGTTTTAAAAATATTGATTAATTTGTCATTAAACCTAATTCTGCTTTAATTCTTACTGGACATTGGTGCTTCTTCGGGCCTCGAATGACCAGTTTGTATATAAATTGAAGCAATAAATAGGTTAAACAATCATTTTTTGTTTAGACCTACACAACAATGGGATAATTTGGAAAGAAATAAAATGTCTAGATGTGTTAAAACATGTGTTATTGACTTGCTTCGTGTTTATAACATTTGCATTACTACAGTTCTGTACTCCAAGCCACTTAACTAACAATGCTACTCAATGTATCATTTCTAGTAAAAAGTTCCACTGGGTTTTCAAAGAGATGTTGTGTGACGTTTCTTAGTTTGGTCCCCCATTCTTTATGTAACATACATCTTTGTAACCATTAAATACAAATTTTGAAATGAAACCATTGAGATTTCAGAAATAAAGCTATGCCTGTTAAGGGCCAATTTTTACTTGTTTCCTTTGAGTAGGTATAAATGGCCGGGGTTCTGCCGGAAGCCAAAACATATTTTCTCATTAACTGTAACACAAAAACTACAACGCAGTTTTTATCTGTTATGGTTAATGTGAAAACACGCTTTATTCCACGTTAATCCAGAACCCCTATTTATACCTACTATATAACATTATTATTATAATACAACTCCCGTTATCAATATTCAATTGGGCATCCATGATAACATATATGTAATTATGTACTGGCCCAGCTGTTTCTGCTTCTTTTGTGATTGCAATTGTCATTCCTTCACAAGCATTTTCAATTCTTCTTCCAGAGCCATGAAATTGGCCATCAAGCTGTGATGTGTAGCGGTCGGTTGGGCTGTGACTTGTAGCAGTCGGTTGGCTGTAATTTGTAGCATTAGTGAGGGTGATGATGTGTATCAGTCGGTTGGTCTATAATGTGTATCAGTCGGTTTGACTGTAATGTCATAGCGGTCGGTTGGTCTGTGATGTGTAGCAGTCGGTTGGTCTGTAATTTGTAGCAGTAGTGAGGATTGTGATGTGTAGCAGTCGGTTGGACTATAATGTGTAGCAGTCGGTTGGACTATAATGTGTAGCAGTCGGTTGGACTATAATGTGTAGCAGTCGGTTTAGCTATGATTTGTAGCAGTCGGTTTGGCTGTGATGTGTACCAATGATGGGGACTGCGATGTGTAGCAGTCGAGAAATCTTGGGCAACTGGCAATAGTGTTATACAAACTTATAATAAAGTAAATAGTACTCACGTGATAACGAACGTCTTCTTCTTCTTTGCAGTTGTCATTACAGGCACATGCTGCCTCATCACTGGCCGTTAGATAGCAGATTTCTCCTCTTTGGCATCTTTTCTTCTTGCATAGATCTGAGTGAATATATAATTGGTAGCGCAAATAGCTAAATGATATCAAAACAAAGATATTAACTAATTCAAATCCTAAAAACAAAAGACAGCAATACTAATTTGAAATAACAATGATATTCTTCTATAATATTCTGCAAAATTGATAATCGATTAAATATTCTTTCAGTACTTTCAGGTTTGAGCCCATATCTTTAGCATTACTTACACAATTCTTTAGACTCAATAGCCAAAGCTAAACTCTAATGTCTGTATCATGTGTGTTGGAAGCAGGAGACAATACTCCAGTTTGGGAACTACAGAAGAAAACCTTGCAAATGCTTGGGAAATGCTTTTCGGGTTATTTTTAAATTTGACAGAAACACAGACAATATTTTCTCAATACGCATTACACAACAGAAATCGAAAACAGTTTGTAGATTGATCGAAACAAGGTCGAAGAATATTAAAAATACAAAGGACACAAGTAAAATGCTGAAAATGAATCATGTATCTGACTGAGAGATCTGTCAACATATACTCAGCAACAAAAGTTCTTGTGACACAGATATGTGTTTTTGAAAAGTAACCTTACTGTACTGATATTCCAAAAACATGTTCACGGCACTTATGCAGATTACCCGAACACATCCTTAGAGGTAATGCATGTGAGCCACGGGAAAGTGACTTTGCACAAGACATTTTGTGAAAAACATTCTAGGTTGTGGGTATTCAAACCTGGTCTATGGAGAGATTGTTTCATTCATGCTAAAGACACTTTAAGGTTGTGCAACTTGAAAAAACATAAATCTTTTTGTCTGCGAGTAGTTTTTGTTATGCCACGGTTATCAGAAACCCAAAGAGAGGATGCCCGCAGGTTCAATGTCCATAGAAACACAATATGGAATTTGTGGCAGCGACACCAACATATAAACCATGTCAGAGACTGTCCTCATAGTGGCCGACCCTGTCTCAACGTCAAGACAACTGTATTCGACAACACATCTCCGAAACGGATTCCAACAAGCAGCAGTCACTGCTTCAACCATCCCAAGACTAAGGCGGATATCATCGCAAACCGTTCGTCAATGTTTACGACATTTTTGGATCCTCGCAAGACGCCCATCTTGACGACCAATTTTGATTCTGCAACATCGGCAACGTCTTCCACAGTGGGCAAGACAGCATTTGAGATGGACTCAACGTCAATGGAATCGTGTCCTTTTCACGGATTTTCCCTTCACAGAGCAGACGGGCATGTTCGAGTTTACCGTCGTCGAGGTGACTGTTACGATGACAATTGTGTGATGGAAACTGATTGATTTGGCGGTGGTACTGTAATGGTCTGGGGTGGAATTACGGTAGCTCACAAGACAGAACTTCTCATCATCGCTGGCAATATGACAGGACAGCGGTATCGTGACGAGGTCCTCCCACCAACATGGACCAGAGATGACGTTGCAACAGGAAAATGCCAGACCACAAGCTGCTCGTATTGTTCAGGGCTTTCTGGCTCAAAGCAATGTGGATGTCCTTCCCTGGCTGGCTAAATCCCAAGACATATCTCCAATTGAGCATGTTTGGGATGAAATGAAACGACCCTTACGACGCTTAACGAATCCTCCCATAACGCTGCAGCAACTGCAACAACGACTTCTTGAGATCTGGAACACCATCCCACAACGATGTCATACCCGACTGATAACTTCCATGAGAAGGAGGGGTGTTGCTTTATCAACTCAGCTGGTGGCCACACCCAGTATTAACGTGTGACTTTCAAATTTACCCCTCAGGCACTAAAGTGTGTTGTTTTAACCAACAGATTGACTTTAGTTCATATTGTGGATGCCATTTGTCTGAGAAATGCCTGTTCAATGAAATAAACGTCATTGTATACATTTTGATTTGTTTTGTGTTTTTCTACAGAGTGTTTATTGCCGTCACAAGAACTTTTGTTGCTGAGTATAGTTAACAAATCAAATTATGAAGAAAATATCTAGTCTTTAATAAACACAAAACCCACACATGTCAACAATCCGCATTGAGAGGGCGAGCTCAAATCGAGGGTTTTAAATATTCTGGTTATCCAAATATTTTTCTGGGCATTAAGAAAATGTACAGGATATCCATTTACGAATTCCTTCTTGAAACCATCATTAAATGACTTCACCTTTAGGATTTTGCACGAAACCATTTTTATAGACTGATATAAATAGGTATATTTGAGATGATTTGTATGCTTGATGTCAGTGTTAATGTCGCGGGAGACAATATCAGGATAAAGTAAGCAGGGAAGGTATTAACTGAAAATGTCACTTGCATTCTAAAAATATTTTTACCATGTTTTATTTGGGTCTTAGAAAGAAATTCGCGGCAAGCTAGAATATGTAAAGTGGACATCTCTTACTATCTCATTATTCTACATATAGTAAACTTTCCAGGATTGAGAAATCATAATTTGTTAAGATATTTGTTATCGAGTAATCAATATCTTTACTCTCTGTTTTTTTTATTTTGGTATCTTACTTGATAGTTTGTAATGTAACTCAAATTAGCTTCTTATTTATTAATCTATTCATAATTGTTTAAAGTTAATCTTCCAGTGTGTTTTTGAGAACTATAAATTTCACTTTTAAAAGTTTACAGGAAGATAAGATGCATTGAAATATTTTTCTGCAATTGAAATGGAGCTATCTGTGTCTAGAGCCCGTATTCAATGTTTTTCCATTAAAACTGAGACATAATGATAAACTCAGTCACTACCTCGTGAATGAAAGTACATATTCAAATGACTCTAGTTTTCTGAAGGTTATAAGAGCTAGAAATTCGTGGTTGTGTCGGGAAAACTCTTTGTCTCAGAGACGTGCATTATAAGTTGCTCAAAGTATCTGTGTCAAGCTATTCAGAAAACAAATAGGAAATGAAAAGAAGAAGAAAGACTTTCAATCGATAGCTGGTCTGTAACTGACAGGCAAACGGATGTGCAATAAGACATGATAAAAAAACAAATTGAGAAATTCAATTTTGACCGACTAAAGAAAATAGATATTGGAGATCCGAATATTATCAGTAAAGAAGGGAGACATAATATTTATCATTGCCTGTTGTGATCGGATGTTAAGAGCCTTTAAGTAACTCAGATAATTAACTGATCAAATATAAGTCATAATTGAGTGTGTCATGAAGTGTAAGTAGGTCACAATATAAGAGAGAAACAAATAAAAAGTACATAGAAAATGTATTAAAACGAAACAAAACATTACTTGAACACCTATGTATGATAAAAATAAGTGGTAGTAGTAGTAGTAGTAGTAGTAGTAGTAGTAGTAGTAGTAGCAGAAGTAGTAGTAGTTATACTATGGTTATTTCCTGAACTTGTTCTCTTTAAATAAAAATGAGGGAAACAAAAAATATATACTTACAAAATTAATTTAGAGTAAATGGTCACAGTCGCGAATAATTTCAAAAACAGGTAATCGACTGTATAATGCCTTTCTGACCTGAATGGGTAGCTCTATATGAATCTGGGTTTTTGATATTCAAAAGATTGGAGAACAATGGCACAGAAGAATGATTGCGAAGTCAACTTTAACATACCAGGAATCTGAATGAAAAGTGTTTTTTTAACACATCCCTTTTATTGATTACCTATGTTTATGGAAGAAACATTTGTTAAACGTTCAAGAAACCCACAAATGTTGAGAACAAGTATTTGTCACAAACGTGATCATGTTCCCTTGCCGCAATCAAGAAATTAGCTACAATGATGGACGAACATCGGAGTAGTGTACATTTAATGTTTGATTTCAATTGGTTTGTTTCCCTCTAAAAAAGATACTCCATACTGAGATGACCTACAACATAAACTCAGGGTCTGTATCTGATTACCATTAAACCTTTAACATATGTTGTCTGGCTTTGAAATCGGTCTGGAAAATGAAGTCAAGGTCACCCAAATAGACCTTGGTGTCTATTTCGGGTTTACAGGTTTACCAAATTCTATCTTGAGGATATATAGGGAGACCTTTTTCTAACAAACCGTCTTACATTGCCCATCAGCTTAGAAGGATTGAGTTTTTTTTAAAAACTTTTTAAAAAAATATTTCAGTTATAAACACGTGGATAAAAACCATTCGTACAAGAGAATATAAATCAGGGAGAAAAGGTATTGAAAATGAAAGAACAGAAGGAAAGAAAGGCATAGTTAGGGAAAGACAACAGGTTTTGGACCTACTCAAATTCAGTCAGGCCTCGGCACTGGCTTCATCTATCAAGTACGCAAACCACCGCACCATGATAAGGTATTGAGTTAAGCGGTTGCAATGGCAATGGACCAAGAAAAAGATTAAACACTTGTCAACACCAACTGAGGTCGATGAAAATGATTTCTCCAAAATTGCTCAGCCACTGAATGATCTCCTGACTCGACAATCCTAGAAAAGAAATTCGAAACAAGATGCAAAATGGAAATGGAATGAAAAACATTAGCAAACATTTGACACCTTAGTCAGGCACCTCGCATCACCTCTCATCTTTGCCTATGAAGACCCCTTTCTTCCTTTCGAAGTTCAGAGCTTGTGCAGATAGACTGGGTGTAGTGATCTACCAGAAAAAAGACAGTAAGGTGAGGGTCACATCTAATGCAAGCCGCGGTCTGTTGAAAAGTGGAAGGAACTACCCTGGAAAAACTGATTTTTGTCGCTAAAAATGGGCAGTAACAGACAAGTACCATTAGTATCTCTATCATAACAAGTTCGAGGTAAAGACATAGAGAATTCTAAACGAATGGTAATGTGATAACATTTTTATGCAATGAGTGAATGGAATTTGGTATCAGACGGACGAAAGTGAGTCTGATACCTAATTCCATTCATGAGTAGCATGAAAATGTTATCACATTATCATGAGTTTAGTATTTTAGTTATTACTCAACCCCATGTATTAATATTTTTACAAATTAACCGTCGAAACAACAGTCAGCTGATCGCGAAACCAGCGTATGAAAATCAATCAGTCAAACAAAACACAGAACAAGTGTCTACATAAGTGACTGGCCTAAAGATATATAACAAAACATTTTGGAGAAAAAGTATTTCATTTTTAAGAAATTCATTGACTAAACAAATGCTTACAAGCAACGAAAAATGTCAACACATTGTGCACGCGATACGTGACGTCATCGGAATGTGACCTCTTTCTAGGTCAGGTCAGTCAGATCAGTGTCAGCAGTTGAGGAGGGTTGGTTGATAACATTAACATGAATAACAGAATTTTGATAGGACCCACAAAGATTGAACTAAGGGAACGGGAGTTGCAAGAAGTCATATTCAGATTGTGTGCTTGTTGAGAGGGAAACGACAGGTTGAATGCAACAGATGATGGAAGGGCCGAGTTGTATGGCGTGGAACGGCCGGCAGAGGGAGGACGTAACGCAAGTTGCGACCACGTAAGTTGGGCGAGTAATTAAGTGACTGATTGATTTGTGCTGGTTTCCACAAATATGGGAGTAATTATTGACACTTTGGATATTTTTGTGCCAACTGATCTTTCACATAAATTCACGTCTTGTGAGAATGCAAAATTTGACAGTCGCCACTTTATAACTAACTTCACTACAGGTCACAGATGAATAGCTGCTCTGTCAACCTACAATTTCATTATCACTTACCGAGCTGGAAACACTGACATGGATGCCGACATTCAAGAGTCACACCTAAAGCCAATCTCTTTTAAGGCCATCCTGATGATGTGATTTCATTGACATCAATATCATTGTCCTGGAACAAGGAGCAACTTAGAGACAAACATTGTCAGCAAGTTCTCCAAATGTTCATCCCGATCTAAGGAACTTGTGTGTGTGGATTACCTGAAGTTGGAAGAATTAAATCTTTGCAACCAACCAGCTAAGACAAAACTGAGAGTCCTAATTGACAACTTCCATGTCCACCGCGGTTTCCTATCAAATTTTATGACCAAGGGAGAAACTTTGATGGTAATATTATCAAGTTAACTGGAATCAGGAAGACACAAAAACACACCTTATCATACACAAAGAAATGAAATGACAGAGCAATTTAACGAGACTTTGATGATGATATGTTGGGCACTCTCGATGAGCATAAAAACAGTATTTGGAAGACCTATGTTCCGTCCCTGGTATACTCATATAACATCACCAAAGTACCCTCGACTCCAATTTAATTCATTAAAAAAAATAACCTTAGGGAAGGGCAAACAACGCACACTTAGTATGCCCAGATCCTGAGGAAGAGGTTTGCCCATGCCTCTAAGGAATCAGAGAGCCAAACATCCCTTCGTATGAGGAATAAAATGCTGCATAGAAGACCAAGACGACACTGAAGAAGAGGTGCTGCCACTGATGTTTGATCAGAGTTTCAATTCTTAGATCAAGGCCCCACCTTGTTTCATCAATCAATAAGCTCCTCGACGTCTACACAACACTCTCTTGGATCTACTGGAAGTTTTCTCCCAATACAAGTGCTAACTATGCATCGCCAGAAGATCTAGTGAAAACTCCAAAAGTTATCTTCCCTGATAACTCTTTGAATTCGGCATTAGCATTGAACACTCGTATAGGTATGCAGTCAGAGAATGTTGTTGTAATTCCTGTTGTGGAGGATGTCATCTATTCAAACGGATCCTCATTAGCCAAGAAGTCCTAACCGGTTGAGAAACAGTCCTGCCTGTATGTGAGATGACCAATCAATCATTAATATCTGATCAACCACAAAAGAAGACAGAGCAGTAGAAGGAATTCTTTTGTGAATTATTTCCTTTATATGTATGTTTGCTTTTATAAATTTATTTAGGGTAAGTACGATAGCTTTAGCTGGCTGCCGCGCATGCATGCATGCATAGCACGTGAAGTTGTGCATGTTAAGTCACGTTGTAGTATGATATAAAGTTTGTCAAAGTGATTGTGTCGTCATTTAAGGTCTACACATTATTCAGGCGAGTAGCTTTTGCCTTGGTTTCTGCCCTGTCAGTCCATCATAGAATATCAAGAGTCTTCTATTTGAACTTCGGGTACCTTAAAGGAGTCACAATAGTCTACCTCTGAGCCAGATTTTTAACGACTGTATTGACAATAAACTGAGGTCACTGAAGAGAAACAATGTACACAAGTCAGAGGAGAGGTCACTCACCATGCTAAACCGGAGGAAGAAATGATACAAGGGTCACTACAGAAATGACTTGGTTTCCTGAATCCTGGAAACCACAAGTAAAGTGGGTAATGAGGGTATCCAGTTGGTATCCATTCACTGAAACTAAGTAACTTGGTTTCCAGCTACAATCCATTTTGGATTCTTTGATTTGTATATATCCATATATGGAAACCAACATGAAACTGTGGTCATAAGTATCGTGTTCGTTTCCATTTCTGGAAAGTGAAAATGATGATTTCTTTGAATGGAAACTAACATGAAACCATAACGTTAAGTTTCATGTTGGTTTCCAGTCTTGTTTTGAACTAAATGAATAGATTGACAAATTATTTAGTTTTATAATAAGCATTTTTGTTTGACTAGTATGGCATCCACTTGGTATCCATCCACTGAAACTGGGTAACTTGGTTTCCTACTGGAATCCATTTGGCATTCAGGTTTTATATATTTCCGGAATGGAAACCAACAAGATACGATGGTTGCGCGTATCTATACTATGACTGTGTGGCTTCAAGATTAACCCTCGAAAACATCTAGAAAATTGCAATACTTCGGCTACATCGTGGCAATGTTTAAACTTTGAGTCAAATCCTGTTTAAGGAGCAAAATAGTTTTCCATCATCTTAAGATCGTTAACAAATTATTAACATCAACGGACAAGATTTGATATGCAAGATAAAAACAATGCATCAAAGTTTACATAAGAACACTCATTTTATCGATATGTTGAAGTGAATAGAATAGATGTTTTCCTTTAGAGTGTTATGAATCAATGATATCGTCGTAATTAGAAATTTACGTTTCATATTCAGTTACAAAAGGATTTAAGTGAATGTTGTTGACATGAATAGTAATCGGCTATATTGATGGAGATGGGCGGAGCCTATAATTTATTAATGGACGAAAGAAATGTGAAGTGAAAAAGTATCAATTGTCCACCACGGTAAATAGTCTTGAATGTTGATTGTTACCATTATTGCTAAATCCCTTTATCGGTCAATAAGTTGTAAACAGATTTGGTTGTTTGTTTAGTAAAGGACATCAGTTACTCAGTATAGAGAAATATAATCTCTATGATCAGCTTGCAAACAAATGATTAGATATGGACTGTTGAAAACGCCTGAATTAGTAACAGGTGCAGCTTTTGAGTTAGCGTTAATATTTGAACTCATAATTAAGGAAGAAATATGTTTCTTAAGACACCCCTGAAAATGAACCGATTTCTTAAGCACAGTTGCATTAAATATTTCCGGTCTTATAAAATAGGCTTTGAAACATGTATGCGTACATATTTGCCGAATAATATCTTTGATAGGTTACCTTAGTGTTGGTCGTTAGAGATAATATTATAGAAAGATAGGTATTATTGGCATGCGCTATAGCTTTTAAGTTTCCCTAATAGATCTTTTATTCTATAGTGTAAACACGGATTGTGTCGGATTCTCTATCACAAGATTCAGAGCTGATGGCCTCTTTATTTCTTTTGAATCATCAGTTAACTTTTTCAAACATATGCGTATTTCATTTGTAAACAGATAAAATATCAACTAAAGATAACAAATAATTTTTTTTAAAGAATTAACTAAAGGAAACTAACAATTCAATATTCAATAGAAACAAAAATAAAATTAGGAATATCTTGTATTTGATACATCATTTCCTTATTTCAGCCAAAAAGATGTTCATGGAATACTAAATTACTTTCTGAAAAACATAACCTTTTCAAATACTCTTATGTTAGTTAATCATCACCTTCATCGTATCTCTACAACATTAAATACATTTTGCTTCACTCCTAAAGAGGCTAGACAAAATCTACCAATCAGAACCTCTGTAATTGAACTGGCTGATTGCATAACACTTCCTGCTTGACACCTGGCCTTACCGGACACAGGTCAGTCACTAATGAAGGAGACAAACATGGCCGCCATCAACATAAACGACTGTAGATAATTTATCAGCTGAGTAATAAGTTCATAGGCAGCTCTACAGTAAAGGATACCAAAGTAAGTACCCCTTAACTGCATCAAACTCACTTACATTGCTCTTATAAACTGTTTTTTAAAACTCCCGTGAGAGAACTGAATAAAATCATTCTTAAATGTTGGCTTCACACTCAGTCGAAATGAGTGTTTTAAACTGACAAGCTTTATGGATTGGTGTGTTTATAAGAATGTTAAATTTGCATTGCCATCAGGTTTGTATGTATTATGTTGACCTATATATAGATGAGTCACTTAGTTCCCTTTATTTAACAATTTTCAGCCGAAGATACGACATTGTTTACACAAGGGTGCACTGAACCATGACAGCCGTGAGCTGAGACAAAAGAAGTGGATTATGCAACAGGTAACATCACAGTCCGCATGCTGACCTAATTCTTGAATAATCACGCAGTATATTACTTAACTGTTTAGATTGGAAAATTCAATAGGTAATGCAACCAAGGCAATTGGTGGTCGAAATTGATTGATTTGTTTAATCTACTGTAACTGCATGTGTTTTGATATGGGAGTACTCGACATCAATTGCTTTTGACTTAGAACAAGAATTTATTTTGGGATTTCATATTTCCGTCAATTTCTACTATATCTATTTGTTTTCATTGAAAGTATGTAGGTTTTCTGTGTAATAGGAGAATTTCAACAAGATGGGAACAGTAACAGTTGTTATACCATGATTCAACTAAACTTTCGATTTCAACTAAATGTTTGTGTTTTTCTTTGGATACTATTTAAGGTGCAAGTCACAAACTCAATGGTTTTCCTTTATTCAGAATATTGTAAAATGAGATATTTAAAAAAAATATAACTTATGCAAAAGAATATTATTTTGCTAGATGAAAATGAAACAATTGGTTTTTAAAACTGCTCGACTTATGTAAACTTTTAGAAGATTAACTATGTTGCTGATGTTAATTTTAGTGTGAACCATCAAGATACATACAGTGCCTCACAGTAGTGCTTATTCAATGTGAGTTGCTCTCTATTTACCAATCAGTGTTACTATTGTAAGTTTTACTGATATTACTCTATGCACTTGGTTGCAAGTTTGGCAATTGAAGACTGCTGTGTGAAATAATTGTTGTGGTTTAAACATAGTTTATTCAATTAAACATACAGTAAGTTATTTTGTTATCTACAAATTATGACTTTATGACGGCTTTGTAAAATATTTTTTCCTAATTTTTATCATTTTATATGTCTTAATGGTATTCGTTGTTATGGTGATAAATACAGCATATTCTAGTATAACTTGAAAATTAAATTGCATATTTTATAGAAATTCAAAATAAGAGATATATCAATTTCATTTTCAATTCAATTTGCTAATCTGAGGTGTTCACTGACGCAACAAGGAGGGTTGCAAGGCCGTAAGTACATTCAATTGTTAAGTAAGCATACGGTTTGATTGTTAACTACTCTCCCTTATTGATATGTATGCTTGCGAAAACCGTGGAAGATTGAAAGTGTGTCATCTTCATGTATTCATATGAATATTTTAAATATCTATACAATTGTTTTCTGTTTCAGAATAAAGACCAATCCAAAACATCTGAAAAGTGAACAAGGTGAATTGTGTATATTTTGCACTTTTGTAGATTGTTAATTTTGCAATGAATAACTAAAGGCATTTCTAAACCATCATATGCATATATTTATATTCATAGCTGTCATAGAATAATTATTTCAATGAAGATTGGAGATTTAATTAAAAGGGATTAATTTGTAAACTTACGTTTTCTTACTACTCGTTTAAAGATGAATTCATTCTTCGAAATTGTGTGTTTGAATAAACGTTGATAGTGAATGGATTGGTAATATTTTCTATAAAATGTTTTTATAGGAGGAATGCTGTTTAAAAGATCGGCATACACTGTGAACCACCTTAAATTCACACTTACATTTTACCTTGTAGGTATTTTAACTTTCCATGGATGTTTTTTGTCTTTATTGCAATAAATATTTTATGGCAATTAATGTGTTTGTTCATTGTACAACCTACATAACACACAATAAACACTACATGGAAACCTATGATAAACTTACAAAACACGGAAACCAAGTTGAAACCTATAATATATAAGGTTATGGAAACCAGTTTGAAACCTACGATAAACTAACAAAACACGGAAACCAAGTTGAAACCTACAATAAACCTGAATATGGAAACCAGGTTGAAACATACAATAAACTGACTAAACAAGGAAACCAAGTGGAAATCTACAGTAAACTAAAATCATGGAAACCAAGTGGATCCTACTTGGAGGAGTGTGTAAAGAACGGTGACGGATACCATCCGGATCTGGGGCAAAAGTAGGTTTCAGTTTCATGGAAACCAACATGAAACTTCAATCACGGAAACCAAGTGGATCCTACTTGGAGGAGTGTGTAAAGAACGGTGATGGATACCGTCCGGATCTGGGGCAAAAGTAGGTTTCAGTTTTCACGGAAACCAACATGAAACTTCAATCACGGAAACCAAGTGGATCCTACTTGGAGGAGTGTGTAAAGAACGGTGATGGATACCGTCCGGATCTGGGGCAAAAGTAGGTTTCAGTTTTCATGGAAACCAACATGAAACTATAGAAACCTATCTGGATACCAAGTGGAAATACTGGTTTCCATGTCGTTTCATGGTGGTTTCAGTGATCCGGAAACCAAGTCATTTCTGTAGTGGGTAATGCGATTCAATTTAAGTTCAATTCTGACATCCACGACAAACTTGAGCTAGCTAAAAGACACTGTAATAGAAGGGACTTTAGTAAATCAATAGAACTTATAGATATATCAAGAAGAGGAACAAGTTCAATAGGTGACCGTTTTTCTTCGGGATGGGGGTTACTTTCGGAATCGGAAGGGGAAAATAATGCATTGAATTCGGAAGAAGAAATACGATTTGAAAGACTAGAGACAAAGACACTTTGTACACCACAACTTCGTGAATTCAACACAACCCGAGGCTGAGGACCTCAGGGACCCGTTCCCACCAGTCTGTTTCCTCAGACCACTCCACAAAGCCACCATTTCAGAACTTCCGCCAGTCTTGCAGTCTTCTCCATGCTAAGTTATAAGTTAAAATGAAGTTCGCTCAAGTCCCAGTTTCTAACAATAACATATTGATATCAAATGAATATATCAGGAGACAAAACTACTATTGAAATATAACGTGCATATATTGCAAAGGTTATCTGCGGTCACTACAAAAATGACTTGGTTTCCAGAGCACGGAAACTAACATGAAACGACACGGAAACCAATATTTCCACTTGGTATCCAGACAAGGTTTATTAAGTTTCCATCTGGTTTCCTGAAACTTGAAACTACCAATTTACCCAGTATCCGTTTGGTTTCCATCACGGAACATTACCCACTATCCAAGCGGGATCCAGTTGGTTTCCATGATGTTAATTTACTGTAGGTTTCAATCTAGTTTCCATGTTCAGTTTAATGTTGGTTTCAACCTAGTTTCCATGTTCAGTTTAATGTTGGTTTCAACCTAGTTTCCATGTTTAATTTAATGTTGTTTTCTTCCTAGTTTCCATGTTTAGTTTAATGTTGGTTTCAACCTAGTGTCCATGTTTTAGTTTGATGTTGGTTCAAACTAGTTTTCATATCCTTATTTATGGTAGGTTTCAACTTGGTTTCCATGTTTTGTTAGTTTATCGTTGGTTTCAAACTGGTTTCCATATCTTTGTATATTGTAGGTTTCAACTTGGTTTCCACGTAGTGTGTCATCCATGTTGTAGTATTTGATTGGCATATGAATATATTTAATAATAATATTTTCATAACCCTCGGTAGAACAGGCATTTGGATAACTATAGTAGAAATGAAAACAGATGGACAGGGGCTTTGAATTTACTTTGCAAAATTAGTGAACAACTCTGGTGCCTTGTTCCGGTGCCGCTCGTTTTGTAAATCAATGAAACACAATTAACAAACACATCAATTACCATCAAATATTTATTGCAATAAAGATATAAAAAAACATTCATGGAAGGTTAAAATATTTACAAGGTAAAGTGTAAGTGTGAATTGTTGGTGGTTCATAGTTTATACCGATCTTTTAAATACTCCTCCTACTATATACATAATTTCGAAGAATTAATTAATCTTCAAACGAGTAATAATAAAAAAATAAGTTTAGAATTGAATTGACCTTTTATGAAATCTCCCAACTTTATTTGAAGGCAGGATAATTATTTTCATATCTTCATTAAAATGATTATTTTATGACAGCTATGAATTTATATGAAGGATTGTTTAGAAATGCATTTAAATATTCACTGAAAAATTAACAATCTACAACCGTGTAAAATATAAAAGTTCACCCTGTTCACATTTCAGGTGTTTTGACGTGGCCTTTATTCTGAAACAGAATAATAAATAATTGTTATAAATAAAACAATTGTATAGATACATAAGATATTCATATGAGTACATGAAATTGAGAAACAATCAATCTTCCAAAGTTAATTCTAGTATTTTCGCAAGCATACATATCAATTAAGGAAAGTAGTTAACAACACAATTGCTTTATTGATTGACTCTGTTAAGTGGACGGAAGTCACCAATCAATCTGTATGCTTATTTAACAATTGAAAGTACTTACTGTGATGATGTGGCCTCTCCCTTTAAAGCCTCCTTGCTTCACTGAACACCTTAGAAAACAAAATTGAATGTCAAAGTCTTATCTTATCTTAAAGTTAATCTTCTAAATATTGACATAAGTCAAGCAGATTTTTAAAAATCAATTCTTTCATTTCTATCTAGCAAACTGATATCTTTTTACTTTGAAAAACTCATTTTACTATATTCTTATAAGTTGATTAAGGCAAAACCATTAAGTTTGAGACTTGCACATTTAAATAGTATCCAAAGAGAAAACCCCACTTAGTTGAAATCGAATTTGAAATAAATCAATAGTTTAATTACTGATAACGTTTTTTCATCTTGTTGAAAGTCTACTTATTGACAGAAAACCTACATACTATAGATGGAAACAAATAGATATAGTATAAATTGACAGAAATATGAAATACGAAACTAAATTCTTGTTCTAAGTCAAATCAATTGATGTCAAGTACTCCCATATTACAAGACAGTTACATTCGATTAAACATATCAATCAATTTAAACAACCAATTGCCTTGGCTGCACTACCTATTGAATTCTCCAATCTAAACAGTTCAGTAGTATACTGCTTGATTATTCAAGAATTAGGTCAGCATGCTGACTGTGACGTTACCTGTTGCATAATCCACTTCCTTTGTCTAAGCTCACGGCTGTCATGGTTCAGTGCACCCTTGTGTAAACAATGTCATATCTTCAGCTGAAAATTGTTAAATAAAGGGAACTTAGTGACCCATCTATATACAGGTAGACACAATATAATAACTTGATGGCAATGAAAATTTAAAATTTCTTATAAAACACACCAATCAATGTAGTTTGTCAGTTAAAAACACTCATCAGTTCTACTGAGTGTGAAGCCAACTTTTCAGAAATGACTTATTCAGCTCTTTCACGGAAGTTTAAACACAGTTTATAAGAGCAATTTAAGTGATTTTGATGCAGTAATGGGGTACTTACTTTGGTATCCTTTACTGTAGAACTGCCTTTGAACCTTTTACTCAGCTGTGAAATTATATACAGTCGTTTATGATGATGGCGGCCATGTTTGTCTCCTTCATTAGTGACTGTCCTGTGTCCGGTCAGGCCAGGTGTCAAGCAGGAAGTGTTATGCAATCAGCCAGTTGAAGTGCAGAGGTTGTGATTAGAGGTTATTGTCTAGCCTCAATAGGAGTGAAGTGAAATGTATGTACTGTTGTAGAGATACGAAAAAGGTGATTGTATACTAACAGAAGTGTATTTGAAAGAGTTATGTTCAAGGATTGTGATAAAAAAACGTATTCTTCTTAGTTTTTTTCGTAATGTTATATAACATTCCATGAAAATCTTTTGAAATAAAATATGGAAATACGTATCAAGACCAAGATATTAAGAATTTATTTTTCTATGAAATGGATGCTGATGCAAATATTAACCCAAATGTCAAATTGTTTGTTTCCTAAAGTAACTTGTTTACATCATTTTTGATCATGTTTAGTTAATAATTGATATAATTACAAATTAAGAGCAAGATGGCCGACAAGGCAGTCACACAAAAAGTGCTCTCTCCAAATCAAAGTGATTGTGTCATCCACAGGCAAGAAGATGGTGTAAATCTTGGATATAAGACACCAGTAATTGTGAACAATCGTGTGACATCAAATTATTCTGATAAAAGTGATGATTCCCAGCTTTTAATGGACTTTGAAGAAACCCATGATGGGAACATTGAAAACTCGCAGCCATGCAGCTCACAGGCAAGTGTTGTGTTTTGTGATAATGAACTTTCAAATTCTGATGCATTGCTTGTACAAAATCTTGACTTTGAACTACAAAACTTGCCACATGAACTTTTTGTAGAAACATTGCTGCGCCAAACATGTCACTCCGATGAAATAATCAAAATGTACAGATATGTCCTATCATCCAGAGCAAAAACTAAAGAAAATTGCCCTTCTGGCCAACTCTTCACAAGAAAAAACACAGAGAGAAGCACATCTGCATCAAAATATGCCAAAGATTGTCATATTCTGCATTTATTTATTAATGGAGAATATACTGATATTGAACAAGTATACAACAAAAATTCCTCAAAACCAAAACAAGTTAAAACCCAAGCTAACACCCCAAGTGGCTTTGGTATTGTCGACCAATTATCAGCAGTAAGGATTATGTCAGACATTGTTGAACTCAAGCAGAGACTTGACACCATGAATGAAAAGCAAAGACTGTTAGACAACACAAACCATGCGCTTCAATCAGAGGTTATGCAACTGAGGGAAGACAATGAACAAATGAAAGTGTCAACAATGATCATTAAGCAAGCTGTCGAATTTGTGTGTGGCCAAATGCGTGACGTGCGTCTCATGCTGATCAACAATAATTGCAGTAGTGATAAGTGTAGCCCTGTTATTGACAAGGTCCAGCATGCAGAAGACCAGTTACGTGCAATATCTTCACCCCAACCCGTACAATCGCCTTCACCATGTCCCACAGAAGTTCTAAACCATGATAAAAGAGACCAAATATCTCTTAGGAGTAGTCCCCAGTATCAAAATGACCATGACCTTACATTCCTACAAGAATCTGATATCATGCAAAACCACGATAAAAGAGACAACCATCTTAGGAATAGTCCCCAGTTCAAGAAGCACCATGACCCTACATTCCTGCAAGAATCTGATATCATACAAACTGATGTGACATCCAAGCCAAAAACTAACAACACACACACAAATCGGTGTAATTTGAAAATAAATCTTATAAATGATGAGAAAAGTGTAAAATCACGCACAGTTACAATCATATCTCCTACAAAGTCTGATAGAAACAATGAGTTACTATGTGAAAATCAAACATCAGTATCAGAACAAAATCAAATCGATCTCTTTGAGGGAACAGTGAGAACAAAAACATTCCGTTACTATATTGGCGGTATTTCCAACAATTCAACAAGAACGGCAATAGTTAACTTTCTCTCTCAGCATGATATCATAGTGAAAGGTCTGAGGCTAATTCAAGTCAAGTACGAAGGTTCTGCACAATCTGCAAAACTCACAATACCCAAGTCCCAAGCCAACCAGCTGGAGCATGACATAGACTGGCCCCTTGGGGTGTACTGTATAAAATGGATGAGTGTGCGTCAGTGGACAGAGAAAACAGATAGAAGCTCAAATAGTTGGGATTAGTACCAAATAAAATGAACATTGCTGCAAAAACAATGGCTCTAACAACAATAGTACCCGTACTTTTGCATTTTCTTCTAATCACAATGGTAAATGTTCCTACTCTTAACCTTATGTCATGGAATGTACGTGGAATAATGTCATCAGCACTGTCACTATGTGAAATTATCGACCTCCAAGATATCGATATTATTTTCATAACGGAACATAAACTTTTACAAAGCTCTGACAACTTTATTCACACCATTCATCACGGCTACACATCACATGTTAAGTATGAAAATGTTGCCAGAGGTGCTTATTGTGGGAAAGCTGGAGTGGCTATCATGATGAAGTGCTCACTGGTCCCTTATGCAAATTACCTTGACTGTATTGACAGTTCTCGGATTATCATAATAGAACTTAAACTTCAAGATCTCCCAATAATCTACCTATTTGGAGTTTATATGCCAACTTCTCACTATGGATATGATGCACTCAAACATGAATTTGATGTACTTCAAGACATGTATGATTACTATAACAGGAAAGGTGTGGTACTCTTCTTTGGCGATTTCAATATTTCATTTCAAAGTGAAGTACAAGATCCACGGAGAACAGCTCTTCTTAATAAATTTTTATCAGAAAACTCTATCATAGCATTAGATAACTTCAGCACCAACGGAATGACCTATACTTTTGTCCCTGCCCAGTCGATGCCGGATCATATACTAGTACCAGAAGAACATGTGTGTTATGTAAAGGATTTTACCATACATCCAGAGGATGATCTAAACTGTGTGTCAGATCATCTACCACTATCAATCTCCTTTATTCTTCATCATGACACTGCCCCCGATATCTCACCAGTGACACCCCCAGTTTCTTGGAAAAGGTGTGATGATATTATTCTCAAAGAATATGAAGACTCAGTCTCCGCAAACCTTAGCTTAAGGGTTACTAATGCATATACGAACACTGATAGACATATAGATGGAAAATATGAACATATTGTTGAAAGTGTTGTGAAAGCAAGTGATTCCACCCTACCAGTCTCTCAAACCGTATTGGTCTAAGGAGCTTAAACATATTCATGCCCTCCAACGACATGCCCGACGATTGTGGATAAGTGAAGGTCGTCCACGAGGTATTGAACATGACAGTTTCCGTGCCTACAAACGTCTCAAAAATAATTTCAGGAAAAGACAACGCAGTGCCATCAAGTCATTAAATGAATCATCACTTCAAGAGTTTGAAAATTCTTTCGAATGTGACCTTAGATTCTTTTGGAAAATGATAAACAAAAGACATGGAAAACAAGTTAAGGGTTGTCCTCACCTCAAAGTAAAGAATGAGGAAGTTTGGGAGCCAACTGAGATAGTAGACTCATTTGCTGACTTCTATCATACTGTCCACTCTCCCCTCAAAAACAGAAACTTTGATGAAGAATTCTACCACAGAACTAATTCTGAAATACTCGACCTTCTTACATCAGACTCTTCACAGCATATAGATTGCCTCGATGACCCAGTGACTGTACAAGATATTCACAAGCTAATCCATAGTCTCAAAAAGTCAAAAGCTGCAGGTAATGACAGAATACAGAATGAACATCTACTTTATGGTGGTCATTGCCTTCAATTACATCTTGTTGATCTCTTCAATGACATGCTAAAATCAGGTTACATCCCTCACAAATGCAAAGCTGGAATCATTGTCCCAATCCATAAAGGTGGCAATAAACCGAAGAACGATCCAGCAAGCTACAGACCAATTACACTCCTTCCAGTCATCTACAAACTCTTTGAGAAGCTTCTCCACAATAGGCTCATTACCTGGATACAGCTAAAAAACATCCAGCTTCCAAACCAGCAACAGCAAGGCTACCAAAGAGGCATTGGCTGTACAACTACAGCATTCAACCTAACAGAGTCCATCTACTACAACAATGAACTTGGTAGCAAAGTCTATGCTGCTTTCCTAGATAACAAACGTGCCTTTGACACTGTATGGCACAATGGACTTTTTATAAAGTTACATCATATCGGGATCACTGGACTCTCATGGAAACTTTTGTTTAATGCTTACACAGACCTCAGTAGCTCAGTCGCAGTGAATGGCGTCACATCAAGATCATTCCCTATAAAACAAGGTGTACGACAAGGAGGAGTCCTCTCCACAATCCTTTACCTCATATTTATAGATGAACTTCTTGGACAGCTTCAACATTCTAACTATGGTGTGACTATTATGGATCTTAATCTTGGCAATCCAACCTTAGCAGATGACGTCACTCTGTTAGCTTTATCTCCAAGTGCCCTCCAGTCTTTGCTAGATATCGTCTCCATTTACACCAGAAAGTGGAGGTATGAACTCAATCCGTCAAAATGTCATGTTATTGTTTTTGGAGAGAAGGCAAGAACTTCCAATACAGATTGGCACATAACTGATGAAAGTATACCAATTGAACTTTCCACTCGCCACTTAGGGATGCAAGTGAATAACCATCTAACTAGTGATGATGCTGTGACTCACGGCTGCAAAAAAGCTAAAGCCTGCTTTCATGCTCTTATTGGAATAGGATTGAAACCAAAAGGAGTCAATCCACTGATATCAGCAAATACTGTTCACAAGATCATAATGCCGTGCATGCTGTACGGATGCGAACTTTGGACGCAACTCTCACAACACAACGTCAGACAGCTATCTACAACATGGCACTACATGGCCAAAACTCTTCAGGGGTTTCAACCACGAACAAGAACTGACATGTGTCTGAGCATGATTAACTGGCTTCCGATCAAAGAAGAGATACATAAACGACAGCTTATGTTCTTCCATAGACTCTGCTCACTACCTCCAGAAAACCTTTTCCAAGAAACTATTTCATAGAAGAATATTTCAATTTTTTCAATTAGATAAGGCCTCACAAAAAGGCTTCATTCCACACATTGTGAATATTCTTTGTGAATACAACTTGCATGATACATTAAGTAACTATCTTAACTGTGAAAAAATTCCAACGAAGCATCAGTGGAAACGACAAATAAATCAACACATCCAAAGAAAATACATGGCAGAGTGGTCAGCTCGCATAGATGGAGATGAAGACTTCCGGCGCTTCAAAATGTTGCATCAACTTCCTCGAGCAGCAACTGTGTGGACATCAGCCAGGAACAGACTTTATGTAAAGCAATATACCCATATGGCTCAGCTATGGGTTACTATTCCACAGAACACTGAATCTAAATGTGTGCTATGTGACAATAACTATCACGATCTCATTCGACATGTTGTGACATCATGCTGTTATCTTCAAAACAAGTATGATGCATTCTGGACAACAGTGACAGACTTGTTTCCACTAGAACTATGGGTGAGCCTTGACAACACAGATAATGAGACCCTGCTGCAGTACTTGATGGGAAGACCTTGCCCATTAGATTTGGACCATGACACTGCTTCTACATTTAAAGACCTTTGTGCTGTTTTTGTCATGGACGTAATGGCCGTTTACCAGAAAGAACTTGTAAATAGAGACAATAGCTGTGGTTGAAAACTACAATTACAGCGCAGCAATCAAGAAACCAATACCCCACTAACATATTTCTTTATGTAAACCTCTTAACATCTCTCTTACCCTTCAAGATATTGTAAATGTCTTACAACTGTCCTGATTTCTTGTATCAATAATCTCCAAAAGGAGGAAATAAAGATGATGAGCTCTGAATGTTGTGATAGACAACCCGACACAATCCGAGTTTACATTTAAAGGGCCACTCTGTGATTTTCATAACTTATAATTTACCTTTGATACTAACCTAAATGTCATATGTGGTGATATAAAATCAAAACATCTTAACTTTTAATGTCCAAATAACATATGTTTAACAAATACTGGTTTTCCATGAAAATGTAAAACAGCCTTATAAATGCACACAGTTATATAACCTGACAAATGCTATCAACTCCTAACTGCCTTTCTGGCTGTTTTAGATAAGTTTCCAAAATTACGTTTGACTGTTTGACGCGCGCCACTGTCCGGTTTTCGATCATAATTCCGACGTTTTTCCTTCATATTGTCACTGTAAAAAAACTACTAAGCTTTATAATATGTTTTTTTGGTAACAGTCGATACTATACGATCAAATGACCCATTGATTAAGTTTGGCATATATGATTCCAACAACTCACGGAGTGGCTCTATAAGAATAAAAGATCTATTAGGGAAACTAATAAGCTATAGCGCTTACCAACAATGTCTATCTTACTGTATTTATAACGAGTCACACTAAGGTAATCAATCTAAAGTATTATTTGGCAAATGTGCATGCATTCCGGTTTTAAAACCTATTCTAAAAGACCAGAAATATTCAATGAAAATGTGCTTACGAAATCAATTAATTTTAAGAAACATTATTTCCTCCTTACTTATCAGTTAAGAGATTAACGTTAACTCAAAAGCTGTACAAATTAATCATAGAGTTTTATTTCTCTATGCCTACTTCAGCCGTGTTAATGTTTTCATTATTGATTGCAAGTAAAGAATAATACGTACTTAATTGCATCGATAGAAATCTAAAGTGAGTGCCTATACCCTTATATGCCTTGAAATAGCAGAGTTGAGTCCAAAAAATCCTGCTTTAGTGCATTTCAGTCATTTCCTAAGCAACCAAACTCATCTTCACGTTATTGACCCATGAGAATGTGAGAATTGATTATCTGATTTCTAATCTGAATTTTCAATTTGAAATAACATCAATTTGAGTAACTGTTGTCCATTACTAAACAAACAACCAAATCTGTTTGCAACTTATTGACTGATAAAGGGATTTAGCTAACAAGGTAACAATCAACAATCACGACTATTTATCGTGGTGGACAGTTGATACTTTTTCTCTTCATATTTCATTGGTCCATTAATAAATTGAAGGCACCGCCCATCTCCATTAATATAACCAATTACTGTTCATGTCAAAAACATTCACTTTAATCCTTTTGTATCTGTAGATTTAATGTAAATTTCTTATTACGACGATAACATTTATTCATATCAGAATAAAGAAAGCCATCTATTCTAAGAAATTAAACATATAGAGAAAATGTGTGTTCATGTGTAAAATTTGGTGCATTGTTTTTATCTTGCCTATTAAGTCCTGACCGTTGATGTTAATGATTTGTTAACGATCATAATATGATGGAAAACAGTTTCACTCCTTCAAGAGGATTTGTTGTTAAACATGCCGCAAAGTAGCAGAAGTATTGCAACTTTGTAGATGTTTTGTAAGGGTTAATCTTAAATCCAAGATCCTGAAATGAACAGTAATAGTATAGATACGCTCAACCATTGTATCTTTTTGGTTTCCATTCTGGAAAGATATAAAACCTGAATGCCAAATGGATTCCAGTAGGAAACCAAGTTACTAAGTTTCCGTGGATTGATACCAAGTGGATGCCAGACTACTCAAACACATATGCTTTTGAAAAAAACTAAATAATTTGTCAATCTATTCATTTAGTTCAAAACAAGATTAGAAACCAACATGAAACTTAACCTTATGGTTTCATGTTAGTTTCCGTTCAATGAAATCGCACTTTCCAGAAATGGAAACCAACTGGATACTCATGACCACAGTTTCATGTTTGTTTCCATATATGGATATATAACAAATCAAAGAATCCAAAATGGATTTTAGCTGGAAACCAAGTTACTTAGTTTCAGTGAATGGATACCAACTGGATACCCCAATTACCCACTTTCCTGTTGGTTTCCAGAATTCAGGAAACCAAGTCATTTTTGTAGTGGGTCATGAACATTTACGTTATAGCTCCACCATTCAATTTTTTCTGAATTACATTTTGTGTTGTTTCATTCTTGGAGAAAACTGAAAGAGGGAGTTTTGTGGGAACTTTAAAATCGACAAGGAATCAACAAGACATTAATTCTAGTGAATCTGCAGGTTCGAGTTCGAATCCATCTCTTCTACAATAGTAAAATGGAATCTTAAAAAACTTATTGCTTTATAGAGGCACATTTCCTCATCCTATTATACCTTGCAAATTATAGAACATGGATATATGTTATTCTTTTTGTTAAAACTTCTCTGTCATTTAGTTGTGATAATTGTTCTACCCTTGAATGTAGCGAGTTTGTCACTGCCGCAATTCAAGAACTGTTATGAAACAATTCTATTGTTCAAGTTTAAAAAAAGCTGCATACTGTAAGTCCATTGTCAGTGTCCATTAAAAAATCAGGAAAGAAAAGACTAATCTTACACCCGAGATTTGTGAATCATAACGTTTGAAAGGAGAAAGTAGTTATGTTTAAGTTTTAAAGAGCCACTCGGTGAGTTGTTGGAGTATTATATACTAAACTTAATCAATGGTGTTATTTGATCGCGAAGTATCGACTGCTACCAAAAAGACACATTTTAAAGATTATTGTTTTTTTACAGTGACAATATGAAAGTAGAACGTCACAACTATGATCGAAAACCGGACAGTGGTGCGTGTCAAATAGTCAAACATAATTTTGGAGACTTATCTAAAACAGTCAAGAGGGCAATTAGGAGATGTAGTGTGTCTACGTTCATGCCATTTCTACCATACTTTACGTCTAGATTTATGGCTAGATTAACTGGGGAAATAATTTCCCTATTGCCAGTCTTTTGAGACGTATGTAGATTATTAACAAAAGAAATGTATTTGCATTTTACCTGTCACCATACTTGGAATACTACAGAGAGAACTTTCAGCTCAACGTGTAGTGAATTGAAGCCTGCTAAGTTTAACCGATTGATTTTCTACATTTCGTAGCACACAAATCAGGTTTTCAGATTATAAGGCATGTTGTCATATAGCATATATTTTTTCTCTGGCATAATGCAGGTTATAGAGCTCCCGATTTTGAGATGTGCTAGGTCCAATAGCATCATCTACAATTTTCGGACTTCCTGAGTAAGTTCCAAGACTTTGACAATTGGACAGTTTCAGACAAGTTGTTAAACAATAGATGCGGCACTCACTCAGTTAAAAAAATTACATTTCAATGCCTAATTGAGTAGGTTTAACTTCCAATTTTGGACTCCGGGGTCGGATGCATTCACTCAGGACAGCTCCAGAAATAACAACTGGTTAGTTCCACTCGTATCTTAAGTGAATAAATCAGTAAAATTGGCTCTCAATAACAAGGAGTTTTTCTGAAATAGTAAACATACGACGAAAAGATATTACTTTCGAGAAAGCCAACATTCGTATTTTTCTTGGTAAAAACAAAACCGACGTTCACAGTGAGAAAAGAGACATTTTGATAAGTGAAACTAACACAAACAAAATACCTCGTAATTTTCTTTATAATGATACTTCACTCACCGTTTGTACAGAACTCCCCATTCATTACTACTGCATTCTCTCATTTTACAACTATACTCTTAGAAAGAAACGGGGGTATTCAAAAAAAATACAAAACTGCAGAAATGCACTGGTGTTTTTATTAGAAGTAACCAGTGTATGTTAATAATTGGCCAATTGCCTACACATGAACATAAACACTTCATATTGGTTACTTATCTCAGAACCCAATTTCACTCGCAAAGAGATACACTGTCAAAGGTGAAAATAGGCATTCTTTATTTTTGTCCTAACGATGAGTAATTGCTTCACCAATCCTCAGACATTTAGCAATTTTCGGGGCATGCTCCCAATCAACCGTCCAATCAAGAATTGGGGCAATCTGTCCCACTACTCTTGCAGCGTCTCGGCCAATTCTTGCAGTCTTGTTGGTAGATGTTGACGTCAACGAACACGTCTTCCAACCATGTCCCAGACATTCACTATGGCGAAAGATCAGGACTCATAGCTGGCTAAGGCATATGAACAATATTTGGTGGAGGTAGTCATTCACAACACAAGCGCGGTGACAATTATCATCTTGAAAGATGAAACTTTGGCCTGCACATTGAGCAAATGGTGAGTAATGTCACTGGAGGCGAGAACTTGGGTGCTTCCACTACTTGGATTCCAGTTTAGTTTCAGGGTGCAAGTGGTGGATCATATGTTGAAGATCATATGTTGAAGAGGTTGTGAAATGTTGACCAGAATGTGTAGAAATTGGCATAGTTGCAGTTTGAGAATGCTATTGTCCTTGTAGTTTGATAATCTTTAATTATTTCGTGTTGAAGAGCTTTGAAAGATAAACCTTTTTTAGTATTACTTGAATGATAAATGTATTGCTTTGTCACCAAAGCAACAGCATTTAAAGGATTGTTGTTTGCTCCTCTAAAACCAAAAAGTATATTTTCTTTTGTGAAAGTTATTTGTCCAGCTGCAACTATTTGAAGCCATTCTGCCAACTTCTTCCACAATTCAATAACTTGGTCACATTCACATATCAAATGTACAAGATTCTCATTTTCTATTTCACAAAAACAGCATAAAGGGGATTCACAGTATCCAATTGTGTACAAATAACTCCTTGTTCCCAAAATATTGTTATATTTTGAATTGTAACCATTTCAAATTGACATTGGCTTTACATCTATATGCAATTTAATTATAATTACCTTTTTCTCTAATATGATTCTCTTTGAATGTATTCTTCCATCTCTGTGAACTCGCTGTTTGTATATTTCTTGCATTTAATAAAGCTTGATAAAATATTTACTTCCTTTTTTATCAGTATATAATAAGCTCCTGTTGAATGGTTGAAAAGGGCCATAAAGTTTAACAGTCTTTCCAAAAGATATAGGTTTTAAGAACATCTTGATTGCGTTTCGAATGGATAGAAACGGTAAAAAAATTATCTCAATGTAATAGCATGCTTTAAATTCTTCATAAGTAAATAGTTCTCCATTTTCTTTGATAAAATCGTTGACATAACAAATACCTTTATCAAAACACCTTTTGTTAACAATATATTTGCTGTCAATAGTTACATTGTAGTTGTACCAGATAGACTGGGTCATACAATCAGTTACCTCCTTTCTTGTGGAATAACAATTTTTGAGAAAGCAGGTCCATGCACTCTAAACATCCTTCCAAAATATATTACCTATAAACGGAATAATATGTATAATAATGTAAATAGGGTCTGCAGAAAAAAGTCTTTGAACATTGGGAATAAAATGTGATGAGAAATAATACCATTTCTAATTTTTTTCAATCCTTTTAACCCAAAGCTAAATATTGGGAACACTTATTCCTCCATAAATGGGGGGAAAGGTCATAACTTCTCTTTCCACTTTATCCCTTTTGGCTTGCCATATAAATTCAAAAATGTTTTTTTGAAAGTCATCTAATATCTTATCTGGTGGGTTAGGTAAGGCAGCAAAGAGATGGTTAAGTTTAGGCAAAAGAAGAGACTTCAGTATAACGTTTCGCCCCATGGGAGTTAATGTGCTCATTGACCATATTTTCATCTCATTTTTTATTTTTTCCAATTTGCCATTGTAATTCATGTCCACAATATTCTCTAAATCAACATCAAAATAAATTCTTAATAACTTTAAATTTGTTTGAGACCAATTAAAGTGAATATCTTGACACAGCTTATACCGAGATCTCTTTTTAGATCCAATCCATATTAGTCTAGTCGTTTCTGCATTTACCTTAAGTCCAGAAAATCTGGCAAAACTGTTCAATAAATTGATAACAGTATACAAGCCTTTTTCAGATCCACCTAACATTAAGGTAGTATCATTTGCAAATTGTGACAGAATATGTTCAATAAGGCCCATCTTTATACCCTTTTTTTCACTTCTTTGTATCGCTAATATTTCAGCACAAAAAATGAAAATTAATGGTGACACAGGGTCCCCCTGACGGCAGCCTCTAGCGACAGGAAAAAAGGAGCTAGCAAAACCATTTACCAGAACACTCGATTCTATTCCATTAAAAAAAGTCTAATCCAAGCCTGAATATATGGTCCAAAATTTTAAAATTTAAAAACTGTCTACAGAATCAAACAGCTTTTCAAAATCAATAAGTTGTAACAGGCCAGGAATTTGGTAATTTTCCGTGTAGTCCATTAGATCATAAATAAGTCTCGTTACATCTCCAATATACCTGCCTGGGACAAACCCCTTTTGATCCTCGTGTATGATGCAAGGAAGAACTTTTAAAAATTCTATTTGCAATCACTGCTGCTGCCAATTTCTATGACGTATTAAGAAGTGAGATAGGTCTCCAGTTTATTCAAAAATGTTTGGCCTTAATTAGTCCTTGTATTTGTGTAACAGACATAAAGCCATTATAAAATCCGAAATTCAAGGCATCAATGAGATATTTGCTTAAGTCCTTCCAATTTTTTTTCAAAAACTCAGAAGTAAACCCATCAGGGCCCGGGCTTTTGTCATTTTTTAGTTTCTTTGTAGCTAAGTTCTCCTTCTATTTGAGTGGATTCATCATCATTAAGTTTGGGTATCTCAATATGCTTTAAGACTTCATCCAGATCAATGTTCAGATAATCCTCAGCAGTATAAAAATTTTCATAGAAACAATGGGTTTCTCCCAAAAAGTTATTTTTACCAATAATCTGTTCACCATTTTTGCCTTTTAATTTAGTCATTGATTTATTAAGAAAATTTCTCTGCTCTAGTTTTGAGAAATATTTGCTTGGTTTTTCTCCGTGCTCCGCCCACTGTGCGCTAGATCTAACAAATGCCCCTTGTGTTTCTATTTGGTTAATTTCATCTATTTCTGATTTAATTTTGTCAATATCATTCAAAAGTATAGTGTTTTTGTCTACACATTCTTCTGCATCCGGATTTATTTCTAATTGTTCTAATCGGTCAAATAGGTCTTGTCTTTTTTCTACTTGCTTTTTTTTAGTAGATGAGTAGTAAATGCTCATTCCTCTAATTTCAAGTAACAGCATTTCCCATAATAATTGAGAATTGATTATATACTCATTTAGTTCTTGTCGCTCTGAGGTTTCTGGGTACCAATCTTGCAGATACGTTTGACATATCAACATGATGATGAATGATTTTTCAACTCTTCCAACTAATATCTTGAATTCAAAAGACAGTTCAGACACTTTCACATTGCATTAAGCTAAAATTCTTCTTTCGATAGCTGCATCACTTCCGGCTGGGTGATTTCTAAGGACTACCTGCCTTTTTTTAAACTGAAGACACAAACGACAGACTGTTGAATAGTAAGGAGCATCCTTACCCATCACATTTCACATGCAATTATGTAGCTTTGCATCCCTCCTTTGTAAGGAACTTGATCACAGCGTGTTGTTCATGTTTGAGAGAATCAATGATCAAGAACACTCGGTGCAGCTTTTATATCTATATAAATATTTTGTCTAGAAATTGTTTTGACATTAGCAAAAACCTAAGCATAAGACTTAAGCAACACCTGCTATAATTTGACACTATTTATGTGTACATATATACCAAGCTTGTAAAACTTTTGAACCCCTCATAAATCTAGTACAAATCTTGTCTTACACAACCCGTCTGTCCACAAATTATAGCACAATATGGATCTATAGGTAAATTCATTCTTTGTTTTCAAGGTTTACCTCTATATATATATATAAAATGTTGTATTTTTTATTAGTGGTTGTAATCTTAATGATTTTATGTATTCCAGTTATGTCCCAGCAGGCACAAGACGTCTATTAGACGTCTAAATAGACGTCTAAATTAGGTTTAGATCAGGGTTAGACGTCTAACAATGTATTTTAGACGTCTATTTAACATATTCATTTCAACGTCTAGGTTAGCGGGTCTTATAGAGGTCATAAGGTAGACCTTCCTTTTCATACTATTTTATCATAATGTTTTGATATTTCAGCTTGAAAGATATTTCCTTGCTTACTGTTTATAAACAAACCTTTCTAACATAAGGAATTCAATATTGAAGTATTTCTGTCACTTAACATTATTATTACAATACGTTTTGTAGATAAAGGAAATATTTAAATCACATGATATACAAGACTCAAATATGATTCATAAAACATCCTATGAATCTGTCAAAAGTACAGATTTATAAGAAAGAAAATATGAAATGTTGTGGGTGAAGAGATTCGAACTTCAATCCGGATCGAAATTGTAGTCAATGCAATGCACAGATCATTTTTCCATGCAGAGGTGCGACCCTTACATCTCTCCACGCATGCGCTGTAAAATAGGCGCCATTTTTAATTCCTTTGTTCTAAAAAGAGATGGGATATTTCGATATCATCGCATCTGAAGTGGTGTTCCTTACAGTTTCCTTCGTCTACAGTTTACGGTAAGATTATATTCAGTCAGTAATCAAGATGCTCATTCATCAGTTTCTTTCCTTTGTTTACAATGGTCGTGCAGCTAATTGTAGAGGCTCTTCTTCTATTATTAGCTTTCAGCTCGTAATTTCGTGATGCTGCTATAAAACATCCGTGTAGTGTTTTGTTCGTACACATATTTGGAAGAAATATAGCTTTCTCTATTTTTTTACTAAAACCAAATAATCCTTGACCAAATTCTTTTGCTAGGTATTTTGATATCCCAAACTTTTGCAAATATGATCAAAGGCTTAAGTACACAGAAACGGGCTACTAAACATCAACTTTAAGTGCTTATTTGAAACTAAATTGGGCCTGTCATGTGATACTTGGTGGACGCCCATTTCTCCGTCAGTTAATCGCTCTTAAGAACAGTTTAATGTCAAAACTATCATCTCACAAGCACTGAAGAATGGTCTAAACTGGTGGCATTTATTTCTACACTCATTCAATGGGACTGGAGTAACCTGCATTCATTCCAAAAGCTTAAAGGCGTCCTTTCCAAGAGGAAAGAGGCACCATTCCAAACTTTCCATAGAAGGAAAGAGGCATCCTTCCACGCCTTTCCAGAGGCTTAAAGAATGCCCTTTCCAAAGCCTCTTTGGAAAGAACGCACTGCAAGGGGACATTTCCACAGCCTTTTAAACTAATTAGCACCTTACCTTTCTGACCAAAAGTTATGTCCCTTTATTCTGTTTGTCAAAGTCGCCATGTTATGCATATCTTTTTTTAAATTAAGTTTTTGATTATGTTAACCTATACTTATTTTTACATTAAACATTTTAAAAACATTTATTTTGTTAGAAACATTAATATTGATTTCTTAAGACATGAAATTCAATTTGACCTTTGAAAAAGAATTAAAAACGTTTTGCAATTTTTGAACGAATGTAGACTTTGATTTTAAAATGAGAAATGGAATCCTGCATATTATTATTTTATTGCAGAAATTGTATTAATCATTTTACTATTTGAGGATTGAATTAAACACACGAAATGAATAAATGATATTGAGTTTGGAAATTGCATCATGATTAAAAAGAGTTTAGAAAATTGGATGCATTTTCATCATGAAAAATGTTAAGAAAAAATTGTTTGCAATGATTATTATTTGTTCGTAATAAGTTTGTTTGATTTCAAAGGTAAATGGCAACCTCTATCGAAAGTGAAGTTTGAAAGATTAACAATGACAAAGTACATACCAATTTCAAGCGTCAGAAAAAGAAATCCATGAATCATTTGCAATTTGATCGACTTCCTGAATAATCCTATTGAATTTAAGTACCTTTTTAAATGATCTACTTTTTTCAAGTGATTGTAAGCAACGGTGGCATAGCAGAAGATTTTCTTCTTAATGGTTGAATGTATATTCTACAAGTTCATTGGTATATAATGTTTGTCGTTGTAAAGATGTACTAGCTATGTAATGCCAAGAGTTATGAAAGGACGTTGACATAAGCTGCCATTTACCAAAGGGTCCAAAGCACAGGCGTGAAAAGACTTGTAAATTGTTTATAGAGTTTAACTGTTATTAAATCGTTTTGAAGAATGAATAAAGTAATGTACAGATTCTAGTATTTTCTGGTTTATTTCTCTCCCTTTATTTGCGTTCCCTAAAAGTACACTTCTTAAATCAAAACCTTTCATATAAAAATAACAGTTTGGTCTCAGCAATAAGTAACAGGGACAGGTAAAAAAGTAGTGAAATACGTCTTCGTTTGGATGACCACATGAACAGGCGGGTGAATCAAAGATATATCGTTTGTATTTGTCTGCATTTAAATCACTAAACCCTAGCCTAAGACGACAGTGTAAAATTTGTAGGAGTCTGGGTTCAGAGTTAAAATCAAAGTGGGGAGGAGATGACAATTTGTTTAGTAGCATTAGTTTGAAATCATGTAAAGAAGTTGCTTTCTTCATATTGTCGGGAAGCTCGTTCCAGCGTCTTATTGTGTCTGGAATATATGATCTGGCATATAGTTCTGTCTTACAACGTATGTGTTGAAGGTCTGTCTCGTTTCTTAGATTATAATTAGAATTGAGGCTGACTGAATCAGGCACAAGATCACTTAGATAATCGGGAGTCAATTTATTGATCATTTTATAAAAGAGACATAGTTTTGAATCAGCCCTTCTTTCTCTTAGGGGCTTTGAGTTAGTTTCCTTATTAATGTTTTGGTGACTTGTCCCTCTTACCGCACCGCAAATAGTTCGTAGTGTGTCAAGATGTAGTTTCTCAAGTTGGAGCTCTTGTTGTTTAGTACAGTTGTCCCAGATAATACTACAGTAATCAAAATGAGGTAGAATAAAAGAGTTAAACATTATTTCTAAGCTTTTTCTAGTAAGACGATATTTGAAGCTTCTAAAACAGTTGATAATGGGGCTTACTTTTTTAATAATGTTCTCAATGTGGGAATTCCATTGGCTGTTATGCTGGAAGGTTAGACCTAGGTGTTTGTGTTCTTTGACTTCAGATATCATGGTACCACTCATTTGTAATGGAGGAATAGCTATAGGGTTGACTTTACGCGAAAAAGTAACTGCTTCCTTTTTTTCTGGGTTAAACTTTACCTGCCATTTATCTGCCCAGTTTACGATGCGTTCGATGTCAAAGTTAAGTTTTAAAGCAGTACTAAGTGGGTTTTCAACAATAACATATAGTGATGTGTCATCAGCAAATAATCGAATATTACAGGCAATGCCTTCAATGATGTCATTTATGTAAACGAGAAATAATAACGGTCCGAGCACCGATCCTTGAGGTACGCCTGCCAAAACTGGATTTGTTCTGAACATTTCCCTTGAATTACAACTCGCTGTGTTCTGTTAGTTAGGTAACCTTTAAACCAACTAAGTAGTGAGCCACGAATACCTTTTGACTGCAGTTTTGAGATAATTCCCTTATGCCATACTTTATCAAAAGCCTTGCTGATATCGCAAAATACTGCTTTAACTTCCTTACCATTATCTAATGCACCGGCAATTGAATCATAAAGATAGTTTAGTTGGTAAACTGTCGAGTCTCCAGGCATAAATCCTGATTGAAGATTTGTGAGTGAATTATTGTCTCTTAAAAAGTTAAATACATATTTAAAGACACATTTTTCAAAACATTTGGATAAACAACTGGTCAAGGCAACAGGTCGATAGTTACAACAGTCATGAATAGAACCTTTTTTGTGGATTTGAATTATCGATGCTTCTTTCCATACGGTAGGGAAAATAGAACTTTGAAGAGAGACATTAAATATATCACATAAAGGTATAGATATTTCACCTGCTATGATTTTAATGAGTTTATTGCTTATGCCATCTGGCCCAGTAGCTTTACTGATATCGACAGACAAAAGTAAATCTTGTACTTCCTGCACTGATAGATTTATGTCACATAGAGTCGGACCTGTTGTAGACTCCGTGTGGGGTAATTCTTTGTCAGGAAAAGATACTTTTGACTGTTCTGAAAAGTAATCGTTAAAAGTATTTGCGATATCTGTAATATTATCAATAACATTGCCATTATGATACAATGGAGGAAATTGGATACATTCAGATTTAGTTTTCATATATGTCTTTACCAAACGCCACCATAGTTTAGTATTAGGTAAGTTATTTATATGATTATCAAGTTTGGAAGTATAATCTTGCTTAGCTTTTCTGATAGCTAATATAACATTATTTCTCATTCGCCTGAATTTAGTCCAATCATCTATTCGGTTCTTATGTTTTGCGAGTTTGTGTTGGCGATTTCTTTTACGAATTAATCTGCGTATTTCTGAATTCATCCACGGCACGTCACGAGTCCTTATAAGGACCGTCTTATTCGGTATGCAGTTATCTCGTTCAATGAATGTGTTTATTCAACTAGAAACATTCATGTATTTGGTCGTCCATATGAAAAAAGAAGAAGGGTCCTTTACAAGCATTTAGTTAACAGTTATCCTATTTAAAACAACATCAAAATTTACTTATTCATCTAGATCCAGGCTCACTGCTTCTCCAGGATTCTTCTAAAAGCTTAACATTTACAAATAAATCACATTCAAGTTACTAAAACTTATTTTCAAACTTGTTTTCTTATAATAATGGCTAATTGAAGAGCAAATGACAAAGGTTTATTATATCAACTGTTTATATATGAAAATAACTTGGTGTCTTTTACTTTAAGTGGCTTTATTCTAAGTTATATTATTTATTCTATGAAAATTGGTACCTCATAAAATTTCTTTTAACTTAAAATATAGGTCTCTATGTTGATTAATATCTTTTGAATTGATAAATCAAGCAAAATAGACAAAAAGCATGGTAAATTTTAGAATATCACTAAATTATTTTTTATGTTTGTAATTATTATTCCATTCATTTATTTACATGTATGTTTATCGTTTTCGTGCCTCTTTCAAAAATGATTTCGAGTGGTCATTCTCTTTCTTCTATGTCATCATGCATTCAGTATTATGTTTTCAGTGAGTGACTTATTTCTTTCTTAGCTCCGAATTGGCAAATTTATTATTGTTGTATTGTTCAGATTTAAGAAAATTTAACATCTGTTACTAAAACAATGAGTCCTCCTTAACGTAAGCTTCTAGACAGACAATACCATTTAGCATCTCAGACCAATATAACCTGTCAGGCTATGACCAGTTGTCAGCTTCAGGTATTGAGCAGGTGTCAACCGTGCTGTACAAACAAATGCAGGTGGCTTGTAGACAGTGACCATGTATCAGTCTGTTTTGTCTGGACGGTGCCTCACGTGTCTTGAAACAACAGGATACACTGCTTTACCGTATCCTGTTATCCAATGAAATCTGAGAGGTTAAATAAGCTAGCTTAATTTAGCTGTGCACCGGCTCTATTTTTTTCTCATAGGGTCGCCATTATTGAAAACTTTGATAGCTTGATGTCTGTTTTATCACTGATCAGCGATTCACTTTAACTTAACTTAAAGTGGTTTAAACAATATTCATTTCAGAAAAGGGAAAGGGATTGGTAAACAGGCTAGCAGCCTATCTGGATACCTCTCCCATACATACATATATATATATATATATATATATATATATATATATATACCATCCCAACTTGGAATGCCGTCCCAGCTTGGAATCCTAAGTTCGGACGTCCCATCTTAAGATCGGACGGGGGTTATTAAATAATGCAAATAATATTCTTATGTACATATGAATTTTGATAAAAATGTTTTTTTTAAATGCTTTAGGTATATACAATTCGTACCTGCATAGAAAATTCAACTTCATAATCATTTACTTGACCTAGTGGCCTGTATTTATCTCTCATCGTCTACGAGCCATTGAACATAGAATGCATTGTATACAAAAACTTATTCAAACGTACATTTGATGAATAATTGAATTAAGTTTGTGCCGTATGATATTCCAAAAATACAGTATTGAAAAAATCATCATTTTCGGCTTTTTTGAAAGTGTTAAACAATAAAAATTTAATCGATATACATGTAAACAGAGTGAAAACACTACGTATACGTAGGAAATTTTTGTTAGATAATATATTCATTAACAATGTTGTTACAATACGAATGTACAAATTTGCTAAATCTTTCTCTCAAAAATAGGATAAATATCGAATATGGTTTAAACATATTTATTTTAAAAAGAAGAAGAATTGGATTGGTAAACAAGCCATAGGCTTATGTAAATACCGCTCCAAGATACAAATATGATACATGTCATGGTGATTTTACAATATACGTATATACAGAAACAACAGTTCATTATAAATACAACAAACGCAATGAGTGCAGAAAATTGATTGCTAATCTGTATTTACAAACGCCAAAAGTTCTTTACAAATGATATTGAATATTTTATGAGTTTGCAATCTATCTAATAGGGATTCGTTTTGAGAAATACTATAATTGATACATCGTTTTGAATTAAAATTAACTAACCTGATACAGAAAAAGCAATATTCCAAACAAAATCCTAGTATAGCATAATTATCAATGTATTCTACAACGTTATTCATCAAGGACTGATCTCAGTGGATAAGTTAATCTGACAGTGTGGCACGTTAGAGGACCTAAATGTGACAATGAGTCTTTCATGTCAGCCAGAAATTAGTCATGAATGGGCACTAATTACACAATTGTTTGGCTAAAACAACAGCTAATGCCAGAAAAGCTCACAATGTATAACGAGACTGTTATCTTATCTGAGTTAGCTAAATAAGATATTAAAATATTTTAAAAGTTACATCATTTCATATATTGTTGTAAGTTGGGTATCTCAAATTTGTAATATTAAGCATAAATGAACTTCTAGGACCTAAGCTTGCCTCAATATACATAACATATACAAACTAACAATTCAACAGTGAACAAAAATATAAACTGATATATTAAGGCCAAGATGTGATATTTCTATGATTAAAATATACCATCAAGAGACTTTCTTCTATGACCGCCTCAAATTGGAACTTCTTTCATTATATATATATATAATAATATAACTCATCATTTTGAAACTAAGATGCGATATTCCTACTGAATAATCAGTCTATAGAAGCAATATGTATACTATTTTAAACTCTCAGTTATACACGTTAATAAATTAGACTTAATGACCCCCCACTCTCCTATTTAGCCATCCCAACTTGGAATATCTTTCAGATTTGACTACAAACCATCAAAAATAAAACCTACACTACTTAGGTTTTGTATATCTATTCTAGACATTATTACTATGAGGAACATGAATAGTATTTCAAACGTTAAGTAATGAACCTGTTGACTGTAGATGTCCGCCATTTTGTCGTGTCATCATTGGAGGTGATGCATGATGGGAGATGGGATTAGACATGTTTCACAGAGCTCCAACATTTATGTGCTAAAACATTGAAAATACTTTGAGGATTACTGAAATACATGGGGGATATGTTATAAAATCTTTTGAGTGACAATTATCAACGGATGACAAAAATATTATGTGAATTCAAATGGATTGTGTATACATTCTGTGATTCAACCTGGGCGACATATTGGATGATATGATATTGAGTGAGTAACAATATTGCTTTTCCACAGGAATTACATATAGAACTATAAAGTGAACACTCACCTGAAAATTCTTTTTAATCATAAACATTAAATTTCTGCCTGAAAAGATTTGACGCCATATTTCAAACTTTTGATGTCATTCTCCCCTTTCACCTCAAAACGTCGTCGTAGTTTTTCGGACTCACCAATATTGGGCGTAACGGACACATTAAGCAAAAGAACTAGATCATTTTCCGACAGTGAGGTGTTTTTTCATTGTGACACTGATTGTAAGGAGACAAATAATTCAAATATGGCATCTCCTCAGCACATAATTGAAACACTAAACTCCCCAACTGTATTGGACTCACTGTGCAAATCCCTATCCACAGCTTTAATGCCCGAAATAAATGCCACACTTGACAGTAAATTAACACCATTGCTGGAAACACTTATTCAGAACTCGTCAAAAATCAAAGCCCTAGAGTAGAAGATCGAAAGTATTAACGAAAAACTCTCAATTAAAGATTCTCAAATTGATGAACTGTACCAATATGGCCGACGAAACAACATTAAAGTGTATGTCATAGCTGAGAGTCAGACAGAAAATACTGATAAGTTAGTTTTGCAGCTGACGACAGACCTAGGTCTCAAGCTAAAAGTGGATGATATCCATAGATCGCATAGAACAGGAGACCCAGCTAAATACAGCAACACTAGGCCCAGGCCGATACTTGTGAAGTCTATGTCCTATCGTGTTAAACGTCAGGTCATGACAAACCTTTCAAAACTCAAGAATAGAACCCCGAAGGTGTTTGTGAATGATGACTTAACTAAGGAAAGGGATCGTCTAGCCACTGAAGCTCGCCAACTAGTCGCTCGTAAGAGACTATCAGGAACATGGGCACGAGATGGAGTGATCTACGTGAAGAAACTTGACGGCTCTGTGGTCCTGATCACAAAGAGATCCCAGTTCACTAAACTCACAGAGTCGCTCAGGCTAAAGATCAGGTTCAAACTCAGCCAGGGTCCCAGGGACACCATGGAGTACACTGACGCAGATGACAGTGATAATGACTAGATTAGATGATGTTTTTATCTGAACTCAACACGTTTTCTCAGGACAACATTCAACCTTTGTTTAACTGTCAAGGGATGACAAAACCATAATATTTATGTTAAGTGCGATCAGACTTTGAGTTATATTGTTGAAGACAATGCTTACAATAATATTTTCCTACTTTGTTTATGCTCTGTGAACTCCATAAGGTATACCAATGAAAGGACAATGACTTTAATTGGTTGGTAAGGTTCAAGATGAGTTGATGCAGTATATTTTCATATGGATTGATCTTTGTTTCTTCTTTGACCTAGTTTGTTGTTTTTATGACACCATGTACAGATTAAAACGGCAAAATACTACCTATATCCAAACATTAGAATTAAATACTAGTAAGTGTGAATGTTATGAAAGCCATTACCTTTGCTGCCACATTTAGGTAAAATCCCTGTTGACAATATAATACAGTGTGAATTAAATTCACTTTTGTGACCTATCACGTGACCTGACACCATGATCTTTTTAGCGCGTAGGCTACCGTTAGCATTGAAAGTCCGTGCAACTCGTTCTACATGTTCTTTTGAGCAAGAAATCTTACTCTTCTTACACGCACACGGTTTTGTTTCTAATTTTCAACCATGAATAGATTTTTGAGGTATTGATATATAATCATCAAAATGTTCAAAATATGGTTCTGGTAATCTCTAAAATTGACGGCTATTTTTTGCTGGTCTTTTTTGTTGTTGTTGTCTTGTTTTGTTTTTGTTTGTTTTTTGTTTTGGTTGTTGTTGTTGGTGATTCCGCTTTGTGTTTATTTCCTTTTTTAAAATATCTATATTATTTGGGAGGGAAAGGTTTTTTCCCGAGTTAAATATTAAATATAATATCCACACTTAAGCGTCCATCATAATTTAATTCTTATATCCTTCTCCTACCACTAAGATTTCTTAAGCTCATTTCAAATTTCAACATTTTCCCCCTCTTTTCGTTCACTTATCCATGATGGTTTATGGGTTGTTTGAATTAGTATTTATTTGTTTTCTGTCTTTTGGAAGTATATATTATATTGAATTGACAAATATGAAACAAGTTATCTTGATGAAGTGGAAGCAGCAACCTGAGCATATGGTACAACTCTTGACAAATAACCCCGTCTGTCCTCTCATTGATCTATTGCTTACCACATTTGACGATGCCGGTTGATATTTCACTATATCGACAGACAATTAGTGTCTATACAATGGGAAAGTTCAGATTTCGATTTTATTGATACTACTACTTTGTTGTGGTGATGTACATCCAAACCCGGGCCCACTCAGTAATAATGACTTAAAAATTATTCACTTAAATGTGCGTAGTTTAAGAGAAAAAGTACCTCTGATCGAGGCAGAACTTGCTGATTATGACGACTTGGCTTAATGATACAATAAGTAACAATAACATTCTTATCCCCGGCTACCATGCCCCCTTCTGAAAGGATAGACCAACCAGAGGTGGCGGTGTCGCTATCTATGTTAAAGAAAACCTACATGTTACTTAAATTGATAAGTTATCTCCTTTAGGTCTAGAAGCAATTTGGGTTAAAATTGTCTGTAGAACTAAGAGTTATTTGATTGGAAATTTTTATAGAGCTAATAAAAGCGATCATTAGTGGGAATTGGTTCTCCAATCAATTGGTAATGGTATTGAAATGGGCTTGGACACTGTCATTGTTGGTGACTTTAACATCAATATACATAATCAGACTAGTAATTTGATTGACAATCTTCTTAAAACATATAATTTGCAGCAGTTAATCTCTGAACCAACCAGGATCACTCAAAACTCAAGTACGTTAATTGACTTAATTTTTGTTTCTAATTGTAATTTCATTCGTACTTCAGGAGTGCTTGATCCTTTCTGCAGTGATCACTGTCCAGTTTTTGTGTGTGTTGGTGGCCTCGATACAGTTCCTCTTACATTTAAGAGAAAAGTTTATTACTATGATAGAGCTGATATTGAGGGATATATGAGTCGAGGCATCAACAACATAGACTGGAACAGGGTTTTTGAATGTAATGACGTCGATAATCTAACTGATGAGTTTATTGATATCTTGAGAAATGTATGTGATGTTTATGTCCCAAATAATGTTGTAACTATTAGACCCAGAGACAACCCATGGATGAATAGCACTATACGAAAACTGATCATGAAGAGAAATAGACAACATAAGAAAGCAAAGACTCGAAATTTTGATTCTGATTGGCAAACCTTTAGACTTCTGAGAAATAAAGTAACAGCAGCAGTGAGATCAGCCAAAAAGAAGTATATATCAGAGTTAGATGATAAGATCAATCAAGGGGGTAACTCCAAATGCTGGTGGACGTTAGTGAATAAATATATGAAAACCGAAAGTATTTATAAGAATTTTCCACCTATTATTCATAATGATACTCTTATCACTGATTCAAAAGAAAAAGCAGATGCAATCAATGAGTATTTCTCTAATCAAGCACAAGTAAATCCCCCTGACAAGGAAACTCCTAAACTTGAATGTAAAGCAGAGAATACACTTGAGTCAATTGTACTGACTACCCAAGAAGTAAAGGACATTATGTTATCAGTTGACACCTCTAAAGCTAATGGACCAGATAAAATAGGTAACAGATTCATCAAAATGATAGCTTCATCTATAGTTATTCCTCTTACAAACTTGTTTAACTCATCACTAGATAACTGTAAATTTCCAAAAATATGGAAAGAGGCTTCTGTTATTCCGATCCATAAAAAGGGTAGCTTACATGATTGTAAGAATTAAAGCCTGTATCTTACTAGCTGTCTGTCGAAGGTATTTGAAAAATGTATCTTTAAACATGTGTTCAACTTTTTCAGAGATAATGACGTATTAACTAACTTGCAATCTGGCTTCATGCCCGGGGATGGTACTGTAAATCAACTGACATACCTGTATGACTTTATATGTCGTGCATTAGACAATGGCAAAGAGGTGAGGGCAGTCTTCTGTGACATAAGTAAGGCATTCGATAAAGTGTGGCATAAGAGAATCATAGTGAAATTAGAAGCCTGTGGTATAAAGGGCAAGTTATTGGATTGGTTTTCTAGTTACCTTCAAAACAGAATTCAGAGAGTATTTATAGACAATTACAATACAGATATGAAAACTATTACTGCTGGGGTGCCACAAGGATCCGTCCTGGGACCGTTATTGTTTTTAGTTTACATCAATGATATTATAGATGGTATTGATAATAATATTCGTCTATTTGCAGATGATACTTCAGTGTATTTTATTGTTGATAATCATGATTTTACTGCTGCTTCCTTGAATAATGACTTAAGCAGGATTTCTAATTGGGCTGAAATACGGCATGTTGACTTTAATCCAGGTAAGACTGAAACAATTCTATTCTTTCGCAGAAGTAATCAAGAGCCGATTCCTTGACTTACAATGCAAGGAGCAGTCATTAACGAAGTTGATAAACATAAGCATTTGGGAATTACATTACAATCTGACTGTAGGTGGAATTCACACATTGCTGAATTAGTTAAAAAGATAAGTCCATTAGTAAATTGCCTTCGTAGTCTAAAATATAGATTATCAAGAAAATCATTAGAGCGAATGTTCAAGTCTTACATATTGCCAATTTTTTTATTACTGTTCGCACATATGGGACAATTGCACAAAAGAACAAGAGAAACTCATTGAAAAATTGCATTTAGATTCTTTGCGGACGATTTGTGGGGCAATTAGAGGAACAAGCCATGCGTTAATTTATAGAGAAACTAACGCCATCTCCCTAACTGAGCGCCGACAAACAAGTAAATTATCATTATCATACAAAATGACTAACAATATGGTACCAGATTATTTATGCCAACTTTTACCAGCGAGAGTATCACAGTTAACTGAACACAGACTCAGAAACAATAATAATATCCAGAATCTCCGCTGCCGTACTGATCTGTATAGAAATTCCTTTTTACCAGATACAATAACACAATGGAATAAGCTACCTGATAATATTTCCAATGCACTTACTATAGGCAACTTCAAAACACTATTGCAATCTACAAAGCAGAAGTATCTAAATAAATTTAATCTAAATTTTGGTACACGTTTCTGCCATATAGTTCATGCTCGCCTCAGACTTGGATGCAGTGACTTGAATGCACACGTTTGAACGGCACATATCATTAAGTCCATCCTGCTCTTGTGGTCACCCCTACGAAGACCCACTGCACTTTTTTTTCATTTGTCCAAATTTTTCCATTTTAAGAAATGAAATGTATTTTTATATACAGGGCTACAATCTCAACTCTGTCTTAAATGGAGTCTCCAACAAAAATAAATTCATCAACAATTTGATACTTAAATCTGTCCATAATTTCATTATAAATTCACATAGGTTTGAAAAATGATTTATTTTCCCCATACGCTATACAGGTTTTGCTTGCTCTCCTTCATGTATCACATTGTTTAATATTCGTGTTATTTTGTTATGTATTGATGTAAAATGTAATGGAGAGGTATTTATATAAGCCATTGCGGCTTGTTTACCGATCCATATTCAATTTATTGAATAAAAATATGTTTACACCAGAAAGAAATTCTAAATTAGGACGGCCAATTGTCAACTTCTGCGGCTGTATTACGTTTAAACGGTTACAGTAACAGCTTACAGAGTAGGAATAGAATAACTTAGTTTCAAAATGAATAGTTATATAATCAATATTTTGTTGAAAACTGAAATTCCAATTTGGGACGCTTGTACAAAGAAGTTGGGGATTATATATACGTGAAAAAATTATATTTAATATCTTGTAAATATCTATTAAAATACTTATTTACAAGATATTTACAAAGTTTAAAATACTTATTTACAAAAAATTCAATATATTGAATTTCATCTTTACAATATATTTACAAGATATTTAATCACTTTGTAAATGTTTGTAAATGTTTGTAAATGTTTGTAAATGTTTGTAAAGGTTTGAAAAGGTTTGTAAATGTTTGTAAATGTTTGTAAATATCATTTTTAATCTTTATTAAATATTGTAAATATCATTATTTAATCTTTATTACATATTGTAAATATCATCTTTAATCTGTATAAAACATTGTAAACAACATGTTTAATTTGTATAAAATATGTAAAATAACATGTTTAATCTGTATAAAATATGTAAAATAACATACTTAATCTGTATAAAATATGTAAAATAACATACTTAATCTGTATGAAATAAGTAAAATGACAAATTTAATCTGTATGAAATATTGTAAATAACATGTTTTATCTGTATAAATTATTGTACATAACATCTTTAATTAGTCTTGAATATTAGTTGATAACATCTTTAATCAGTATTAAATATCAGTTGATAACATCTTTAATTTGTACATAATATTTGTTGATTTAAAAATATTGATACTTTCTAATATTGAACTTAGGTTCTTTAAAGACTTGTACTCATAAGTCGTGGTGCCTTACTAATTATCATTGTAGGAGATATCTGATAATTAAAGTTGCTATATATAAATAAAGATGTTGTTGATGAATCGGAATCAGGAGATTTAATGATTATTCACATATACAGCGCGGTTCAGTGTTCGAAAAAAATTCTAGTTTTCATTGGTATCTTATTGTTATGTAAATATGATGTTTGATAATGAAATATGCTTAGTTCATTGGAGTATATACTGTTCCTACCTATTTAGAAAATACAGTTTGGTGTTCATATAGCTTACTTACTGGCTCGGATCTACATTGAACACAACATGCAACCAATATATATGCACGTTTTGATATCCATTGAATTAAATATGTCAAGAACTATTCCACTATAATTTTGATAAGTCTAAATTTCGCTGCATATTGACCGTCAATGTATCAAATCAACATATTCATATTCAAACCTTTTTTTTAACAGTCTTGCAATTATACAAAGTTAATATTGTATATGTCTAGTGGCTTTTCAAAAAATCAGTATTGGCCAAATTTGAAGTAAATCTGAATTAGTTTAAAACTGTTCAGTGCTATTTACATAACCCTTTTCGAAAATTGTAAGATGTCTTACCTGATACAGAGAAATGTATGATCCATACTTGAAACTTTATCAATGTAAGCTACAACGTTTTCCATCCTGCACTGATCACAGTGTTAATCTGACAGCTTGGCGTGAGAACGAGAGATTGACATTGAGTCATTCATGACAACTAGTCATGAATGGGCACCGTTTATCCCACTGTGACTGGTGTGTGGCTAAAACAACATGCATAGATCTCGGAATGGTCCAAGTTGTTTTTACAGATTGAGGCCGTTTTGTATTGATCAAGTACATTTTTTAAATGAAAAAAATCTTAGCCAAAGTTTAAAATATTATTATGCATGAGATTTTTGTATGTTTCTGTCCCATATATAACTGTCCCATATTTCCTTAATAACATAATAATAATTCCCTTATTGACCAGCTTAAGCCTTGATATACAAATTACCAATGCTATGTACTAAATAACTAACATTTTGAAACTAAGTAAATGTGATGTTCCTAACTTAAATCTTATATTTTCAGTAATGGTTCTACATCACAAGGGCTTCTACGGAGGTCCTGTTTTGAAATTTCGATCAGTTTTGACTCATTCAATCTATGGATAAACATTTTTGAACTGAAATACGAAAATCCAACTGTATAATTGTTCTATTTATCAAATGTACATACGTTTTGTCAAAGGAAGATTCCAACTGATAAATGTTCGTCCCTAATTGCTGTTTCCATTAATTTTCTCAAAGATTTATCAATTATCGTTTTGAAACTAATATATAATAATTAAAGTTATAATAACCTGCACTTTGAGTGAGTGAAATGTTGACAGACACAGACTCACGAATTTGCTTGTGATACATGCGCAGAAGCCATGATAATCTTCTCTGTATTGTTCCACTTTAAGAACACTTACATCGTTAATGTGATCCCTAATCAAGATTCAACTCTGTCTGGTTGTATATTCTTTATTGAACGAGATCTGAGAATTGGGGATGTTTGTTGAAGGAGTGACAGATTAAGACACCTGGCTAATGCCATATTTTACAACCACTTTCATTACATAATTACTCTTTGATCCTTATGGTCTCAAGACTAATTAGAGGAAAGGCTAATTAGTTGGCTCCAGTCAGTCTACTGGGTCGTAACACAGGTGCACGGATGTACCTGTCTGGGAGGGGCGTATGTCAGGCAATCAACAGTTTAGGAGAGGACTCATGTGACATGACTCGGAGACAATATATTAGCTTAAACCCTTTCCTTATTTGTCAAGTACTTATTTGTCAGAACTTATCTCTGTTCTGAAAAAGAGAAAACGTCTATTATGTGAATTACGACTCTTTCTTGCGTGTTGGACAAGATTCAAGTACCCCTCTGGTGAGTAACGTCATACCTTTTGGGGGATTTTTACCATATTAATGTTACAAAGTAGGTAAGATCCACTTGTGGAATGGTAGGATTTACTGATGTCCTTTATAGTAGGTTTTAACTTATTAACGTGGATCTGATATTCATTCAATACTATACCAGGATAAAATATTATCCATAATTTTGTAAAATAAATGACATGATATAACATGCTAGTTTGGTAATACAATTAGCGCTCATTTAGCAAGTGTGTTGCATATAAATATTAATATGTACACTTTAAGTATTGTGAGACATTGAATAAATTACATGTCTATGTCACATTTAAAAGGGAAACATTAGAAGTGAGCCTTCTATTAGGTTACACTTTGGGCAAAATTAAATTTCAAGGTAAAAACAGATAAATAAACATGAATAATAAAATTACCTCAAATTACATCTATACAACCTTACATTTTGGTAAAAAATGAATCAACATAACTATATTTAGGACCGCGACTATATTTACAACATAAAATATAACATAAAACAAATTTCATTCTAAATACGGTCTGTACAATCACGTCATGTCATGTCTGGTTTAAATCTATAACAAGTTGGCACCAATTTTTATTACTTTTAGAAAAAGCTATTGTGACATAAATACACTTATTCCTTGCTACTGTTTGCTTCCGGGTCAAAAGCACCAAAAGGAACCATACCATAATGACCCGAGTCAAAATCGCGCCAATTACTAAAAGAATAAATGATGGAGGTTTGTATCTATACACGAATTATGTGTTCTTTATGTGTAATTAACAAGGTTAAAAGACATGGTTGAAGTTATATATGTTGTTTAAGCCACGCTACTTAGATCTTGGTCCCCCCGTGGGGCTCCCGGGTTAGAATAGGGCCTCGGTATCTCCATGCCTGTCGTAAGAGGCGACAAAAATGGGGCGGTCTGTTTGCCGTGGACTGCGACCTGTGTCGTTGGAGGAACGATGCCTGGTGGTTGAGGGAGGAGTAGCTGAATAGCTTCACTGACCAATACACCACTTTGGCCCCGACTTCATCTAGACAGGAGACCAGATGGGCCCGGTTTGGTCAATCGGCTGGTCATGCCAAGCACTTGGTTGTTTAGTTCTTCTCTATCCCTCTGCTTTTTCATATCATCTTTGCTAAGCTCAACTCTTTTCTATCCCTCTTCTACATCTCTCTTCTCCATTTCTCACATCTTTCCTTTCCTATCCTTCTCTTTGTATTCATCTGAATTTCTTGCTCTTGTGTCTGCTCTCTTACAGACATTTCCACTTTGCTTCCAAGATAGCGGTGGCTAATGGGTCAATCCTGTTAAGAATTGGCAACTCTTAGTGGGAGTATATCACCCTGGTATCCCCGGTGCTGCTAGCTGGAGTCCCACTGGCATGTAGCACCGCCTTTGTTGGAGCTCCATGGTGGGTGGGGACCCAGGGTGATGAATCTATTATCCCCCCAAAATGGGTCGAAAGGATAAAAAAAGCGAACGATTTCAACAGATGAGAGTCCCTCTTCCGAGGAAGAGATAACTCCATCAACTTTATTTTCAAAGTCTAAAATAACACCATCAACTTCAAAAACAAAATCTGCAATTCCATCAACATCTACAACTTCTAACAGCTGGCCAAGGTTCTTGGTAATCTCATCAGTAGACGGCGAACCACTTCGGTTGAACCCCTTTGCAACTGCCAAGACTATCCAAGGTCTTGCTGGTGATGTGAAGAACGTGAAGAAGATAAGGAATGGGTTCCTTCTTGTTGAATGTGGCTCTAAACAACAATCATCATCTTTGCTCACTCTCAAAACAATAGTTAATACTCCAGTAAAAGTTTCTCCTCATAATTCTCTTAACAGCAGCAAAGCAATCATCCAAGACAGGGAGCGTTGTCTGGAAGACTCTTCAGAAGAAGAGCTCCTGTACCACCTCAAGGATCAGGCAGTGACAGCTGTCAAGCGCTTCCAAGGAAGGGAAAATTTGCAAAACGCACACATACCTTCTAACTTTCTCTCTACCACAGGCTCCTAAAGTTATAAATGCAGGTTATTACAAACTAAAAACCGAACTATACATCCCAAAGCCTCTCCGCTGCTACTATTGCCAGAAGTTTGGCCATGGAAGCAACTCCTGCAGAGCTGACGAGCGTGTCTGTCCTCGGTGTGCAAAGCCCGAGGATGACGACCACCCTGAAGGCTGCAAGGCATCGCCGAAGTGTGCTAACTGTTCTGGTGGACACATGGCTTCCTCCAAGGATTGTCCTAAGTGGCAGCAAGAATCCGAAATCCTCAAACTCAAGTTTACCAACAACATCTCCTTCCCAGAAGCAAAACGCCTTGTCCTTGGGACACCAACAAAGCCTTCATATTCCTGCATAGTTTCTTCTAAATCTACAGTATCCACCCAAAAAGAAACAGAATCACTCACACACTCAACTCAAACAGACATTCAATGGCTGTCTGAACAACCTACAGAGGTCATGTTACGCAGCTCCATATCATCAACAATAACAAAAACATTCCCTCTTCTATCCATTACAAATCCTGTCAAAGCGACAGGAACGAAAACATCATCTGCAAACACCAACACTACAAAACAAACAAATTCCAACTCTCAATCATACTCTAAATCAAAAAGTCAACAAAAAACTAAAACATCTGACCGCGTTCCCAAAGGCCAGCGGAATGTGGTAGAGGTCCACAACAAGTTTAAATGTTTGGACCTCGAATCTGACGATGTCCTCATGGACACATCAGACTTGGGGCAATCTGCCCCTTCGCCCAATAAGGGCCAGAGGTCGCGGTCCATGGATCGTCGACTTTCTCCAGTTAAACCACCACCATGAGGCTCATCACAATTTACCACCTATTACTTACGTCAATGGCAATCCTTCAGTGGAATTGTCGAGGTTTTAAAGTCAACTATAATGAATTGGGCTTATTAGCACAAAAGTACAATCCTCAAGCAATTTGTCTTCAAGAAACACATCTTAAAGACACAGATACGGTCTCGATGAGACCATTCACAATCTACAATTCCATCCCTCCCCCTGCTGATAGGGCGAAAGGAGGTGCATCAATTTTGGTGCGTGATGGAATTATTCACAGAGAAATTTCAATTACAACTCCCTTACAAGCAGTTGCTGTCAGTTTATCATTATTCAAAACTGTAACCCTCTGTTCTTTATACATTCCACCATCTCAAGATCTTATTATCAAAGAATTTGACCAACTAATAAGTCAACTACCTAAGCCCTTTATCATTCTTGGTGACTTTAATAGTCATAATCCACTCTGGGGTGGGAACTCCCTTGATTCCAGAGGGAAGAGACTTGAAAGTTTTCTTGTACAAAATGATTTATGTCTTGATGGTTCAAATACCTATTTGCACCCTGCTACAGGTTCATACTCAGCAATAGATTTAACAGTTACTGATCCATCGCTCTTGGATGATTTCTCATGGTCTGTCCATGTGGACACATGTGGAAGTGATCACTTCCCCATTGTATTAGAACACTCTTGACCCGCCCCTGAGGGTCACAACCCTCGTTAGAAATTTACTAAAGCTGACTGGGGCAGATTTTCAGCCCTTTGCCGCGAACATCTATCATATGATAGATTTATAAATTCAGCTGATCCGGTCGAGGCCTTTTCCAAAGGTCTCATCAATATTGCAAATGAAACTATTCCTAAAACCTCGGCTAATCCACGCATTCACAAGCCATGGTTTAATTATACTTGTGATGAAGCCATTAAGACCCGTAAAAAGGCTGAGCGAAAGCTCTTTAAACGACCAACTCGAGATAACCTTGACAATTGCCGAAAGGCAAGAGCTAAAGCTCGCCGTACTGTAAATCAACAAAAGCGCAAATCTTGGAGAGGCTATGTCTCCAAAATTAATTCCAGAACACCTATAAGCAAAGTCTGGAAAATGATTAGTAGAATTAAAGGCAGAGGTTCTAAAAGTACCATTAAACACCTTAAGGTCAATGGTGACCTTCTTACATCTGAAACCGATATTGCAAATAAGTTGGCTGAAACCATTTCTAAAAATTCCTCATCTGCAAATTACGTACCAGCATTTCAAAAATATCAAAAGGTACAGGAAAAACATCCAATAAATTTCAAATCTGATAATGGAGAAGACTATAATGAACATTTCTCCATTACAGAACTTAAAACAGCACTTGCTAAAGCACATGATACAGCAACTGGTTCTGATGATATCCATTATAAGCTCTTAAAACATCTTCCAGAACCTTGCCTTGAAGTTTTACTAGCTCTATATAATAATATTTGGGAAACTGGTAAGTTTCCATCTTGTTTGCACAATGCTACTATTGTGCCTATTCCAAAACCCGGAAAGGATCATACAGACCCTTCAAATTATCGTCCCATAGCCTTGACAAGTTGCGTATGCAAAACTATGGAATGGATGATCAATGATCGTCTTGTTTGGTACTTGGAAACCAACAAATTACTCACTGACATTCAATGTGGTTTCCGAAAACAACGAAGTACCACTGATCATCTTGTACGTTTAGAAACTTTTATTCGGGATGCATTTATAAACAAACAACAAGCAGTATCTATATTTTTCGATTTGGAAAAAGCATATGATACAACATGGAAACATGGCATCCTTAAAGATTTACACGAATTTGGCATGCGAGGTCGTATGCCTGAATTTATATCCAACTTTTTATATGATCGTCAATTTAAGGTCTGTGTGGGCTCTACCCTATCTGATTTCTTTGACCAAGAAATGGGTGTCCCACAAGGAAGCATTTTATCAGTCACTCTATTTAGCATTAAAATAAATAGCTTGGCTATAGTTTTAAATGATCATACTGATGGTTCACTTTTTGTGGATGACTTTGGCGTTTCTTGTCGGGGCAAGAATATGCCATCAATCGAACGACAATTACAACTCTGTCTCAATAAAATTCATAAATGGTCATTGGAAAATGGCTTTAAATTTTCAAAAGCTAAAACATCTTGTGTCCATTTCTGCAATATGCGAAAATTGCACAAAGATCCAGAACTTTTTCTAGATAAAACTCCAATTAAGGTCGTTCCAGAGGCCAAATTTCTTGGCATCCTCTTTGACAATAAACTCTCTTTTATCCCACATATAAAAGCACTTAAAGCTAAATGTTTAAAAGCATTGGACCTTTTAAAGGTCGTCTCAAATGCTAAATGGGGTGGAGATGAAGAAACCCTTCTACATCTCTATCGATCACTCATCCGCTCAAAACTGGACTATGGATCAATAATCTATGGATCTGCCCGTCCCTCATATAAAAATGTTAGATACAATCCACCACCAGGGTCTAAGACTTTGTCTTGGGGCCTTCAGAACATCTCCCGTTGAAAGCCTTTATGTTGAAGCTGATGAACCATCTCTTGCAGATCGGCGCATTAAGTTAGCACTTCAATATGTAACTAAGCTCAAATCCAACCCTTCAAATCCAGCTTACAACTGCGTATTTAATCCTGAATACCAGCAGTTGTATTCTTTTAAACCAAAAGCAATTCCACCTCTCGGTATCCGTATTCAACAACATGTTGAAGATTCGGATATCGACCTCTCAACTATTGCAGAACACGGTTTACTAGCCACTCCACCATGGCAGTTGGTCAAGCCCCGTGTTGATCTCAGCCTAATCGCTCATAAAAAATCTGACACCAATCACCTAATATTCCAGCAGGCTTTCAACGAACTCAGAGATTTTTATTCTGACTACAAACCAGTTTATACTGATGGTTCTAAGGATGGCATGACAGTTGCAGCAGCAACTGTTACACCTTCAACAACCTATGCTTCAAGACTACATGATGGAAGCAGCATCTTCACTGCAGAAGCAAAGGCCATCCTCAAGGCCATTCAGCATATAAAAAATTCATCTCCTAACAACTACATAATATTTTCAGACTCTCTATCTTGCTTTCAAGCAATCAAAAATTGTAAAAGTGATCACCCCATTATTAGGGATATTTTAACTGTTCACAATACATTTCTCGAATGCGACATCGTTTTTTGCTGGCTTCCTAGCCATATGGGTATAAGAGGCAACAATAAAGCTGATTCAGCAGCTAAGTCAGCTCTCAACCTCAAACATGTATCTCAAACTAAAGTTCCATATACAGATTCCAAACCTGCTATCAAATCTTACATCAAACAGCGTTGGCGGTCCCAATGGGACCAACAACAACACAATAAACTTCATGCAATACAACCTCATTTAGGTTATAAATCTCTATCTTCTTTTACCCGTCAGGAAGCATGTGTTTTGCGACGATGTCGCATAGGACACACACATCTCACTCATTCATATCTTTTAAAGGGGGAAGACCCTCCTGTGTGTATTCCCTGTCAGTGTCCACACTGGAGTAACGAGCGTTCATTCCAAAAGCTTAAAGGCGTCCTTTCCAAGAGGAAAGAGGCACCCTTCCACACCTTTCCATAGAGGAAAGAGGCACCCTTCCACACCTTTCCAAAGGCTTAAAGAACGCCCTTTCCAAAGCCTCTTTGGAAAGAACGCACGGCAAGGTGACCTTTCCACAGCCTTTAAAACTAATTAGCACCTTACCTGTCTGACCAAGAGTTATGTCCCTTTATTCTGTTTGTCAAATTCGTCATGTTATTGAATACCTTAAGAAGTTTTTGATTAAGTTAACCTATAGTTATTTTTACATTTTGAAAATCTTTATTTTGTTTGAAAGATTGTTTCTTAAAAGACATGAAATTTAATTTACCTTTGAAAAAAAAATTAAAACGTTTTTCATCGCAATTTTTTAACAAAAGAAGACTTTGTTTTTAAAATGATGAATCAAATCCTGCATATTAGTGATTTGCAGAAATTAAATGAATCATTTTACTATTTAAGGATTGACTTAAACACATGAAATGTGAGATATAGAGTTTGAAAATTGCATCATTTAAAATTAAAAGATATTTAGAAAATTGTATGAATTAATCATGGAAAATGTTAATAAACAATTTTTGGCAATGATTATCATTTGTTCGCAATAATTTGTTTGATTTCAAAGGTAAATGGTGACCTTTTTGAAAGTGAAGTTTGAAAGATACTCAATGACAAAAGTACATACCCGTTGCAATCGTCAGAAAAAGTAATCCATGATTTGTTTGCAACTTGATCGACTTCCTGAATAATCCTATTAAATTTGGGTACCTTTCCAAATGATCTACTTTTTTCAAGTGACTGTAAGCACCGATAGCATAGCAGAAGATTTTCTTCTCATTGGTTGAACAAGTTCATTGGTTTATAATGTTTGTCGTTGTTAAGATGTACTAATTACCTGTGTAATGCCAAGAGTTATGTCAGTATGAACGGATGTTGACATAAGCCGCCATTTACCAAAGGGTCCAAAGCACAGGTGTGGGCCTGCTATTTGAGACAAATAATCTAACAATGAAATTTGACAGGAAATAGATTACATAATAGGCACCTGTTAATTATGACAACATTAGGACCCAGCTATGGACAGTATGCATTGAATCTGAGCAGTGTCTTGTGATGTGCAATTGCGTCGCCACATTCTAAACTCAGCATGAAGTACATAATTGACAAATCCAGTTTCATAAATAAATATCAAAACTAAAAAAGTGTTTTTATTTGTTTTTTTTTTAAATTCCAAACTTCATAGGTTCAAAATTTAATTGGATCAGGTAAAAACTATTATGCATACAAGAATGCATGAATGAGTTTTTAAAAAGAATATAGACTGTTGATGTAATAAGAGCATTGTGAAGATGACAATATCCCTTGTCAATCGTTAGATTTTATATAAAACAACTAAATACAGGATCATATAACGAATATTTGTACTTAAATGTATGACTACATTAATCATGCATGTTTATGATTGTTTGATATGTATTTCGAAACGATATATATGTCTCATAAATTATCATTACAGGAAAGTAAATTCTAAGGCAACAGCTAGTCCGCCGATCCGTTCGAGGTCCAAATTAAGGAAACATTTAGATATGTGTATGTAAATTGCAACTTACAATGTCATGTATAATTATGGTAAAACTTATGATATCAACAACAAAGCGTTGATCTAATATTAATTCATTGTTCATGAGCTTAACATGATAAAGAAAATTTTAGAAATAGAATTTAGAAACATACAATCTAATGCTATTGTTTGATAATAACAATCAAAACAGAAAAATCTTATAAAACAGATCAACAAAAATATTTTATTGAATCTTACATATCCCCTATTTCAAATAATTTACCTTAGGCTTTCTGTGAGAAGAATCGCTCATTATAAACAATATACATCTTGTTAATTTGTCTAGCCGACGATCAAGGTTGCCTCTTTGATCTCATAGTGGTAATTAACTGGATGCGTTTAGTGTAGAGGCTGGACCAGAAAGGGGGAGGGGGCGTGAGGGGTGGGGTGTCTGGAAGTGACACTCGCTTGGAAAGAGCGTCTGACAGGATTGCTTTCATTGCTATTGGGCTGTCTATGGTATAGTACTAGTATTCCCGCTATGCAATTGCCGAGATCTGGACTAACGGATTATGAATTGAGTTTCACTTGAATGTCATATCTAAAATATAGATTTAGCCAATGATCGAGTTTACAATTTATGATGAAAATATTAGGCTTTTCATTATTACATTAACAGGGCTTATTTCGGAGGTCACGTTTTAATATATCAAACCCAGTAACCACATACTTGAACCAAACCTCAAATGTCCACAAAAGATTTTATAGAAAGCTCAATCGGCTCATACATAGCTTAAAATATAGTTTTATGAACAATTCATTTCTGTTGATAGGTTTACTCATACATGAAATGGTATAAGATTGTTTTCTGACAATTCCTATGTTGTATCAATTCTTTTGAAATTTAAGGAAATAAGGAAATAATTTAAATTTCTGTGTCAAGGTTAGAAACACGGTGTAAAGTAAAAATCAATAATATCAAGTCTATTTTTGTAAAAGAACACAGAAACGGATGTATGAAAACATATTAATGGATATTTATAATCAAATGACGATACTTTATACATACTGATACTACAATATGTTCACATATCCATTAAAAGTGGTAAGTATTGTAAATAAAAACTTCACCTTACGTATTAACCTCTGTCTAATAAGTAAAATTTGGATTTGCTTCCATGGTGTGCCAACAGTGAAATAAATGGATGGTTAAGACAATCAACAACGGGTTTCATATCATGTTATAAGATGTCTTACATTTCTTTTATAAACTCTCCATGCTCCAGATCTTGCTTCATATGTCTTTCTGTGAATGTTCTCTTTGCCGTTCAACAAACGGTTTCATACCATGTGATAATGTCGCATACATTTCACATTCAAGCTCTTGATTTTGTCAAATAATCAAGTGCGCCTCAAGCTCGGTTGTAGTGAATGCAAACAATTTAATAGACAAATATCGGACACGTCCAGATGTTTTTGCGGAAATTTACAAAGTATGTTACATTTTCTCTTAATTTGTCTAAAATTTTAAGAGGAAATATATTTCTATATTCATGGATATGAGTTCTATACGGTAGTGGCAATTTGAGCTATTTAACGAATAGAAACATCCTTAATTCATCACGTTTTATACACATAAGCAAACGATTTTCGTGATTTCTTCAATTACTAAGATTATTTTGAATTTAATTCACGTTTATAATCACATGCTTCAGTTGAGCAACAATTTTGAAAATTTTCGCTATGCTTTGTTATTTATAGCACAAGTTCTCACAAGTTTTTTACTTCTCTAATTCGTTGTTATGTTCTGTATCCATGTATTGTTTAATTTTGTATTGGTACGGCGTTGAAATAGGCCAAATGACTTGTTCGCCAGTCCAAATTTTGTACGAAATAAAAATATGGTTATTAAACAATCTCATACAATTTGATAATGCAGCTTACCTTGCTAAGTAAATACACAGGTCTCTCTGTCAACTCAGAGAGAGGATGTTGCACAATTTTATTACATGGTAATTAACCGTTCGTTACCTAGTCTAGCCGACAATCAAGGATGTCTCTCTGACCTTAACATGACAATAAACTTGATGGGCGTGTGTGAGGGGCAGGGAGAGAGTCAGCAAAAGAAGTGACGTTGTTTGACAACAAAGATTAACGAGATCAAAATAAGAAATTAATTAATTAATAGGGCATATCCTCCCCCAAAGTATAAAGTATGCCAATGGTTTCATAAAAATATAAAGATATATATACCGTTGTTAGAATTAAAAAAATATGATATCATAAAATTATTCTCGAATGTTGAAAAGGTTGGTTATTTCAATGAATGTCTTTATTCAACTAGAGTAATACATGCTTTTGGTCATCCACATGACTACATGTATGTCATGTGAACATTATGTTGGAAAATATCTGCCTGTTAAATTTAAAAGCATGTGGACTGAATTTAGCAATTAACTTTTTTCAACTGAAGACAAGGTTTGATTACCAATAATATTGCTTTAAATCAAATCCTTTAGTATAGAAAAAAATGTCTTGGCGAAAATCACAAAATAATATGAAATAATGAAGAGAGGCTTGATAATTAACGCCACAAGAACAGGCTGATGTTGGATATATAAAATGTTCATTTTATATTCATTTAGGTTGCTGCATTCAAGTCGAAGAGAGCAATATATTATTTGACAAAGTCTGATTCATTTGCAAGTCAAGGTGGCTGTAGATATATGTCTCGTTATTCATAATCTATGTTAGAATATCAGTGATCTATATTTGGTAGGCATTGATCTAACCAAGAGATGTACTTTATACAACAAAATAACCTTGATTTAGACATTATTTATGTCAATCACTTACCTCAGAATGAAGATGGTCTGGCGCATTCGGGTTAGTTCCCTTCAAACTTTCTATCCAACAAATTCATAAACACATTACACTCTTGCTTCTGGAGCGTCAAAATGTACACGCCCCATTTAAGAATACATAGTGTAATACTGATGTAGACATCCCCTACTCTTTTCTGCAATGTTCTTCTGTAAATTATTGACAAAGGGTCGTTCACAAGCATTAAGTTAACAGTAATCCTATTTAAAACAACATCAAGATTGACTTATTTATCTAGACCCAAGCTCACTGCTACTCCGGGATTCTTCTAAAAGCTTTATTATCAAAACAGAAATAACAGATTACACTGCATACCCACTTTACATTAAATAAAGAAGGGTCCTTAACAAGCATTTAGTTAACAATAATCCTATCTAAAACAACATCAAGATCCATCTAGATCCAAGCTCCCTGCTTCTGCAGGGTTCTTAATTTCAAACTTGTTTTCTTATATTAATGGCTATATAGAGCACATGACAAAAGTTTATCATATCAACTGTTTATATATGAAAATAACTTGATGCCTTTTACTTAAAGTTGCTTTATTTTAAGTTAAATTGTTTATTTTATGAAAAGTGGTACCTCATCCAAATTCATCTACCCTAAAACATAGGTTTCTATGTTTATTAATATGTTTTGACTTGATGCCTCAAGCAAAATATAGAAAAAACAGCATGTTGTTATAAACTCATGGTAAAATTCCGAATATCACTAAATATTTTTATTTCAGAGGAAATCATATCAGATGTGTGTGCTGATCTTTTTGTTATTATTATTTTTTTATTAAGATGTATGTTCATCCTTTTTCGTGCCTCTATGCAAAATGATTTTGTGTGGTCATTCTGTTTCATCTATGTCATCCAGCATTCAATATTATTTTTTACAGTGAGTGACTTATTTTTCTGAGATCCGCACAGGCAAACTTAGATTTTATTATTGTTATGTTGTTCTGATTTAAGAAAAATTAACAAATGTTACTAAAACAACGAGCCTCCGTTAGCGTCAGATAATACCATTTAGCATCTAAGACCAATAAAACCTATCAGACTATGACCAGTTGTCAGCTTCAGGTATTGAGCAGGTGTCAAACGTGCTGTACAAACACATGCAGGTGGCTTGTAGACAAGTGACCATGTATCAGTCTGTTTTGTCAGGACGGTGTCTCTCGTGTCTTGAAACAACAGGATACACTGCTTTACGGCCGCATCCTGTTATCCAATGAAATCTGAGAGGTTAGATAAGAAATTATCAAACTAATTTTGCATCGGCTCTCTTTTTCTCATCTGGTCGCCATTATTGTTTGAATGTGATAGCTGGATGTAGAGATTGTGTCGTTTATCTGTTTAGCCACTGATCAGTGATGGGTTTTTGTTCTGTTCTTAAGCTAAAAAGGACTTGGATATTTATGTTCTTGTGGATACATTCACTGAAAAGGTACGTTCCACATGTTTAACTGATCAACTAACACATGCTTTATTGATTTATGAAAGAAGTATATGAGGCAGCTTTTCATTTTTACCTAACTTAATTTAGCGCTTTTGCAAATTCGTTACCTTCAGAGTAATGCATCAGTGCGTGGAAAAGTGCCATATAACTATCCATAAAATTATTAAAACAATCATGTTATACGTTAATTAACTATAAAGTAAATCCCTTTGAGGACCTTTTTAGATATGTGAACTATGTTATCCAATTAAATATGATACTGTTTCTTTATATATGCCACTCAACCACTCGACTTAATACATTTTAATTTAATACAACTACTAACTTAATTCAAAATGACTTCTTAACAGCTTTTCATTTCACTTTTCTCCTATTTATTAATTTTAAAATAATCGTTCCACGTCCATGATTAACACAGTTTCATGATCTCGTAATTTCATGAAATCAAATTTATGTTTCAAGTAAGAAATAAAAAAAACCCTTTTCATCCATACTGCTTAGAATTGAGAAAAACGTAAAGTGCGATTTTATGCGCGCTTCATTGACTTAATCGATTTGGAAAGATAGGCAACGGAAAGGCGACCTTTCCTTAGTGTGGAAAGGACGCCTTTCAGTTTTTGGCAAGACCGCCTTGCCAAATTTGGAAAGTTATGGAATGAACGCGCGTTACTCCAGTGCCACTCACAGTTAAGCACATCCTGTGCGAATGCTGGGACACTGCACAAGTAAGGGAAACATTTTACACAAATGTTTCAATTTCACAACTTTTTAATCAAATCGGTGAACACCGTATTTTATCCTATCTAATGGAAATCAATCTATTTGATAAGTTGTAAAAATTTTATACATAGTATATCAGCTTTTAACCAACTCTGTGATATTTTGCTGATGTTATTACAGCCTTCGTGCTGTATCATGTTTTTGCTTTTGCAATCAATTTCATTTCATTAAATTTCACGCCGCTAATGGCTGAAATATTGCCCAAGCGGCGTTAAACAATAACTCACTCACTCACTCACTAGATCTTGGTCATATGTAAACAACAAGAAGTAATGTTTTCTTTAACAAAGCTACTGAAATCTTTCCTGAAATGACATTGTCACTTTACTATTAACATTATTATATATATTAATATCAAATGTTTGTTTTAACCGGTAGCTTATAAAATATTTGTTTTAATTAGAATCAGAAGGGAATTTTCTAAACAGGCTGTAATTTTATCGAAGTAAGGTTCAATATTATGTGGCAGATGCATTTATGTTTGTAAATATAGTATTTTATTATATTGTGAATATTCTCTCTTTTTAGCCATAGTATTATTATCAAGCACTTTAAGGGTTAATCCTTTAGGGTTTGGCCCTAGTAAAATCATCTTATATAATTGCCCAAGCCATGACGCTTCTCAGCTGAGTGGTCTTACTAACCTCATGCACAATTCAACTCACTCTGCACAGCCTTTCCACATTGTTAAGACAGAATTGACGAAGAGACAGACAATGTAATATTTGAGGTAAGTATATATTTTAAGTATAAAGTAATATTGCCTTTCACCTTTGCAGTATATATATATATATATATATACATCCACAATTAAAGTATATCTATTTATCATATTCTAAATAGGTATTTATCAAGTATAGCATGTTAGTGTGCTATGCATTATCTTCTAAGTGTAATGCTCATAACAATAAGTAAATACTACTAATATGTTCTTATCTTTTCTTTCCTTCTTATGAGAGTTTGAGATGAGAGAATGCGTTTTAACATAAGTTGCTATATTTTAACTATGATAGGTTTGATAATGAGTGATGTGGGATTAATGCTAACTTAATATAGCATTAACAAATATGTTTCGCATATGTTTACTTATCATTACATTACTTTTGATTACAGCAAAGTCCACGTCCCGACGCAGGTGCTGTGTCTGTGTTTAAGCACACCTCTGTCCCATCCACAGGGTATGTGTATTGAGTGTATATATATTTCCATGTTTAATCATATCATTACGTATGTGTAATGGTGTATCAGTATATATTATCATTTATATATTTCATGTATACAGTATCATCACATAAGATGTGATGATGTGATGTCATATCATATCCACATGGATTATCATAATTCCATTTGTATTATATCATAGCGCATTGTATTTCATAAGTATGTGCTCGGTAACGTTATTTATGTACTGAGTAACCATGGTTTTATTATTCATCACTGTATGCATATCTAAATGTATTGAATTATATGTATTGCCTATCAATATGTGTACTAAGTGATATGTTGTGATGTGTACTTTATTATTACATTTGTTTTTACAGGGTGTCGAATTACATTTCGTCAACCATCCGTGTAAATAAACGTTCTCACACCCAGCAGAGAGTGTCGTCATCTTTTGTCGCCTCATAAGCCCTGCTACATTTGGAGCCCCCAGTGAGGAACGTTTTACAATGGATGTGATCGACAGCACCTAGCTAAGAATAGATTCGGACATTATGGACTTGTGTGATCTGTGCCTCTGTCATCTTTGGATGACCAGTGAGTGATATGACACTTACTCCAGTGATGTGACACTGTGAACCTGTGACCTTGACATTCATGGAGCCTGTGACTCTTTTTTGACACTTTGTGGTGATTTGTGATTTGTGTTTTTGTGTTTTCATGTTGGAAATAAGGATGTTCATCCTCACGTGAGTTGCAACCTTTTGTATATATCATTGTGTATCATACCTGCATCATTATCATGTAATACATATTCTTTTGTGTTATTCAATATGTAATGTAATTTAACTCATCACCATTTTGTGGCTATTTTTCATTTAATTTTGTAATCATGTAACATACCCTACGTAACTACTGCCGGCTTTTTCTTTTGAGGTATTATTATTGTTGGTACCAACACTTAGTATTTATAATGTAATTGGTTTTTTTGTGTGTTTACATTTGTAACAAAATTAATTAATTTTAGCTAAGCTTTAGTTGGTTATTGTACACATATTCATTATCATGTAGCTTATTAATTTACATTTCTTTCAGCTCTTCATAGATTAATAACTATACGCCACTCGTGAAAATATAAATTTCTACTTCACTCGATGAGATATCCATGGTATTCGACGAGAAATGTCAAATGTTCTATTTATTATGTTTCCCAAAACCCCGTAAATGACCCTAAATATATGAATGGAGAAGCTAAAATGCTTCGCTAGCACGGACGTTGCATGACGTCATTCAATTGTTCCATGACGTCACAGACGACGTCTTATGATTGTTACATCATTTTACTGAGTAGAATACCATTTTTATTTCACTCAGTGAAAATACGGGTTTTATTTTCACCGAAAAATGGCATATTTCACTATTCGAAATATAATAATTTACATTTCTTTCAGTTCTTCATAGATTAATAACCTAAAATTAGGGTTAATATATTTTTTTCAGCGTAATTTAACATTATGTAGCATTCTTATATTTTCTTAGTGTAATTTGTGTAGGGTATCTTAGTTTAATTTTGTATATTCAAATTTAATATCTTACTCTCAACTTCATAATGTGATATTTATTTTGGTAGTAATCATATCGATATGTAAGTTAATTCATAAGTTGTAGGTTTCACATCACTTTAATTCATTATGTAATTCATAGCGTGTGTGTTTGTTTCATTGGTCCATTCTTTTCCTTCTTCTTTTACTAACATAATACAATGATAGGTTAATTTATTATTGTTTAGGTTTATCATGTAGGTTTAAATAAAGTCTTAGATTAAGTTTGTGTTCATTTACTGACTGATTGACGACAGACTGTACTTAGGTTTTGCACTTTGCACCATTTTATATTCTCATTCCCGTCCCTTTACATTAAATATTCCCTTGTAATAATCATATTGTAACATTATTACATTCCGCCATTTTGTGATTCAGCCATTGCCACAATTATTGTTGTGATGTAGTTGAATTTTCATAATTCTGATGTTCACATTTAACTTAGTTTAATTCAGCAAATCATTACCAACACATTGTGTTATAAAGTAAGTTGAATTAATGTAATTCATATTTTGCCATATTCATCTTACCATTTTGTATCATTCAACCGTTGCATTGACAATTTTTGTTGCAATGTAAGTTGAATTTGATTAATTCCCTATTCATCATATTCTATATCTTATTAATCCTAGTATCAATCATTCAACTGTTACATTTACACATGTGGTGTTAAAATGTAAATTTAATTCATGTAAATTTTCATTCATGCTATTCCATCATATTTAACTCTTAGTTTCATTCAACTGTTACATTTAGACATTAGGTCATAATGTAAATTGAATGTTTTAAACCATATTTAGCTTTCATATTTTGCTATTCAACGCTTCATTATTCCTAGTAATAGTGAAAGTTGAATTTTCCTTTTCACTCCATTATTCCCCCGTTAAACTTCCTGTTTACAATTTCACCATTGTTTACAATATGGAAGGCATATTTCCATAGCGCTGTGCCATTGTTTTTCTCACTTGTTAAATATTATTTCACATTTTTGTATTTCTCTGCTTTTCATATGAAAAGGGAAAGTCTTTTCAATTCAATAGTTATTCATCATTGCACTTGTATTTTATTATTTCCCAATCATGTATTACATAACTCACGCCTAGGTTAGTCTACACATTCCTGTCTATGTTCTAATGATTGTCTGATTTATTTCACTGCAATCAAAGGTGCATTTCAGGATCAACGATCGTAGATTAATTAAAGGTTGTACCCACTCACATCAATTAGTGCTTCATTTCCATCCACTGTTTAACTACTAACATTGTGTTTGTTGTTATCACCTTGTTCAGTCTTAAACATGGAGTTTAAGCAGGAAGAACTTGGTGATATTGTGGATTTGTTGCATAAGTTGGGATTACAACCCAAGACTATGGAACCTCAAGAATTGAAAACATGGATCCAGGACATGGCTCACCAAGAAGGGCCACTATTGCCGAGGAAAGTGTTAGCTCCTCCTGAGCAACAGGACATCCCGGACAAGTCACAAGTCACAACCAATCCACAAGTCACAGCCTCAGCTACACCTCCCTACCCCAAGATTCCTTCCTTCAGTGGAGACACCCAAGGAAAAGATGCTTCCTAAGACCTGTGGGTTTATGAAGTGGACCCCCGTGGGGCTCCCGGGTTAGAATAGGGCCTCGGCATCTCCATGCCTGTCGTAAGAGGCGACAAAAATGGGGCGGTCTGTTTGCCGTGGACTGCGACCTGTGTCGTTGGAGGAACGATGCCTGGTGGTTGAGGGAGGAGTAGCTGAATAGCTTACACTGACCAATACACCACTTCGGCCCCGACTTCATCTAGACAGGAGACCAGATGGGCCCGGTTTGGTCAATCGGCTGGTCATGACAAGCACTTGGTTGCTTAGTTCTTCTCTATCCCTCTGCTTTTTCATATCATCTTTGCTCAGCTCAACTCTTTTCTATCCCTCTTCTACATCTCTCTTCTCCATTTCTCACATCTTTCCTTTCCTATCCTTCTCTTTGTATTCATCTTCTTTTCTTGCTCTTGTGTCTGCTCCCTTACAGATATTTCCACTTTGCTTCCAAGATAGCGGTGGCTAATGGGTCAATCCTGTTAAGAATTGGCAACTCTAAGTGGGAGTATATCACCCTGGTATCCCCGGTGCTGCTAGCTGGAGTCCCACTGGCACGTAGCACCGCCCTTGTTGGAGCTCCGTGGTGGGTGGGGACCCAGGGGGATGAATCTATTATCCCCCCAAAATGGGTCGAAAGGATAAAAAAAAAGCGAACGATTTCAACAGATGAGAGTCCCTCTTCCGAGGAAGAGATAACTCCATCAACTTTATTTTCAAAGTCAAAACAAACACCATCAACTTCAAAAACAAAATCAGCAGTTCAATCAACATCTTTAACTTATAACAGCTGGCCAAGGTTCTTGGTAATCTCGTCAATAGATGGCGAACCACTTCGGTTAAACCCTTTTGCAACTGCTAAGACCATCCAGGTTCTTGCTGGTGATGTGAAGAACGTGAAGAAGATCCGGAATGGGTTCCTTCTTGTTGAATGTGGCTCTAAACAACAATCATCCTCTCTCAACAGCAGCAAATCAATCATCCGAGACAGGGAGCGTTGTCTGGAGGACTCTTCAGAAGAAGAGCTCCTGTACCACCTCATGGATCAGGCAGTGACAGCTGTCAAGCGCTTCACTATAAGGAAGGAAGGGAAAATCTTCAAAACGCACACATACCTTCTAACTTTCTCTCTACCACAGGCTCCTAAAGTTATAAATGCAGGTTATTACAAACTGAAGACTGAACTATACATCTCAAAGCCTCTCCGTTGCTACTATTGCCAGAAGTTTGGCCATGGAAGCAACTCCTGCAGAGCTGACGAGCGTGTCTGTCCTCGGTGTGCAAAGCCCGAGGATGACGACCACCCTGAAGACTGCAAGGAGTCGCCGAAGTGTGCTAACTGTTCTGGTGGGCACATGGCTTCCTCCAAGGATTGTCCTAAGTGGCAGCAGGAATCCCAAATCCTCAAACTCAAGTTTACCAACAACATCTCCTTCCCAGAAGCAAAACGCCTTGTCCTTGGGACACCAACAAAGCCTTCATATTCCTGCATAGTTTCTTCTAAATCTACAGTATCCACCCAAACAGAAACAGAATCACTAACACACTCAACTCAGACAGACATTCAATGGCTGTCAGAACAACCTACAGAGGTCATGTTACGCAGCTCCACATCATCAACAATAGGTACCAAAACATTCCCTCTTCTATCCATTACAAATCCTGTCAAAGCCACAGGAACTAAAACATCATCAGCAAACACCAACACTACTAAACAAACAACTTCAAACTCTCAATCAAACTCTAAATCAAAAAGTCAACAAAAAAATTAAAACATCTGACCGCGTTCCCAAAGGCCAGCGGAATGTGGTAGAGGTCCACAACAAGTTTAAATGTTTGGACCTCGAATCTGACGATGTCCTCATGGACACATCAGACTTGGGGCAATCTGCCCATTTGCCCAATAAGGGCCAGAGGTCGCGGTCCATGGATCGTCGACTTTCTCCAGTTAAACCACCACCATGAGGCTCATCACAATTTACCACCTATTACTTACAACAATGGCAATCCTTCAGTGGAATTGTCGAGGTTTTAATGAATTGGGCTTATTAGCACAAAAGTACAATCCTCAAGCAATTTGTCTTCAAGAAACACATCTTAAAGACACAGATACGGTCTCGATGAGACCATTCACCATCTACAATTCCATCCCTCCCCCTGCTTATAGGGCGAAAGGAGGTGCATCAATTTTGGTGCGTGATGGAATTATTCACAGAGAAATTTCAATTACAACTCCCTTACAAGCAGTTGCTGTCAGTTTATCATTATTCAAAACTGTAACCCTCTGTTCTTTATACATTCCACCATCTCAAGATCTTATTATCAAAGATCTTGACCAACTAATAAGTCAACTACCTAAGCCCTTCATTATTCTTGGTGACTTTAATAGTCATAATCCCCTCTGGGGTGGGAACTCCTTTGATTCCAGCGGGAAAAAACTTGAAAGTTTTCTTGTACAAAATGATTTATGTCTTTTTAATGATGGTTCAAATACCTATTTGCACCCTGCTACAGGTTCATACTCAGCAATAGATTTAACAGTTACTGATCCATCGCTCTTGGATGACTTCTCATGGTCTGTCCATGAGGACACATGTGGAAGTGATCACTTCCCCATTGTATTAGAACACTCTTCACCCGCCCCTGAGGGTCACAACCCTCGTTGAAAATTTACTAAAGCTGACTGGGGCAGAATATGCCATCAATCGAACTACAATTACAACTTTGTCTCAATAAAATTCATAAATGGTCGTTGGAAAATGGCTTTAAATTTTCAAAAGCTAAAACATCTTGTGTCCATTTCTGCAATATGCGAAAATTGCACAAAGATCCAGAACTTTTTCTAGATAAAACTCCAATTAAGGTCGTTCCAGAGGCCAAATTTCTTGGCATCCTCTTTGACAATAAACTCTCTTTTATCCCACATATAAAAGCACTTAAAGCTAAATGTTTAAAAGCATTAGACCTTTTAAAGGTCGTCTCAAATGCTAAATGGGGTGGAGATGAAGAAACCCTTCTACATCTCTATCGATCACTCATCCGCTCAAAACTGGACTATGGATCAATAATCTATGGATCTGCCCGGCCCTCATATATCAAAATGTTAGATACAATCCACCACCAGGGTCTCAGACTTTGTCTTTGGGTCTTCAGAACATCCCCCGTTGAAAGCCTTTACGTCGAAGCTGATGAGCCATCTCTTGCAGATCGGCGCATTAAGTTAGCACTTCAATACGTAACTAAGCTCAAATCCAATCCTTCAAATCCAGCTTACAACTGCATATTCAATCCTGAGTATCAGCAGCTGTATTATTCAAAACCAAAAGCAATTTCACCTCTCGGTATCCGTATTCAACAACATGTTGAAGAGTCGGATATCGACCTCTCAACTATTGCAGAACACGGCTTGCTAACCACTCCACCGTGGCAGTTGGTCAAGCCCCGTGTTGATCTCAGCTTAACCGCTCATAAAAAATCTGACACCAATCAGTTAATATTCCAGCAGGCTTTCAACGAACTCAGAGATTTTTATTCTGACTACTAACCAGTTTATACTGATGGTTCTAAGGATGGCATGCAGCAGCAACTGTTACACCTTCAACAACCTATGCTTCAAGACTACATGATGGAAGCAGCATCTTCAATGCAGAAGCAAAGGCCATCCTCAAGGCCATTCAGCATATAAAAAATTCATCTCCTAACAACTACATAATATTTTCAGACTCTCTATCTTGCTTACAAGCAATCAAAAATTGTAAAAGTGATCACCCCATTATTAGGGATATTTTAACTGTTCACAATACATTTCTCGAATGCGACATCGTTTTTTGCTGGCTTCCTAGCCATATGGGTATAAGAGGCAACAATAAAGCTGATTCAGCAGCTAAGTCAGCTCTCAACCTCAAACATGTATCTCAAACTAAAGTTCCATATACAGATTCCAAACCTGCTATCAAATCTTACATCAAACAGCGTTGGCGGTCCCAATGGGACCAACAACAACACAATAAACTTCATGCAATACAACCTCATTTAGGTTATAAATCTCTATCTTCTTTTACCCGTCAGTTGGAAGCATGTGTTTTGCGACGATGTCGCATTGGACACAACCATCTCACTCATTCATATCTCTTAAAGGGGGAAGACCCTCCTGTGTGTATTCCCTGTCAGTGTCCCCTCACAGTTAAGCACATCCTGTGCGAATGCTGGGACACTGCACAAGTAAGGGAAACTTTTTACCCAAATGTTTCAATTTCACAACTTTTTAATCAAATCGGTGAACACCGTATTTTATCCTATCTAAAGGAAATCAATCTATTTGATAAGTTGTAAAATTGTATATATAGTATATCAGCTTTTAACCAACTCTGTGATATTTTGCTGATGTTTTTACAGCCTTCGTGCTGTATCATGTTTTTGCTTTTGCAATCAATTTCATTTCATTAAATTTCACGCCGCTAATGGCTGAAATATTGCCCAAGCGGCGTTAAACAATAACTCACTCACTCATTTATGAAGTGGAGTGCTTTCAGCAGACGTTTGCTTACAGTGCTGCAGTACTGGACCAAGCCATAAGACACTCGTTGAAGGGAGAAGCTGCTTGCGTAGCTATGCGACTAGGACCCAAGGCAACAGTTCAGGAACTTCTGAAGAAGCTGAGGAGCATCTATGGAACTGTACAGCGGAAGCAAGCCCTCCTGGCTCAGTTTTATAGTGCTTCACAAGTAGAGAATGAAGACGTTGCGTCTTGGGGATGTCGTTTGGAGCACCTCCTATCCAAGGTCACGGAGCACCATCACATTCCACTATTGGAGCAGGACGAGATGCTGCGGAATATGGTTTGGACTGGCCTACGAAGCTCTCTGAAGACGATATCAAACTACAAGTTTGACTCCATCTCATCCTTCGACGAGCTACGCATTGCACTCACTTGATCATTACACCTGTCAGCGTATTCACATTTCACCTAGACTCATTTGTGTCTTATTGCTGTAAAAGATGAAAAAAGAATATACATGTATTGGAAGCATGTGTTCAATTACCGTTCAGTAACATTCTTTCACTGATTTTTAAAAACAAAATAGAGAAACTTAAATAAAGTGGCAAGCGGCAATAACAGGATTTAGAACTGTAACTGAACATGCACATTAGAAAAAAACATGCATCTTATATCTCTACATGTAAGGACAGTAAGTATAAAGTTAAAGCTGTTTAATACTTCTATTTTTTTTCTTATAATACAGTTTCAGAATGGTTTGAATATAAAATAATAGGACAATAATAATAAATAACGTGAAACTTGAAATATGTTATGTTACCAAACAGTTTCTGAATTATCAAAGTTACCCTTTTGATAAGGCAGGAAATTGAAATTTTTAATTCGATTGTTAACGATTGAAGTAGGATAATATGCATTTATATTTTATTTTCAATATGGTATGTAAAGTCGACTTACTGACTAAAAGGGGATACAATATATTCAGAATAAGTAACAATTTATAGGTAGAATAGCCAAATACTTTTATACCGAAGCCGTCTTCAACGGGGCAGAAGCAAATTATTTTAATGTCATTATTAACCATTTAACATTAAACATTTACTTATGCCAAATGTACTATCTTAAGAGGTCAAACATCTCGTTACTCAACCCGATCCTCTGTAGTCTAGTCGAAGAAATGATCAAGAATCAAGCAAAAGCCACTAGCAACAATTTTTCTTTTAACACGTTCTAATCTTTCAGGGAAGGTAATGGATTCGCATAGTTAAACTACACATGCAAAGATAGTGCTGCTTTTGACTGAAAAGCTTGTTCGTGAAATTTGTCAACTTTATTTTCCTTCACCATAAGTACAATGAAACTTATCGCCTTCAATTAGAATCAGGAATTTCAAGGATTATTACACCTTTTGCGCAAGAGATAAAATTAATATGTAGGGTCCTACTTGTACTAAACCCTCTCGTACCTTAGTCCTTTTTTTGCCCCTCCCCTCTCTCTCTCTCTCTCTCTCTCTCTCTCTCTCTCTCTCTCTCTCTCTCTCTATCTCTCTCTCTCTCTGAAAGTCGTTGCTACACCCCTGATAAACCTTTACTCATTCGGAACTGGAAATAGGTTCTCTCTGTCTCTGTTGAAAAATGAGACCGGCTTTTCTCATTTTGACAGTTTGGAAACGTATTGTTCCTTAAGATGGTTTGACCGATTTAAGAATTCTTCAGTCTAGGGAAATTTTACGAATTTTTGTGAATCCAGGCTTTGGCTGCATGCAGCCGTTTAACTGATATTCTGAACTTATTCAACATCTACCAAAGCAGTAAACACATTATCCTGTGTAGGAGAAAGTACGTTCGGAAATAATATTTTAAGGGGATACAGTTACAAGAAGGCTTATTTGAGTATGACATTGCGAATTGTGACCTTTCAATTCAACGTAGCCCATCAGGATACGTTTTCATTGTTGCTATCATCTAAAAAGTACTAGATGTTGTGACATTAATGAGCAAATTTTTGCTTATTTTTATTGAATCATGTTTACAACAGTACAGCCGCATGAATTCGGTATTTCAATTGAAGGAAACAACAACAAAAAAATCTGAAAAAGATCAGATAAATAATAAAAATTGAGCCAGTGTACTTCTAATTGAGATCGTCTCAAAATCTGAAATCTGTAGTAAATTTGTTCAGTGAGCAAAAAGTTTTGATTGCAGGAATGAATATAAATGATATATTTAATATGTGTTCAACTTATTTTAGTTACAATTACGATATGGAAAGATTTTCAAATAATAAAGTTCTTAAATTAATCTAGTGTTTTACAGTGGAGGACAAGTCTAATTCTTCGCCCAAATCATTAAGGTGTATTTTTACTGATGTGTATTCCAACGCCACCAAAGGGTTAGATACCGGTGGTTAGTCAATACAGAGTGCCATGTATATAAGGAATACCTATACCAGTAAATATTTTACGTGTGTATGTGTCGTCAATTTAAACCGATGACTTCAAGTAGTCCCGCGCAATTATACTCTTTTTGTTAGTTCCCCGCCAATAAGCATTTTGGAGTCATAAAACACCTTTATACGATCTCAAGCAATAGAGCGGAGCTCAACGATCCGCGACAAGAGAGACTGGGTGGGGGTTGGGGAGGGGAGTTAACTAATTTCGTTTAATATCCAAATGAATGTAACATTTCCATTCATCAATTGATATTGTAATAGTAGTAAATGAAGCCCATACACGTGAAAGATACTGTTACTGTTTTTTCTTTGAAATAATAATGCAGATCAATGACAAAATCTATAATAAAGTTTTGTAGACCTACAAATTTCAAAATGATGTTGTGGATATGCATACAAATTACCTTTAAAAAACCTGTCATCCAGAAATCAAAGGAAAAAAATTAAAGAAGCCTTCTTTATTCTAGAAAATGTTGTCAAATCTAGTTGCCATAACAATTATAAAGAACCATAATTATAGTCATCTCATAAATCTTTTTCTCAGGGTGTAAGCATACAGATTTCAATATAGTAAATGAAGAAAACGAGTTTCTTAAGTATGATGCACTACAGAAATGACTTGGTTTCCTGAATCCTGGAAACCACAAGTAAAGTGGCTAATTGGGGTATCCAGTTGGTATCCATTCACTGAAACTAAGTAACTTGGTTTCCAGCTACAATCCATTTTGGATTCTTTGATTTGTATATATCCATATATGGAAACCAACATGAAACTGTGGTCATAAATATCCAATTCGTTTCCATTTCTGGAAAGCGAAAATGATGATTTCATTGAATGGAAACTAACATGAAACCATAACGTTAAGTTTCATGTTGGTTTCCAATCTTGTTTTGATCTAAATGAATAGATTGACAAATTATTTAGCTTTATCATAAGCATTTTTGTTTGAGTAGTCTGGTATCCATCCACTGAAACTGAGTAACTTGGTTTCCTACTGGAATCCATTTGGTATTCAGGTTTTATATATTTCCGGAATGGAAACCAACTAGATACAATGGTTGCGCGTATCTATACTATTACTGTGTGGCTGTAAGATTAACCCTTACAAAACATCTACAAAGTAGATGATACAACACTTCTGCTACATCGTGACAATGTTTAAACTTTGAGTCAAATCCTGTTTAAAGAGCAAAACAGTTTTCCATCATCTTATGATCGTTAACAAATTATTAACATCAACGGACAAGATTTGATAGGCAAGTTTACATAAGAACACTCATTTCATCGATATGTTGAATTTAATAGAATAGTTGTTTTCCTTTACTGTGTTATGAATCAATGGCATCGTCGTAATAAGAAATTTAAATTTCATATTCAGTCACAAAAGTATTGAAGTGAATGTTGATGACATGAACAGTAATTGGCTATATTAAAGGAGATGGGCTGAGCCTATAATTTATTGATGGACGAAAGAAATGTGAAGTGAAAAAATATCAACTGTCCACCACGGTAAATAGTCTTGAATGTTGATTGTTACCTTGATAGCTAAATCCCTTTATCGGTCAATAAGTTGTAAACAGATTTGGTTGCTTGTTTAGTAAAGGACACCAGTTATATTACTCAGCATAGAGAAATATAATCGCTGTGATCAGCTTGCAAACAAATGATTAGATATGGACTGTTGAAAACGCCTGAAATAGTAACAAATTCAGCTTTTGAGTTAGCGTTAATCTCTGAACTCATAATTAAGGAAGAAATAATGTTTCTTAAGGCACCCCTGAAAATGAACCGATTTCTTAAGCACGGTTGCATTAAATATTTCCGGTCTTCTAAAATTGGCTTTGAAACCTGAATGCGTACATATTTGCCGAATAATATCTTTGATAGGTTACATTGGTCGTTAGAAATATAGAAAGATAGGTATTATTGGCTTGCGCTATAACTTTTAAGTTTCCCTAATAGATATTTTATTCTAAAGTGTAAACACGGATTGTGTCGGATTCTATATCACAAGATTCAGAGCTGATGGCCTCTTTATTTCTTTTGAATCATCAGATAACTTTTTCAAACCTCTGCGTATTTCATTTGTAAATATAAAAAATATTAACTAAACATGACAAATAATTTTTGTAAAGAATTAACTTAAGGAAAGTAACAATTTAAAAATTAATTGCTCTACCTTGGCTTCATATTTGCAGCAGTATCCATTTAAATAGAAACAAAAATAAAATTATGAATATCTTGTTTTTGATACATCATTTCCTTATTTCATTCAAAAAGATGTTCATGGAATACTATATTACTTTCTGAAAAACCTAAGAAGAATACGTTTTACCACAACCATTTGACAAATACTCATCGGTTAGTAAATCATCACCTTCATCGTATCTCTACAACATTAAATACATTTCGCTTCACTCCTAAAGAGGCTAGACAAAATCTGCCAATCAGAACCTCTGCAATTGAACTGGCTGATTGCATAACACTTCCTGCTTGACACCTGGCCTTACTGGACACAGGTCAGTTACTAATGAAGGAGACAAACATGGCCGCCATAAACGACTGTAGATGATTTTCCAGCTGAGTAATAAGTTCGTAGGCAGTTCAACAGTAAAGGATACCAAAGTAAGTACCCCTTAACTGCATAAAACTCATTTACATTGCTCTTATAAACTATTTTTTAAACTTCCGTGAGAGAGCTGAATAAAATCATTTTTAAATGTTGGCTTCACACTCAGTCGAAATGAGTGTTTTTAACTGACAAGCTTTATGGATTGGTGTGTTTATAAGAATTTTAAATTTTCATTGCCATCAGGTTTGTATGTATTATGTTGACCAGTATATAGATGAGTCACTTAGTTCCCTTTATTTAACAATTTTCAGCCGAAGATACGATATTGTTTACACAAGGGTGCACTGAACCATGGCAGCCGTGAGCTTAGACAAAGGAAGTGGATTATGCAACAGGTAACATCACAGTCCGCATGCTGACCTAATTCTTGAATAATCAAGCAGTGTATTTCTGAACTGTTTAGATTGGAAAATTCAATAGGTAATGCAGCCAAGGCAATTGGTGGTCTAAATTGATTGAATTTTTTAATCTACTGTAACTGCATGTGTTTTGATATGGGAGTACTTTCATATTTCTGTCAATTTCTACTATATCTATTTGTTTTCATTGAAAGTATGTAGGTTTTCTGTCTAATAGTAGACTTTCAACAAGATGGGAAAAGAAACAGTTGTTTTACCATGATTCAACTAAACTTTCGAGTTCAACTTAATGTTTGTGTTTTCTTTAAATTCTATTTAATTTGCAAGTCTCAAACTTAATGGTTTTCCTTTACTCAACTTATAATAATATTGTAAAATGAGATATTTTTAAAGTGTAACTTATGCAACAGGAAATTATTTTCTTAGATGAAAATGAAACAATTGGTTTTTAAAACTCTGCTTGACTTATGTCAACTATTAGAAGATTAACTATGTTGCTGATGTTAATTTCAGTGTGAACCATCAACATACACACAGTGCCTCACAGTAATGTTTATTCAATGTGAGTTGCTCTCTATTTACCAATCAGTATTACTATTGTAAGTTTTACTGATATTACTCTATTCACTGGGTTGCAAGTTGGGCAATTGATTCAGATTCTTTATTACCTTTATCTGTACAGATAATTGGTACATAATGAAAAACGTTATTGGTACAGGTTGTGGATGTTGAACATGGTGACAATAAAATAAGAGTATTAAGGAGGATGTACAATTACAATTTTATCATTAATTACTTATCAAATTATTTCTCAATAAACTAGCCTTATATAAATATTTACCCAAGTTGCACAATATCTTGACATTATTACAACTAAAAAGTTGAATAAACTTTATTACTGATGGACATTTGTAATAATAAGCACTACAGAAATGACTTGGTTTCCTGAATCCTGGAAACCACAAGTAAAGTGGGTAATTGGGGTATCCAGTTGGTATCCATTCACTGAAACTAAGTAACTTGGTTTCCAGCTACAATCCATTTTGGATTCTTTGATTTGTATATATCCATATCCTTTTTAATATTATGGTAGACGACCTCTTCGAGGGAATCTCCAGTAAAGTAAATACTTCCAAATTTGCAGACGACGGTGCCCTCTGGGTTCGTTGTAATAACCTTAAAACTTCTACAAAACTACTCCAGTCCGCATTAAATAAGGTCGACCAATGGGGATTTAAACTAAACGCGGGAAAAAAACACTGGAGTAATATTCTAACATAAAAAAATGCGCCCTATTTCCCCAAACTTATATCTTAAAAATAACCAAATGAATTTCCTAAAACAAACCAAATTTCTAGGGCTAATCTTTGACGAACATCTCTCATGGGATGCCCACGTCAAAGATCTAATCACTAGGTGCACAAAGGACCTTAATGTCCTGCGTGCCACCTTCGGCACAAGCTGGGGTGCAAATAAGCAAACCCTAATCAACCCATATATATCACTTATTAGGTCCAAATTGGACTACGGCGACACATTTATAATACTCTCAACACCAAACTTACTGCTAAGCTTAATTCTATACTATACAATACCATCACTTAAACTAGCAACACGCACACAACACAGGACCTCCCTAGAAGCACTTCAAGCCCTAACTGGTGAAATACCCCTCAAACTCAGAAGGGACCAACTCACCTTAAACTTCTGGGCTGCTTCTTCGGAGTATACACTAATTTCCAATCTCCTAAACTCTAAACTATCTTAACGCAAAACGGCATACGCAAACAAATACCCTCTCACATCTCCAATATCTCTACGCATCATAAACCTCATCAACCAAGCAAACCTCAACCACATCTCACTCCCACAAAACAACATCCTACAATACTTCACACCGCAACTCCCCCCAACCCGCATTAACCTGCATCTCACCAAAATCACAAGCAAACACAACCCACTACACGCTAAATCAACTACACTTCAATACATACAAGACAACTGGCACGATTGGTGCCACATATACACCGACGGATCCAAGGATCCTGAGGCACGCACCACAGCCTTCGGCTACCACATACAGAACACACACCACACACCCACATCACACAAGCTGCCTAATGACCAATCCGTCTTCGCGGCGGAACTTATGGCTATTTTGGCAGCTCTTCAAAATCCAATAATACTCAACCATCCTAAAATTTTAATCCTGTCAGACTCACTGAGTGGGCTGGAAGCAATTAAATCTAAATCTACCAAAAACCGTGCTGGCATAATATCTCAAATACTACACACTATTCAACTACTTAACCATCAGGGTAAAACCATAAAACTCCTCTGGGTTCCTGCTCACGTCGGCGTTTTCGGCAACGAAATAGCCGACAGAGCAGCAAAAGAGGGCCTAAAACTAAATACCATTACACATCCACTCACACACTCTAAACAAGAGGTTAAACGCCTCGCTAAACTACACATCAGGGCCGTATGGCATAAACAATACACTAATTCTACTATTGCAAAACACACCAAAACCCTTCTCCCCAAACCACTCACTAAATTCAAAACATACAGCAAAAACACAAACATAGATAGGGCAATCACTAAACTACAAACAGGACACATACAACTAAACGCAAAAACACAACAGACCAGACACAAGCATTCCACATGTCCACACTGCAAACAAACAGAAACAATCACCCATCTACTCACACAATGTGCACACTACAATACACACCACAAAACCCTAAACACCACTCTCTCACAACACAACATCAACCAACACAACATAAAACACATCCTAAACCCACACAACAAACCACAAATATTCCATGCTCTAGGCAAATACATCAAAGATACGGGCCTTGTGGCTCGTATCTATTTACTTCACAATCATATACCATAAATTAACCCCCCAACCTCCGCCCCCCTTTCTTCTCCCCCTCTCTACTAAATATATCATTCAAAATTTCAAAATTACCCCTTTTGGCACTTGGCTCAAAATTTACCACTTTTTAAACAATTTAGGAACTTGACAAAAGGTCCTAACGGACACAAGTGCGAAATCAGCTGTGCTGGAAGCGCTTGTAAAATCTCCAACCTCATCATCATCATCATCATTTATTTGTTTAACAGGTAAGTCATTTACCAGCTTTTATGAAACGATTTATTAATAGAATTTTTAACTCGAATATCTATTAGTTTGATCTCAAGCTCTGTCAATATTCCTCCTATTTTGGGTAATAAGAGATATTATCAAACTATATATGTACACCTAGTATTGTTTAAACATTGTTAATAACATGTTTGTTAGCTATAACAATATCCCGATAAGCGTTTTCACTCTGTTTATATCGATTCAGGTTTTATGGTTGTATAACACATTCAAAAAATGCAGAAAACAAAGATTATTAAACATTGTATTTTTTTGGCAAAATGCGGTAAGACTTTGTTCGATTATTTCTCAAATGGACGTTTAAATCAGTTTTGTTTACAATGCATTCTATGTTCAATGGCTCGTAGACGATGAGAGATAAATGCTAGCCAATAGGTCAAGTAAATGATTATAAAGTTGAATTGTCTATGCAGGTACGAAATGTATATACCTAAATCATATAAAAACACGTTTTATTATCAAAATTGATATATGAATAAGAATATTTTTCGCATGATTTAATAACCTCCGTCCGATCCTAAGATGGGACGTCCCAACTTAGGATTCCAAGTTGGGAACGCGTCCCATATTAACACTGGAGTAACGAGCGTTCATTCCAAAAGCTTAAAGGCGTCCTTTCCAAGAGGAAAGCGGCACCATTCCAAACTTTCCATAGAAGGAAGGAGGCACCCTTCCACACCTTTCCAAAGGCTTAAAGAACGCCCTTTCCAAAGCCACTTTGGAAAGAACGCACGGCAAGGGGATCTTTCCACAGCCTTTTAAACTTATTAGCACCTTACCTGTCTGACCAAGAGTTATGTCCCTTTATTCTGTTTGTCAAATTCGTCATGTTATGAATATCTTTCTTTTGAAGTTTTTGATTAAGTTAACATATAGTTATTTTTACATTTTGAAAACCTTTATTTTGTTTGAAAGATTGATTTTTTAAGACATAATTCAATTTACCTTTGAAAAGAATAAAAAAACGTTTTTCATCGCAATTTGTTAACAAATGAAGACTTTGATTTTAAATTGATAAATCAAATCCTGCATATTATTGCAGGAATTAAATAAATCATTTTACTATTTAAGGATTGACTTAAACACATGAAATGAATAAGAGATATAGAGTTTGGAAATTGCATCATTTAAAATAAAAGGATATTTAGAAAATTGTATGCATTTTCATCATGAAAAATGTTAAGAAACAATTTTTTGCAATGATTATCATTTGTTCGCAATAATTTGTTTGATTTCAAAGGTAAATGGCGACCTTTTTGAAAGTGAAGTTTGAAAGATTATCAATGACAAAGTACATACCCGTAAAAAGTAATCGATGAATTGTTTGCAACTTGATCAACTTCCTGAATAATCCTATTAAATTTGGGTACCTTTCCAAATGATCTACTTTTTTCAAGTGACTGTAAGCTTCGATAGCATTGCAGAAGATTTTCTTCTCATTGGTTGAACGTATATTCTACACATTCATTGGTTTATAATGTTTGTCGTTGTTAAGATGTACTTATTAGCTGTGTAATGCCAAGAGTTATGTCAGTATGAACGGATGTTGACATAAGCCGCCATTTACCAAAGGGTCCAAAGCACAGGCGTGGAAATTAAATAAGTGCAATTAGAGACAATTAATTTAACAATGAAATTTGACAGGAAATAGATTACATAATAGGCACCTGTTAATTATGACAACATTAGGTCCCAGCTATGGACAGTACGCATTGAATCTTATCAGTGTCTTGTGATGTGCAATTGAGTCGCCACATTCTAAACTCAGCATGGAGTACATAATTTGACAAAACCAGCTTCACAAAGAGAGTGCTTGGACGTCGAGCTGACCAGACGTGTTTCACGGAGCTCTCGCGCTTGGCTTGTGTAACGATGAGCACATACTAGAACGGAGTAGTATGACATGAAGCCGAGTCAAAAGAAGAAAGAGAGACAAGCAAAAAGAAAGAAAACGTCAGATAGCTCGCCGACAGATATCAAATCGACGAAAAAGAGGTGTGATTTAGACAACAAAGATATATCACTAGAAACATTGAAGGTAATGGCGTTCTATCAAGGTTACCCACAGCAGACTGTGAACCCGAATCTAGGGCTGTATGGTCATATGCCGCAGTCACCGCAGATAGCTACGCCAGTCAACATCAACCCGGCCTGCAGTCCGACGTCAGATGTCATGCCGAAGTGGGTAGAAGGGCTATTTTCACGTTTTGAAAGCTTGGAAAAGCATCTGAAGAAACTGGACAAGATTGAATCTACAATGGATAAACTATCCGGTAGAGTGCAGTCCATGGAGACTGGCATATCTATCCTGCAGACAACAACACAGAGCTTGGAGGCAAGTGCACAGTTTAGAGATAAACAGCAGGATGAATTGAAGAAAAATATCAAGGTTTTATCGAAGGACATCACAAGTATGAAACAACAACTATCATCAGCAGGGACAAGTGCGGGTACAACATCTCAATCAGAAGAGGTGAGAGATCTTAAAGAAAGGTTACTGGAAGTACAGTCCCGATCCATGAGGGATAACCTCGTCTTCACTGGCCTGGAGGAAGCGGACGGAGAAGATACCGAAGACCTTATTAAAGGATTCGTAAAATCACACCTTAAAATAGAGAAAGAGATCAAGTTCGAGAGAGTACATCGTATAGGAAAGAAGTTTCCCGATAGGCGCCACCCGAGACCGATTGTAGCTAAATTCTCGGAGTACAAGGACAGAGAGAACGTCAGAAAAGCAGCTTTTACCAACCTCAGAAAAACCAAGTTCTACATTAATGAACAATTCCCTAAAGAAATTGAAGATCGTCGAAAAGTGTTATATCCAGTGAGACGCGAAGCAGCAAAGGCGGGAGATAAGGTGAGACTAGTGGTAGATAAACTGTATATCTGTGACACACTCTACCAGAGCGGTAAGCCAGTGCCTGTCTCCAACAGCAGTATCCTGAGAAGAGAGCACACCACTGAAGAGCTGAGGACATCCCCGACGCCAGCGACACCAATGAACACATAGGGACACACGGAGCGTACGTCTACTCCTTTACATGTAAGTCAGGAATATCGCCAGTTGAGTCTCCTGTCACTTAATGTGTGTGGATTGCAGTCCCGGCTTCAAAACCCCGACTTCCTAGATGAAATTTCAAAATACGATGGGCTCTGCTTCACAGAGACTAAAACGTGTGATTTAGATGTTATACACATTCCTGGTTACGTTGTACATATGAATAATAGAATTAACAAACTTAACGTGAGATTATCTGGAGGAATCATTATAGCTTACAAAGAAATACTTAGCCCATACATAAATGTTTTAAAAAGAACCCAAGATATAGTGTTGTGGTGTGAACTGTCACAAGACCTTTTTAAACTGAAAAATAACGTGTTTCTTGTTTGTGTGTACATACCACCCGAGAGCAGCAGATACTCGTCCACAGAACACTTTAGACAACTTGAAGATGACATCCTCAACTACTCTAACTATTCACAGCATATATGTCTCACGGGGGATTTCAACGCTAGGACAAAATCCCTCTCTGACTATGTTATAATAGATGACTTTCTAGCGGAAAATGATCATATTGACACTGATTGTGTGTACTCAAATGTGACGATGTTAGAGAGGCTCGGTATACAAGTTCACCGCTCATCAATGGACAAATCTGTGAACAACTACGGTAACAAACTGATCAGCTTATGTAAGAATACCGGTCTGTACATTGCCAACGGAAGATTGGACTGTGATCAAAATATCGGCAAAATGACTTGTAGAGATGCAAGTGTTGTCGATTACTGTTTAGCGTCGGTGGACGTATTTCAGTTGCTTAAGACTTTCGATATAAAAGACTTTGACCCTATTCTTTCGGATGTTCATTGCGGCATATCGTTTTCTCTTGTCTCGGACAAATCACTAATAAACGAGCCAACGAGTGATGATGTTAGTGACGGACAATGCAGATCAAACATCACAGTCAACAAGTACGACCATACATTGTCAGAGACTTTTGCACAAAATATTGATGTTACTCATATTGACGATATTTGTAGAAAAATTGAAAATGTATCCCCAGAAAATATATATTGTTCGGTTAACACTATTTGTGATAATATCGCAGATATTTTACAAAATGCAGCAGCATCTACTTTTGGTGTAAAACGAAATTCCAAAAAGCCTCGAAGTAAACGTAAATACAACAAACCTTGGTTTAATGCTAAGTGTAAAACTATGCGAAAACAATATCACAAATGTAAACGTTTTTATAGACGTAATAAATCAATACATGGTAAATCAGCGTTCTTAAACGCTAGTAAAAATTACAGTAAAACCTTAAAATCAACTTTTTCGAATTTCAAAAGGGACTGTGCAGATAAATTACGCTTTACTAAGGATAAGGATTCTAAATCTTTTTGGAATATCTTGAAATCTTTTGATGCAAAACAAGAGTCACAGTCAGAAATTGGCATTAACTCATTTTATAATTTCTTTAAAAATTTAAATGCTGCTGAAGGTGAGGATAACGTTGATGAAGTCAACGATATTGGTGGTGATAATTTTGCAAATGCTTATAATGTTGATGATAATGTAAATACTCATGATGTTAATGATAGTTTCCATTATGCTTGTTTTGTAAATAGTTATATATTGGATGCTCCTTTTACTGATAAAGAAATACTTGAATCTGTCCAACATTTAAAGAGTAATAAGGCTTGTGGTTTAGACAATGTATATAACGAATATATCACGGGCTCGATAAATTTATTGCTTCCAGTTTATGTAAAGCTATTCAATATCATTCTAGAGTATGGCGTAATGCCCGAATCTTGGCTTGCTGGTATGATAAGACCTATTTATAAGAATAAAGGGGATAAAGCCGACCCAAGTAATTACAGGGGTATCTCTATTTTAAGCTGTCTTGGCAAGCTGTTCACTTCTGTGTTAAGTAAGAGGCTACAAGCTTATTCTGATAAGGTTAGCTTACTAAGTGAAGCGCAAGCGGGCTTTAGGAAGGGCTACTCAACTATAGACAATATGTACGTGTTAAAATCAATTATAGATATTTACCTTAGCCAAAATAAGAAATTGTACTGTTGTTTCGTTGACTTTAGTAAAGCCTTTGATACTGTGTGGCGCTCTGGTCTTTGGAGCAAGATGATTAAATATAATATTTCCGGGAAATGTTTCCACATTATACGCAACATGTATAAATGTATTAAATCTTGTGTGTCATTCAACGGTAACACCAGTGACTATTTTCATTGTTATGCAGGTGTTAGACAAGGGGAAAATCTTTCCCCGTTCCTCTTTGCACTGTATCTAAACGATTTAGAAGAGTATTTATTATTTAAAAAGATCAATGGCCTCGAGAATCTTAATAGTAATATTACACACCATCTTGGCATTTATCTTAAACTTTTGCTGTTACTGTATGCAGACGATATAGTCCTATTCGCAGAGACTCACTCTGATCTGAGTAAAACATTAACTTTGTTTGATGAATATTGTAAGAGATGGAAATTAACTGTAAATGTTTCAAAAACAAAGATATTAATTTTTGGTAAGAGGTTGGATAAAAATAATCATGTTTTCACGCTACAACAGCAAACTATTGAACAAGTTTCTGAATATGTATATCTGGGTGTCTTATTTACTCGCACTGGTCGATTTTTTAAAGCTCAAAAGAGAACTGTTGAGCAAGCTTCACGGGCAATGTACGCTGTTTTTAGAAAACTGCGCCTGTTAGATATTCCAGTTGATTGTCAACTTAAACTGTTTGATAACCTTGTACAACCAATCTTGTTATACGGAGCCGAAGTTTGGGGTTTCGAGAAAAGTATTCCTTTAGAAAGGGTACATTTGAAATTTTGTAAATATATTTTAAAAGTTAAACAGTCAACCCCAGACTACATGGTATATGGGGAACTAGGAAGGTACCCACTTGATGTACTCATTAAGACTAGAATTATTTCATATTGGTGCAAGTTAATCTCATCAACTGGTAAATTGTCGAGTATTTTATATAGAATCATGTATATAATGAAATATAATGACCCAAACGTATATTTACCACTTATCAATGTTGTTAAAACAACTTTGGAAGGTACTGGCTTAAGTTATGTGTGGCTATCCCAAAATTTTGCAAATAGAAATTGGCTTAAATGTAACGTTAAATCTATTTTATGTAACCAATTTTTTCAACACTGGAGCGAATGTAAATCAAAATCTTCAAAAGGTCAATATTATAATGAATTTAAGTTATCCCCATACCTTGAAAGCTATTTATTACACTTCCCATTAAATGTTCGAATTTGGCTAACTAAAATCAGAACTTGTAACCACCGACTTCCAATAGAAACGGGCAGATGGTATAACGTTGTTAGAGAAGAAAGATTGTGTACATTTTGTAAGAATTCGATTGGAGATGAGGCTCATCTCGTGTTGTACTGTCCATCACTAAATAACATTAGATAATCATTTCTTCCTCACTATTATTGTAACAACCCATCTTTAGACAAATTTATATCTCTAATGTCTTGTAAGCACAAAGCATTACAACTGAAATTATGTAACTACGTAAAAACCTGTCTACGTATGCTCCCGTAACTCATACTGTACATTTGTATTTTCTCTATGTCACATTTTGTGATCTTCTTGAGAATAAACCATTCATTCATTCATTCATAAATAAATATCAAACTACAAAAGTTCTACAGTGTGGTGTAATTTCCTTTTTTATTTGTTTTTTTTTAATATCAAACTTCATAGGTTCAAAAATCAATTGGATTAGGTAAAAACTATTATGCATACAACAATGTATGATCATATAACGAATATTTGTACTTAAATGTATGACTACATTCATGTATGTTGATGATTGTTCGATATGTATTTCGAAAAGATATATATGTCTCATAATTCAGGAAAGTAAATTCAACAACAGCTAGTTCGCCGATCCGTTCACTGTCCAAATTAATGAAACATTAAGATATGTGTATGTAAATTGCAACTTACAATGTCATGTATAATTATGGCAAAACTTATGATATCAACAACAAAGGGTTGATCTAATATTCATTGTTCATGAGCTTAACAAAATAAAAAACATTTTAAAAATAGAATTTAGAAACATACAATCTAATGTTATCGTTTGATAATAACAAGCAAAACAGAAATATCTTATAAAACAGATGCACAAAAATATATCATTGAATCTTACATATCCCCTTTTTCAAATAATGCACATTAGGCTTTCTGTGAGAATAATCGCTCATCATAAACAATATACATCTTGTTAATTTGTCTAGCCGACAATCAAGGTTGCCTCTTTGATCTCAAAGTGGTAATTAACTGGAGGCGTTTAGTGTGGAGACTGGACCAGAAGGGGGAGGGGGCGTTTGGAAGGAGCGTATGACAGGATTGCTTTCATTGCTATTTGGCGGTCTATGCTATAGATTCCCGCTATGCCATTGCCGAGACCTGGACTAACGGATTATGAAGACAGACAGATTGTTTATTAAAGTCTCACCTCAACTTAAAAATACATACAATAGATAAAACAATAAAAGTTAAGCCACCACTTTAAGGGATTATGAGACACTAATGTCATTAAAATATTTACAAGAAGAAAAATAGTTGCTTAAAGTAAAGTTATGGTTATAACATTTATAAAAATAAATCTGGAATTATATAGATAAGATTGACGTTTAGAAATTGAGTTTCACTACGAAGTGAAATGTGAACTGTGAATATCATATCTAAAATATAGATTTAGCCAATGATCGAGTTTATGATTTATGATGACAATATTAGGCTATTCATTATTACATTAACAGAGTTTTTTCGGAGGTCACGTTTTAACATATCAAACCCAGGAACCACATACTTGAACCAAAACTCAAACGCCCACAAAAGAATTTTATAGAAAGCTAATTCGGCTCAAACATAGCTTAAAATATAGTTTTATGAACAATTCCTTTCTGTTGATAGGTTTGCTCATACATGAAACGGTATAAGATTGTTTTCTGATAATTCCTATATTGTATCAATTCTTTTTAAAGTTAATGAAATAAGGAAACAATCTAATTTCTGTGTCAAGATTAGAAACACCGCGTAAAGTAAAATTATCAAAATATCAATAATATCAAGTCTATTTTTGTAAAAGAACACTGAAACAGATGTATGAAAACAAATTATTAGTGGATATTTATTATCAACTGACCATACTATATACATACTGATCTTACACTATGTACACATATCCATTAAAATTGGTAAATATTGTAAATAAAAACTTCACCTTGCATTTTAACGTCTTCCATGGTGTGCTAACAGTGAAATGAATGGATGTTTAAGACAATCAACAACGGATTTCATATCATGTTATAAGATGTCTTACATTTCTTTACTTAATTCTCCATGCTCCAGATCTTGCCTCATATGTCTTTCTGTGAAAGTTGTCCTAGTCATTCAACAAACAGTTTCATACCATGTGATATTGTCGCATACAGTTTAAATTCAAGTTCTTGATTTTGTCAAATAATCAAGAGTCGCCTCAAGCTCGCTTGTAGTGAATTAAAAAAATATAATAGACATATATCAGACACGCCCAGAAGTTCTTGTGGACACGTAAATTGACAAAGTATGTTACATTATCTCTTAATTTGTCGAAGCTATAAAATTTATGAGCAAATATATTTCTATATTCATGGATATGAAGTAAAGAAAGTTCTATACGGTAGTGGCAATTTGAGCTACTTAAGAATAGAAACATCCTTAATTCCACACGACTTCATAACAAAAGTAAACGATTTTCGTGATTTCTTCAATTACTAAGTTTATTTTGAATTTAATTCACGTTTATAATCACGTGCCTTAAATAAGCCAATGATTAGGCATACCCAACAATTTTGAAAAATGTTCCCTATGCTTTGTTATTTATAGCATAAGTATGTTTTCACAAGGTTTTTATTTCTCTAATTCGTTGTTGTGTTTTGCATTCATTTTTTGTTAAATTTTGTATTGGAACGGCGTTAAAATAGGCCAAATGACTTGTTCGCCAGTCCAAATTTTGTATGAAATAAAAATATGGTTATTAAACAATGGCATACAATTAGATAATACGGCTTACCTTGCTAAGTAACTACACAGGTCTCTGTCAACTAAGAGAGAGGATGTTGCAAAATTTTACTGCATGGTAATTAACCGTTCGTTACCTAGTCTAGCCGACAATCAAGGATGTCTCTCTGATCTTAACATGACAATAAACTTGTTGGGCGTGTGTTAGGGGCAGGGAGAGAGTCAGCAAAAGAAGTGACACTAAACAGACGTGTTTGACAACAAAGATTAACGAGATCAAAATAAGAAGTGAATTAATTAATAGGGCATATCCCCCCCTACTAATAAACACGAGGACTGAATTTAACAATTGACTATATTCAACTGAAGGCAAGTTATAATTACCAATAGTATTGCTTTTAAAGCAAATCCTTTAGTCTAGAAAACCATGTTTTGGCGAAAACCACTACACAATATGAAATAATGAAGAGAGTCTTCATAATTATCGCCACAAGAACAAGCTGATATTGGAGATTCGTTCATTTTATATTCATTTAGGTCGCTGCATTCAAGTCGAAGACAGCAATATAGCAATATATTATTTGACAAATTCTGATTCATTTGCAATCAAGGTGGCTGTAAATATATCTCGTTATTGATAATCTATATTAGAATATCAGTGATCTATATTTGGTAGGCATTGATCTAACCAACATAGGTACTTTATATAACAAAATAACCTTGATTTAGACATTATTTATGTCAATCACTTACCTCAGAATGAAGATGGTCTGGCGTGTTCGGGCTAGTTCCCTTTTAACTTGCTATCCAACAAATTCATAAACACATTTCACTCTTGCTTCTAGAGCGGCAAAATGTACACGCCCCATTTAAGAATACATATTGTAATAGACTTCCCCTACTCTTTTCTGCAATGTTCTTCTGTAAATTATTGACAAAGGGACATTAACAAGCATTTAGTTAACAGTAATCCTATTTAAAACAACATAGAGATTGGCTTATTTATCTAGATCCAAGCTCACTGCTACTACGGGATTCTTCTAAAAGCTTTATTATCAAAACAGAAATAACAGATTACACTGCATACCTACCTTACATTAAATACATTTTTAAAACAACATCAAGATCCATCTAGATCCAAGCTCCCTGCTTTTGCAGGGTTCTTAATTTCAAACTTGTTTTTTTTATATTAATGGCTAATGAAGAGCGTATGACAAAAGTTTATCATATAAACTGTATATATATGAAAATAACAAAATTCCTCTTCCTCCTTCCTCTAAAACATAGGTCTCTATGTTGATTAATATGTTTTGACTTGATACCTCAAGCAAAATAGAAAAAACAGCATGTTGTTATAAGCTCATGGTAAAATTCAGATGATCACTAAATACTTTAATTTCAGAGGAAATCATATGAGATGTTTGTGCTGATCTTTTTTTTTATTACAGCCTGTCATATGTTTTGATTTTGTTACTATTACTTATTTATTAAGATGTATGTTCATCCTTTTCGTGCCTCTATTAAAAATGATTTTGAGTGGTCATTCTCTTTCTTCTATGTCATCAAGCATTCAATATTATTTTTTACAGTGAGTGACTTATTTTTCTCAGATCCGCATGGGCAAATTTAGGTTTTATTATTTATTTATTATCGTTACGTTGTTCTGATTTAAGAAAAATAATTTTTTTTACTAAAACAAAGAGTCCTCGTTAGCGTCAGATAATACCATTTCGCATCTCAGACCAATAAAACCTATCAGACTATTACCAGTTGTCAGCTTCAGGTAATGAGCAGGTGTCAACCGTGCTGTACAAACACATGCAGGTGGCTTGTAGACAAGTGACCATGTATCAGTCTGTTTTGTCAGGACGGTGTCTCTCGTGTCTTGAAACAACAGGATACACTGCTTTACAAGACTAAGGTCATGGTATTTCGGAAATCAAATGCTGTGAATAAGGAAACATTCATTTACAGGGGAGTGCAACTTGAGATCGTAAAAGAATTTAACTATCTGGGACTGCTGCTATCTTCGAACGGAAAGTTTAATAAAACAGTGAAAGCTCTAGCAGGAAAAGGATTAAAATCTGTAAACGCCCTCATTTCGGACATAAGGAAGCATCAGCTGGATGTAAAATCATCTATAGAACTTTTTGATACTTGTGTCAAACCAGTACTGCATTATGGGAGTGAAGTATGGGGATGGATGAATGCTGAATGTATTGAGAAGATACATAGGAAATTTCTGAAAATGCTATTAGGGGTGAAGGAAAGTACTGGAAATATACAACTCTACGGTGAGCTAGGAAGATTCCCTCTAATTATTGATAGACACATAGCTATGATCAAATATTGGCTGAAGCTGGCGACAAGTGAAAACTGTATCCTTAACAGCGCTTATCAAACATCGAAGAATCAACCCCTTAATTGGACGAAAGAGATTAAACGCATATTGGAATACAACGGTTTTGGATATATCTTCTCAGATCCATATTCTGTTAAAATATCTGAATTTATCCCACAGTTAAAACAAAGATTACAGGATAACTATATATCAGTATGGCATAGCCAATTAAGTCAATCACCATCACTCTACTTGTACAAGGAATATAAAACATCTCATAATTTGGAAAGTTATCTCATCAAAGTTGGAAATACTAAACACAGAAGAGCCCTTTGCAAACTCCGCCTGTCCGCGCACACGCTACATATCGAGACCGGAAGACACGGCAGCAACCGAGTGGAGCGGACCCAAAGAAAATGTTTAAAATGTAACAACGACGAAATAGAAGATGAATACCACTTCATTATAACATGTCCATTCTACAGTGACTTACGACCTAAATATCTAAAACAATACTATTTTAAAGCACCATCAGTGTATAAATTCCTACAATTGTCTTCTACTAATAATGTTAAAGAAATGAGAAACTTAGCAGCATATGTTTATGAAGCTTTTCAGCGAGGAAATTGTTAAATTTGTAAAACATCCTCGCTATCTAAAAAACATATGAATATGATATGTACATGGCCAGAGGCCATTTATTATGGCTTGAGTCAATAAAAGTTTCTGTCTGTCTGTCTGTCTGTCTGTCTTTATTGCATCCTGTTATCCAATGAAATCTGAGAGGTTAGATGAGAAATTATCAAACTAATTTTGCACCGGCTCTATTTTTCTCATCCGGTCGCCATTATTGTTTGAATGTGATAGCTGGATGTAGAGATTGTGTCGTTTATCTGTTTAGCCACTCATCAGTGATGAGTTTATGTTCTGTTCTTAAGCTAAAAAGGACTTGCATGGATATTTATGTTCTTGTGGATACATTCACCGAAAAGGTACGTTTCACATGTTTAACTGATCAACTAACATATGCTTTATTGATTTATGAAATGAAGTATATTAGGCAGCTTTTCACTTAATTAAGCGCTTTGCAAATTCGCTACTTTCAGAGTAATGCACTTTGAGCATGTATTAGTGTGCAGAAAAGTGCCATATAACTATCCATAAAATCATTATAACAAATACGTTATACATTGAATAACTATAAGTGAAATTTTTTTAGACATGTGAACTATGTTATCCAATTAAATATGATACTGTTTCTTTATATATGCCACTCAACCACTCGATTTAATACATGTTGAATTACTAACTTAATTCACAATGACTTCTTAACAGCTTTTCATTTCCCTTTTCTCCTAGTTTTGAATTTTTAAATAATCATTGAGAATCATCTTTCCCCGTCCAGGATTAACATAGTTTCATGATCTCGAAATTTCATAAAATGAGATTCATGTTTAAAATAAGAAATTAAAAAACCCTTTCCAACCATACTGCTAAGAATTGATAAAAAGATAAAGTGCGATTTTATGCGCGCTTCATTGACTTAATAGATTTGGAAAGGTAGGCAACTAAAAAGCGACCTTTCCTTACTGTGGAAAGGACGCCTTTCAGTTTTTGGCAAGAACGCCTTGCCAAATGTGGAAAGTTATGGAATGAACGCGCGTTACTCCAGTGTAAGATGGGGCGGATCCGCAGTTGGGATGATACATATATATATATATATATATATATATATATATATATATATATATATATATATATATATTCATAAGAAGAAGATGAAGTTGAATTACATTTGGCAAACGTTTTCAGCAGGTACGAATGTACCATCAGGCCGTTTAATGCAGTAACTGACACTTAATACATAATACTATGACGTCACACAGGAACTAATGACGTCATAATGAACTTGACAACAATAAATTGTATTGTAAGCAACATTATGTTTTGCCATTTAATTTTGGCGCATATTTACGAATGAAATATGATTCTTTCAAAAGTAAATCATTATCATTGTTATAATTGAGTTTATATATCGGGAAAACCTTGAACTTGCCATTACCACATTTTTCTAAATGTTCACTGAGAGGGATAGTTCAATTTCGGGGCTGGTTAATGTGGGATCGATGAAGGTTCATTCTCCTCTTTAATTTTTGCTCTGTTTTCCCGATATATTTCTCATTACATCAAGCACATATGATTACATAAATAACATTTTTGGTGTCACAATTCATGTTTTGTTTAACAACAAATGTATCCTTTGGTGAAATATTTATGGAACATCCTTCAATAATACTTTCACACGTGAAGCAACGTGAATCTCCACACTTTGATACTTTCGGAATAACCTCAACTGAGTCAAATCTAGAATTAGTTAAAATTTTGCGTAAGGTTTTGGGTTGCTTACGACTGTTTATGAAATTGCATTTATCGACAATCTTGTTCATTTTTTGACTAGGACTTAAAATAGGAAGATAACGTTTCACGATAGACATAGCATTATCATGATTAGGGTTAAAAGTGGATACAAGATTAAGATTATTTTGAGTATCGATATTCTTTTCCACTTTAGATCTCAGTTGTTGCTGGTCCATATTTAAAGCTTTTGATATACTATCACTTATCAACTTTTCTGGATAGTTTTGTTTAAGTAAAAAGCTTTTCAGTTCATCAAGGCGATTGATTTTAACATCACCATCAGAAACAATTGTACAAACTCTTCTTGCTAAACAATAGGGAATGTTGCGTTTGGTATGATGGGGGTGGCATGAACCAAAGTCCAGATACTGATGTGAATCTGTTTTCTTATAGAATATATCCGTTGCTATGATACCTCCTGTATCTATCTTAACAATGACATCAAGAAAATTCAAATGTTCATCATGGCATTCCATGGTAAATTTCATGGAAGGGTCAAGAGAGTTAAGGATTTCGTGAATAGTTTGAAGAAGGTTATTGTCGTTTTTAAGTATGATGAAGCAGTCATCTAAAAAACGTTTCCACGAATTTTCTACGTGCTCTTTCATTGAAAGGTCAAAAACCTCCCCAACTTTGGAATAGAATAAACTTTCCAAATAGCCATGTACTAAAGTTGCATAAGTTGGCGCCACTTTTGTGCCCATTGCTACCCCTTTATTTTGAGAGTAAAAACATCCATCAAAATAAAACACATTATTTTCAATAACAAGACTTAAAGCTTCAATGATAAAATCATTTGAAAATCTATATGGTATTTCATGGCGAGATTTATCAAGCCAATATTTGACAGCTTTTAAGTCCGAGCTCTATATCTATATTACTATATAAATTGACCACATCAAAACTTACCAATTTGGATCCCTCTGGTACCTGTTGTGGGAGCTTACATAAAAAATCAATATCATCTCTTATATAACTTTTAACATGTGTACATAGAGGTTTGAGGATAATATCTATGAAATTACTTAGTCTTTGAGTATGACTTTCAGGTCCTCCGACAATGGGTCTAAAAGGAAGGTCATCAGGGTCTTTTACAGAGATAACAGTGTCGCATTCATTAGAGATAGCATCTTGAATTGTTTTACTTTTGTGTATCTTAGGAAGCCCATAAAAATACGCAGTTTTTGCCTCAAAATTAATTAGGTAGTCTCTTTCAGAATCCGAAATGTCATTTGTATATTTATTCAAAAGTCTGGAAATTTTGTTTGATATAACTTTTTCCTCTTTGGCATTAGATTTTTTTATAGTAAGCTTCATTATGAAGTATAGATACTACTTTATCTTTTAATAAGCCTTATCCATAATAACAATTGCGCCCCCTTTATCCGCCTCTTTAATAACTATATCATTGTTATTTCTTAAATCCTGTAAAGCTTTACACTCACCCTTTGTTAAGTTTGTTTGGGTTGTTTTACATGTATGGGCACATTTTCAAGTAAATCACTGTGATTTACATGATACTGTTGAAAGTCCTCGGATGATGATAAGTCCTCAGATTGAATCAAGTTCTCTACAGTAAAGGAGTCCTCAGATTGTAGGTTTTGATTTGAAATTTGTTCCAAATGTTGCTCTCGATCAATTACTGGGGGTGTTGTTCTGGCGTGTGTCCTCCCATCCCTTTGGATCCTGTTTTTAAGAAGGTGACTGTTTCCCTTATTTGTAGATCTCTTCTTTTTATTTTTCTATTTTTTTATGTTTTTGAAACAAAAGATCAATTGATGGACTGGGACCGACCAGGAAGAGGCTATTACAATAACTCTAATCTTAATCCCTCATAAACTTCTGAACCATGCTGCTTAGAATTGAAAAAACCCCATAAAATGCGATTTTATGCGCGCTTCATTGACTTATTCGATATGGAAAGATAGGAAAGAACGCCTTGCCAAAAGTTGTGGAATGAACGCATGTTACTCCAGTGAATTAAAGACACTAGACCAATTGAGAGATTCACTCCGACCAAGGGGACTATTTCTATATAAACTGGAAAGAGGATTTTCCACAGCTAGCGGATGCCCATATTAATATTAAGGAGGCTGTGACGATAGTTGCAGCTGCATTTAGATGGAGTGAACAGTGGACAGATGAACAGATTAGGGTTTATACTTACAACACTTCAGCACACAAGTCATGGGTGAATAAGGGTTCAAGTGCAAGTCCTATTGTTATGAAATATCTGAGAGCTTTGTTTTGGCTGAAGGCCACACATAATTTCAACATTTAAGCTGTGCACATACCAGGTTGCTTAAATATCAAGGCAGATGTTTGTTCCAGGTTGCATGAGCCGGGTATGTTAGTTAAACTTTATGACTGTATGTATAGTCTAACCTTCCATGAATTTAGCGTTAATGAATTAAAACAACACATGTCAATTTTCCTCAGATCACAGTGGAACTGCGACACTATGCAGGATGGAATCAGCAGTTTTGAAATACAAATGTGCGGCTTGGTCAGCCTCAACGAAGAAGGCCTACTCCACCCACTTGAAGACATATGTACAGTTCTGTAAAGGAATACAGGAGAAATCCATCCCGGCTTCATCTGCTTTGATCGAGTTGTATGTGGCCTATTTAGCGGATGAAAAACAACTCTCTTATTCATCTATTGTGTTTTATTCATCTATTGTGTCATAGTCGCAGTGCTTAATTTTTCAAATACTTGGTGGTGTTCAATGCGTTCAATCAGACAGCTGTAGGTGCTGTCTTTATAAACTTGTATTTGCCTGTGAACGGAGGGATATACTGACCAGTCCATCCATATCAATATTCGATAAACACATTCAAATTGAAAATCAAAATTATGTGAAAAGCAAGTTATATAAACCCTACTGAAGCTTCCTTGGGCCTTTTGAGGCCCGGTTACCACTTGTAGTAGTTTTAGAAAATCTAGCTTCCATTTATTCCTGCAAACCCTCAAACATGATAATGCCAATGAAAAGGATCACTCCTAATTTCTTTTCATACAGTGACATTCGTATAAAATTCCACAGTTGGCGAATGCTTCCTCGTGCCCTGAGGTTCACGATCATCGATTTGTTTCACAAATACCGTTACAATCGTTACAATCGTTACAATCGTCGATATTTCATTAAAGTTGCATGTCTACAGGACGGACATTAAGGGTATCTGCTTGAGAAATATCAATCACTTCAAACATTGTTAACAGGACCTGTTATCAATATGAATGAGACAACTATTAAACCAATTGTCCGGAAAGTGATTCTGACAGTGAATTTCCCCACTTATAGACTTGCTCGTCTTATATTGCCCATGAATAATTAATGTAGACGTCAAAGTTGGAACTTAGGATACACTTCATGACTCCAAGGTTAATCGAAAGTGGTGTTAGATGATTTACCATGCTGGCCTCAAATGATTCAGCTTCAATTTACAACATTTGTTGAAAATAAACAATACACAATACATTTAGGCATTTTGCTCTCGGCAAATAAGACAACTGATAATGGAAGAATTGTTTTAGGTCATGCCAAAGTCAATACAATCAGAAAGAGTCGTCTTTACTCCCTGCCATTGAGAAACTATGAAATACATAGGTCTATGACCCTGTTTAAGATTTTTTCTTCTTTCCTTATTTTTCTTTTGGAGAAATTTTTATTACCTATAAAAATAATTGGTAATAAATATAAACTTCACAAAATTATTATTTCACATTTTAACTTTTAATGACCATTAGTTTCAAATAGAGCTCCCCAAAAGACCAAAGAAGCTGAAAAGGCCAAAAATGCACATCTACACATGCTGATTGATCCACGTAAAAAACTAGGTGTTACAGATTTTGGGTCTGCTCCAGAAACGAAATTCTAAATTTATTTTGTATGGAAACTGCCCAAAAAAATACAAAGAAAGCCCCAAAAGACACATCTTTATATGATGATTGATTCACATACCAAGTTTCATTGAGCTAGATCTTACAGTTTTTTAGTTCTGCTCCTGAAACAATATCGGGACGGAAGGAGACCATCCACGTTTGGCGGTGGATAATAGATCTTCCAACGTTTACTAGACTCTAAATATTGTACCATTAACAGCCCATCATAGACGCAAATATCTTAAATTCTTATTAAATCTACAGTGAGTTGAATTATCCTGATGTAACGGCAAATCCATTGCTGTCATGTGTTGCCGGCAACAAGGGCTTTTGTTTGTAAATTGCAGCTCCTGTTATACACATCCAAAACAAAAAAATTTGGTTCAGAGAACTCACAGACCCATGGTAGAAAAAAAACTTGAGATTGTTTTGAACAATGTTCAGCAGAATCCTGTCATTAGCTGTATCACACGTGACATGGGACTGGTTTATTTCATTGCCACAGTCATTGTTCACAACTTTTAAATTTTAAAATAAATAAATAAAATGTTGTGTTTAAACACTCCTAAGCATATTGTTCACCTTTTGATCATCATCATGTGTGCTTAGCAGTTCAACTGTTAGCATCTGAAGCCCGGGGAAGGACTCAAGTGCAGTAAAATTGAAATGCTTCAGGGAGGTTAACACAATTTTTATTTCTTCCATTTGTCCAAAATGTACTAAGGGTATCAAATTGAAAAAATTAATGCCAAATTTCTTCGGTGTTAATCTTCATATTTTAGCAGCATAGCAGAATATCTGTGATTGAATTCGATGTTCTAAATTTTCAATAAGTTTTTATATTTTAATCATAATCAGTGTAGCAGACTTCCTAAGATTTAAACCAGTTGTTTATTTTCAAAAAGCAATGACACATCGGACATTTCTCAATTTAGTCAATATCTTATTAGATAGAAAAACATATAAATATGTGAAATATCTCAAATTTCTTAAATTGCTTGAAACTTAAATTAGCACTGCACCATTCCTAAGAGGATAAAAGAGATGTGCAAAATGTGACAGGAATCAGTTAGATAGTCTCTCTGTAATTGGTCAGACAGATTTAGACATTAGGATAAGACAAATTACAAAACATTGAAATCTGTAAAATATCATGCGATTCACAGCATTGCTTGAAATTTGGCACTGCACCACTCCTATTAGGGTAGAAAATGTGTGCAAAATTTGAAAAGAATCAATAAGAATAGTTTTCCTGCAAGTGACAAAAACGTCTGCAGACGGAGGGACGGAATCATTGGTATTACTATAAACCCTAGACTTCGGTCGGGAGTATAATTGAGTTTGCAAAAGGCCTTATTTGATCACTTTATCAAGAGCTTCAACTCTACCGACTCCACTTTTTACCCAAAAGGTACATTGGTTTTGATGGTTTCCATATTCAGAAGGACTATTAGCAAAGGTCACATTCAAAGTCAAGTCACTTTTTTAACTTGGGTTTTATTTTTTATGAGATATGTCGGTATACATCTCAAAGTGCTTAAACATTTCATTTGTGTTTCAAAACTTGTGATGAATAAATTTTCACGCAGTTTTGGATAAAAATGCAAAAAGGTGGGAATCACATGATCTGGCTAGTGGTGTAATTTCGGATGACTCAGACATCAAACAACTTCTCGAATTAGATGATTGTCATCCCCATTGTGGAAAAACACCTACGGACCATGAAAAGTCACACCGCATTAAAAGTGAAGGACCTCCAAAAAATTAAAACGTCAACCGTGAAGGACCTCCGAAAAATGAAAAAGTCAACCGTTAGCAGCGATGAGAGAATCGTCATAGTTTGGGAATATCTATTTGCATTGTGTTTTCAAAGTGTAAACAGAATAAGGGAAAAATTGCGTTATGCACAAAAGTAAAAGGAAATCATGGACAGGTTGAATCAGAGCTAATGATTGCTCAATGGACATATCTAGATCACTAGACTTTGACAAATGGCAGGAATTCGGTAATCCGTCAACGTTTAAGAAAACAATTGATTGTAAAGATCAAACAATCCCTGATTGACCAACCATATAGCGTTGGAGGCAAACCACAGCCTCCCATTTATGAACAACCATCGATGCATGTTTGATATATATTGACACTTTTTATTTTTATTTTGCTAGAAAGAGTGAAGAATTTGAACCAGACGAATTTGATCATCATGCTAATATACCTCATACAGATACGCTTGATACTGATATTCTCAAAAAAGACATGGGAGAGTTGGATAGCTGGACAATTTTTCACTCTGATAAAAAAATGGATGATGATATTAAATCTAGCATTATTATTGGATATAAAATGTCAGATGAATTTCAGTGTTACGAAGGTGCGTGAAAAGGCGAAAATCTCTCACCTCTTTTGTTTTCCATATAGTTAAACGATCTTGAACAAAACTGTCTTGACGATTATTGTCACAGCTTTAAATAAGAATTACAAACGAATCATATTGATATTTTATATCATTATCACATTGCAAATGTATAACGATCATGCATTGCATTAATTAAAGATGGATGCATTTTATTTTTCATTATGCTTTAAACAACAAAATGAGGACTTTGCCACGGAAATTGACTATCTTAAATTGTGAATAACCAACACAAAGTGCAAAGCTTCACACTATAATCAGCTGACATTGAGGTAGTTTTTGTGTCCGACGCGAAAGTCAATATAAATTCCATTGTGATTTTGTGCGATGAACTGAGCCGATGTGAGGAAGTGTAAACAGTAAAGTCTCCTACCTGCTCTGAGCCTAGCTCTACTGGTGTCCTCGCCCTCAGGTCGTGTGACCGCCTGCTCCTCGTCTCGCCGTCTGCTACCCTGCATACAAGGAATGCACATCACTTACTGATCAGTAGAGTAGTATAAAGTAATGAACTCATATTCACCCTTACTTCTAATATTTGCATTCAGTTATAGATAATCGCTTTTAAGACTAAAATGAACGTGTTTTAGTAAGTGATTTATGTTTGTTCAATTATGAAATTACCCTACATGTCCATTACCTCAGTTTGGGCAATCAGTTTCCCCCTTTCCCAGGCACGGGGCAATTCAATAATGAATTTGACCAATCCCAAGGAAAGGGCAAGGAGTAAGAGATAATCCAAAGAAACGTCATTTAAAAGACTTGATTAATATCTATTCTGTGAAAGCAGTATATTCATAAAATGTTAAACACAATTACATAAGATATTTAAAACTGAAATGGTGTAATTAATTTTTAATAATGGAATAATAAGGTATTCTGTTTGTGCTAAATTAGAGGATGAAATATTAAAACATTAAGTTCTCTGATAACCCACATGGTTCCTCTTCAGTTGTTTTTAGGTAAGTACATCAACAGCTTCTAATGAAAACTTGTTCTTTCAAATGGTAATGTTCTACAAAAACTATTCAATGAGCTCTTTTTCTTAAAAAAGTGATTAGTATTTTTCAGTGTCATATCTAAAGAACCTTAATCTAGGTTTCCTACACATCTCAGACAAAGCTTTCATATTTCATGATAAAATCCTGAGAGATACCTTCACTTACAAACTAATTTAATTTTTCATTTGTTAGTTACACAAAACAAAGCAAATATTCTACTTTGAAAACAAGAACGAAAACCGAAATCATCTAGAAAAAGAAGAATGTAATCAATGGTAGGTACAAAACTACCGCTTCTGGACCACATACGGTATATGTTAAATGAATAGTAATTTTGTCATCCTTAAAATTGGAGTAAGGATGACACTTACGGTGATGACACCATTTTATTTTATTTTTTATTTTTTCCCATTTAAGAAATAGCATGACTCCGATACATGACAATGTCCACATGCGGACAGTATACAGAATACATCAACCATTAAACAGGACATGACATGTCGACCAGAATTTGTAGAAGACGTTGATTTTCGAACTTATGATAGCAGAATATTTGTCAAGTGATAGTATTTGTTAAGCTCCTCTTACAAAAACTGAAAATTTGGCATTTTTAATGAAGTTTTATGTTTGAAGATGATGTTTTTAAAAAGGATGAGAATCACGTTGATTGGGTCATTGTTTTTACGCTGGAGTCCGAATGAAATCTTTTCTTTCGTGAAGTGTAAATTTGATCACATTTTGCTTGAATACTCTAGATAATTTGATTCTACTTTGTATGTATTTTCAAAATTATCATAAGACATGAATTTACCTGAGTCATTCAGAAGATCATTTATAAATACTATCCCCTTTGCATTCCATTTTCGATAGAAATATCGAAAATGTTTTTTTCTGTCTACTTAGATGTTTTGGTTAAACCAAATGACTGCAATGTACAATTGTTTTGTAAATCTGCCTCCCCTTGTCTAGATAGTAAGTCCCACCATGCACTGAGAACATCACAGTAAAATTTGTTACGAACAAGTGGAATAATAACATTTCTTAGATTTGGAAAATTGTATACAGATATAGTATAAGATCAAATTTTGGGTAAGTTTTCTAAAAATAGTAGTGTTTATAAAAGATTTTTTAGCTTGAATCATTTCTTTAATATTTGGTGCATTGAGACCACCTTCTTTTACATTACAAATCAGTTGGTCACGTTTGATTTTATCGGGCTTGTTTCCCCATATAAATCTGAAGCATTTGCTTTTTAAGTCATCAATCAATTTGTCATTTGGATTGGGTAGAGCTGCGGAAAAAAATGTTTTAATTTTGAAAGGATTAGAGATTTGACATCATTTTATGGCCCACTCATGAGATCGATTTGAACCTATCTATGTGAACGTAACTCAAATGATGCTTTGCAGTGTTGACGTCACATTCAATCTCAATATCACACGGTCGATTTAGACCAATCAGAGTATAAATAGGTAATCTGCATGACGCTATTCGGTGATGACGTGACATTCTGACCGGACATCATGTGTTTGATTTAGACCAATCATTATCTAGATATCTTGAATAATACATTCTGCTGATGACGACGTAACCATCAAGGATTAGTAACCATAAACTGAAATTATTTGAATGGAAACGGTAGGAATCGAAAGGTATGTATGGTTCTTACAATTTCACACTTTCTCTCACTTAAAGTCAGAGTATACAAATTCTAGGACAAAGACTTCCGGTCCATCAACAGAAGATTTAGCTACATCTTGTCCATATTTTGCATAAGCATTTGCGTTTCTCCTGGATACAGTTGTCTCGCTATCACTTGCTGTTTGTCAACTGGATTTTTGAATAGCACCAAATATTTTCAGTTTCTTCTCTGAGTTTGGTCTGTGTTGTAGTACAGATTTTAAATATTGTAGTGACAAACAGGTTTCTATGGTGACTTCCGTCAAAATCGAAAGAAACATGTTTTTGAACACACTGGACAGGAGTTCATTTTGATACCTTGATCTTCAAACTTTGAATGATGCAAATCTTGATTTGTCGAACCTTACTTAACTTATCCTACAATGTTGATAGGTCATGCTGGTGGTGATCTCATCATTTAACAGGTATCGGCTATTTTCAAAAGGACTTAGGTCTAGTTTGTTGAGCTGAATGTTTAAAAGCCCATGGCAACAGCACCTGATCTGAGTTGTTTGTGAGGTACTGCACTGAAATTATATAATCTTCATACAAATAATTTAAAGGGTAATTATCAAAGTTATGAAAGCAAGATTCAAAATCATTCTGGAAGTTATTGTGAAATGATAGGAACTTTTTAGATACTTCAAGAAAGTAAATAATGATGTGTTAGGTGATACTGCTGATCGTTTGACCGCTGATAGACCAAGAAGTGGACGTCCCCACGTCACAACTGTAACAGAATGACTGATGTGCTGAGCTGTATATAATAAAACTGTAGTTGCTAATCCACCCTCGGTCTTCTGTTGTCCCTTACTTTGCTACAAGTAAGGGGGCTGGGGTCTTGATTTGATGCCGTGACCCGGATCCCTGTTCAAAGGAGAAGCTAGAACTGTCGGGAAACTGAAGAAACTACCGGACTGGGCCAACGGAAAACTGTGAGTAGCTAGTGGTTTAACTTTGCTGCTTGAACATTATGGCTGGCCAGGAGTTTGGAGAGTTTTTACAGGGCGTAGCTAACCAAATAACAGGGCAACTAGCGAATTTGTCCACGACAGTAGGGGCGACGGGTATTTCGTCAATAGTGAAAACATTTGAAGGGGATCCAAAGTTGTACTTAGGGTGGATTAAGAGCGTTGAAAAGTATGCAGTGTTGACAAATGCTAACAATCATCAAAAGAAATTGATAGCATATCAGAGTAGTGCAGGGACGGTTAGCGATTACATTCACCGTTACATCGATAGCAACCCAGCTGCTACCTGGGAAGAATTAAAAACAGAGTTGTCGTCACGGTTTGCAGAAATCCAGGACCCACAGCATACGTTCATGTTGTTGAGGTCCATGAGCCAGAGGCATGGCGAAAGCGTGCAAATGTTTGCCGAAAGGATGTTGAATATGGCAGAAGAGGCTTATGCCGGGTTAAGAAACGATGGGGGTAACGGCATGGTTATAGAAAGACAATTAGTAGGATTTTTTATAGATGGGTTAGCCCATGATTACCTTAAGGGCTTCATACTAGTTCGACCACAAGCTACAGTGTAAGTATATTTTTTATTCTATCTTGTACAGATATATTAGCTTGTAGTTTATATGTATCTCAATCATAGTGGTTATGAACTCCAGGCTTATGATTACTAATGGTATGATATTCTGGGTGTTTCAGAATTGGAAATGGGTGTACTCGCAGTATTATTGTTTATTGGTTTAGCCAGCGGGAGCGTTGTTTTTGAAAATGTGATATTTTAAAAGGTTAACGACATTACCACTACAAGGTCGAAATGGCTGTTAACCCTTGCCCTGAACCTTAACCCGTACTACATGTACATTGACAAATGTCAGGATGATATTAGGATAACTACTAATATGATAAGTACTTTTAAGGAACATGATCCTAATATGAAAAACCCTGGAGTAACGGGTATGTACACACTGTTATCGAAGGAGGTATCAAACCTGAATGACACCTTGAACAAGTTAGTATTTGACTTCGGGGAATATAAACATTTGACACGACCTAAACGATCTATTCTCCCATTTATTGGCTCGGCAATGAGTTTCTTATTTGGGACGGTGTCCGAGGCGGATATAGCTACCATAAAAAATAATATGGGTAAATTAGCAAAGAGTCAGGAGATATTGGCCCACGTCGTTCAAGAAGGTCTAACCATATTAAATGTATCCAGGGTTGAAATCAGACAGAATAGGCATGCTATCAATTCAATCATAAATAGTTTGGATACCCTGGATGGTAAGATCGCGAACGCCACTTCAATCCTTAGTGCTAGGATAGGTAAACTTGAATGGACAGCAGCAGTTTACATGGGTCTTAATATGATTCTTGAAGAACTTCGCCAAACAATCGAAATTTTTATGACATATAAAGAGCATCTTCAGCTTCAGCTAAACATGCTCTCTTTAGGACATCTGTCGCCAAGTACTGTTAGCCCCGTGCAATTGTTAACATTACTGAGGGATGTCAATCGTCATTTACCAGTAAACTTCAAATTAGCAGGTGACCCAGGTAAAGAGTTATGGAAATTCTATAAAACTTTAACTTGTACGACCGTACTGTACGAGAGAGAAATTCTTATTATTGTTACACTTCCCCTTTTGGATCTTAATGGCCAGTTCGAAATTTACAAGGTCCATAATTTACCAACACCTATGTTATCAAACAAAACGGAATCCGAACCCAATGGTATTAATAGAATGGTTGCTAGATATAGACTAGAGGCCAACATGTTTGCCGTTAACCCTCAACGAACTCGGTATATGTTTCTTCGGGGCCCAGAACAACATGTTTGCACAATGCCTCTGACCTCTTACTGTCGCGTCCAAAGCCCAGTAGACCCTATCAATATAGATCATAATTGTATCATTGCTCTATTTATGAAATCCGAGGCGAATGTGAAGAAGCACTGTCAAACGGAGGTCACTCCCCGGTCAATTTTACCCAATGAACAGTACATAAGTAACGGTAAATGGATTGTTACAACTGTTAGTCGGTTGGACTTCACTATCGTTTGTAAAGGACAGACATCCCGAGTCTTGTCTGTAAAACCGCCATCTGACATAGTTGAGCTAGATATAGGTTGTCTAGCTTCAAATGATCATGTTACCTTACCACCTTATTATTATGATGAGAGTAGTAGTGATATTTCCGATGAGTGGCTCCAAATATATCGTCCGCCTAATGTCTCTGATATGTTACTATTAAAACCATTTCATCAGATAGAAGGGAATATATCCTTTTCGATATTTTCCAAAGCATTTAGAGACGATGGACTCTATTCCTATGGACAACCTTTTAAACCAACTATTAACTCTAGATACAAAGGTGAAGAAGGATAAGCTGCCTTTTAAAAAGGTCCTCATTAAAACGGGCATAGTAATGGGTATCGTAGTGATAACTGGAATTATACTATATAAGGTTCAAACCCTGGCTAGCCAAAAACTTTAAGCATGCGAGTTTCACCTGGGCTTCTCGTGACATCGAGTTGGTGCCGGTTCAACCGGTAGGTGTGATTAACACCAACAGAGAGCGTGTAGCCACTGCACCACCCGAGCACGAGATAGTAGCATAAGATGGGGCATCTTCAGCGGCGGCCACTACTGTGAGGTTGTTGTATCCAAGCTTGGATACAACCAGCATAGACTCAAGACAGTAAGGCCGGTAGAACACAACGCAGGACCAAGACGAAAACGGAAGCTAGTAAAATAATTTTTCCTTAGAAAAAGTCTTGTGTTACATATGGGCGAATGTAAGAGAATGGCTGTACGGGCCACAAACACCGCAGGAATGTGTTGGACAGGTCAGGCACTGGTCAAAGCCGATATTAACCCATTATGAAATGATTTAAGGACGCGGTGACAATTGTTAACTCGTTAGCTCGACAGGCATAAACTCCTGCTAAAGAGATCCATCCGGCAGAATTAACAGTGATATGTGTTTATGACCACCGGCCAGCACTTAATGAAATGATCAACTGTCCAAGCAGAATGTTAACGACGTTTGGTACAGGGTTAAAAGCTGGCCTCGTACAGCCAGAAGGCAGACATGATTTGGAGAGCTCACAGATGCACACAGAAGGAGAGAGAACTCCAGGACCAGTGAAGAAACCAGCCGAACTCGCCGAAACCTCAACACTGGACTTGGACGACTTGGCAGTCCTGGACCCAGAGCTCGCAGGAGCAGCGAGAAGGCCGGCTTCGATGTAGTTCCAGTCGGAGAGCTGCCGAGATAAGCAGGACGACGCCGGACGGACGTGTGGGAAACCAGGCTGACTGATGTGCTGAGCTGTATATAATAAAACTGTAGTTGCTAATCCACCCTCGGTCTTCTGTTGTTCCTTACTTTGCTACACAACCCCCAGCTGAAGATCGCTATCTACGTTAGCTACATCTGAGGGACCGATTTCTTCCAGCGACGTGGTCAGCCAGGACTGCTCTTGGACGAAGACTAAGTGCTGCTACAGTGGGAAGAAGGCTTCGTCTTCAAGGTTAACGGCCATACAGACCAATGCAAGGTGTGCAGTTGACGCGGCAACACCGGCTAAACAGGGTAGTGTGGGGACGTACCGTTAGACTGTGGCAGAACCGGAACTGGCGGCTAGTGATGTTCACGGATGAGAGTCGTTTTACGATCCACCATACCGATAGGAGAAGGAGAGTGTACAGTCTTCAATGTGAAAGAGAGACTTCATGCTGTGTTCGCGACGTTATACCATTCGAAGGAGGCAGTGTAATGGTGTGGACCGGAATAAAGGACGACGTTCGAACTGACCTTGTCATCATTGAGGGCAATATGACGGCACAGGTGTACATTGACCAGGTTGTCCGTCCTGTGATTATTCCATTCTTACAGCGTCACCAAAACACTCTTTATCAACAGGACAATGCACCACCTCATGTCGCAAGATTGACAAGAGATTTCTTGTATGCCAACAACGTCAACGTCTTCCACATCCACAGACATTAGCCCCATCGATCATTTATGGGACTATCTCGATCGCAGAGTTCGCTTGTGACAACAACAGCCGCGAAATCGTCAGCAACTAATTAACGCTTTGAGAGAAGAATGGCTTTAATTCCAGCAGCCTTCGTCAGACAGTTGACCCATTCCGTTCTGGCATGTTTGGATGCTAATGGCGGCCATACTATATATTAAAATAGATTAAAAAACAATAAAATAATGAGTTTTACACTATTTTGTTGTTTAAGAGCGATGCTCGAAAACTTGACAATGTTGTCAGCCTTATGCTTTGTTGTTTAAGCCGAATTATCAGTCGATATTATCAAATATTTTTGTTGCAATATGATCCAATTTTGTTTGGCTACACAAGGCAGCAAAACGTTCCATCGTAACTTTAACAGCTATTGCATACACTACAAAAATGACTTGGTTTCCTGAATTCTGGAAACCAACAAGAAAGTGGGTAATTGGGGTATCCAGTTGGTATCCATTTACTGAAACTAAGTAACTTGGTTTCCAGCTAAAATCCATTTTGGATTCTTTGATTTGTTATATATCCATATATGGAAACAAACATGAAACTGTGGTCATGAGTATCCAGTTGGTTTCCATTTCTGGAAAGTGCAAATGACGATTTCATTGAACGGAAACTAACATGAAACCATAAGGTTAAGTTTCATGTTGGTTTCTAATCTTGTTTTGAACTAAATGAATAGATTGACAAATTATTTAGTTTTTTCAAAAGCATATGTGTTTGAGTAGTCTGGCATCCACTTGGTATCCATCCACGGAAACTTAGTAACTTGGTTTCCTACTGGAATCCATTTGGCATTCAGGCTTTATATATTTCCGGAATGGAAACCAACAAGATACAATGGTTGAGCGTATCTATACTATTACTGTTCATTTCAGGATCTTGGATTTAAGATTAACCCTTACAAAACATCTACAAAGTTGCAATACTTCTGCTACTTTGCGGCATGTTTAACAACAAATCCTCTTGAAGGAGTGAAACTGTTTTCCATCATATTATGATCGTTAACAAATCATTAACATCAACGGTCAGGATTTAATAGGCAAGATAAAAACAATGCACCAAATTTTACACATGAACACACATTTTCTCTATATGTTTAATTTCTTAGAATAGATGGCTTTCTTTACTCTGATATGAATAAATGTTATCGTCGTAATAAGAAATTTACATTACATCTACAGATACAAAAGGATTAAAGTGAATGTTTTTGACATGAACAGTAATTGGTTATATTAATGGAGATGGGCGGTGCCTTCAATATATTAATGCACCAATGAAATATGAAGAGAAAAAGTATCAACTGTCCACCACGATAAATAGTCGTGAATGTTGATTGTTACCTTGTTAGCTAAATCCCTTTATCAGTCAATAAGTTGCAAACAGATTTGGTTGTTTGTTTAGTAATGGACAACAGTTACTCAAATTGATGTTATTTCAAATTGAAAATTCAGATTAGAAATCAGATAATCAATTCTCACATTCTCATGGGTCAATAACGTGAAGATGAGTTTGGTTGCTTAGGAAATGACTGAAATGCACTAAAGCAGGATTTTTTGGACTCAACTCTGCTATTTCAAGGCATATAAGGGTATAGGCACTCACTTTAGATTTCTATCGATGCAATTAAGTACGTATTATTCTTTACTTGCAATCAATAATGAAAACATTAACACGGCTGAAGTAGGCATAGAGAAATAAAACTCTATGATTAATTTGTACAGCTTTTGAGTTAACGTTAATCTCTTAACTGATAAGTAAGGAGGAAATAATGTTTCTTAAAATTAATTGATTTTGTAAGCACATTTGCATTGAATATTTCTGGTCTTTTAGAATAGGTTTTAAAACCGGAATGCATGCACATTTGCCAAATAATACTTTAGATTGATTACCTTAGTGTGACTCGTTATAAATACAGTAAGATAGGCATTGTTGGTAAGTGCTATAGCTTATTAGTTTCCCTAATAGATCTTTTATTCTTATAGAGCCACTCCGTGAGTTGTTGGAATCATATATGCCAAACTTAATCAATGGGTCATTTGATCGTATAGTATCGACTGTTACCAAAAATACATATTTTAAAGCTTAGTAGTTTTTTTACAGTGACAATATGAAGGAAAAACGTCGGAATTATGATCGAAAACCGGACAGTGGCGCGTGTCAAACAGTCAAACGTAATTTTGGAAACTTATCTAAAACAGCCAGAAAGGCAGTTAGGAGTTGATAGCATTTGTCAGGTTATATAACTGTGTGCATTTATAAGGCTGTTTTACATTTTCATGGAAAACCAGTATTTGTCAAACATATGTTATTTGGACATTAAAAGTTAAGATGTTTTGATTTTATATCACCACATATGACATTTAGGTTAGTATCAAAGGTAAATTATAAGTTATGAAAATCACAGAGTGGCCCTTTAAATGTAAACTCGGATTGTGTCGGGTTGTCTATCACAACATTCAGAGCTGATGTCCTCTTTTCTTCTTTTGAATCATCAGATTAATTGCTCATACAGAAAACCTGATAGTAAAGGTTTTATTTTTATAGATTCAATATCATTTCGATAGCTTATTCCCTCATCTTCGTATTTAATTTGTAATTATATCAATTATTAACTAAACATGATCAAAAATGATGTAAACAAGTTACTTTAGGAAACAAACAATTTGACATTTGGGTTAATATTTGCATCAGCATCCATTTCATAGAAAAATAAATTCTTAATATCTTGGTCTTGATACGTATTTCCATATTTTATTTCAAAAGATTTTCATGGAATGTTATATAACATTACGAAAAAAACTAAGAAGAATACGTTTTTTTTATCACAATCCTTGAACATAACTCTTTCAAATACACTTCTGTTAGTATACAATCACCTTTTTCGTATCTCTACAACAGTAAATACATTTCACTTCACTCCTTATGAGGCTAGACAAAAACCTCTAATCACAACCTCTGCACTTCAACTGGCTGATTACATAACACTTCCTGCTTGACACCTGGCCTGACCGGACACAGGACAGTTACTAATGAAGGAGACAAACATGGCCGCCATCATCATAAACGACTGTATATAATTTCACAGCTGAGTAAAAGGTTCAAAGGCAGTTCTACAGTAAAGGATACCAAAGTAAGTACCCCATTACTGCATCAAAATCACTTAAATTGCTCTTATAAACTGTGTTTAAACTTCCGTGAAAGAGCTGCATAGTCATTTCTGAAAAGTTGGCTTCACACTCAGTAGAACTGATGAGTGTTTTTAACTGACAAACTACATTGATTGGTGTGTTTTATAAGAAATTTTAAATTTTCATTGCCATCAAGTTATTATATTGTGTCTACCTGTATATAGATGGGTCACTAAGTTCCCTTTATTTAACAATTTTCAGCTGAAGATATGACATTGTTTACACAAGGGTGCACTGAACCATGACAGCCGTGAGCTTAGACAAAGGAAGTGGATTGTGCAACAGGTAACCTCACAGTCAGCATGCTGACCTAATTCTTGAATAATCAAGCAGTATACTACTGAACTGTTTAGATTGGAGAATTCAATAGGTAATGCAGCCAAGGCAATTGGTTGTTTAAATTGATTGATATGTTTAATCGAATGTAACTGTGTTATGATATGGGAGTACTTGACATCAATTGATTTGACTTAGAACAAGAATTTAGTTTCGGATTTCATATGTCTGTCAATTTATACTATATCTATTTGTTTCCATCTATAGTATGTAGGTTTTCTGTCAATAAGTAGACTTTCAACAAGATGAAAAAACGTTATCAGTAATTAAACTATTGATTTATTTCAAATTCGATTTCAACCAAGTGGGGTTTTCTCTTTGGATACTATTTAAATGTGCAAGTCTCAAACTTAATGGTTTTGCCTTAATCAACTTATAAGAATATAGTAAAATGAGTTTTTTAAAGTAAAAGGATATCAGTTTGCTAGATAGAAATGAAAGAATTGATTTTTAAAAATCTGCTTGACTTATGTCAATATTTAGAAGATTAACTTTAAGATAAGATAAGACTTTGACATTCAATTTGTTTTTCTAAGGTGTTCAGTGAAGCAAGGAGGCTTTAAAGGGAGAGGCTACATCATCACAGTAAGTACTTTCAATTGTTAAATAAGCATACAGGTTGATTGGTGACTTCCGTCCACTTAACAGAGTCAATCAATAAAGCAATTGTGTTGTTAACTACTTTCCTTAATTGATATGTATGCTTGCGAAAATACTAGAATTAACTTTGGAAGATTGATTGTTTCTCAATTTCATGTACTCATATGAATATCTTATGTATCTATACAATTGTTTTATTTATAACAATTATTTATTATTCTGTTTCAGAATAAAGGCCACGCCAAAACACCTGAAATGTGAACAGGGTGAACTTTTATATTTTACACGGTTGTAGATTGTTAATTTGTCAGTGAATATTTAAATGCATTTCTAAACAATCCTTCATATATATTCATAGCTGTCATAAAATAATCATTTTAATGAAGATATGAAAATAATTATCCTGCCTTCAAATAAAGTTGGGAGATTTCATAAAAGGTCAATTCAATTCTAAACTTATTTTTTATTATTACTCGTTTGAAGATTAATTAATTCTTCGAAATTATGTATATAGTAGGAGTATTTAAAAGATCGGTATAAACTATGAACCACCAACAATTCACACTTACACTTTACCTTGTAAATATTTTAACCTTCCATGAATGTTTTTTTATATCTTTATTGCAATAAATATTTGATGGTAATTGATGTGTTTGTTAATTGTGTTTCATTGATTTACAAAACGAGCGGCACCGGAACAAGGCACCAGAGTTGTTCACTAATTTTGCATAGTAAATTCAAAGCCCCTGTCCATCTGTTTTCATTTCTACTATAGTTATCCAAATGCCTGTTCTACCGAGGGTTATGAAAATATTATTATTAAATATATTCTTATGCCAATCAAATACTACAACATGGATGACACACTACATGGAAACCAAGTTGAAACCTACAATATACAAAGATATGGAAACCAGTTTGAAACCAACGATAAACTAACAAAACACGGTAACCAAGTTGAAACCTACCATAAATAAGGATATGAAAACTAGTTTGAACCAACATCAAACTAAAACATGGACACTAGGTTGAAACCAACATTAAACTAAACATGGAAACTAGGAAGAAACCAACATTAAACTAAACATGGAAACTAGGTTGAAACCAACATTAAACTGAACATGGAAACTAGGTTGAAACCAACATTAAACTGAACATGGAAACTAGATTGAAACCTACAGTAAATTAACATCATGGAAACCAACTGGATCCCGCTTGGATAGTGGGTAATGTTCCGTGATGGAAACCAAATGGATACTGGGTAAATTGGTAGTTTCAAGTTTCAGGAAACCAGATGGAAACTTAATAAACCTTGTCTGGATACCAAGTGGAAATATTGGTTTCCGTGTCGTTTCATGTTAGTTTCCGTGCTCTGGAAACTAAGTCATTTTTGTAGTGATAATTGATAAAGAAAGAGGGGTAACGTCTCTTTTGGCGTTTAGTGTATAAATATTGAAGGTTGTAAGTAAGTATTCTTATTAATAGAAATCAAAATTTTATAGATAATCAAAATTTTTTATCAGAAGCGCAGGCTGTATTCCGTAAAAAATATTCAACACTAGATCATATATTCATCCTCCAATGTCTTGTAAAATTGTTAATGTCAAGAAAGAAGAAAATATTTTGTTGTTTTATTGATTTTGAAAAGGCTTTGATAGTGCAAGGAAGGCAACTTTGTGGAATATATTGTTTCATCAAGGCATATTTATGGCAAATGCCTTAGACTTGTGAAATCTATTTATAGTGGTATTAAATCATGTGTGAGTGTTTTAACAGCGAATCTGCATTTTCCCCTTGCCTTGTATGAGTTAGACAAGGAGAAAACTAATCCCTGTATTTTTTTCTTTGTTTTTAATGACTTACAAACATTTTTTATGTCCAAAGATTGTCCAAGTCTAGTAATTAACTCTGCAACAATAGATTCTATGATAGACTTATCCATCAATTTGTTGTCTTGTATGCCGATGACTCTGTCTTTTAGGCATCCTCAAAAATAAATACTCCAAAAAGCTATTAACTATTTTGAAGTATATTGCACTATTTGGAAAAGAAACAATAAATGTAGAAAAAAATTAAAATTCATGTACTTGGCAGAAACAAAATGATATGAGTAAAGACATATTTTTTCTCTATGGTTCTCCTTTGGAATATGTTAAGGAGTATGAATACCTGGGTGATAAGAAATGCAGTTTTAATCTATCTACTACAAATCTTAATCGACAGGCCACAAAATCAATGTATTTTGCACTACGTAAAAATCTTTAACCTGTCTATCCAGTGCTAGCTATATTTTTTTTATATGGATATGAAATATGGGGTTTTGTTGGTCTTAAACAAATTGGAACGTATAGATTTGCTTTATGAGAAAACATTTGCCTGTAAAAATAGAGTAGTCCTTTTTTATATGCTCTATGGTGAACTTGGTACAGTCCTTATCTCGGTTGATGTGAAAACCGGTACGTAACCTTTTGGTCAAGATTACTTACTGACAAAGCTAGACCACTATAATAACGCCGTTTGCAATTAAAGCTGGATGTCATGTATCCATAAAATCCTAAACGGTATTGGTGTAAGCTATGTATGGCTATCACAGTCTTTTTATTTCATCTTCCTGAGTCAAAAGAGCTGCTCACACTATTTTAACAGATGATGCCAACCTACATTGAGCTCTGAGGTGGAAAATTAAAAAAAAAAGTTTATTATATTCTCTTTTGAATTGGAAATAACGTAATGTCCCTGCCCCATTATAAAGCTATCCCATTACTCCTGTTTCGAACTTCATGCCACCATTTACCGGTTCAAAAAGGGAAAATGGAACGGGATACCTTAATCTGATTGAAAATATAAATTGTGTTGCATAGAAGATTTTGGAGATGAGTCCCATTATATTTTTTTGGTTCAAATTTCACTAATGAAAGCCCTTTGTATATACCGAAACAATTTCTGAAAAGACCAAATATGATGAAAGTTCAGAAACTATTCATTTATGAAAGGATATGGTATTAAAAATCCTTAGTAACTTTTGTAGAATCATTATGCAAATTGTAAAATCTTCCGGCTAATCATCAATCCGCTTGTAAAATGTTTATAACTGTCATTTTGCACCTCATATGCCGAGGATCTCGGCCTGAGTGTAATAAGGTTCTGATCTGTTCTGTTTGTAATGCTCGTGTATCGTCTCTCTCTTGATGGCAGACTTATTAAAGTCCTTGACTGTTTCCTTCTCTAAGAGCACTCACTTATCTCAATTAATGAGGACGTACATTTTGAACTTCAGCTCAATGAATTCTGGTATTAAAATTTTAAACTCGACCACCCATGTCAAACCTAAACTGAGAAATTGAATGTTTAGACCCCCAAAGTTGCAAAGTTGGAATTTTGACAAAAGAGATAATATGAGATAATTCCCTATGATGTCATTGTTGACGAAACCTCACTAGATCTCTACATCTAAAACACGGTTGATAAGTTAGAAGAGTCTATACTAAATATATCATTAGAGCCAGAGAGCCCCATTGCTAAAATAAACTCTTCAAAAAAAGAAACTTGACACTGACTTTCAAAGTTCAATATAAAGACCACAGATGCAAGTTAAACATTGAAATGAAAACTAAAACGCTGTTTGAAGATCTCTGTTCAGTAAATTTTATTCAGAATAAGCATGATCTTGAAATGCACAGGTGCACAAGTGTTTCAACATCACAGGGGTGCACAAATGTCAGTATCGGGTATGGCCACCATTGGCATTGATTATTGCTTGGCACCGACGACCCATGGATGCAATCAAGTTGTCAATCACAGGCTGTGGAATGTTCTGCCATTCGTGCTGAAGTGCTGCAAGAAGTCCTGGAAGTGTTTGGGGTGGTGGATTCCTACTGCGCACGCGTTGATCCAGTTCGTCCAAGAGATGCTCAATTGGTGACAAATCTGGTGACCTGGCTGGCCATGGCAATGTCTGGACATTGTTACGCTGTAAAAAGTCTTGACGAACACGTGCAACATGTGGTCGAGCATTGTCCTGCTGAAAGAGACCACCATGGACGTTGACGTGAGGAATAACGTAAGGCTGTAGGATCAAGTCCCTATACCGTACTCCTGTGAGGTTACCCACAACATGCACAAGAGGTGTCCTAACACCGTGACGAATCCCGGCCCACACCATGACACTCCCACCTCCAAATGGGACAACCTCCTGAACACAGTTGGCAGCATAACGTTCTCCACGACGTCGGTATACATGTGCTTGTCCATCACTTCGTCGAAGCAGAAAACGGGACTCATCAGTGAAGAGAACGGTTCTCCACCTTGCACGTGCCCATCTCATCCTCTGTTGACACCACTGGAAACTTTCCGCCAGATGACGTTGCGTTAAAACGGGACGTCGAACCGGTCGTCGTGGAAAAAGTCCAGCCTCTCTCAACCTGTTGCGTACGGTTTGGTCGGAAATTCGACGCAGGCCTGGTATCTGCGTTGTTGTTGACGTTGCTGTACTGGTGCGTTCCCGAAGGTGGAGAAGTCGGATGTACCAATCTTGGGCCCGAGTAGTCACCTTTGGTCTGCCTGACCTTGGCCTATCATCAACACTGTTTCGCGTGTTGAAACAGGTCCACAATGAAGAGATGGTCTGTCTGGACACGCCAAAGTGTGTTGCAACATCTCGCTGCGTCGCTCCTGCTTGCAGTCTGCCAATAGCGTTGTTGTGTTGCGCTCTGTTCAGTCTTGGCATTCTTCAGGTCGCTGTACCGATGTTGTGTAGTCTGAATGAACAGCGGCTGATATGGCTTTTTATACCCCTAAAGCATACGTGTCTGCATGTAAACCTTCATGATCCCATGATGCACGTGCTTTGGCAGAAAATGCATTTGGACGAATCGCTCGTTTTCGTCCCTGATCACAACGTAAACTTTTTGGGCCATTGTTTTTGATAAATTTACACTTTTGAGCAAGCCTTTCTTTAAATTACAGGTATGTATCATGAAAAAAATTGACCCGTTTCGAAAAAATCAATTTCGCATGAATGTCAAGTTTCTTTTTTTGAAGAGTTTATTAAGCTGCTCAAAGCCATCAACATATCGGTTGTCAAGGAATAAAAAGGATGACTTCAATATTCAAACAGTATTGGATGAATTAAAGAAGGTGGCAAATGCGATGTTCAGACAAAGTGAAACAATTTTCTCGTTACAGTACATAGTAGTTGATGTAGCACCTCCCCTGTATTTTTATGGTTACAAAACTGGTGCCTTATACTTTACTGTCCACAACATAGTTCAATGTTTCTACAACCATTACAGCGATTGGTTAAACTGATGAAACTGTCAACTTTATCATGAAAACAGGAAATCATAAATAACATGATGAAAAAGGCTTTTTATAGTTTTTAATAGTTTTTACTCTTTTATTCAATAACATCTTTTAGCAATCATTAATGTACACAATGTCACAGATGTTATACTCTTCCTGAGTAGAACATTATGACAAGTCCACACTATGGAAAACATAAATAAGACATCACAACAGGGATAATTTTTATAAACGTAAATAAAGTAGTTTCTGGAAGAATAAATAACACTTAATACGCCAATCTGGCTGCTTGAGCAATCGGAATAACCGGTATTTTTATTCATTACAATAAGCAATGTCAGGGAAGTTTTTTCTGCTATCTTATGATTTCTTTAGATATTCTTATTGAAACGCAAAATGGTGATGACCTGAAGCTAACAGACAACATGAAATTCAAATCCGTCAGATACCATGAATGAAAACATGGAAGTGATATGATTTTTCTTTAAGATATCTACAACAAAAAGCGTCAGGGATAGAAAAATTCTGGCCAATCGATGCATAGATATTGCAATTGAATTCCAATCTAGGTCAATAAAATGAAGAAAAGAAAAATGGTTACCTGTTTATAATTTGATATTCATACTTAGAGTATGCATAGGGATTCAAAGATGATTGAATGCAAAACTTACATGAAATCTTGTTAGTTCTACTTAATTGGAATCAGTTCTCTGACATGAAATGAGAAACTTCAACACAATCATGTCAACAATGTTTTTGTGGTATTCGATTTTTAACTGGACTTGCAAACTTCGCAAATGAGGGTTTGGGGAAGTTTAAAGCTTTGCATTTTGAACAAAGTGGCAGAAAGCGGGTACCCCAGTTTAGCAGCGGTGCTGAATCTGGGTGTGTCAAATTTCCTGCAAGGCTTTGGCCCAGTGTGGAGATGATAAATCTGGTTGCCATGTGCCTTTCCAGTTTATTGAAAAGTGAAGTGGCACTGAAACCCTTCAATGGCAACTAATTAAATATCATCTTATGGCTCACATGTTGACCATGATTCGGTTACTGCAGGATATCAATGTCCCTGTCTTTGTGATGGAATGCCAGGCTCTGAGGCTTACTGACAAACTCATTACTGGTCCTAATTGGAGGATAGTGGAGAGTGGAGTAGGTGTAATACAGATGAAGGATATTTATGCGAGACTTTCTGCCTACTTCAAAGAAACAAGTACCGAGACCTTTGTATCTTTGATTCAAATTAGGTGCGATGATGTGTTCACGGATCTGATCCATGACAAAAGCAGTTCCCTTCTGCACCATGCATTAAAACAGCTTTTTGAGGCATTTGGTTCGAACACCGACAAAATTGTGGCGGAATTTTCAATTGTAACTGATAGTAGACCAAGTGCCTCGACCCTCCTCTACAACAAATTGCAAGAAAACAATTTTTAGTCATTTAGACAGACTGTCTCGTTCTCCAGCCAGCATCTTCACAAACGAAGCCTCCATTATGTACAAAGTTAGTCAGACATCTAAATGGCTCCCAAAGCTCAATGAAAAAAGGGCAACTGCATCACATTTTCAGAAATTTCAGCAGCGCAAAAATAGTAGCACCTTTTGAATCCCTCACCATAAAATTCTTGTAAAAGCATGCGCCTTCGGAGAAAACTGTTGAAGTAATACAGAAAGAAAGTTGGGAAGCGGAAACTGATTGGGCGAAATAGAAACAAAATTAAGAGCTAGGATGTCTGAAAAAACAAAACTAAAGGACAAGTTGAATAGTCAACGAGGGTTTTTTGTTAACTGTCTCGGACATGGATAAACATTTCTCCTCCGTTAGCGATTCAAAACTTAAAGTTCAAGCTGTCAAAGTACAGCTTCGTTTTAGAAAACATGTATTAACTTGAAAACGCTTGTTTATCACTTGCTGCAGATGTTGCTGCAGAAGATGAGTTGTGTTCCAGGTTCGAAATGCCCCGTCTCCCGGGTAGAGCCATTCTCCATATGTTTGAGGGAGATGGAGTGCTAACTTCCTACCAGGGAAGAGTTATCACTAAGGTGGCAGGTTTCCCCGATTGATACAACTTTGTGTCCGACGGGAGAAAGTTTCCATCTACACCTACAAACTTGTGAAGGACTGGAAGGATGGTAGCCTGACTTTTGCCGACTGAGTGCTAGATAAGATTAGGATAAGATAAATAAGGCTAATAGCAAACATATCTTATGTCTATTATAAATATTTATTATTCTTATGATTTAATAGGTAATTGGGTAGTGTGTTCAAATAACATTCCTCTTATAAGATTAAATTAACAAGATGTATAAATGAAAATTGGCGATTTTTGTCACTATAAAAGATTTTAGTCAATAACATGGTATATTCACCCTGTATCCAAAACATGTGTGTAAGGTTTTGTTCTTACACATATTTGGAAGAAATATAGCTTTCTCTATTTTTTGACTGAAACCAAATAATCCTTGACCAAATTCTTTCGCTAGGTATTTTTATATTCCAAACTTTCATAGTGGAATATTACTTGTACACCTTTATTAAATGCAGAGAACCTGATTCAATGTTGAACATTTTCATCAACTGATAACTCTCATTTTGATTTACCGCAAGGTAACCTTTTTATAATAGTTAACTTATGTAGATTCTACTATTATCAGTTTATATTTAGTCATATGAGTTTCGTTTGGTGTCTGTGTATACATTTATTATTTTTTTTATCAAATTGATTTTCCAGACACGTACAATACAAAATATTTAACAGTATTTACGTATATTTTTATTTGCATCTGAATTCATTTTTACAAATGTTGATCATAATCAGCAGTCGAGATAACTATTAATTAAGGCTTAAATTTATTTTCAGATACTTTCACCAGTCTTTTACAATGACGCAATCAAGGATACAAATCTCAGGAACAGCGAAATTCTTCTAACATGCCCTTTGAAGATGCAGGAAGAAAATGTTTGAAATTATTTGATTTTTTTTCTTGTTTATTTTCAAGGCACAATTGCTTATCACTTGGCCTGAAAATTTTGAATCTATTCATGAGAAAATTTAAATTAAGTTACCATTTCAAATTCTAAAATGACTTCCATTATATTGTTTTAAATAGTGGAATAATCGTCTTGAATGTACAATATGTAATTGTGCCTAACAAAAAACAGTTTTTTGTTTGAAGCCCTGAATCCTGATGAAGTTCCCACTGCATAACATTATCATACTGGGGTATAACGCAACAACTATAGGACACATGTTAAACTTTTTAGACGTCTGTTTATTATTTTGGCAGGAATTAAAACTTCTAATAGAGGTTTATTATATATCTAATAAACGTCTAAAAGACGACTAATAAACGTCTAATAAACGTCTAAAAGACGTCTAATATACGTCTAATTTACGTCTCATAGACTTAGACGTCTTTCTAGTCCCACAGATTAGCCAACATTTAGACGTCTAATAATTAATTATTACTATGTCAATGCAAAAGAAGAAAATTAAAAAGATTGTCAAATTCGATATACTGATTCTCTACATATTGAAATGCAATGAGCAAATGTCATGAACTTTTTTTATTAAGACTATCCAAATCAATTGTTTGATAAATAGTGATGACACATTTTTCAACCTGTTTCATGATAATATGAAGAATAATTCAAAATTTATATAGATCTAATAGCGATATTTTTATTTCTTAATATATATTGGAATAAATAATTATCTCTTCTGAAGTGACATCAACCTTCAAAAAGTATTTGTTATATAGATGTACAGAGATTATTGATATTGAATTTCTCCCTTTACCTTTATGTAGGTTGACTTAAATTGTTCATTGTATAAACAGTGCAATTTAAATTTTTCAACTGTGTTAATCTTCATCTTCTTCTAGGTCACAATACAAAATATTGATTCTGTGATGAAATTATTTTTAAGAATAAATTATTTCTATTTTTGTTGCTATTTTCATTACTTGTAATAAGGACTAATACTAGAAGATAAAATGAATATTTTAGAATCAGAAAATTAGCGATAAAAACAAATAAGGCGTTTTTCAAAATAATCATTTATAAATCAACAGCCTAGTTTACATGCAAGCGTTTGACCCTGGGTCAAAATTGCCCCTTGGGTCTAATTTAACTCCCGGGGGCAAAATTTGACCCCGGAGGCAAAATTTGCCCCAGCGTTAAATATGACCCATCTCATGAGGTGGATCAAATTCCCATTACCCCAGGGTCAAATTTGCCCCCGGAGGCAAATGCTGGATATAAACCGTTTATCGACTTTTTATCCTATGCTAAAATGAATACATGAACATCCCTTTCAGTAGTGGATACCTCCCATCTATAAGTAGATCACATACAATAGTTTCCCCGCCTATTTCACCTCACTTTTGAAAGCAAACCCAATCTCATTTAAATGAAATCTAAATGCTCCACTACATTACGCATGAAAGTATCTGAAAATAAATTGAAACCTTAATTGTTATCTCGACTCATGATCATGATCAACATTTGTACCTAAGAATTCAGATGCAAAACAAAATATACGCAAACACTGTTAAATATTTGGTAACCTACGTGTCCGGAAAAAATCAATTTGATATAAAAATAACTGAATACAGACGCCAAACAAAAGTTATGTTCCTAACTAGAAACCAATAATAGTAGCATAAACTTAAGTCAACTATTATGAAAAGGCTACATTACAGGGAATAAAAATGACAGTAATTTATCTGTTGAAGAAGAACGAGTTCTTATGGATAGTCAACTTCTTTATTGAATGAATTGCGACGTTTCCATGTAGATACTAACATCGTTATCAAGCAAGTGATCCATTAGGTTCGCTTCATTTATGAGAATCTTGTATTAATAATATTCCAACACGGATGGTATGGATAACAAAAGACCTACCGAACGAATTTGGTCAAGAATTTATTGTTTTCAGTCAAAACATAGAGAACTCTTTATTTTTTCAAATATGTTTATGAACAAAACACTACACACATTTTTTGAAGAAGCATAACAGAATTACGAGCTGAAAGATGATAATGGAAGAAGAGGCTCTACCATAAGCTGCATGACTATTGTAATCAAAGGAAAGATACCGACGAATGAGCATCTTGATTACTGACAATGCAAAACTTATTTGCGTGTCCTATATACAGAAAGCAATGTCTTACCGTAAACTGTAGCCAAAAAAGCCCTAAGGAACGCCACTTCAGATGCGATATCGAGAAATCCCATTTCTTTTGAGAATTTTTTTTTAAAATGGCGCCTATTTTACATCAAACTCTGCAATCTAGGCTTAGACGTCTAAATGGGTACGTTGAATAGACGTCTAAAGGACGTTGTTAGACGTCTAACCCCGATCTAAACCTAATTTAGACGTGCCTGCTGGGTTGTGTGTATGTTGGTACCGGTTCCACAGTATGCTGATCACAGACTGTGACACATTAAGCATTTTTGCTACTGCTTGCTGTGTAGAACCCATTTGAAGCATACTAATATCACGTTGACGTTCACCATGTTGAAGTCTTCTTACAAATTAAACGTAACACACTAAAGCAAAGAGACGCTTAACAGTCAATCTTATGCAACAACCGATAGGAAAACAAACATGTATAGAAAAATCAGCATGCGGAAGTCTTCATCAAGCCTTCCTTGAAGGGTCAAATTGACAGGTAATCCTTCCCACGTATATGGTGCTCTTGTATGTCGCACGTGCAATACAGTGGTTCTGTTGGAGCGATAATTTCTTTATCCGTTTACATACTCTTAAAGCATGTCAATTGTCCATGAATATTTATTATGTAACCTGCATAGATATTTGCATTTCAATATCCCCAACTTATTTTGAGGAGGAAATTCAAGAAGTTACGGAGAAACGATAGTCCTGTTGCTAAGGCTAAGCTTGGCCCGGTTTTGTCAGCCATAACCGATTGCTAGGCTGTCTTGAGAGATCCTACTACTGTCAGGAAAAAACTTATTGGACACTCTTCATTAAACCATAAACCATAACCATAACCATAACCATGCACTACCGTAACAGAAACCGACAGCACCGTTGCGTTTAACTCCAAACGTAGAGCGAGCTGCATCAAGAAGCAATTCAGAGATAAAGTTAGCAATATTACACATGATTTGTCGATCAATGGTATCACTTCGCAGATTCTCAAAATGAATAAGAATGATATTGAGATTATCCATATTCATATTATCACGAAACTTAGCTGCCAGTTTATGATGAAAACGATTTGGTTGATTTGCCAGTATGGCTTTGCCTTCATCATTACTAGCAGGAGTGTGCTCGATTTCTTAAGAATTCGAAGAAAAAAACGACAGTGGACAGTGAACGTTCACTGGAGTAACGCGCGTTCATTCCATAACTTTCCACATTTGGCAAGGCGTTCTTGCCAAAAACTGAAAGGCGTCCTTTCCACACTAAGGAAAGGTCGCCTTTCCGTTGCCTATCTTTCCAAATCGATTAAGTCAATGAAGCGCGCATAAAATCGCACTTTATGTTTTTATCAATTCTAAGCAGTATGGTTGAAAAAGAGTTTTTTAATTTCTTATTTGAAACATGAATTTGATTTCATGAAATTTCGAGATCATGAAACTGTGTTAATCCTGGACGTGGAAAGATATTTTTCAACGATTATTTTTAAAAAAATAACTAGGAGAAAAGTGAAATGAAAAGCTGTTAAGAAGTCATTTTGAATTAAGTTAGTAGTTAAACATGTATTAAATCGAGTAGTTGAGTGGCATATATAAAGAAACAGTATCATATTTAATTGGATAACATAGTTCACATATCTATAAAGATCATTAAAGGGATTTACTATATAGTTATTTGACGTATAACGTATTTGTTATAATAATTTTATGGATAGTTATATGGCACTTTTCCACGCACTAATACATGCTCAAAGTGCATTACTCTGAAAGTAGCGAATTTGCAAAGCGCTTAATTAAGTAAGGTAAAAGTGAAAAGCTGCCTCATATACTTCATTTCATAAATCAGTAAAGCATGTGTTAGTTGATCAGTTAAACATGTGAAACGTACCTTTTCAGTGAATGTATCCACAAGAACAAAAATATCCCAGTCCTTTTTAGCTTAAGAACAGAACATAAACCCATCACTGATCAGTGGCTAAACAGATAAACGCCACAATCTCTACATCCAGCTATCGCATTCAAACAATAATGGCGACCAGATGAGAAAAAGAGAGCCAATGCAAAATTAGTTTCATAATTTCTTATCTAACCTCTCAGATTTCATTGGATAACAGGATGCGGTAAAGCAGTGTATCCTGTTGTTTCAAGACACGAGAGACACCGTCCTGACAGATCAGGCTGATACATGGTCACTTGTTTACAAGCCACCTGCATGTGTTTGTACAGCACGGTTGACACCTGCTCAATACCTGAAGCTGACAACTGGTCATAGTGTGATAGGTTATATTGGTCTGAGATGCTAAATGGTATTATCTGACGCTAACGAGGACTCGTTGTTTTAGTAACATTTGTTGATTTTTCTTAAATCAGAACAACATAACAATAATGAAATCTTAATTTGCCCACGCGGATCTCAGAAAAATAAGTCACTCACTGTAAAAAATAATATTGAATGCTTGATGACATAGATGAAAGAGAATGACCACTCAAAATCATTTTTAATAGAGGCACGAAAAAGGATGAACATACATCTTAATAAATAAATAATAATAACAAAAAGATTAGCACACACATCTTATATGATTTCCTCTGAAATTAAAATATTTAGTGATATTCTGAATTTTACCATGAGTTTATAACAACATGCTGTTTTTTCTATATTTTGCTTGAGGTATCAAGTCAAAACATATCAATGAACATAGAAACCTATGTTTTAAGGTAGAGGAATTTTGATGAGGTACCACTTTTAATAAAATAAACAATTTAACTTAGAATAAAGCCACTTAAAGTAAAAGGCATCAAGTTATTTTCATATATTAACAGTTGATATGATAAAGTTTTGTCATATGCTCTTCATTAGCCATTAATATAAGAAAACAAGTTTGAAATTAAGAACCCTGCAGAAGCAGGGAGCTTGGATCTAGATGGATCTTGATGTTGTTTTAAATAGGATTATTGTTAACTAAATGCTTGTTAAGGATCCTTCTTTAAAAATTTATTTAATGTAAAGTGGGTATGCAGTGTAATCTCTTATTTCTGTTTTGATAATAAAGCTTTTAGAAGAATCCCGGAGCAGCAGTGAGCTTTGGTCTAGATAAATAAGTCAATCTTGATGTTGTTTTGAATAGGATTACTGTTAACTAAATGCTTGTTAATGACCCTTTGTCAATAATTTACAGAAGAACATTGCAGAAAAGAGTAGGGGAAGTCTATTACAATATGTATTCTTAAATGGGGCGTGTACATTTTGCCGCTCCAGAAGCAAGAGTGTAATGTGTTTATGAATTTGTTGGATAGCAAGTTTAAGAGGGAACTAGCCCGAATGCGCCAGACCATCTTCATTCTGAGGTAAGTGATTGACATAAATAATGTCTAAATCAAGGTTATTTTGTTGTATAAAGTACATCTCTTGGTTAGATCAATGCCTACCAAATATAGATCACTGATATTCTAATATAGATTATGAATAACGAGACATATATCTACAGCCACCTTGACTTGAAAATGAATCAAAATTTGTCAAATAATATATTGCTATATTGCTGTCTTCGACTTGAATGCAGCGACCTAAATGAATATAAAATGAACGTTTTATATCTCCAACATCAGCTTGTTCTTGTGGCGTTAATTATGAAGACTCTCTTCATTATTTCATATTGTTTAGTGATTTTCGCCAAAACATGTTTTTCTAGACTAAAGGATTTGATTTAAAGCAATATTATTGGTAATCATAACTTGTCTTCAGTTGAAAATAGTTAATTGTTAAATTCAGTCCACATGCTTTTAAATTTAACAGGCAGATTTTTTTCCAAATAATGTCCACATGACATACATATAGTCATGTGGATGACCCAAAGCATGAATTTTTCTAGTTGAATAAAGACATTCATTGAAATAACCAACCTTTTCAATATTCGAGAATAATTTTATGATTTTTTTTTATTCTAACAACAGTTTCTGAAGAATGTATGACGTAAAGACTAATATAAATTATTATATTTTTATGAAACCATTGGCATACTTTGGGGGGGGGGGGGGATATGCCCTATTAATTGATTCACTTCTTATTTTGATCTCGTTAATCTTTGTTGTCAAACAACGTCACTTCTTTTGCTGACTCTCTACCTGCCCCTCACACACGCCCAACAAGTTTATTGTCATGTTAAGATCAGAGAGACATCCTTGATTGTCGGCTAGACTAGGTAACGACAGGTTAATTACCATGTAATAAAATTGTGCAACATCCTCTCTCTTAGTTGACAGAGAGACCTGTGTAGTTACTTAGCAAGGTAAGCCGTATTATCTAATTGTATGAGATTGTTTAATAACCATATTTTATTTCGTACAAAATTTGGACTGGCGAACAAGTCATTTGGCCTATTTTAACGCCGTTCCAATACAAAGTTTAACAATACATGGATACATTAAGCATTTTTGCTACTGCTTGCTGTGTAGAACCCATTTGAAGCATACTAATATCACGTTGACGTTCACCATGTTGAAGTCTTCTTACAAATTAAACGTAACACACTAAAGCAAAGAGACGCTTAACAGTCAATCTTATGCAACAACCGATAGGAAAACAAACATGCATAGAAAAATCAGCACGCGGAAGTCTTCATCAAGCCTTCCTTGAAGGGTCAAATTGACAGGTAATCCTTCCCACGTATATGGTGCTCTTGTATGTCGCACGTGCAATACAGTGGTTCTGTTGGAGTGATAATTTCTTTATCCGTTTACATACTCTCAAAGCATGTCAATTGTCCATGAATATTTATTATGTAACCTGCATAGATATTTGCATTTCAATATCCCCAACTTATTTTGAGGAGGAAATTCAAGAAGTTACGGAGAAACGATAGTCCTGTTGCTAAGGCTAAACTTGGCCCGGTTTTGTCAGCCATAACCGATTGCTAGGCTGTCTTGAGAGATCTTAGGAGGAAAAAACTTATTGGACACTCTTCATTAAACCATAAACCATAACCATAACCATAACCATGCACTACCGTAACAGAAACCGACAGCACCGTTGCGTTTAACTCCAAACGTAGAGCGAGCTGCATCAAGAAGCAATTCAGAGATAAAGTTAGCAATATTACACATGATTTGTCGATCAATGGTATCACTTCGCAGATTCTCAAAATGAATAAGAATGATATTGAGATTATCCATATTCATATTATCACGAAACTTAGCTGCCAGTTTATGATGAAACGATTTGGTTGATTTGCCAGTATGGCTTTGCCTTCATCATTACTAGCAGGAGTGTGCTCGATTTCTTAAGAATTCGAAGAAAAAAACGACAGTGGACAGTGAACGTTAACGTTCGAGTAAAAATGTGAAATCTTTTCGACAATAAAGTCCCAAATAATACGAAGGGCTGATGGAGCAACCGTCAGATAGTCCATGACCGATTTGTCTTTACAAATAGACTTACCTTCTACGTTATCCCCTGATCTTCGACCATTTCATATATACATATTCAGGCCTTTAAACATTTGTCATAGTTCTTAAACATTGCTATTTATTCTATTACAATCTTTGTAACTGTATGTTTATAGAAGCTTTTGAAACAAAATCATTTCTGATATCTGACACATCAATGTGATACGTTTATCAACACTACAGAAATCAGACATTATGCTGGTTCTGGCACTGAAATCACCAACTAGTGAAACGTTTGCAGACAGAGCTGTAATGCTCATTGTTAAACATTATAAAATGCCTCATTATTGAAGTATTTCAAATTCACTACTAAGTAAGTTCCTCAAGAAAATTTACATTTGTTTCAAACATATATTTAAATGCTACTCCAATTCCATTTGGTTTTCTGCATGTTTTCATTATATGCTGTTAATGGAGAGAATATCCAGGATTTTTTAGATCGTCAAATATGTCTGCTTTGGTTTCTTTGAAGGCTATAAAGTCATTAACCAATCATTTTTTTTAATTCTGTGTAGAACATTTTATGTCGAAGACCACATGCGTTTAGACATAAGAAATTAATAGTTGGGAGACAACTGCAGTGATATTCTCGTTAACACTTATCATACTAAATTCACAAAAACAATGAATGATTGACATAGGGGGTTATGTTAGGAGAAGTCCTGAATTAACTTATCAACATTATCTTCAACCTCCGATTTGTATAACACAGAGGTTGGATAAATCAGTACATGTTTTGATATATTAACGGTAACTTCATCAGTATTATCTTTCTCATTTAAGTTCAAACACCGTAGGTTTAGAGGTTGAGAAGTAAATTCAATATCTACTGAAAAACTAGTAACAATATCAACATTGTCTTCCACATTCGGAGTAAAAGACAAAGAAGCTTATGAAATGTTGAGTGAATCAACATTGTGTTATCAAAAATACCATTAACATCTATAATGTCGACAGAAGATGTTGTGAAATAGACGTAGTGTTTGTCATGATAGGAGCGTTAGAGTTCGTTGAACATTCAAGAGAATTCGATTCGTAATGGTAATATTCATCTTTATATGTTAAGCATTCAGTTTGACTCATTATACTGAAATCAATTTATACGTCCCCTTTGCGAAAATTTACGATGAACATTCCTAAAAACTTTTCGTTTCCTTAAATGAAGTTATAGGAAATCAACCCCCAAAAAGAGGTTTTTGGCGGGAAACATATGTTGTTATTAGGCAAATTGTAGGCGAGGTTAGTAATTTTTAAAGTTTTTGTGATCTACTGATTAAGGTATGATACATACGGCGCATTCACAAAGCTCCCATTATCTTTAATCTTGTTGTAACGTAAAGGTTGCTTGCTGCTATTGATCTCAATTGGTAAGGATAGAATATCAAACAGATCTATTAAGTGACGAATTTGATATTCGTAAATGTGTTCACATGAATTAAAACATTTTTCTGAAGTGTGATAGAAAAACTACGCAGACCACCATGATAGTCACTGCTGCCGTCAAACCGGGTTGCATTCTTAGCCTCGATTTCGTTGCAACATGGCCGCTGCGTGAACAATGGAGTATTATCATTCCTGTTGACATGGTGTTTGTATGTCGTACATGTTAAGATTTTCCCATTGTAGTTTAATTGCTCGTGACGATGTAAAGCGTGTCTAGTTTTACACGATTTTTTACACTTGATTGCAGTTCAAACAAAATCAATAAATATAAGTTAATATTTACATACAGTCGTACAATTTTAAATGTAGGGACACTAAAAATAAAAACCAAATTATAATCTTAGAATATTTTGGAATTAGTAATGTGTGTTCACATAAGAAAACTAGAAAGTGTTTTACTCGCAGAAACAGTTGTCTCCCCCATACACTATTTCAGCACAACTGGGTTTTTTTTAAATTCCTTACAGCTTTTTTTAATTCAAATAAAATTAATATTTTTTCTAAAAAACAATGTAAACTTTAGGTTTTGGTTAATCAACATCTCTCCAGTCTGTCATGCTTGACTAAATATAAATTACATATGATTCAATTGAAGACAGAGTTGCCAAATGTTGAAAGTTACAATACAAATTCCAAGACAGTTATTGATATACCTTTTATACTGATAAGAAATCAGTGCATTTGATATGAGGCATTTATTTCTGAGAAAACAATATTTTTTGTTGTCAAATGTTACATGTATTATATGGTTGATTGATAAAAGACAGAGGGGTGAATTAAGGAAGATCAATGAAGTAGCTATAGAAGCCGAATTGGGCCCTCAAAATGGGAAAAATCACAACAATGAATTTCAATAATAACAATGTGCTACAGTAATTTCAGAGTTATACTCCGGAAACTTATCCTTCCCTTCAAAATGAATGGAAACAAAACACAATATAAAATTGAAAAAGAAGTTGATATCCCCAAAAGTCACATCTACATAATGTGAAGGGGATGTATACCAAATTTGGTGAAGATTGGTCATGTCGTTTCAGAGTCATGCTACGGAAAACTAACCATACCCTTCAAAATGACAAAGTCCAAACTGTTGCCATGGAAACAAAAAATATGAAATTGAAAAGAAGTTGATACCACCAAAAGGCACATCTACATGATATGAAGGGTGTGTATACCAAGTGTGGTGAAGATTGGTAAAAATCAATCCAGAAATCTTAGTCTCCATATCAGATAGATGTTACTCCTATGCCAATTGTTTCTTGAGAAGAAGATGTTTTTCATTAAAACTTTGATCTAATTTAACATTAAACCTATGGATAACGCTATCACAAGTACACCGGCTTCATGTAAACGAAATCGTGAGCAAGTGTTCACGTCACCTGACTCTGAAACTGATTTTGATCTAAAACGTCAGTGTCAAAACGACCCTGTGGCAAACGTTTCTGATAGTTTTGTCGATATGAGTGAGGAAAGTGAGAAGCTTAGTGATAGTGTCACTGAATGCGGTGAGTCAGAAACTGAGTCTTTGGTCAGTGAAATTTGAAAGCTTTTCAAAATAAAGATGTCCTTCTTGCAATATCCACTGCTGTAAGTGAGGTTGTCAGGCCCATGTTCCGACAGGAAATGGGAGATTTGATAGCTCAAAATAGAATTCTTGAGGAGAAGGTATCTGTTTTGACAAACACTGTCGCAGAGCAAGACAAAGTTATCGAGACTCTCTCACAGAAGCTAGACCGTAGTGAACAATATTCACGTCGCAATAATATTCGTATTTCGGGTGTATCTGAGCTTGTCCTTGAAATTGCAAAGTCGATCAATGTAGATTTGAGTCCAGCAGATATTGACGTCAGTCATGGTGTTCCCAGACGCCCAGCTACACCCCAGGACCCTCCCCGCCCATATCTTCTAAGATTGGTAAGCAATGCCTCCAAGCGTGCCTAGCATCCAGATCAAAATTGAAACATTCTCAAAAACCTGGAACCCCCAAAGTCTTCATTAACGAAGACCTCACTAGCCCCAGAGCAGCTATTGCTAGAAAGGCCCGTGAAATGGGAGAAGAAAGTGGAGGGAACTTGGGTCACACGTGGTGTAATTCTAATAAACCTTTTGGACCGCACTGTTAAGAAAGTTGCCAACGACACCCACTTCCAGGAAGTCTGTGACGCCACGAGGTTGAAAATGACTTTTTCACTTGGCAAAAAATGAACGCGTAGACTATAACTAGAATGTAATGATTCTTAACAGCTATTTACTTATTTAGTGAATTGTTTCACACGTAACAAATACATCCTTCAAATTGATTCTGACCTTGTAACAGTAATTAGGTCTTTGAAATGAATTGATTGATAACTCTTACAGTCTTGAGTACCTTTGTTGTATTATTTAATTGCATATGAGCATCATACCACTCGTGGCTAGCAGGTCTATTTTGTAATTTGAAATCCAAAACTATAATTACAATGTTTCACTTTACAGACATTACTAACGATGGAATGTACCTCAGATTTACTTATCACCCTATGGTTTTTGAATAACTTAAAGATCAAGCATGTGTCATGCAAGCGTCATAGCTGCACACAACCCGTGAGAGACGCATGCTTCACAGTCGCCTTTAGATTATAATTTTCGGTGTTGCGAACTTTATTTTTCTTTAAGTACTTGTTATTGTATGATGTCATGATGATAAAAATGGAAGCATGCAACATCTTAAATGATTATTGACATTTAAGAAGCACGAGAAATTCACCATTGTGCAGCATGTGTTTATGTGTTTATCCATTATGCCGCACGACCTAACCATGCACGGCATGCTGCGATACCGTTAACGCTCGTGAAAAGCATGTGATATCAACATGGAATAACATAAGCATTGTTCCTATAACGAGAATGCTACGTGCTTGTTGAAGTTATCATACCACAAAGACTTAACGTTTACAATTATCCACCGTTATTATACTTATTATAGATATTGCAAAAAGTTGCGTATTTTGTTTTATTTCATGGTGTTTGTTTAATCATTCATAGTATTTTTTGTAACTCCATGAATGTTTTAGTTTTCGAAACTGCAAATCATGTTAATAATCTGCCTTGTTTCTTTTTACTTTCTTTGTTATTTAATCAATCTGACACATGTGACTCTCTTTATAATTGAGTAATTTCCTCATTTGCTTATATTCTTGAAGATTCCAAGTATGCAACCGATTCTTGTTTTGTTCGCCAGTATGGTTATGCATGTATATTCATATTGTTCCCCACTGCCTTATCCGATTGTTTAACACATATAGATGCCGGTTAACATAGTTCAGTATAGACAGGCAGTGGGACAGTTTGCAGTCAAGGTGCATACAAAATCGTTGTTGAAATTTCGAGTTTTCATCTATATAATTTTAGATTTCTGTGCTTATACAATCCAACAGTAAACATCCTAATTACACTTCTTCTCCTATGCTGTGGGGATGTACATCCCAACCCGGGTCCTCTTGTTCATACTGACCTAAAGATAATTCATCTTAATGTTAGAAGTTTAAAAGAAAAGTTGATGTACTAGAGGCTGAGTTTGGTACTTATGATATAATCTGTTTAACCGAAACATGGTTACATTCGAAAATAGATAATACAGAAATCACTATCCCGGGCTTTCAGGCACCATTTCAAAAAGATAGAGAAAGTCGTGGAGGTGGGGTTGCAGTGTTTGTAAAAGATATTTTATGTGCAATGCAAATGGATAATTTGGATACAGCGGGGCTTGAGGCAATTTGGATAAAAATTAAAAGCAAAAAGCATACATTCCTAATTGGTACATTTTATAGAGCAGACAAAAGTGAATTGTATTGTGATCTCATTGACAATCACATTACAAATACCGTCGATTTGAATATGAAAACTATCATTGTTGGCGACTTAGACCTCTTCAACGAAAACCAATCAAAATTCAAATATTTAGAGGCTGCGTACGGTCTCAAGCAACTTATTTCTGAACCAACACGGATCACTTCTCATTCGCGTACGTTAATTGATTTGATATTTGTAACATGTTTCAACACAGTACGGAATTCGGGAGTGCTGGATCCAATCGCGATATGTAGTGACCACTGCCCAGTGTATGTTAACATCGAATCAGATAGACAGAGAGAAACTTGTTATGAGCGGAAAATTTATGACTACCCTTGTGTGAATACAGAAAATTTAAACCGATATATAAATGATATTGACTTTAATGTAACTGAAACAGAAAACATAGATCTTATAACATTAAATCTTACCAATGACCTAATCCAAATTTGCGACTCGAACATTCCAAACAAAACCGTACTTATTAGACCTAAAGATCCGTTGTGGATGAATAACGAAATACGCTCACTTATCAGGAAACGAAATAGGAAACGCAAAACCGCAAAGAGAAGAAACCGTCCCATAGACTGGCAAATTTTTAAGTCACTGAGAAATAAAGTTATATCAACAGTTCGTAAATCTAAAAGACAGCATATGAATAGAATTGATACTGCAATAAGTGAATCAATTGGTACCAAAACGTGGTGGAAACTAGTAAAAAAACTATTTGCATAATAAATCAGCAAAAACTACTTGTCATATTGTTATTGACGATGATGTTCTATACGACGATCTGAACGATGTTACAGAATAATGAACAGTTATTTCATAAGTCAATTTCAAGTTATAGATCCTGATGACGACCTCCCTCTTGTTGATAAACATTGCAATAGTACTCTACCTGATATAGTATTGGAGGTGGGTGAAGTCAAGGATATATTACTCTCTGTAGATACAACTAAAGCAACAGGCCCTGATAAAATCGGAAACAAAATATTAAAAACTTCTGCCAATTCACTAGCCCCCACTCTAACTAGATTGTTCAATCTGTCCTTAAAATTGACTGAATTCCTTACTTCTTGGAAAGAAGCGAATATAATCCCTATCCACAAAAATGGCAATTTATACGAATGTTCAAATTATAGACCAGTCGCATTAACAAGTTGTTAAGCAAAAGTATTTGAAAAATGTATCTTTAAATATGTAAATAATTTTCTTAGAGATAAAAACCTTCTCTTAAATCTTCAATCAGGATTTACCTCTGCTGACTCACCAACTAATCAACTGACCTACCTATATGATTTCATAGCAAAAGCATTAGAGGAAGGAAAAGAAGTAAGAGCGGTATTTTGCGAATATTATTATGTTAGCAAAGCGTTTGATAAAGTTTGGCACCAAGAAATACTACAGAAACTAAAATCTTACGAAACTGATGGCAATTTATTGAATTGGTTTAAAAGTTACCTCAATAATAGAACACAACGTTAACGAGTCGTTATTAACGGGACACGCATCAAAACCTCAGCATGTCTTGGCGGGTGTCCCTCAAGGTTCGGTTTTGGGACCATTGTTGTTTATAAAATATATCAATGATATTGTAGAAGATATTGACAGTCACATAAGACTATTCGCTGATGACACATCTCTATATGTTATAATTGATGATCCAAACATAGCGGCAAACTGTTTAAATAGTGACCTGTGCTTGATATCAAACTGGGCCAAAAGATGGAAAGTTTCATTTAATCCTAAAAAACTAAATCAATACAGTTTAGTAGGAGAGTAAATAAGAAAATCCAACTCACTATTACTATGAATGGTGAAATAATTCAAGAAGTCGAAAACCATAAGCATCTAGGCCTTACCCTTAAAAAAAACTGCTACTGGAATACTCATATAAAAACTATGGCCACGAAAGTTAGCCCTTTGATTAACTGCTGAAGAAGCCTAAGATATCATCTGTCACGTAAAAGTTTAGAAATTATATATAAATCTTTTATATTACCAATTTGTGACTACTGCGGTCACATTTGGGATAACTGCACTCAAGAACAGTGCACCATATTAGACAAATTGTATCTCGACGCCTTAGATCAATACCTTGAGTAGTTCGCAGAACAAGCCATAACGCACTTAATGAAGAAACGAATATGAAACCATTGAAAGAACGTAGATACATAAGTAAACTGACTACTTTTTATAAAATGAAGAAAAATCTCGCACCTCAATATCTCGGTAACCTCTTACCATCTTCGTCATATTCTAATGACTATAATCTTCGAGAAAATTCATCCGTACGAACTATGAAATGTAGAACGTCGTCATATGCAAGGTCATTTTTACCCAATACAATAAAACTATGGAATTCCCTAACTTCTGACATCCGTAAAAATGATATGTTGTCCGGGTTCAAAAATTCAGTTTGTGTTTCTGAAAATAGACCTATTTTTTTTCCGATCTTAATCATGGCACAAGAACATGTCAAATTATTCATTCTCGCCTCAGGCTCCACTGTAGTGACATCATTGACAGTCCTGCGTGTTCATGTGGCCACCCAACCGATAATGCTGTGCACTACTTTTTAGTTCACGGAATTAAGAAACCAATCATTATTTTATTTGAAAGGATTTTCTACCAATACAATATTGCGGAATGTCCATCTCTCACAAAAATGACCTAGAAAATTTACTGAACTCGATTCACAATTATATCATGAAGTCTGATCGATTTGAAATTTCATAAGCATATTCATTTTATAACGACTGCCAAATAAACAAATGGTATACAAGCAATATCAGTGTTTATTATGTGATCTTATTTTTCCGGCAATCCGATTGGTTGAGAAGCGGTCACGTGTCAGTCGACAGAAAAGCATATTGACTTCACTCTGAGTCCGACCAAAAGTTATATTGACTTGAAATAGACATAATGACGTCAAACCGTTGTTACATGACGTCATGCCATTGTTATTGTGACGTCATTTGACCGTCATGTTGAAAAATTGATCCAAAATGCTGTTCATAACTGTAGTTTTTTCTTTTCTTTTCGTATCTAATTCGAAACATAATAAAACAATTATGGACTGGTGAATTCGGTCAATACCTGTTTTTATAGACACGAGGAAAGCAATATTGAACTCGGACTTCGTCCTCTGTCAATATTGCTTTCCTCGGGTCTATATTCGTCCGAGGTCAATATTGCTTTCCTCGTGTCTATAAAAACAGGTATTGACCTCATCACCAGTCTATAATTGTATATTATTATGTGATCACATTTTTCCGGCAATCCGATTGGTCGAGAAGTGGTCACATGTCAGTCGACAGAAAAGCATATTGACTTCATTCCGAGTCCGACCAAAAGTGATATTGACTTGAAATAGACATGATGACGTCAAGCCGTTGTCACATGACGTCATGCTATTGTTATCGTGAGGTCATTTGACCGTCATTCTGAACAATAGATCTAAATTGCTGTTTAGACTGTACTTTTTTCTTTTCTTTTCGTATTTAATTCGAAACATAATAAAACAATTATGAACTGGTGAATTCAGTCAATACCTGTTATTATAGACCCAAGGAAAGCAATATTGACCTCGGACTTCGTCTTCTGTCAATATTGCTTTCCTCGGGTCTATAAAAACAGGTATTGACCTCATCACCAGTCTATAATTGTATAATATTTCTTCGAAATTAAATAACGATTTGTCATACGTCACTCACTTTAATTTGTTTGTATATATTTACATATGTGATTATATTGGAGCGGCCACTAAATAAGCTCTTTTGAGCTTGGTGGCCAATCCCTTCATGTACTATTTCATGAATAAATATGTTTAAGGCAGATGTTTTAAGATTTAAGGGAAATGCCTGCCACGCCCATTTGTGAGGGTTAAGGAGGTCAGTCCCAAAATTACAAATGTTGATCCCTTGGGTGCAAATTCAGCTGTAATTTTGGGGGTGCAGCACGTCTTTCGGGTCTGAGGAGCTATACAGTTGCAAATAAACATTTACGTTGGCCTACGACGTTACGCTTTAAGAGGAGGCGTAACGCACAATTTTGATAATTACAAATTATTATCTCTATTCGTATCAATACAGACAAGAATGAGATAATACGCGCTTTAATTCGACTTCTATGGGACATTTAATACCCCTGTTTTTACTTCACTTTCATGACAACTTAGTACCTAAGTTGATGATTCGTTTGTGGTTAACTGACATATATTGTTATCTAATATAAGATCTCACATCGTGTGGCAATGTCATTGTCTTTGAGTTTGACAATCAATGATATGATAACATACCTGGCGCAACCGTTAGAAACTTCCTATAAAATCCTAAAGAATTTGATAACCGTTACTCACGATCTACTTATCATCGTCGGTAGAAATGCATGAGCCAAATCTCCTTTTCTTATTTTATTAGTTGAATATATATTCTACAAATTCATTGGTTCTTAATGATTGGACGTCGTGACAATACACTATGCAGAAGTCCAAGGCTAAGAGTTACGCCATTATGACAGGATGTTTGACATAATTCACTTGACGGGTCCAAGGCGTGAAAATCAAATAGGTCTAGAGACCATTAAATTAGGAATAGAATTTTAATGCAATTGAAGTACATAATTAGCACCTGTTCGTCATAAAATGGAGAGGTCTTAACCCAGTCTGATTGTTGTGACAACATTTGGCAGACGTCGTACTTGATGAAAACAACCTTTAGGATAGAGGTTATTCAGATTCAGATTCAGATTCTTTATTACTTTTATCTTTACAGATAATCAGTACATAATAAAGACGGGGATTGGTACAGGTGGATAATGACTAAACAATGATAATAATAGGTTATGTTGGGGAGAATGTACAAAAAAATCACGAAACTCTAACCTTAAGCAACTGGCTTTATACAAATATTTCCCTAGGTTACAGAGTTCTTTTACATTTTTAACATTTAATAATTGGATAAGCTTAAATACGGAAGGACATCGATAATAATAAGGTGTAATATTAACTTGTCTAAAATCAATATAACGTGGACATAATAATATGAAATGGAATTCATCTTCAACAGTATCTTTGCAAAATGTACATTTTCTTTCATTAGTGTTTACATTGTAGTATCTGCCAGTTTCAATTGCAAGATTGTGTGAGCTAAGTCGAAATTTCGCTAAATACTTTCTATATAAGTAGGGGACTGATTTACAAAGATAATATTGCAGTGTACAGCTATCAATAATATTTCTATAAATGACACATTTTGAAGAAGAAGCTAAATTACTAAAAATATTCTGTGATGCCTGATCTAATAATCGTTGTTTTACAACAAGTAATTCTGTGAACGACAGTTCTTGCCTCAACCAAATTTCATTAAACCCAATGCTAATCACTATTGCTTTCACCTGATACGCCCAGTTTTTCAAGCCACGAACCTCCGCTTCCTCATATAAACCTTCATAACAACCTCGAAGAACGGAGTTGTTTGTGCTTAACAGCTTGCGCCAGTATTTTATCATATTAAACTGTCTCAGATACATAAGGGGAAATCGTCCCAATTCTGTGTAAACCATAGCATTATAAGTACATTTCTTAACTCCCAATAATCTTTTACAAAAATTTAAATGTAGCTTCTCAATGTTTACTCCTTTATGGTAACCCCAGACCTCTGACGCGTATCCTAATATACTGACGACATAGCAATCAAAAACGGACAATAAAGATTCAGGATTTAGAGAAACTGACCGTATATTATAATAGAGTGAAAATAGTGCCTTCCTGTCTTGATCTGCAAGCTGTAATTGAGCTTTTGTAAACTTGTTATTATAATTAAAGGCCACTCCATAATATGTAAAACTGTCAACAACCTCAATGGAACAATTATTATAACACCAAATTTCCGATAATCCTATAATCTACGCCTACCACCTTTTCTGAAACAAATTATTTTAGTCTTAGCAATATTAACCTCTAGTCCCCACCGATTAGAATAACTAGACAACAAATCTAAATGCAACTGCAATCCTTCGACTGATTCTGAAATTAAAACTAAGTCATCTGCATACATCAAAAAAACATACTGAGAGCTTTATACTTATAGGGCTTACAATTATCTTACCAAAACGAGACTTCAAAATCACTGAGATAAAATGAGAATAAAATTGGAAATAGAACTTCACCTTGCAGTAAGCCAATACTATTCTTGAAATATTCACTATCAAAACCTCCAACACTTACACATGATCTAACATTCAAGTACAACGAATAAATAACTGACATCAACTTCCAATTTATACCCAGTTTCGACAACTTAAACCACAGCTTCGACCTATCTATAGTATCAAATGCGCGCTTAAAGTCCACAAAGGCACAATACATACGTTTGTTATTGAGACCGAGGCTAACCATTGAGTGGAGCGAAAATATGGCATCAACAGTACTAAACTTCGGGCGAAAACCAAACTGAAAATCCAGTATACTATCATTAGCCGAGGACCAGTCCAAAAGTCTTTGATTAAATATTCTCGTTAAGAGCTTTCAAAAACAACTAATGAGACTTATACCACGATAATTTCCTGTAATCTTGCTATCTCCTTTCTTGAAAACTGGTATTATGACCGCAGATGACCAACTTGAAGGGAAAAAACCTGTTGATAAAATACAGTTAAAAATTCTTTGTATAAGAGGCGTTAAATATACATCAAATTCAATGAAATATTCATTTATCATACAGTCAGGACCATGTGATTTATTACGCTTTAAACAACGAATAACTTGCTTAATCTCAGCTGTGGTAATCTCCTTATCCAGTTCGGGTACAACAATGTCCTCAAACAAACCAGCTTTATTTTGTTGGGTAGTATCAGAGTCTCCAGCAATCTGTTTAAAATAGGCATGAAAATCAGCAAATGGCACATCATTATTTGTCTTTTTACGTCTGTTAAATTTAGCATGAAATTGTTTGGGGTTAGTTTTCCTGAGTTGGTCTAATCTGTTGCCTTCGGATCTCAAATAATGTCTTTTGCACTTTCTTTCGTTCGCTTTATATGGGTTTTTCTTGTTATGTAATTGAACATGGTTATCATGGGTTTTATTTTGGTTAAATGCCTTAAGTGCATGGGAATAGTCCATATATTTCGTCTTCAATGAGTCGTCGAACCAGGGCTTGTCGTCGACACGAGAATGGGGGGGTGGCCTACGCGCGTCTTCGTCGGGGAGGTCACGTGATGGATGTCGATTGCAAGAGCTGAAGAACGGGGTCATAGCATCTAATAAAACTGTCGTGAAATTGTCAACGCTGTTATCCATAGATGTTTGGGATGAAATATTATCCTTATTGAAACTATTATCCAACTTGTCCATAACTGAAATCAGAGCTGCTCTACCTTCATTTAGGAAATCTGAACGCCATCGATGATTGACATGCGGCAGGCCTTCACTTTGGCTTTGGTCGTCAATTTCAGATGTAGGTTGAAGTTGTGATGTCATCACCACATGTAAAGGGGCGTAGTCCGAGAACATAGTGAAACTGCTCACTACAAATGATGGAAACATTTCAAACATATCAAGGGGGCACATCAAATAGTCAATCACACTTAAACCATTTGAGCTATTAAAAGTAAAATCATTAGACATGTTTTTAGGATGTCTACCATTTAGAATTCTTAGTCCAGTAGTTTTACACAGTGAGAGCATTCTATTACCAAAACAATTTTGACCAGAATCTGGGTTCACACGGCCTACCATTTCAGAATCTTCTTTATATATGAATGAGCCATTATAGGATGATCGGTGATTGTAGAATGTAGCTTGTCATTACTGATGAAGTCCTGTTTAGTTTGAGTGTGGCTGTTGAAATCACCTAATAGAAATACTTTTCCCATAGAGAAATATTTGGAAACTCGATCTTCAAGTTCATAGAATAGATCACAGCTGTAGTGTTTGTAAAATGAAGAGCCATTTGGAGGTATGTAAACAAATGCACAATACACATCCATGTGATGCAGGGATATTGATTTATCAAATTTTATCCATACTATAGAATCAAAACATATTTCAGAGAGAGTAACCAACTTGGAAAGTGTATTTTTGATGAGGACAATACTTCCACCTCCTTGTTTTGATTTTGTATGCGATCTGGGTACTACATGTGAAGTGTAACCAGGGACATCTAGTCTGTATGAGTTTTCAAGCCAGCACTCAGTTAGATGTACAATGTCATAGGTGCATATGAAATTGTTGAAGGATGGATCATTCCATCTATAGTGAAAGCCTCCGTTTATGTTCCATGAGATAATGGATATATTTTTGGACAGTACATCCTCCAGGGATTCCTAACTGTAAGTGATTCCTTCTGGGCTAGCTAGGTGAAGCTTACCCTCCACATACAGTTTGTCATGTACAAAAACAGCCTTCTTGTTTTGTGACTTAGCCTTTTTGAAGACTGGCATCAAAGCTTTCCTCCTGTCCTGAACTTCACGGGGCAACTGTCGGATATGGAGTAAGGTGAGTGTTTCAATTTGTGGCTATTCTTTCTTACCACGTCACGCTGTTAAGACTTCTGGAATTTCACAACAATTGGGCGACTTTTGCCTGTGACGGGTTTATCCATTCTATGAGCCCTGTCAATCTCCAGAGTATCTGTGAGAGCCAGCTTTTCTGCAACGAAGCGTTGAATGGTACCATCACAGTCCTCTGCTTCACCCCCTCCTGTATATTGAAGAAGAGGAGGTTGTCTCTCATTCATCTACACTGGATGTCTATCATGTCTTCTTTCAATTTAGAGTTAGTGTATTTTGTTTCTTCAACCAGCTTGTTTAATGCATTAATACTTGTATCTTGTTATGGAAAAGTGTTTGTCAGTGTGTTTTCTATTTTCTTCCCATAGATTGCTGAGTAACTGTTGGCTTGTTTCAACTTTGTTTATGCTACCAATCACATTTTTCATTTGATCCTTCATTTGAATCATAGACTGTTCAATCACATCTAATTTTTGTAGCCGTTTTGAAATATTTTCCACTTTAGTTCCACTTTAGTTCATTCGCCCAGGGTGGGGGTTCATGTGATTGATGAGGGTTAACAAGGTGACTGTAAAGCATTCGTTCAGGAAAGTTATTTTGACTTCCATACTGTCTCATATCAGGAGTCATATTGTTGAAATATGGAGCAGTATGCTGTGACATAGCTTATTGCTGCATTAGGTCGAGGGAGTCAGAACTTACATGCCCGGGGTCATAACCGGGGTGGCCATATTGGTAGATAGCTGATTTGATGCGTCGGGGCTGTCAGCTTTTTTCTTTTTCGATTTTGTCTTTTTTCGGGGTGGTTTTTCACCAGCTTCTCGATTCCTTTGCACAATTGTCGTGAAGGCAGCATGTGCACAACCAAAAAGTGCCTCAAACCATCTAAAAACATTCAAACCAGAAATTTTTACAGCGAGCTGTTCAGCCCAGCCACCGTACCAGGGGACGTAATTCATACAATATGTCCATTAAATATATGTGAGTTGTATGCATAACTGTAAATTGAAAAAAAATGTATAGCTGTACTACATAATGGGCACCTGCTCGTCATAAAATGGAGAGGTCTTAACCCAGTCTGATTGTTGTGACAACATTTGGCAGACGTCGCAATTGATTTCATGTCACGTGATTGAGTATGGCGGCAGACACAAACATCGGCTCTGTTGAAAACGATTGCTAACACGGTATTGGAAAGCTTTAACATCATGAAGTAAGCGTCTACTACTCCATAAGATCTCTCTGATCGTCTTCATGGGCAAAAAGAAGGGAAAGAAGGTATCTAACTCCGAATCTACACAAATTCATGTGAGTGAGTCGACAGTCGTAGCCACGCAGTCACATGTGTATACAGTGAACAATCATTCAACTACGGAGACTAGTGACTGTATAAAAGAAGCTCGTATTGTGTTATTTGAAAACATCAATCAAGATAACGCAGGTACTCACATAAACTCTTCTAATTTTTCACAATATCAAGGTAATGTACCTCAAAATATGATGAATACGCCTCACACAAATATGCACGCGCAACATGGATTGCACTCGGTGACCCACTTTCCGCAATCAACAACCGTCGACATTTTACGACCGTTTACGTATGCTTCAGGAAAATGTTGAGTGTAACAACACAGGTGTAGATGAAGTGAATAAGAAGATTGAAAGACTGGAATGTGAACTCGCTAAGCAAACCGATGTGATAACGGATCTGCAGGCGAGATCGATGCGGGACAACCTGTTGTTTGTGGGTGTGAGTGAGTAGGTGGGAGGCACGGAGGCTGAGGACAAGGAGGCGCTGGTGAGGAGGCTACTGAAGGAGAAGATGAAACTGAATGGTGATGACGTCAAGAGGATGCAGTTTGGAAGAGTTCATCGCACTAGGAGAAGACGGAACAAACAGGCCTGGCCCATCGTCGTCAACTTCAAGAACCACAGAGACAGAGATATGGTGCTGAAGAATGGCAAGGAGTTGAAAGGAACCAATATATATGTGAACGAGCAGTACCCCCCAGCTATCAATGAACAGCGTAGACACCTGATAACTGCCATGAAGCAAGCGAGATCAGAGGGAAGACGATGTCGGCTCGTGTACAATAAGCTGTACATTGACGGTCAACTCTATAAACGACCAACATAGGACCACGCAGAGGAAGGACTCAACTTCTTGATATGGAACTGTAATGGTCTTACTCGGGCGAAAAAATCATCGCATGACTTCTGTAGTTTATTGAATTGTTATGACATTGTAGCCTTAAGTGAAACGTGGACTGACGAACAAAAGAACATTGAGCTTAATGGATACAAGGCACTTACTTTTCATAGACAGTATACACACAAACGTGCGAAGCGCCGAAGTGGCGGGGTAATTGTGTATATCAAGAATAATCTATTTGATGGTGTGACGATTGTTAATAATATTTATGACACATTGATCTGGCTGAAATTTGACAATGATAAGTTTGGTTTTGAACATGATGTGTATATATGTATAGTTTATATATGGCCGGAAGGGTCTGTTATGTATAATGAACATGATGTTAATCTCTTTGATTTATTGCAGGAGTCATATAGTGACTATAAGGGACGTGGTGAGGTTTTACTTGTGGGAGATTTTAATGCTCGTGTGGGTACCCGAGCTGATTTTGTTGAGGGTGATTTCTTCAATAGGAATACAGATGATATAAGCTACAAGCCTGATGACATACGGAGGAGACAATCAGCGGATAAGAGGAGCAATTTCCTGTGCTGTGCTACTGGTTTGAGAATAGCTAACGGTCGAATAAATGGTTACTCAACTAATGTGTTCACTTTTCAAAATAGAAACGGAATGTCCATCATTGATTATGTATTGTATGAAGAAGGAAGGGAATGTGTTTTAACAGACTTTAAGGTGCTTGACTTTCATGCACACAGTGATCACGCACCTGTATCACTGCATCTAAAGTGTGCTTATCAGAAACCTATCTGTGACGTCAAGGATGACAAGCACATCACATCTTACAAGTGGCAGGAAAAGTATGTGCAGTGTTTCCGAACTGACCTATCAGAACACCTACACAGTATAACAGAAACAGTTAATACTTGCAACCAGAACAACTTACACGAAGCTGTTTGATATCTCAAAATCTTACACAGAGAAAAGATGTCGCATCAGTCCTCCTACGGAGTTTTCTACAAATAAAAGTGCATTTAAAGATGCAAAGTGGTTTGACTTTGAATGTAGACTTGCGAAGAACAGTTACCTGGACGCACTTTATAATTTTAATTAGGACATGAGTGAGAGAATTCGATGTTTATTGAGTGACTACAAAAGAAAGTTCAAGAATCTTGCGAAAAGAAAGAGGAGTAAGCATCGACGTTTAAGATCGAAAGAGATTGAAAACTTAAAAGACAAAAACCCAAAAGACTTTTGGAAATATTTTAAACGAGAATAGAATACTTCAACTGACAATACCCCGCAAATAGACGATTTTCTACAGTACTTCAGAGACCTTTACAATGATCTTGGAGAATTTGAAAATCGGGAGATAGAGGAAGAATTATTACACATTATAAAAGAAAATAATTCAATAACTACCCACGAACTTGATGAAGTTATCACAGTGGACGAAGTGAAGAGAGCAATCAACAAGTTAAAGACAAACAAAACAGTCGGACTCGATGGGTTACTGAATGAAATATTCAAGTGTGCAAGCGATATCATTCTGGAACCATTAACGACACTATTCAACAAGATTTTCCTCTATGGCATTTTTCCAAGATGCTGGTCAGCTGGAGTTATTGTCCCGATACACAAGAAAGGTCCCACGGATGACGTCAAGAATTACAGGGGGATAACGTTAAACAGCTGCTTTTCGAAATTATTCACATCTATTCTCAATGAGCGAATATCCATCTGGACAGATAAATATGAAGCTTTATCGGATGTGCATTTTGGATTTAGGAAGGGACTTTCCACAGTTGATGCAATATTCGTGCTACAAACTGCTATTCATAAATTTGTAAATGAGAAAGAAAAATTATATTGTTGTTTTGTGGATCTGTCCAAGGCTTTTGATAAAAGCGTATATATAAACGGACTTCTATGCAAGTTGTATAGGCACGGTATAAAAGGTAAAATGTGGTCAATCATAAAATCTATGTATAACGAAGGGAAGTCGTGTGTGAAGAAAGGTTCTGCTCTCTCTGACGTTATCAACATCGGGGTTGGAATAAAACAAGGCGAAGTCATGTCACCATTATTATTCTCTCTATTCCTGGAAGATCTGGAACAGGAACTTAAAGAAAACACTGGCGATGGAATCATGCTTCACTACGTTAATCTTTTTTTAATCCTTGCTGACGACATGGTCCTTTTGTCTAATTCTGCGGAGGGCTTACCGAATCTTATCAACAGTTTGGACGTATATTGCAGGAAATGGGGATTAACCATCAATGTGAAGAAAACTAAGATTATGATATTCGAAAAACGAAGAACAACGCCAACGAGATCATGGCAAATTGATGGTGAAAACTTTGATATTGTTGCGGAATTTAACTATCTTGGAAACATAATATCCTCAAATGGAAAATTTGATATATGCTTAAAGTCACTTGCCGGTAAAGGATTAAAAGCAATGAACGTGTTGTTTGCTAACATTAGGAAGGGGGAATTTACGCCAAGTACTTGCTGTCAACTGTTTGACGCCTTTGTTTCGAGCACCATGAATTATGGCTGTGAAGTTTGGGGAACAACATACGCTACGGAAATTGAACGTATTCATCTAAAGTTTCTGAAACGAACCTTGAAAGTCCATTCAAAATTAACAAATGCTGCCGTCTACGGGGAATTGGGTAGATATCCTTTATATATCAACCGCTTTGTAAGAGTTATAAAGTACTGGTTTAAATTACAACGTTCAAGTAATCACATTTCAAGAATATGTTTTGAAATCATGATTGAATCTTGTATGAGAGGTGTAAATAACTGGGCAAGTTTTGTTAAATCGTTATTATTTAAACATGGGTTTGGTTTCGTATGGTTGTTTCCTGATTGTGTGGATGCAAGTTACTTTTGTAAAATATTTAGGCAACGTTTGATTGATGAATTTGTACACAAATGGAGGAATGATATTTTTCAAAGTACCAAGCTTGAATTGTATAATAATGTTAAGCAAACTTTCTTCTATGAAGCATATCTCAACTGCATTCCACCATGCCTTTCTTTTTACATTACACGTTTACGAATATCATCTCATAAGTTGAAAATAGAAACTGGTCGCTATTCAAATATTCATAGAAATGAAAGATTGTGTGAGTTTTGTAATGAACGCGGTATTTCTTTAATTGAAGATGAATATCACTTTATTGGGAGTGTCCATCTAAGCATAAATTTGTTAAACTGTTACAGTCTAATGATAAATATACTCTACTTTTTCTATCTAAATTCATTAAACAATGTATGTATTGTAAATAAGTATGTGCTGTCCTGCCTCATACTCAAAATGTATTACTGTAATGTGGATGAGGGGTTCAATGAACCCAAATCTGAAATAAAATGCTGTTCTGTTCTGATGAAAACAACCTTTGGGATAGAGGTTATTCCTTCCTGCCCTCGGTGGGTTATTCCTTCCTGTCCAGCCCTTAGAATAATTAATCTTATCTGATAGGGATAAGGATTAAGCTGGCCAGTCTCAGTGGGTTATTCCCTCCTGACCAGCCCTTAGGTTAATTAATCCTATCTATGTCCATTGAATAAATATGAGTTGTATGCATAACTGTAAATTGAAAAAAAATGTATAGCTGTATATGTATACTTGTATGAATTAAAATATGTATGAAGAAATAGTTTTCCCCCTTATTCCATTGGTAGCAAATTTGACCCAGCACCTGTTGTTTTAAGGGATTATACCAGTCTGACAAGTCTCGGTGGGTTATTCCCTCCTGCCCAGTCCTTAGGTTAATTAATCCTATCTATGTCCATTAAATAAATATGAGCTGTATGCATAACTGTAAATTGAAAAAAATGTATAGCTGTATATGTATACTTGTATGAATTAAAATATGTATGAAGAAATAGTTTTTCCCCTTATTCCATGGGTAGCAAATTTGACCCAGCACCTGTTGTTTTAAGGGATTATACCGCTTGACTTGTTCAATTACCCTAAACAAAAGGACTGGGTACGTAGGAGCCTCCCTTGGGATAATGCGTGTAGCATCATATTAAAACACTGTCTTTTGCTTTTGGAACAATACAAATGATATAAACTCTTCAAAAAAAGAAACTTGACACTGACTTTCAAAGTTCAATATAAAGACCACAGATGCAAGTTAAACATTGAAATGAAAACTAAAACGCTGTTTGAAGATCTCTGTTCAGTAAATTTTATTCAGAATAAGCATGATCTTGAAATGCACAGGTGCACAAGTGTTTCAACATCACAGGGGTGCACAAATGTCAGTATCGGGTATGGCCACCATTGGCATTGATTATTGCTTGGCACCGACGACCCATGGATGCAATCAAGTTGTCAATCACAGCCTGTGGAATGTTCTGCCATTCGTGCTGAAGTGCTGCAAGAAGTCCTGGAAGTGTTTGGGGTGGTGGATTCCTACTGCGCACGCGTCGATCCAGTTCGTCCCAGAGATGCTCAATTGGTGACAAATCTGGTGAACTGGCTGGCCATGGCAATGTCTGGACATTGTTACGCTGTAAAAAGTCTTGACGAACACGTGCAACATGTGGTCGAGCATTGTCCTGCTGAAAGAGACCACCATGGACGTTGACGTGAGGAATAATGTAAGGCTGTAGGATCAAGTCCCTATACCGTACTCCTGTGAGGTTACCCACAACATGCACAAGGGGTGTCCTAACACCGTGACGAATCCCGGCCCACACCATGACACTCCCACCTCCAAATGGGACAACCTCCTGAACACAGTTGGCAGCATAACGTTCTCCACGACGTCGGTATACATGTGCTCGTCCATCACTTCGTCGAAGCAGAAAACGGGACTCATCAGTGAAGAGAACGGTTCTCCACCTTGCACGTGCCCATCTCATCCTCTGTTGACACCACTGGAGACTTTCCGCCAGATGACGTTGCGTTAAAATGGGACGTCAAACCGGTCGTCGTGGAAAAAGTCCAGCCTCTCTCAGTCTGTTGCGTACGGTTTGGTCGGAAATTCGACGCAGGCTTGCTATCTGTGTTGTTGTTGACGTTGCTGTCTTGGTGCGTTCCCGAAGGTGGAGCAGTCGGATGTACCGATCTTGGGCCTGAGTAGTCACCCTTGGTCTGCCTGACCTTGGCCTATCATCAACGCTGTTTCGGGTGTTGAAACGGGTCCACAATAAAGAGATGGTCTGTCTGGACACGCCAAAGTGTGTTGCAACATCTCGCTGTGTCGCCCCTGCTTGCAGTCTGCCAATAGCGTTGTTGCGTTGCGCTCTGTTCAGTCTTGGCATTCTTCAGGTCGCTGTACCGATGTTGTGTAGTCTGAATGAACAGCGGCTGATATGCCACTAAAGCATACGTGTCTGCATGTAAACCTTCATGATCCCATGATGCACGTGCTTTGGCAGAAATTGCATTTGGACGAATTGCTCGTTTTCGTCCCTGAACACAACGTAAACTTTTTGGGCCATTGTTTTTGGTAAATTTACACTTTTGAGCAAGCCTTTCTTTAAAATTATAGTTATGTATTATGAAAAAAATTGAACCGTTTCGAAAAGATCAATTTCGCATGAATGTCAAGTTTCTTTTTTGAAGAGGTTATTAAATATCAATTTATCGAAGGTAGGAGTTGTTTGGTTAACTTTTGATATATTATTTTATATATTTTTCATACAGACATGATTAGCTTCTTCCAAACACATCATTCTTTCCCTAAAGTTTTACGAAAATATTTTCAACATTGTTAAAAATTACATGCCTTCATGTATTTAGCATCTCAATACAAAATTCGATCAAAATCAAATGAAAAGTTGAGAAGTTATGAACAGGTTAGGACCTTTAAAACTTTGTAATAGATCGAATCACAAAATTGTAACGAAAATTGCGAATATTTATATAAATATTGTCAAAATTGTTAATATGATTTACCTTCATTTTATCATGAATCTTTCAATTCAAATTTATTCAGAATCAGATAATTACTAAAGACGCTATGAGCCGGACAGGACGTGAAACAGTTGTTTTTTCAGTCAACACATTTTGCCACAAAATTCTAAGTTTTACCAAAGATATTTTTAAAATCATCAATCATGACATACTTTAATGTAATAATATAACTCCATACCAAATTTATAAAAATCAGATGATTAGTTAGAAAGTTATGATCCGGAGAAGATTTGAAATAGTTTTCTAGCGGAGTCCCCATTTTTGCCATGAAACACAAAATTTTCCAAAATATACTTTTAAAATTGTTAATCATGACACACCTTCATGTAATTAGGCATGTTCATACCAATTGTTATCAAAATTAGATGATTAGTTGAGAAGTTATATGACGGACAGAATGTTAACAGTTTCTCACAAATTCATCACTTTATCCCACATTTCGCAAAATCATCATTCCATATTTTTGAAAATCCATGACAAATTTGAATGGAAATGGTTGATTAGTTACAAAGTTATGAGCCGGACACAATGTGTAACGGACGTACGGACGGTGCCGATTAAAATACCCCCCACAACTTCGTTGTTGCGGAGGATAAAAAAACAAAACAACAATGTGTAACGGTAATACATTTAGAATCACAATATCAAGGTTTTTATGTCTAGATGGAAACTGTAATGTTCAAAACTATCTTCTTTGTTACAGGTAATGGGTAACTGGTCGTAGGACAAAATCCCCAGTGGACAAAATCCCTAAGGACAAAATCTTTAGGACAAAAACCCCAGCGGACAAAATCCCCAACAGGATGGGACAAAATCCCCAAGATGTGAAAAAATGAACAGAGTATAGGAGTATATAACAATTTATTTTATTCATATAAGAATCACTAATAAGCATTTTCAAGCATTTTCAGGCTTTTGGAATCACTATAGTTTCAGTGAAACCTCATAGAGTGACCTATGCCTATCTGAAACTCTGGCAATGTCATTCTTCCAACACAAAATGCAAGGCTGAGGTTTCTGAGCTTTTCTTGGATTTTGTCCGTTCACCACATTAGACAATGGTTTAAACATATTTTATTCATTTCAATGAAAATGGATTGGCAAACAAGCTGGAAGCTTATATTAATACCGCTCCAATACAAATTATATTTTGACACCATCACATTAGACAATGGTGTGTGAATTGCCTGAGTATGAACAACACCGGCAGTCATAGACTTGACTATCTATCAACTCTGCCAGGTGATGTTGTTCACAAAGAATGCCGACAGAAATACTGTAACCCTTACGAGACACATATCGAAACGAAACAGCCGCCGTTGACGAGAGAATCGATGCAGACATCAAAAGACTGATGTACTCTATTCGACGCTGTTAGAGGGCTTTAATAGTAACTTTGGGAAGGCCTAGCGGAAATTAACTCGAATGTGTTACCCTTGTTACGCCCCAATTGTTAATATCATTAAAGCCATAACTTTCCACCCTGATTTGGTGCTCGAACACAGAGCAAATCAACCCTTTCTGATAAAAATATCTCTCTTATGTGGAATAAAATGCTGATTATTGTGTTCTGCATGTAATGCCATTTCAAAGATACCTTATTTTCAAAATACAATGTTATTTGTTACAACAATTTGATTTTGTTTTCTTTGAGGTAATATTGTGGTGGCGTTTCTTTTGCTGGTCAGTAGAGTAGCGAAGATCAAGCAGACGACATCGAACTGCCTTCAGACTCTTCACTATGGTCCTTTAATCCAAACACAGGCTTTATCTATAGTGCAATCTTTCACTTGGAACAATACAAATAACTAAATATATATTAAATATCAATTTATCGAAGGTAGGAGGTGTTTGGGTGGCTTTTAATATGTTTAAACGGTTGTGAAACGAGCGACATTTGTTGTTCTTGTTTCAATAAGGAGGTTATAGGGGCGACTACTATCAGGAGTCACGCCTCAGTGACCACGGGCCCTATCAGTTCTGTTCACTGATGCCCATTTGCTGATGTTTCGAAAAAGCCGTATTAAAGTTGTTTATCGGCCGATTTCGAAAATTTAAATTCAAGTCACTGGCAAATTCGAATACATTTTAATGAATCATTAAAGTTGCCATGGGTCATTTCAGTCGATCTTTAATTAACAAAAATAGAGCCATGGGCTCTGTAGCTCATCAGACTTTTGATAGAAATAGGTGTTGTGGTTTAGGCCATGGGGTCATGGGCAGTGTAGGAAAGATAGCCTGTCCCAACGAGTTATTCACAATCAAATAAAAAAGGCCCATTGCCCAATTGGGGTCAAGGGGTCACCGAACTTACAATTCAGAATTCCCATTGTCCAAGGAGTCTACACACAACTATTAAGCTATCAAGACCTTTTGGAACTGGAGAAGAAGATGAAAGTAGGATTTTAAGGTTTTGACCCCTGTGACCCCATTTGGGGTCAAGTGGTCACCAAACCTACAATTTAGAATCCCCAGTGTTCAAGGAGTCTTCACACAATTTTTCAGCTCTCTAGACCTTTTGGAACTGGAGAAGAAGATGAAATTAGTTTTTTTAGGTTTTGACCCCTGTGACCCCATTTGGGGTCATGGGGTCACCAAACCTACAATTTACAATCCCCGTTGGCCAAGGAGTCTACACACACCTTTTCAGCTCTCTAGACCTTTTGGAACTAAGGAAAAAGATTAAATTAGGTTTTTTAGGTTTTGACCCCTGTGACCCCATTTGGGGTCATGGGGTCACCAAACCTACAATTTAGAATCCCCGTTGGCCAAGGAGTCTACACACACCTTTTCAGCTCTCTGGACCTTTTGGAACTGGAGAAGAAGATGAAAATAGGTTTTTCAGGTTTTGACCCCTGTGACCTCATTTGGGGTCATGGGGTCACCAAACCTACAATTTAGAATCCCCGTTGGCCAAGGAGTCTACACACACCTTTTCAGCTCTCTAGACCTTTTGGAACTGGAGAAGAAGATGAAAATAGGTTTTTCATGTTTTGACCCCTGTGACCTCATTTGGGGTCATGGGGTCACAACATCTACAATTTAAAATCTCCAGTGCCCAAGGAGTCTACACACAACTTTTCAGCTCTCTGGACCTTTTGGAACTAGGGAAAAAGATGAAATTAGTTTTTTTAGGTTTTGACCCCTGTGACCCCATTTGGCGTCATGGGGTCACCAAACCTACAATTTAGAATCCCCGTTGGCCAAGGAGTCTACACATACCTTTTCAGCTCTCTAGACCTTTTGGAACTGGAGAAGAAGATGAAATTAGGTTTTTCAGGTTTTGACCCCTGTGACCCCATTTGGGGTCATGGGGTCACCAAACCTACAATTTAGAATCTCCAGTGCCCAAGGAGTCTTCACACAACTATTCAGCTCTCTGGACCTTTTGGAACTGGAGAAGAAGATGAAAATAGGTTTTTCATGTTTTGACCCCTGTGACCTCATTTGGGGTCATGGGGTCACACAATCTACAATTTAGAATCTCCAGTGCCCAAGGAGTCTACACATAACTTTTCAGCTCTCTGGACCTTTTGGAACTGGAGAAGAAGATTAAAATAGATTTTTAAGGTTTTGACCCTTGTGACCCCATTTGGGGTCATGGGGTCACGAAATCTACAATTTAGAATCCCCATTTGCCAAGGAGTATGCACATAAAATTTCAGCTCTCTAGAGTCATTGGTTCTGGAGAAGAAGTCGAAAAAGTGAAAAGTTTACGGATGGACGGATGGACGGACGGATGGACGGATGGACGGATGGACGGACGCCGGACGCCTTGCCATGCCATAAGCCCATCGGGTCTTTCAGACCTGATGAGCTAAAAAGTACCAAATAAACACTTACTTGGGCTGTAGAGGTGCAGAACCACAGCATAAGGAAAAGATAAACACTTTTCATTTTCGTCCTGAAAACTAACGCGAAAAAACATTATCAATTAAAAGAGCATAACCCACGGTAAAGCTTTACAATGTTGACTTACCATTCTCCAGTACATTATAATTTATGTCAAATTAGGTCTGGGATAAAACAATTTTTTCTAATAAATACCAAGTTCAAACAATAAGAAAACGTGTACATTACAGGTGTCAAACGTTTTCCAAGTACCATCAAAATTAAGAATGTAGATTTCATTTTTTTATTGTTGCCTAAATTAAAACAGGTGACCGGGTTGGCATTATTTGCTCTTAATTTTGGTAAAAGGGACAATAAGTAGTTTTTCTTAATAATTATAGTATATATGTTGGAAATTTAAATTTGATAAAGAAATTAATAGGGAACGTTTAACGTTTGTCACATAAAACCGGTGATCTAACTTAGTCCGCTTATCACCATTTTACATTCGAATATATACATCGGTACACAGGGTGTAGTATTTAAGTGCAAATGTAAGCCTTCTCCATCGAAAAATTGTGAGCGCCTCGATAGTCATTAGATAGACATTTAAGAGGATGTACAACCACGGATCTAGCAGTATAAAAACCGATTTCCTGAAGACGTTTGTGCACAGTCCTCGGCATCTTCTCACAGTAACTAAAAATGTTTCGAGATAAATCTAGGATTTAACCGTAAAGAAATTTCAAAATAATTTATTTTGTGATATATATTTCCATTTGAATTGTCTAAATGATAAATCCATTAAAGTAGAAACTATTAAAAATCCTAAATAAAATTCATCCTTACGTCAAATGTAGAGTTTGACCCGTTTGGGCCGACATAATGAAGAAGGTAGACAACCCTGATTGATTTCAAGGTAAACTATCTGCATCACGACGACAAAAAAAGTTCTTCAAGACACATTTTTACTCTTTCCAAAACAGCTATAAAAACAGGTAAGTTATAAACTGGAATACCCCATGTATTTAACAGTTCACTGGTTAATTATTTGGCATGATTCCACAAAGTGAATGTTTTATCACACAGAGCGGCTTCAAAACGTCTGTACAATGCAATGACATATCTATCCCATTTTTAAAAGTATATGTAAGAAATGAAATAATGTATGAGCTGTATTTTGAAAATATAACATTTATGTACGTTCCAACAGAAAGAAATGCATTGATGATATAGGATATGATTTTATAAGGTCATGAATGAAAAGTCATGCTTTGACCAAAACAACTATGGAAGCCGGAAACAGCCAAATTGTTTACATCAATTACAGCTATTTGACCCGGAAAAGTGCATTTTATATGATACATTGCAGTTCAATGTTATTTTTCTTTCATTATGAGGTATGATGAGATGAACATTTAATCATTATATGAGAAGTTTTAAAAGATGTCATAAACGATATTACATTGATACTTTGACATATCCTGAATAGGAAAAGTGCCTACTAAGCATTGAAATGAATCTGTTGAATGTTCATTCTTAAATTATATTATATTATTTCTAAAATTGATTTTCATTTTCCAATGTATGAATATAACGCTTAATTAGAATTTAGTTATTTCAAAATTTTCTTGATTATCATTTCAAAGACATTTATAAAAAAATAAAGGTAACTTTAAACAAGCAGGTGACATGGTCGAGCTACATCCCCCACAAATAGCAAATATTAAGAAAATATCTTATTATTTAATATACTCTCCGTGATAGTTAACAATATGCCCAATTATCCTAATCTGTCTTAATCCGACAATCCTTACACAGAGTAAAGACAGAGTTATCGCTCAAGTGAGCTGCACTCAGTGCCCCCACCAGGTGGCCTACCCTATATGGTCATTGCTTTTCTGTCGGCCATTGAATCGACACGCGATTTGATAGCTCTCCATTGTGTTGTTGTTTTTTTGCGATATTTTGCTTACCTTTTGGGGTTTCCGGGCTTAGGGTTCTGTTCGTGTGGGTCGGCTACTTCTTGCGAGGTAGTTATATCTTTTGGGCATTTTTCTAGGCTTTGGGGTTGTGTCAACAGTTGGCTGCAGTCAGCTGTTGTCAATTTCGCTCGTGCTCGCTCTGCACGTGCGGTCCGTGATGATCGGCCGGCCGCTTGTCGCTTGTCCTTCCAGGCGACAGTTGTGTCTGGCGTGCCGCTCGCCACTCCAGCGGTATAGGTCTCAGCGGGCGAGTTGGAGGCATACCGCCTCCCCGCTATAGCGCTTGTCGCCTAGCATGCTAGGCCTTGGGCTTGCGCTTTGCGCCTGTTGCTTGAAGCGTGTCGCACTAAGCGCCTGGGTGAGGGCATCGCGCCTCCCCGTCATAGCGCGTGCAGCTTGCGCTTCCAGCGGCATAGGGCACTAGTGTTGGTTGAGGCATACCGCCTCCCCCTTATAGCGCGTGCCGCTAGCCGCCTCCAGCGGCATAGGATTTGACTGGCTGGGACATACTGTCTCCCCTCCTAGCCCTTGCCGCTTCCAGCGGCATTGGATTGTCAGGGTAGGTAGAGGCGTCATGGTGTTTCCCTGCTCGGCCTTCTGCGGGGTGTGCGGCTTCAGAAGTCCGCGTGCTTCGACCCTCACTCTCTTTGACGGGTCTGCTCCAATCTCTGTCCGGAGGACGCCTAAGAGGAAGAGTAAACACAAGTCGAAGAAGAGGAGGTCCAGACCTCCCTCCCCTACTACCTTCGACCCCAGGACTTGGTTTCATCCATGCTAGACGCTAGACTGCCGAGGCAGACTAGGGTAGAGGAGGAGGCCGCCTCGCCTCCGCCCTCCCCTGTGGCGCCTTCTATCCCGAAGAGGAGGAGGGTAGTGTTAGTTTCCCCTGCTGCTATCTCCTCAGACCTAGAGGCTTCTCCCTCTTGCGCATTCACCCAAGAGGGAAGGGCGTCAACATCAGGTAACTCTACTCCCGGGATGGAGACGCTGCCGGATGACACCCCAGACTTGGGAGACCGCCTGGCAGCGATTGCCAATTGGTGTCAGGTGGAGCTGCGCAAGGTGGAGGTGGAACCCTCGTCAACAAAAGTGGCCAGAATGGACGCGTCTGGTGGCTCTTCCGCCTCACAGGCTTTTTCAGGCGGCGGGCAAGGACTTTGACGTCAACGTCGCTGCCGCGGCGCCAGGTCGTCTCTTGCCCCTCCTGGTATTGGCAGATAAGGTGCGCACCTCGCTGCCTGTGCACCAGAGTTCTCTCCCTCTCTCTACCCCCAGCCTGGATGATGACATCCAGCGAGTGGCCGCCCCCTCCGTGGGGCACCAGGTGTCGGTTGCCCATTTGGTGCACCTCGACAAGGAGGCAAGGAGCATTTTGGAGTTGGCCAACCACGTCGCTCATGCTTGCCAGGCGATGGCGACCTTCGCAAAGGACGCGGGGATGGAGACGGGAGCGAAGGCCCTCTACCGCGGTTTCGGCTCTGTGGCTGGGAACATTGCGCAGATGAAGCTGTGCGCCTCTCAGGCGTGATGGGTTCCTAGCACGGACCAACCTTCCGGAGGAGCTCCGGAACCGCTTGCGGGCCGCATCCGCGACGTCTTCCTCCCTCTTCGATGGGCAGATCGCCAGGACCCTTCGTCAGCAGCAAGAAAGTCAACAGCAGGAGTTGACAAACAGGCTTGCCGCTGGTGGGGGTAGAGCCTCGTCTCAGGCACACACGCCCAAGAAGAGGAGAGGGAACACACCCACTCCCTCCGGGAACACCAAGACTGGCGGTGTTTCCTTTTGGAGGGGGGGGGGTCGGCAGGACAGAAGCTGTGGCGCCAATGCCGGCCCCTCTCCCAAGCACACAACCAACAAGGGGAACCAGCGTGGCAAGGGACGCAGTTACGGAGCCACCCTAAGGAAGCAATGACTTGAGATCAATGAATACATTTCTGATCATGACATTGACATATGTGTGATATCTGAAACATGGCTCACTGACAAGGACGTAGTATGCATCAATGAACTTCTTCCACAAGGCTATAACATCGAAACTTTCAACAGGAAAGGACGTCAAGGCGGTGGAGTCGCCATAGTTTACAAAGGTTATCTTAATTCCGAGAAGGTAATTTCGCATCGCCATAGCAGTTTTCAGGTTTTGGATGTAACTTACAGTAATAGCTATGAAACAATTCTCGTTGTTGCTGTGTATACTCCACCTACATCATCTAAAAACAACATTAACTTTTCTTCTTTCGTAAATGACTTCTCCGATCTTTTAGAGTCTGCGTCCAGCTGTCAAGGACAAATGCTGGTCGCAGGGGACTTTAACATCCATGTTGATGATAGTGCTTATAAACAAGCTGAACAATTCCTGGAAATGATCTATGCGTTTGGACTGAAGCAGCACGTCGTTGGACCCACCCATGCTAGTGGACATACTTTAGATCTTGTCATTTCCAAAGAAACAGAAAATATGGTCAGTTCAGTGCAGATTGAGGACCACATATATCAGATCACTATTCTGTTTTCGCTACATTGAAGTGTGAGAGACCAAAAACTGTTTACAAAGATATCAAATACAGGAAACTTAAGCAAAAAAATATTGCGGAGTTTAGTGCTGACATTGTTGACTCTGAGATCAAGGATAGGTTAGCATGTTGTGACTCTGTAAGTGTCATGGTTGACAGGTTTGACTCCACCGTAACATCACTATTGAATAAGCACGCCCCTATCATCAAGAAGCGTGTTGTTATGAGACCAAACACAAAGTGGATGTCTCCAGAAATACAGATGGCTAAACATGAGAAACGGAAGGCAGGAAAGCGTTGGAGGAATGATAAACTTGTGATCAGTCGTCAAATCTACAAGCAGAAAAGAAATCATCTCACAGAACTCATCAGAAAAGCCAAAACAACTGATATGAACTCTAAAATAACAGAAAATAAAAACAATCCAAAAGAACTTTTCAAAATTGCCAACAAATTATTACAACCCCATTGTCCGACATCTTTTCCGTCCATTCAAGAGTGTGAAACTAGGGCAGTTAACTTTGCTTCATATTTTCTCGACAAAGTCCAAACCTTAAGAGACAACTTGTCTGTGAATGATTCTGATTCCACAGCACTAAGTCGTGACCAACCGTTCATTGGTACCAAACTGAGCTTTTCCCACCCTGTCACAGTGTCTGAATGCTCCAACATCATCATGAAGTCCCCCAACAAGTCTTGTGCCATTGATATCTTGCCAACATCACTGTTCAAAACATGTTGTAGTTACCTGATTCCAGCCGTTACCCATCTCCTGAACTCCTCCCTAACCAGCGGACTTGTGCCTGAGAGGTACAAGATGGCTCTGGTCACTCCACTATTAACTCATTAACGCCGAGACAGCTTCACGGCTCAACGCCTGGGCCACTGACCACAGACGCTGCTCGCTGTAGCGAGACCAATTAGGTCAAAGCACCGGTCTTTTCGCGGGGGCCTTTGTGGGCCGTAGTTGAACGGACACTGTCTAGCCTTGTGCCATAAAGTCTTGATTGTTTTATAGTTTCGTGAAGATAGATGCAGGTGCTGGATATTGATACTTTACAGGAATATAACATGTGATATTTCACCATTGAGTTGATATTTTGCGGTTTGTCCGATTCAATTTATAAACATACTCAAAGAGAGGGAGTGAAATTGTTTTCATTGTCTCACCAAATAACATTGACAAATAAACTGCATTTGATATCGCACCTTTTATATTGGTCAAAATGTTATGAGAGACAATTTCTTTTACCTATACCTAAACAACAGTACTTAAAGAACAGCAAATAATAAACACAGACACACACTTACATATTATAACATGTAAAGTATATACATAACCAAATATTACTTACATGTATAGGCATTTGTCAATCTTCATGTTAGATTGCCTTTCTCAATCTACCAAAACAGTGATTTGATGGCGGCATATTGTTCACTCCTTTGCAAGTACTAACACATCAACACGTAACGTAACTCATATTTCCACATACGTTGATTTATATGCATTTTCATTTGTAAATACAAATACTGCATATCTACACATCATGTTGAGAAGATACAGTGTGTCGGTATTTTAACTATCTGAATAATAATTAGGGATTTATAGAGATGATATCACGATTTAAGAGAAAGCATGTAACATTAACGAATGTAATGATTATTAATATTGACAAAGTGATTTATTCTGTTGGGACGTTGTCCACTCTAATTATAATTTAACATGTGCATGTATCCATTCAATGGCAGACAGGGTCGTGGATCTATGAACTATATTGTAGAAGTTAAAAAAAACCATGTACATGCTAAAACTATTATTGTTACAGGACAGCTACTGACCGTGCTTGATATAGGGTGCGTTCAGCTAGTTCAGTAAAGTAATATTCGAACAAACTGTCATATTAATAATAATATTCAAAGTAGAACAACACTGGCGTTCAAAATATCCATTACATGCAATTATCAAATTGATAATTCATGACATGCCATCCCAAAGTGATGCATTCAAGAAGTAAAGTTAAAATCAAAGTGTAACTTTAAATAGCCTCAAATTCTTATCAAATGATTTATGAATACATGTACATAAATGTTTATAATAACGCTTCCTCTCGTTTCGTCTTAGATATATGAATTCAATGCGTTTAACAAATAAAATGTATCTAACGATGTTTCAAAATTGGTAACTTCACAAAGACTACAATCGTTTCATCTGATTTAATAAACCTTCTTTTTAAAGTGTTTATTTTTCCCTTCCAAGACCAACATATGCAGAATGTTTTCATTTACCAAACGTAGCATATTTTTGCACAAAGAGCAACGATTTTCATTTCTTATTGCTTTCCTGAGGATAGCATCTTATTTACGAAACTGTTATCTACACTAATGGATGCTAAACTGATTTTAAAATAAGTTCATTGTTATACTATACGACGGACGCACATACGCGGTTCTCGCTGAATAAGAGGTGCTTTCTATTTACGCACATAAGCGTCTCTCGCTGTGAGAAACTGCTAATTAACACTGGAGTAACACGCGTTCATTCCATAACTTTCCACATTTGGCAAGGCGTTCTTGCCAAAAACTGAAAGGCATCCTTTCCACACTAAGGAAAGGTCGCCTTTCCGTTGCCTATCTTTCCAAATCGATTAAGTCAATGAAGCGCGCATAAAATCGCACTTTATGTTTTTATCAATTCTAAGCAGTATGGTTGAAAAGGGGTTTTTTTATTTCTTATTTGAAACATGAATTTGATTTCACGAAATTTCGAGATCATGAAACTGTGATAATCCTGGACGTGGAAAGATATTTCTCAACGATTATTTTTAAAAAAATAACTAGGAGAAAAGTGAAATGAAAAGCTGTTAAGAAGTCATTTTGAATTAAGTTAGTAATTCAACATGTATTAAATCGAGTGGTTGAGTGACATATATAAAGAAACAGTATAATATTTAATTGGATAACATAGTTCACATATCTATAAAGGTCATTAAAGGGATTTACTATATAGTTATTTAACGTATAACGTATTTGTTATAATAATTTTATGGATAGTTATATGGCACTTTTCCACGCACTAATACATGCTCAAAGTGCATTACTCTGAAAGTAGCGAATTTGCAAAGCGCTTAATTAAGTTAGGTAAAAGTGAAAAGCTGCCTCATATACTTCATTTCATAAATCAATAAAGCATATGTTAGTTGATCAGTTAAACATGTGAAACGTACCTTTTCAGTGAATGTATCGAAAAGAACATAAATATCCAAGTCCTTTTTAGCTTAAGAACAGAACATAAACCCATCACTGATCAGTGGCTAAACAGATAAACGACACAATCTCTACATCCAGCTATCACATTGAAACAATAATGGCGACCAAATGAGAAAAAAAGAGCCAATGCAAAATTAGTTTGGATAACAGGATGCGGTAAAGCAGTGTATCCTGTTGTTTCATGACACGAGAGACACCGTCCTGACAAAACAGACTGATACATGGACACTTGTCTACAAGCCACCTGCATGTGTTTGTACAGCACGGTTGACACCTGCTCAATACCTGAAGCTGACAACTGGTCATAGTGTGATAGGTTATATTGGTCTGAGATGCCAAATGGTATTATCTGACGCTAACGAGGACTCGTTGTTTTAGTAACATTTGTTAATTTTTCTTAAATCAGAACAACATAACAATAATAAAATCTAAATTTGCCCATGCGGATCTAAGAAAAATAAGTCACTCACTGTAAAAAATAATATTGAATGCTTGATGACATAGATGAAAGAGAATGACCACTCAAAATCATTTTAAATAGAGGCACAAAAATGATGAAGATACATCTTAATAAATAAATAATAATAACAAAAAGATCAGCACACACATCTCATATGATGTCCTCTGAAATTAAAATATTTAGTAATATTCTGAATTTTACCATGAGTTTATAACAACATGCTGTTTTTTCTATATTTTGCTTGAGTATCAAGTCAAAACATATTAATGAACATAGAAACCTATGTTTTAAGGTAGAGGAATTTTGATGAGGTACCACTTTTCATAAAATAAACAATTTAACTTAGAATAAAGCCACTTAAAGTAAAAGGCATCAAGTTATTTTCATATATAAACAGTTGATATGATAAACCTTTGTCATATGCTCTTCATTAGCCATTAATATAAGAAAACAAGTTTGAAATTAAGAACCCTGCAGAAGCAGGGAGCTTGGATCTAGATGGATCTTGATGTTGTTTTAAATAGGATTATTGTTAACTAAATGCTTGTTAAGGACCCTTCTTTAAAAATGTATTTAATGTAAAGTGGGTATGCAGTGTAATCTGTTATTTCTGTTTTGATAATAAAGTTTTAGAAGAATCCCGGAGTAGCAGTGAGCTTTGGTCTAGATAAATAAGTTAATCTTGATGTTGTTTTAAATAGGATTAATGTTAACTAAATGCTTGTTAATGACCCTTTGTCAATAATTTACAGAAGAACATTGCAGAAAAGAGTATGGAAGTCTATTACAATATGTATTCTTAAATGGGGCGTGTACATTTTGCCGCTCCAGAAGCAAGAGTGTAATGTGTTTATGAATTTGTTGGATAGCAAGTTTGAAGGGAACTAGCCCGAATGCGCCAGACCATCTTCATTCTGAGGTAAGTGATTGACATAAATAATGTCTAAATCAAGGTTATTTTGTTGTATAAAGTACATATGTTGGTTAGATCAATGCCTACCAAATACAGATCACTGATATTCTAATATAGATTATGAATAACGAGACATATATCTACAGCCACCTTGACTTGCAAATGAATCAGAATTTGTCAAATAATATATTGCTATATTGCTGTCTTCGACTTGAATGCAGCGACCTAAATGAATATAAAATGAACGTTTTATATCTCCAACATCAGCTTGTTCTTGTGGCGTTAATTATGAAGACTCTCTTCATTATTTCATATTGTTTAGTGATTTTCGCCAAAACATGTTTTTCTAAAGGACTTGATTTAAAGCAATATTATTGGTAATCATAACTTGTCTTCAGTTGAAAATAGTTAATTGTTAAATTCAGTCCACATGCTTATAAATTTAACAGGTAGATTTTTTTCCAATTAATGTTCACATGACATACATGTAGTCATGTGGATGACCCAAAGCATGAATTTTTCTACTTAAATAAAGACATTCATTGAAATAACCAACCTTTTCAATATTCGAGAATAATTTTATGATTTTATTTTTTTTATTCTAACAACAGTTTCTGAAGAATGTATGACGTAAAGACTAATATATATTATTATATTTTTATGAAACCATTGGCATACTTGGGGGGGGGGGGGGGGATATGCCCTATTAATTAATTCACTTCTTATTTTGATCTAGTTAATCTTTGTTGTCGAACAACGTCACTTCTTTTGCTTACTCTCTCCCTGCCCCTCACACACGCCCAACAAGTTTATTGTCATGTTAAGATCAGAGAGACATCCTTGATTGTCGGCTAGACTAGGTAACGAACGGTTAATTACCATGTAATAAAATTGTGCAACATCCTCTCTAGTTGACAGAGAGACCTGTGTAGTTACTTAGCAAGGTAAGCCGTATTATCTAATTGTATGAGATTGTTTAATAACCATATTTTATTTCGTACAAAATTTGGACTGGCGAACAAGTCATTTGGCCTATTTTAACGCCGTTCCAATACAAAATTTAACAATACATGGATACAGAACATAACAATGAATTAGAGAAGTAAAAAACTTGTGAGAACATATTTGTGCTATAAATAACAAAGCATAGCGAAAATTTTCAAAATTGTTGGGTATGCTTAACCATTGGCTGAACTGAAGCACGTGATTATAAACGTGAAATAAATTCAAAATAATCTTAGTAATTGAAGAAATCACGAAAATCGTTTACTTATGTGTATAAAGTCGTGTGGAATTAAGGATGTTTCTATTCGTTAAGTAGCTCAAATTGCCACTAACGTATAGAACTGTCTTTTCATCATATCCATGAATATAAAAATATATTTGCTCTTAAAATTTTCGACAAATTAAGAGATAATGTAACATACTTTGTCAATTTACGTTTCCGCATCTGGACATGTCCGATATATGTCTATTATATTTTTTGCATTCACTACAAGCGAGCTTGAGGCGCACTTGATTATTTGACAAAATCAAGAGCTTGAATTTAAAATGTATGCGACATTATCACATGGTATGAAACCGTTTGTTGAATGACAACATTCACAGAAAGACATATGAAGCAAGATCTGGAGTATGGAGAGTTAATAAAAGAAATGTAAGACATCTTATAACATGATATGAAACCCGTTGTTGATTGTCTTAAACATCCATTTATTTTACTGTTAGCACACCATGGAAGTCAAGTCCAAATTTTACTTATTCGACAGAGGTTAATATGTAAGGTGAAGTTTTTATTTACAATATTTACCACTTTTAATGGATATGTGCACATATTGTAGAATAAGTATGTATATAGTATCGTCAGTTGATTATAAATATCCATTAATAATTTGTTTTCATACATCCGTTTCAGTGTTCTTTTACAAAAATAGACTTGATATTATTGATATTTTGATAATTTTACTTTACACGGCGTTTTTAATCTTGACACAGAAATTTAAATTATTTCCTTATTTCATTAAATTTAAAAAGAAATGATACAACATAGGAATTGCCAGAAAACAATCTTATACCGTTTCATGTATGAGCAAACCTATCAACAGAAATGAATTGTTCATAAAACTATATTTTAAGCTATCTATGAGCCGAATGAGCTTTCTATAAAATTCTTTTGTGGACATTTGAGTTTTGGTTCAAGTATGTGGTTCCTGGGTTTGATATATTAAAACGTGACCTCCGAAATAAGCCCTGTTAATGTAATAATGAACAGCCTAATATTTTCATCATAAATTGTAAACTCGATCATTGGCTAAATCTATATTTTAGATATGATATTCACAGTTCACATTTCACTTCACAGTGAAACAGTGGGAATACTATAGCATAGACCGCCAAATAGCAATGAAAGCAATCCTGTCAGACGCTCTTTCCAAGCGAGTGTCACTTCCAGACGCCCCACCCCTCACGCCCCCTCCCCCTTCTGGTCCAGCCTCTACACTAAACGCATCCAGTTAATTACCACTTTGAGATCAAAGAGGCAACCTTGATTGTCGGCTAGACAAATTAACAAGATGTATATTGTTTATAATGAGCGATTCTTCTCACAGAAAGCCTAAGGTGCATTATTTGAAATAGGGGATATGTAAGATTCAATAATGAATTTTTGTGGATCTGTTTTATAAGATTTTTCTGTTTTGATTGTTATTATCAAACGATAGCATTAGATTGTATGTTTCTAAATTCTATTTCTAAAATGTTCTTTATTATGTTAAGCTCATCAACAATGAATTAATATTAGATCAACCCTTTGTTGTTGATATCATAAGTTTTACCATAATTATACATGACATTGTAAGTCGCAATTTACATACACATATCTAAATGTTTCCTTAATTTGGACAGCGAACGGATCGGCGAACTAGCTGTTGCCTTAGAATTTACTTTTCTGAAATGATAATTTATGAGACATATATATCTTTTCGAAATACATATCGAACAATCATAAACATGCATGATTAATGTAGTCATACATTTAAGTCAAATATTCGTTATATGATCCTGTATTTAGTTGTTTTATATAAAAGTTAACGATTGACAAGGGATATTGTCATCTTCACAATGCTCTTATTACATCAACATTCTATATTCCTTTTAAAAACTCATACATACATTGTTGTATGCATAATAGTTTTTACCTAATCCAATTAATTTTTTAACCTATGAAGCTTGGAAAAAACAAAACAAATAAAAACACTTTTTTAGTTTTGAGATTTATTTATGAAACTGGTTTTGTCAAATTATGTACTTCATGCTGAGTTTAAGACTCAATTGCACATCACAAGACACTGATAACATTCAATGCATACTGTCCATAGCTTGGTCCTAATGTTGTCATAATAAACAGGTGCCTATTATGTAATCTATTTCCTGTCAAATTTCATTGTTAGATTAATTGTCTCTAATAGCACTTATTTAATTTCCACGCCTGTGCTTTGATCCTTTGGTAAATGGCGGCTTATGTCAACATCCGTTCATACTGACATAACTCTTGGCATTACACAGCTAATTAGTACATCTTAACAACAGCAAACATTATAAACCAATGAACTTGTAGAATATACGTTCAACCAATGAGAAGAAAATCTTCTGCAATGCTATCGATGCTTACAGTCACTTGAAAAAAGTAGATCATTTGGAAAGGTACCCAAATTTAATAGGATTATTCAGGAAGTCGTACAAGTTGCAAACAATTCATGGATTACTTTTTCTGACGATTAAAACTTATGTACTTTGTCATTGATAATCTTTCAAACTTCACTTTCAAAAAGGTCGCCATTTACCTTTGAAATCAAACAAATTATTGCGAACAAATGATAATCATTGCCAAAAATTGTTTCTTAACATTTTCCATGATTAAAATGCATACAATTTTCTAAACACCTTTTTATTTTAAATGATGCAATTTTCAAACTCTATATCTCTTATTCATTTCATGTGTTTAAGTCAATACTTAAATAGTAAAATGATTTATTTAATTTCTGCAATAAAATAATAATATGCAGGATTTGATTCATCATTTTAAAAACAAAGTCTTCTTTTGTTAAAAAATTGCGATGAAAAACGTTTTTAATTCTTTTTCAAAGGTAAATTAAATTTCATGTCTTAAAAATCAATCTTTCAAACAAAATAAAGGTTTTCAAAATGTAAAAATAACTATAGGTTAACTTAATCAAAAACTTCTAAAGATATTCATAACATGACGAATTTGACAAACAGAATAAAGGGACATAACTCTTGGTCAGACAGGTAAGGTGCTAATTAGTTTGAAAGGCTGTGGAAAGGTCACCTTGCCGTGCGTTCTTTCCAAAGAGGCTTTGGAAAGGGCGTTCTTTAAGCCTTTGGAAAGGTGTGGAAGGGTGCCTCTTTCCTTCTATGGAAAGTTTGGAATGGTGCCTCTTTCCTCTTGGAAAGGACGCCTTTAAGCTTTTGGAATGAACGCTCGTTACTCCAGTGTAACGGACGCTTATATGCGGCTCTCGCTGTGAGGATCTCATTATTTTGACGCATATACGTGGCCCTCGGCGTTAATGAGTTAAAGAAGCCTTCATTAGACAACACTGTAATGAAAAATTTCAGACCTATATCTAATCTTCCTTTTCTGTCTAAGGTTCTTGAGAAGATTGTTGCTTCAAAGTTGCAAAACCATTTCAAGAATATTAACCTTTTAGAAGTATTTCAGTCGGCCTACAAACAGAGGCACAGTACTGAAACAGCCCTGCTGTGTGTACAGAATGACATTGCTAAAAGTCTGGACAACCAAGAACTACTGCTACTGGTGTTACTTGACATGTCTGCTGCTTTCGACACAGTGGACCATAACATACTTCTTCAGAGGATGGAGCACACACTTGGCATAACGGGTACTGTCTTGGAATAGTTCCGCTCCTATCTGGGAAATCGACATCTACAAGTTCAAGTCGATGGCTATAGATCTCTCCTGTGTGTGATGCAATATGGCGTGCCACAAGGTTCAGTCCTTGGGCCCATGTTGTTCACAGTATACATACTTCCCCTTGGCAACGTCATCAGAAGCCATGCTGTTCCTTTCAAGACATATGCCGATGACAACCAAGTTTACATCAGTGCAAAAGCCTCCCGCTTAACTGACAGAAAAGCCCAGTTGGAATCGTGTATCTCAGATGTTCATTCCTGGGTTAAATCCAATTTTCTAAAACTGAGTGATGAGAAAACTGAATTCATGATCATTGGTTCACAAAAACAACGACAGAAAGTCAAGCCGTTCACTATCACTATTGGTGACAGCTCTGTAGTTCCAAGTTCATCTGTGAGAAATCTAGGTGTGATATTTGACCCTTCACTATCCCTTCAATCACATGTTAAATCTGTCTGTCGTTTTGTGTCTTTCTGTCTCTACAATATCGGCAAAATAAAGAAGTATCTCTCACCAGACGCCTTGAAAACCCTAGTACAAGCATGTGTCACCTCGCGGCTCGATTACTGCAATTCGCTTCTTTATGGAACTTCTAGCTCAAACTTTAAACTCCTGCAGCATCTCCAGAACAGTTCCGCTCGTTTGATCACTGGGTCATGGAAGCACTGTGAAATCACTCCGATCCTACGCGAGTTATACTGGCTCCCAGTGCGACAATGAGTCACCTACAAACTGATGTCTCTCACTTACTCGGTATTGAATGATCCATCTTCTCCCAAGTATCTGAAACGCCTTGTGTCCTACAAAACCTCCAATAGAACTCTCCGATCTAGTTTATCTGTGAACGATCTTGCTGTCCTTAGAACCTGCACTAAAATGGGGGAGAGATACTTTGCATTTGCAGCTCCAATGTTATGGAATGAACTGCCAAATGAAGTTCGAGAAGCACCATCAAGGGACTCGTTCCAGAGACAGTTGAAGACTCTCTTATTCAAACAGTACTTTGCTCACTAAAGTTGCTTCATTTTCTACCAAACTCAACCACTGTCGCCAGCTAGTGTATTTATTACTTTTTAGTGTATATATTTCTTTTTACTGTAAAGCGCCACTGAGCAGGTTTCACCTGGATATTAGGCACTATATAAATCAATTGTCATTCATTCATGAGCCCCTGTCGCTCTGCAAGTGGCAGAGGCTGTTAGGGTTCCTGAGCTCAACCCAACACTTCACCTGAAGGGGAAGGTTACAGCTCAGACTCTGCAGATATTCGTAAACACACACGTCAGGGAGAAGGCGTGCCGTCACGTCTTCCCGATACCGGCCTCGTTAAAACATCACCTCTCCTGGTGGCAGCAAGAGAGCAACGTGTTGGTGGGAGTGCCCCTCAGGCAGCCCCCAGCGACATCTCAGATGTACGTGGGCGCCTCCACCCAGGGGTGGGGAGCCCATCTCGGTGCAGACCAAACAGCGGGGGTGTGGTCGTCAGCGCAAGCGGCACGCCACATCAACGTCTTCGAACTGGATGCAGTCAAGCTGGCAGTCAGCCATTGGTCGGGCTGTCTCCGAGGGCAGATTCTGTGTGACATTGCGGTCCTGAAAGAACATACCGGAATGTGGACGGGCGGAGGAAACTCGGGCCTCCAGAGTGGGACTTGGCGGTGGTGCTAGACCACCTCAAGTCGGATCACTATAACCGTTGGTGGAGATGACTATTCTTCGTCTCACAATCAAAACAGCCTTTTTGGTTGCAATGGGGTCCGCAGCCAGGATTTCAGAGCTTCACGCTCTCCAGGCGGACCTCTTGCGTTTTGATGTGAGAGACGGGGGGTCGGTCACTCTGGGGTTGGCGCCTGAGTTCATCTGCAAGAACCAAGCCGCAGATGAAAGGGGTAGAACCTTTTCGTTAGCGTCCATTTCCGGCATCATAGATCCAACGGACGAGGAGAATCGCCTCCTTTGTCCAGTCAGAGCCCTTCGGATCTATACCGAAAAGACACCGACACTACGTCAAGGGAGGAGGAGATTATTCATTCCGCATTCCCAGACTAGTGTCCGGGAAAAGACAAACGAGAGCTCAGTGTCTATCTCCGCTCGGCGGTGTTGGATGCCTACAAGGCCACGGGTCTCGACCCGCCAGCGAAGTCCAACCCGCACGAGATCAGAGCAATCTCGGCTACGATGGCCCTCCATGGCAACATGGCGGTGGCGGACATCATGGCTGGCTGCTTCTGGAAGTCAGGCCTGGTGTTCACCAACCACTATCTTCGAGACGTGTCCAGCGAGGGGATTCATCGGTTGGGCGCACAGGTTTGTTCCGAAGGAGTCATCCCCCCTCTCGTTGACTCAGCTGGTCCTTTGGCCAGTTGGGAAACAATAAATCTAAGTTTCGACGAATTTAGTTGTGTGGTTGTTGTCTTTTCCTTAGTTGGCGACCATGTGGTTGCGGGACCCCTCGCATAGCAAGGTTTGGTCCAGATTAACCTCTCTGGTTGACAGGTGAACCCCATCGGGGATCATACTGGTTATATCGAACTATGGTTCACCAACTTGACTCTTTGTAAGACAGAGCTATCCCACTTAGTGACCTCTCGCACCCCTCCACCACAGTGGTATTCGGGCATATTGTTAACTATCAAGGAGAGTATATTAAATAATAGTATGTTTTTGTTTAAACATCATTATTTATACTCACCGTTGATAGTTAACAATCGTAAACTCCCAACCCACCTTCTGTACTAAATGTTTTGAATACGACCTCACAGCAGTAAATTGCAAGAATGCAAAACACTGCTCTAGATGTCACCAATCGGGGCACGACTTTGACACGTGTAAACATAAAATGTATTCTGGAAACTGCAGACAGGCAGGACACAGCGCACTGTCGCGAAAATGTCCCTATAGATTAAAGCAGTTACAACAACTCAACAAACATCACTTCAAAACAATAACTGACAACAAAACCAACAAAACCATCGAAAAAGATTACAACCAATCTGTAATATTTAACCCATCAAATCACTTTTCACCCAGACATTCATCAATCAATGAAGAAAGTCTTTATTCTAGAAAAGTAGTATTTACATGTAGACAACACGCAAACAACTCAAACAAGAAAAACACAAAAGATTAGAGGAAACTTTGAAAAAAGTTGAAGAAAGACTTCTGGAAGACATAAGGTCTAACCATAAGGAATCAGAGCAACAAAACAAAGTTAGCAAAAACAAAAATTCATTTTCAAAATCTTATTGCTAACTCCATCTGGACGTAACGCTCTTGTAGTGTTTAGAGACAAGAGAATATCATCCACTTCATTTGGGTACATATACACATCACTAAAAGATTTATCAGTGTACGAGACAACTTCATCCATGTTCTTATCTGCTAAACTCAACTTTTGTTTGATCTGTGAAATATTCATTCATTATATTTGCAATTTCAGTGCTCTCATCGTAAAGTTGGTTGTTGTGGATTACAGGGGGGAAAAGGTTTAATGAATTTTTACCTTTTTTGTAATTTTTGATTAGGCGCCACCAGATTTTTGTACCGTGCTTTTCATTAATTAATTCATCAATTTTATCAGTTTATAACCGTTTAGCAGCTCTATCAGAAGCAACAGTTTTATTTCTCAGTAGTCTAAATTTTGCCCAATCGGGAGGTAAGTTGCGTTTTTTGGCAATTTTATGTAAGTGATTAGGTTTTCGGATCAAATTTCGAGTTTCATTATTCATCCATGGAACATCTTTTGGCCTGATAGTAACAATCTTGTTTGGTACACGTTTGTTGCATAACTCTAAGATCTTATTAGTTAACTGATCTGCAACTTGGTTAATATAGCGGGAGGAAAGAATTGGATTCCAATCGAAAGAACTAAGTTCATCAGAAAGAGCTTCAATATCGGTTCAGTTATAATCATAGATTTTCTGTTTATAAGGAGCAGGTTTTGTTACGTTTCCCTTTAACGTGACAAAAACAGGACAGTGATCACTGCATATAGGATCAAGTACACCGGATTCGAGTACAGTGGCAACATGTGATACAAAAATAAGATCAATCAAAGTACTAGAATTAGGAGTAATCCTTGTGTGGTCTGTAATGATTTGAGATAATCCATACATCAATTTGATTTGATCAACTCTGTTTGAAACTTTATGGAGTAGATCTTCATTGAAGTCACCAGTTACAATTGTACACAGTCCAAGGTCAATAGCGTTACTGATAGATTCTTCTGTTAAGTCCCAATAGACATAGGTTTTGTCTGTCCTATAAAATGTTCAAATGAGGTAACTACTCTTTTTACATCTTATTTTAACCCATATGGCCTCAAGCGCATGTAAATCTAGGTTATCCATACATTCAAAGGATAAGTAATTTTTAATATATACGGCTACTCCTCCGCCCCTGCCTTCCCTATCTTTTCTCAGTGGTAAATGGAATCCAGGAATATGAATATCGATGCTGTCTATACCTTGATGTAGCCATGATTCTGTAACGCAAATGATATCATATGATTCTAATTCGGCTTGGAGTATGTCTAATTTATCTCTAATACTCCGTACATTCAAATCTATTACTTTAAGATCAGTGTTTTGCAATGGTCCGGGATTTTGATGAACATCACCACAAATCAGAATTAAGAAAATTATGAAGGGAGAAATATGTTTGCTATAGAGACACAATGCTGAAAGCGGATAACACTGTTTTCTAAATTTAGCAGAATTACTATGAATATGGTAAACAAATGAACCCACTGCTTTTCTATATTGCATTATAGCAATCATTTTCAAAAGAAGTTATTAAAGTTTTTTGCTTGGTGGGTTCATTCAAAGTTCTATCATGACAACATGAACTGCATACAAAGAAGATACATACAACATACAAATGAAATGAAAAGTTTCTTTTCCTAATGTAAAGTGTTGGGGCAGACTTGGCGAAAGCAAACATGTAGTTTCTTGAATCAAGAAATACGTCTAGGTCAAAGTTTTCAACAAAACAAGAAGTTAGAAATAAAAGAACAAAGATACCATAGATTGAAGGCTGCATCTGTAGTATGGAAAAGAAAATGAACAATAGCGGACGCATGTCACCTTGACATAACTTAGACTCAGGGCAATCTAACCTACAAACTGTACATTTGGATAGAGCGCGTGTTGCACGTGCATCTATCACGTGGTATCACGGTAGTGAAGAAAGAGCATGGTGAATGATAGCTGGAAAATATTACAACTTCCTTATTTGATTTAAAGAGAGAGGGATTTTACAATAGAGATCACTATGTAAGGTATGTGTGTTTTCTATTTTTTATAACATTATTTGCCATTTAAATAAGTATAAGTAGTAAATGTAGGTAATGAATTCGCACGTAAATAAGTAAATAATTGTAACAAACCGTCGATAACATTAGTCATTACACATAAAAACTTTCCATTTAAAAGTTATGGATAAAAAATATGAAAAAAAATATTTTGAAGAAAACGAATTATGTAGTGATGTTGTGGGACACAGCGTTATTAGTATTTTGTTATTAGTCTGATGAAGAAAAAAAAACAAAAAAAACCCCAGCAATTGTTATTTTACATAAAGGGTTCTACTATAGTATATAGCGCTACATATGACAGTATGTAACTTTCTAAATGAATAAGCTTCAGTACTACAAGTACCGTTACATAGTTCACTAAATACAGTGAATGAAAGTTTTGATAATTTCTATGTAGCAATGATTTGTTTTGAATGTGTATGTACAGTTGGTAAACAGATATTTCATCTTGTCGAGTCTCATGATATCTATATAAATATTGAATGGTCATAAACTGAACTTGGACATACCAGTCATAATAGCAGACCATATTGCGAATTCAAAATATTTTCTTTCTGAGTAAAAGCAGAATCTATATAATCATGCCCAAGTGTTGACACGTAGGAGATAATATATCATAGATAACTAAATACATAAAATATAATACGTTAATTTGTAAACACGATAGAAAAATAAACAAAAACTCTTTTCATGTCGTACAATGTAAAGAACAATTTGGTTTCATCTTCAATTTATGCTGGATATAAAGATTGATAATTATTGAATAAGGGCATGAATTGAAACTTGTCGGTTTCTTTGTTAAGTCCATATCGCATAAACAGTCATCGAGTGTGATCGTATACACACATGTACACCATCACTTCACAGATTCCGAGAGACATCGTTTCATAAAACAGTGGATAGACTGAATAGCATTCAGATGCTTGTGTATAGAATAGACCGATCTCTCATAATAGTTCATATATTATGAAATCCTAAGGATCATGAATGTCTGCCTGACTCAGACTGAACACCATCTTGAGCCTAGTTGACCCGCACACTTCCTGGTAGTGGCTGACGTTGGCAACCTTTTTAACTGAACCATCGAGAAGCTTGATAAGGATGACTCTCCCTGTCACCCGTGTTGATTCGACCCGTTTCTCGGACACTAGCTTTCTGGCCTTACTAGCCAGAATGGCTCTGGGGCGGGTAAGGTCTTCGTTCATGTAGATCTTAGGTTCATTAGGTTTCCTAATTTGCTTGAGCTTGGACCTCACTTTTAGTAAGGACCTCTTTGTGGCATTGCTGACAAATCGTACCAGTATGGGCTTCGGAGGGTCTGTCAGTGTGGTAGGTCGCTTTGGTACACGATGACTTATATCAATGTCCCTTATACTAATGTCCACCCCACAAGATTTACTGAGACTGACCACTAGGTCATCAGTATTTTCGCCGACGACATCTGGGATCCCGGATATATGGAGATTGTTCCACCGGGCGTATTGCTCACTCCGGTCTAAGCAATAAGTTAGATCCTGAATAACTTGGTTCTTTTCTGTAAGCTTTGCATTTAGGTTGGAGAGAGTTTCCTCAAGTTTATCATTTTTGGATGAAAGTTTGTCTATTTCTTCAGCAAGCATGGGTCTGATAACTTGAGATACGGTTGTGCAAAGAATGGATATGACCTCCTTGGAGTGAAGTGTTTCGATCATTTTTTTTCATAAATGGATCCGAGGTTGAACATTCGGTATCACTCATTTTGGAATCAAAATTTAAGGAACACTGTCGTTTTGCGTCGTTATCTAATTCACTCTCAGGTGAAGAGAAAATGTCCTTATGGTTTATTTTCACAGGATAGGGTGTTTTATCCATAGGAAGTCCACGTAAGCACTCCAAAAGAAACTTATACAACTCGGCACTCCAATCAAGTGAAAATCACAAATTTACACATCCATCCGTGGACAAAATATCCAAAGTCCGTTTCGCAGTGATGTGATTATTACATTAGTAGTGATTATGCCTTCAGATATAGATTTAATTGTCTTAAAAGTCTTAAAATTTTCATTTCATATTTCCGAGAGCTCTCGAGGCACGTCCAATCATCATGACGTCATATAAGCCTTCTCTTTGGTACAATTGTACCATATGGTATCACAGTAGTCAAAAATGGGTATTATAAAAGATCTGTACATAGTTTCAATAGATACTCTATTAAGTCTATATTTTAAACTTTTCAAACATTTTATAAGAGGACTTGCTTTGCGTAGTGTATAATCAATATGTTTCTGCCATTTTCCATCATCTTGTAAAATTAGACCAAGGTGTTTGTGTTCACCTACTTCCGAAATTAAAGTATTATCAAGTGTTAATTGAAGTTTCGGGCTTGCATTATTCTTATTTGAAAATAACATAGCTTCAGTCTTTTCTGGGCTGAATTTAACCTGCCACTTATTTGTCCATTCTGAAATGCGATTTAAATCGCTGTTGAATAGTGTTTGAGTCTAAATTGATCTTCAATAACTAGGTATAAAGATGTGTCATCTGCAAAGAGTTTTACATTACTTACCAACCCGTCAGTGAAATCATTTATATAAACAAGGAATAATAGTGGTCCCAAAACAGAGCCTTGAGGAACACCAGCCAATACAACTTTGAGATTTGATTTAACCATATTTATTCATAAAAATACACAATTCAAAAATGGATTGGCCAACAAGCTCCTAGTAGCTTATTTTAAGGCCGCTCCAAAGTAGTGGGGTGCCAGCCATGTGTATTTTTCTTGTTTCATTTCAAATTGATGCAAAAGTTTTGTTTTCAGTGTTAACTTGAAGGTAAGGTTCTTAGGATCAATTCTGGTTCGAGTGTCAAGCCATCAGGTAAAAATATTCAAAATGGCCGCCAAAATATAAGATGGCTGCCAATTTCTTTCTTTTTTCACATTTTGTTTAAAAAAAACCCAAACAAATTGGCTAATTTCATCACTGATATATGGGAGGTATTTCAAGAAAGGGATTTATTCAATTACTTTTAATCTTTCACCTAAAAAATCAAATAATTTTTTTATTTAATCATTAATCATTGTTTCTGTGTATGATAAAACATAACCAGCGGGAATTATTGAAACGTATGCCAAACACCCGCGGGCAATGCCCACCGGCTGGAGGCCCACGAGCATTTCCCGAGGGAGGAGGGCATACTTTTCAATAATGCTCACGGGTCATGTTTTATCCAGCTTATAAAAGAAGACAGAATCAGCGGGAAAACAATTTTGTACTGAAATATTTAGAGTTTGACACTAATGAAAAGTCCTTGAGAGTCGATTCAATGTGTTTTCGTTTTGAAATGCATCACGCGAACGCAGCCGCATTAGCCTTGGTATCCATCGCACGTGCGGTCAGCATTTATCTGCAGTGGTTCATTAGAACAATTCATGCCCATCAAGTAACTGTAATGGTACTTGACGGATTCTAGGGCGAGCCCACGAAGACAGTAGAACCAATATGACCCTCGAGGATGCAGATACACAAGTACCAATATATATATATTTATATAGTGCTTGAATCCAACAGAAGCTGCTCAAAAGCGCATAAGCTCCAGGGAAAACACATAGAACAGTTACAATTTGAATGCTTCTCTGCATAAGTGAGTATAATAATAATAATAATGAGTTCATTTCTATTGCGCTAAATTCCACGCCGAAAGGTATGCTCATAGCGTTACATAAGGTGAGTTGTCCACTAGTCATAATGTTTTTTGAAGAGTAAGGTCTTCAGATCTGACTTGAAGATATCAAGACTTGGGGATCTTTTCAACTCTTCAGGGAGAGAATTCCAGAGGGTTGCAGCTTGAGTGGTAAATCGTCTGTAACCAAATCCCTTAAGTCGCCACTTAGGGACAATACAGAGGAACTGAGTTTCTGATCTTAGTGATCTGCTTGGATTGTATTGCTGAATCAGCTCACAGAGGTAGGGTGGTGCTGTACCATTTAGACATCTATAGGTAAGTGTGAGAATTTTGTATTCTATCCTGGCTAGGATAGGCAGCCAGTGGAGTGACTTTAAGGCTGGCTGTATGTGGGATAACTTGGGTGTACGAGTTACAATGCGCGCTGCAGTGTTTTGTAGACGTTGAAGCTTTGAGATTAGTTCTTGTGGTATTCCAGACAGTAGACTATTGCAGTAGTCTAGCCTTGAAAATAGAAGAGCGCGGACCAAGGCTGCTGCAGCATCTTTGGTTATAAGATGTCTTATGGCGTCAATGTTCCTCAGATGGAAATTTCCAATTCTGCAGATCTCTTGTACCTGTTTTTCCATACTAAGACTGGAGTCAATGCGAACACCAAGGTTTTTTACAATGGGCACAAATGGAATGCCCTCTTGGTCAATTGAGATGTTTGATTGGTTTACTTTTGTTCTCATTGCTCTAGTTCCAACAAGTATTGCCTCGGTCTTGTTCTTGTTTAGCTTGAGCTTGTTTGATGTCATCCAGGAGCCAATCATCTCTGTGCAAGTCTCCAGTTTTTCCAGGTTCTGGGCTTGGATATCCAGACTGTCTGAGAGCTGAGTATCATCAGCATACAGGTGATGATCAACGTCCTGTTTCTAAATCTCTCTGCCAAGCTGTGTTGTGTACAGGGAGAAAAGGACGGGTCCTAGGGCCGATCCTTGTGGCACACCATAGGTGATATCTTTGCTTTGTGATCTTGATTGTCGCACGATAACTGATTCACTTCTGTCTGACAGGTAAGATTCCATCCAGTCTAACGCTACTCCATGTAAGCCAAACTCCAGTTTGAGGCACTGTAGGAGCCTTGAGTGATCCACGGTGTCGAAGGCTGCCGACAAGTCCAGTAAGACGAGAACAGCAGGCCGTCCACAATCAACAGATTTCTGTAAACTGTCCAGCACTCGCAAAAGAGCGGTTTCCGTACTGTGATGAGACCTATAGGCTGATTGGAAAGTGTGGTACAGTCTATTTGCCTCTAGGTGATGTTTTAGGCGCATGTTTATCGCCTTTTCAAGAAGCTTTACAAGAAATGGCAGATTTGAAATAGGCCTGTAATTACACAGATCATTTGGATCAGCATTGTGCTTCTTCAGTTTAGGTTTAATGATAGCCATTTTCAAAGAGGGAGGGACAACTCCTGTCTCCAGGCTCATGTTTATGAGCCTGGTGATGACTGGAAGTAGTATGTCCAGATGTTCTAACAACAGTTTTGTGGGGATCGGGTCCAGATCACAAGATGTTGGTTTTGATTGCCTGATGATAGTAAGAACCTCTTCTATTTTCAGGGGAGAGAATGAGAAAAGAGCCTCGCCTTGGAATTCCTGACATTCCATTTCACAAGTAATAGAAGTGCAATCCAGATCAGAACGAATTTTTCCAATCTTACTTTGAAAGTAATCACTGAACTGGGACGCCAAGTCCGAATCACTATCTGTGTCTGGGAGAATTGTATTCTGGGACTTGCCTAGTAATGAGTTCAAGTGGGAGAACAGCATTTTCGGATTGCCAAGATTCTCAATAATCCTGTCGTTTGAGTATTTAGATTTCGTCCGAATAAGTAGATAATTCAACCTGTCTCTGGATGCATTGTAAATCTGGCGATGTATCTCCAGTCTGGTTTTCCGCCATCTCCTTTCATCAATGAGTATTAAGCTGGGATTTGAAATTTGAATGGTGTTTGTTCGATTTAAAGAGGTTCGTACCAATTAACAAAATAAATGAAAAATTGCTGTAAATTTGCAAGGTGAAAGCTGAATATGTATTCTTTGATATTCAAAAATAAAAATTGCATGTCACGGACCTTCTTTTTCAGATAAATGATGATTTTGACGGGTTTATTTAAAAAAATTGGGAAAAGACCAATTTTGCTAATTTAATCTTAAAAACAAAAAAATAAAAACATTTAGAGTTCAGTTTACTTTTTTCCAATAAATGAGATGATAATGTAATAAAACATATTATTTCTTGTATTTCTTTTTTTGAGTTTTGTAAATAATCTGCAAATATTAAGATACAAGTTCAATGATGCTCGCTACAAAAATAGCTTTAAAAGACGCGTTCAGTAATAAAAATAAATGAAAAATAGTTCAAAAATGTTTTAAATAGAAGAAAACATATTGCAAAGAAATAATTTGAAAGAAAAAAGATATGTCACGGGCCTATTTTCCGAGATAATTGAAGCTGAAGTTAAAATTACTTATGAAAAAACTCTTAAGGGGAGGTAACTCTTTATTTCATTTGAATGATAATTCATGATAATGGTTTGAAGTACACATTTTATCCCATTTCAAAGTATTTCATGAAATTCTAAGGTCAGTGTTATGAAATATTTGAAGTGTCAAAAGACATTTATGGCCTCTTGGTCAAATACACGTGTTAACAAAGTATTAGTATCCACAAGCAATTTTTTAAAACACACCTTTTATATGACAAATGTTTTCTATTTGTGAATGATTTGAGTTTTTCAAACTGCGTTTGAGTGTACTGGGGCAAATTGAATGTACCAGATAATGGGATAATTAGGTGGATTGAAGGCACGTAAAAAAACATCACAAAATATTAAGAATTAATTAACCTCAAAACTTCCTCTCAAAGATCTATTTATTGCACGATAAAGAACACCGCATCCAAGCGCCGTAAGTTGGCGAAGCTTATACGATGAGGAATAGACCTCAATCAAGTCGGCCCGGTTCGGTAAGCATTTGGTGCTCACGTTCATATTTAAGTCATACTCTTGAGTTGATAAAAATAACTTTATTATCTCCAAGATGAATGTAAAATCTTATCAATTTGATTTACTTCATGAACCGAGCAGACCACGGACATATTTTCAATTTCTTTTTGACATTTTACTTCGGTCTAATATATTTTTACCAAAGTACTTAATTTCACTTGATTGGTAAATGTTACAGTGAATGATTTGTTTATAAATGTTTCCCCACAATTGTAGGTGTGTACATGATTGAAAATTACCGCTCATATAATTAATTTGCAAAATAAATGCAGCCAAACCGAAATGTAAAAATTCCGCGGTACATTCCCGATTTTTCAAATACTCATTTTGTCTCAATGGCCGTTTTGACTTTTCATTTAAACATCTATCTAGAACTTTTCCAAAACAGATTGCTTATGAGTTTTATTTCTATTCTTTATTGTGAATTTCTATTCATTGTTTGAGATTACATTGCAACGGTTTATTTACATTTTATTTATGTTCCAGCAAAAAAGCTATTCGAAATGAGATTTCACTTACCGAAACCGCTACTGCTTACGGCCTAATGAGGGTAACTTAATATTCCGTTCTAATTATTCTACAAGTTTCCACATTTTCAAGATGGATGAATATCTTTCAATGAATAAAAGTTCCGTTACTAGTCATATATTGTGAAAAATGACGAGGACTATTCCATGCACAGTGTATTTTCCGCACATTGCGTGTCAATGACGTCACTGCGACAATGTTCAACAAAGTGATTGCAACGGATAACTTGTATAAGTTCATCAACAATCGGTTTTATGCAGAATGTAAACACACAAATGTTATCAGTGACATTTTCTCTGTTTCAAAAATAATAATTGGAGTACATTTTGGAAAACCGCAATCTAATTATAACCTATGAAACAACGGATTGCGAATTCACGTTCAGTGAACATTTGTGTCAGAACATCTCTGTCTATTATGGCCAATGCATATGATTCTTAAAATCTATGACTAATATGTACATGGATCATATAATAGACAACTAAGCAGTCCACAGTAAAAATTTCCTTATTTTCCGAACATCGATAACGCGTCAGTGACATTTTTTTCTACAATGTTTACGCAACTTTAGTTTTCTCAAAATGTTAGCGGCACTTTTTCGGATGCGCGAAAAGATGCGCACTGACAAACGTTCGGAACGTCTTTAAGGTGAAGAGGCAATCTGTTCCAGGGAACCCGGCCTGCTTTTCTAAAAGATTTATCTCCGAACATCTTTGTCCTTGTCCGTGGCACAGCAAATAGATTTTGCTCAGCCGATCTTAACTGACGGACTGGCTGATAAGTCTCAATTATGCTTGACAGATATGGTGGAGCAAGGTCATGGAGACATTTGAAAACCAGAACGAGGATCTTGTATTGGATCCTCTGGGAGACAGGAAGCCAGTGAAGGTCTTGAAGCACCGGTCTGATATGGTCATACTTTTCTAGTGATGACTCTTGCAGCTGTGTTCTGCACTTTTTGGAGCTTACCAATCAGTTGTTCTGGTAGGCCATATAATAGCGAGTTGCAGTAGTCAATCCTATATGTTACATAGGCTTGCACTAGAGATCTTGTGGTCTTAACAACCAGGTACCTCCTTATCAGACCAATGTGGTGGCACGCCCTCTTGCAAACAGAGTTAATAAGAGACTCGAGGCTAAGTGAGGAATCAAATATGACCCCCAGATTCCTGGCGTGTGAAATTCTTGATATTGTGTTCTCGCCAATTTGGAACCTCTGGCAATGGATCCTTTCCATGGTTTGTTTACGGCAGATGACCAACAGCTCTGTTTTGTCATCGTTCAATTTAAGGAAGTTTGATGTCATCTAATTCTTGATGTCGTCTACAGAGTGTTGAATTTGGTGATAAGATAGTGTAACTGTTAATGGTTTGAAAGCTAGATAGAGCTGACTGTCATCATCATAGAAGTGATAATCTAGGTTGTGTGCTCTTCGATGTTACCAACTGGTAGTGGGTATATGGTGAAAAGGATTGGCCCAAGAACAGATCCCTGTGGAACAGCATACGGTAGATCTTCTTTCTACGAGTTAACACCATCGATACTAACAACCTATTATCTGTCTGTTAGACAGGTATGATCGGATCCTTTCTAAAGCTAAACCCTTGATGCCAATCCGTTTATCAAGCAGGTTGAGCAGCACATTATGGTCTACAGTATCGAAGGCTGCCGACAGGTTTTTTAATAGCACTAAAATGGCTGCTCCGTCTTTGTCAACTGCATTCAGGAGGTCATCCTGTACTCTTATAAGGGCAGTCTCTGTACTGTGGCGTGTCCGATAGGCCGATTGGTAGACTTCGTAACATCCATTTTTGACGTATGCTGTTTTAAGCGGGAGGCCACGACACGTTCTGTCAACTTTGAGATGTATGATGTATGAAGATTTTATACCGGACGGTAGTTCTTTAACACATCAGGATCAAGGGTTGGCTTTTTAAGTTGAGGTTTTATGATAGCTTCTTTCATTGATAGTGGAAAACATGATGTTGTTAGAGATTCATTGAGAATGAAGGTGATGACAGAAAGAACACTGTCCATGCATATTTTGAGAAGCCATGTTGGTAGTGGATCCAAGCTGCATGATGTATTTGTGCTGCTTTTGATCATTGACGCTATCTCAGTTTTAGTCGCTGGGTGGAAGTAAAATATTGGATCTTTGATTGTGCCTATACAGCAGTCATTCGATTCAACATGTTTGGTAAAGGAGCTCTGGATTTAAAGGCTCTTCTGAAAGAAAAAGTTGGAGAACTCATTTGCAAGGTCTTCTCGTGACGTGAAAGATAGAAGGACGGCTGCCCTTTTCTTAAACCAGAGACGGTTTGATATTTCAAATATCTCCTTCTGACCTGATGCCGATGCGAGTGTTTCACTGAAATATGAACACTTTCCCTTTTAGCTAGCATGTTCAAATAATTTCTTGGGGCGTTGTGAAGATCCCTGTGTATAGTTAGAGGTGTTCTGCGATATTGCCTTTCGAGATGTCGACGTTTCCGTTTCTCATAGCGTAGCTCATCAGTGTACCATGGTGCACCTGGATGGACTGTGATGGTGCACGTCTGCACCACACTTGTCGTAACACTGTTGACCGTGCGATTCCAAATTACTGTGCAGTGTAGCTGCATACCTGTCATTCACATAATCTACATGATAGTTAAGATGGGTAAGCTACTCCCCATTTGCACCACTCTGTCCCTTGCCAAAGATGTTTTCCATATTGATGTGAAGTGCACTTGCCTAACTGCATACTCTCGCTGCAAATGCGCAAAGACAAAGTTCAAGCGCACACGGCAGTACAAATGCACATGCGAGAAGCAGCTGGACCAGAACAATTGAAAACATGTCAACTATTTTCAAGCAACTGTATAAGCATTTAATTGACAATAGGACTTAATAAATGGGAATATTATGCTTCAGTCATGATTTATTTATCTTTATACAATAACTCATTGATTTCAAACAATATATAGACTCCAAAACCGTCGTTCTAGGTTCAATAGTATGAAAGCTATGAGACTTATTGGGAAAAAAGCTTAAAATTGGCGGCCATTTTGTATTTTGGCGGCCATTTTGAATTTTTTTTATCTGACACTCGAAAAAAAATAGTTTTGTAGATCTTGACCTTCAAATTAGTACTTAAAACAAAACTTTTGCATCAATATGAAATGACTGAGTGGCCTGGCAATTACATATGAGAAAGTATATATACAATTTTATGGTAGTGACACATATCTGATTTCAATAACAGCTTCAAAGTAAGTGGTTTTGCATGAATAACATTTCGTTTGTTTGGCAGTCATTATGAAATGTCAAATCGATCAGATTTCATTATGTAATTATGAATAGAATTCTATAATCTGTTGGAATCACTTAATGAGAGAGATATACATGCCCGTAGAACCGTTTTGATACTAAATCCTTTCAGATAAGAGAATGATTTCTGTCTTAATTCTATGTACTTATGGCATGTAAAGAAATAGTGGACAGCGTTTTCGACTGGGTGATCAGAGGAAAAGGCCGGGCTTTCAATGATATATCTGTTAAACTTATCAGCGTTCAAGTTACTACAGCGGATCCTGAGGCGAGAGTGGATAATCTGGCAATTTCTTGAACCATAGTTTAGATCGAAAGTAGTAGCTTTATTGCCAGCTCCTTGAACCGAATTTTTGAAACCGGATAATGTATCAATACTTTTATTTTGTAGAACGTTGTCAATTTAGATATATTTCGACGTTCCGAAAGGGGTTTTTAATTAGTTTCTTCGTAAATACTATTGTGACTTGTCCCACAAACTGCTCCTCAAATTGATCTCAAGGCGTCTACGTTAAGTTTTTCGAGTAAAATGCAATGTTGTTGGGTGCAATTATCCCAAATGTGGCCGCAATAGTCAAAAGTTAGCAAGATAAAAGATTTATGAATAATATCCAAACTTTTGCGTGATAAACTATATTTTAGACTTCTTAAACAGTTTATCAAGGGGCTAACTTTATTGATAATCGAGTTTATGTGAATACCCCAGTGACAATTATTTTGAAGGGTCAGACCTAAATGCTTGTGTTGTTCTACTTCTTGAATTGTTTCTCCGTCCATTGTGAGATTCGGTTTAATGTTTCGGTTTCCTTTAGAAAAAGAGGAGTTTGTGATTGAAATAGAAAAAAATGATGGCACAATTATAACCGATATTGCAGATATAATGAATGAAACCAAATCTTTCTATAAAAAATTATACTCAAAACAAGATTTATCATCGATTACCTTTCAAGAGTATTTTTCAGATATAGACATCGCCAAGCTTTCTTATGAAGAAGCCTTTAACCTTGAAGGTGAGTTAAGTATCAATGAATTAACACAAGCATTAAAAAAATGAAAAACGACAAAAGTCCTGACCCTGATGGCTTTACTACAGAATTCCTCAAAAACATTTGGAAAGATCTGGGCACTTTTCTTTGTAATTCACTCAACAGCGGTTATAAAAAAGGTACCTTATCCACTTCTCAAAAACAAGGAATTCTTACATGTATTCGTTCCTAAGGGATTGGCGTCCAATTTCGTTATTTTGGTTATTCATAAGGTTCTTCTGTCATAGCAAACAGAATAAAAAGTGTACTACCAAAAATAATTAGTGAAGATCAAAAGGGCTTTATTACAGGAAGGTACATTGGTGAAGTTACTAGAACGATCTATGATATAATGAAATACACGGAAACTTTTCAAATACCAGGTGTGCTCATGCTAATTGACTTTGAGAAGGCATTTGATTCGATAGACAGAAACTACTTGCTAAACGCTATGAGTTTTTTCAGTTTTGGTCCTAGCATATGTCACTGGATAAATACGTTATATGATGATATCGAAACAAGAATCGTAATAAATGGTCATATTACATCCCCATTTAAAGTAGAAAGAGGTTGCCGCCAAGGTGATACTGTTGCTCCGTATCTCTTCTTACTTGCTGTAGAAGTGCTAAGTATAATGCTGCGAAATGACAAAATATTAAAGATATATCTATTGGATCCATAGAGTACCTGGTATCTCAATTTCCTGATGATACTACCTTAACATTAGACTGGAGTGAAAAATGCCAATATGCAGTATTGGGCACTTTTTTTTGCACGTTTTTCGGGTTTAAAGATAAACGCAGAGAAAACAAACTGTGTAATGAGTGTAACCTGGATTGGTCACAGACCGAATTTACTTTGCTGGGTATAAATTTTGATGTTGATTTAAAAAACGTTGTCGATATAAACTATGAAGAAAAGTTTAGCTCTATTTATAAGCAGATGAGGCTATGGTCTACTCGAATATTAACACCTTATGGAAGAAATACTCTGGTAAAATCTCTCTTTATTTCCAAATTGAATCATCTGTTCTCTGTATTACCAGATCCTTCAAAGAATGTATTGATAGATTTCAAAAGAAATGTTTCGAATTTATATGGCAGAATAAACCAGATAAAATCAAACGAGATGTTATGATGCTTAAGCCTGAACACGGAGGTATAAAAGCACCAAATATTAGAGATATAATAACATCGCAGAAGCTGAGGATCAATAGATTCAATAGTACAAATAACAAACGGGGTTATCTGTTTATCAAACGGATAATGAATGATACTATGCTCTGGCTTTCTCATTCAAGTTTTATCAAGAAAAACATTATACCAACTCTAACGAAGGTTCTTTGGAAATATGTTCTTAATGCGTGGTCAAAGTATTTATCAAAAGCAAAAGAATCAATTACAACAGAAGATGATTTCAGAGCTGAGTCAGTTTGGAATAATGATGATCTAAAATTAGCAAATAAAACTGTCTTTTATAGCTCTTGGTACAAGAAAGGGATTATTTTTATAAATGATTTTATTGACGAAGCTGGTAATATATTCAGCCTTGACGAATTCAATAACAAATACTCAATGTAAACTTTTTAACTTATGAAGGTATAAGGAGAGCTATTACGGCATACGCCCGTCGACCTGATATTCGAAGATTTGAAAAAATAGAGCTTCAACCTATTTACCCATTTAACGTAAGGCACATGGGAAAGGATTTTGAATTGTCAACTCACTGAATCGGAGTGGAAAATATTAAACATAATTGGTAACAAATGCACCCCTTACACAGACCTTAAACGCACTAGTGCACACCAATATTTCGTTAACAAAACGAATGCACAGATAATGCATATCTCTCGATATTATTCAAGATCCTCACTCAAGTAATCTACCTCGTAAGTTATTTAACGAATATTTACGTATTCAGGTATTAAAGTTGATTTTTAAAGACCGGAAGTATTTAATGTTACGTTACAATAAATCCGCGTGAACTACGATATCGGAAATATTAAGATTTTGCTTATAACCAAAAAAGCGGAAACGGCAGCCGCTTTGGTCAATCTAATAGCAATGCTAATGCTGTGTTATTAAATCAGTTTATTTACAACATTGCTTTCATAAAACATAATTCATTCTTTGTTCTCAGTTCAGAGTTTAGGTAAATTCAACAGCTGCACATAATAATAGTTCAGCCGCGTTCAACTGTCTATAAGATATCCGTTTTGTGAACAGCTAACCTTAGATTTTTTATATGTCCAAGCCGACAGCGGCTGTCAAAATTTTTTCATTGTTGATTGCAGGTCAATTGTAAAGAATTTTAAGTATTTCATTGCGTCGATAGAAAGGTTAAATGAATGCGTAAGTCCTCGTAAACCTTAAAATAGCCAATTTAAACCGTAAAAGCGTGCACTAGTGCCTTTAAATGGCTTCAGTACAAGATCCTTCATTACACTGTTCCTACAAAACAATTTTTACACAAGTTGGGCTATAAAGATTCACCCATTTGCTCATTCTGCAAAAGTAAGGTAGAAACATTAGATCATCTGTTTTGGAAATGTAATACTATATTAAACTTGTGGAAAGAGTTAGAAGCATGGTTGCATTCTGTACAGATTCCTATTAATCTAACTGTTTAAAAGGTGATATTAGGCATCAAAGGTAAAAATAATAATCCCGTAAATGCCATAATCTTACTGACCAAACAAATAATTTTCCGAAGCAGCCAAAAAGGTTTTACTCCATCGACTACTTATATCAAAAATGAAATAATTAAATATTACAATATCACAAAATGTATCTACCTATCCAACCAAAATGAAGAGAAATTCAGACAATTCTGGTCAACACTACATCTACTTTTTCGAAACCCGTAATCTAAGAGGTTTTCTTTTGTGTTATAACTCGATTCTAATGTGAATAAGTGGCTAAATCCTTTGGATTCATTTCCCAACAGTTGTAGGTATCTCTGCAATTTTGGTTTTCATATACATGTATAGATATTACTTAAACCTAGTAACAGCTTAATATTGATGTATAAATGAACATATACTGTGCATGCCGAGTTTATGGATGAGAATAATGTATTGTATTGATATCAAACTTTTTATGTATGTCATGCCTGTACAAAAAATATGGTAATAAAAAAAATTAAAAAAGAGAAGTATCATCTGCAAATAGTCTGATGTTACTATCAATATCATGTACAATATCATTAATGTATAGTATAAACAACAGAAGTCCCAAAACGGAACCTTGAGGGACGCCTGCCAAGACAGGTTAATATCGCAGAATACCGCTCTTACTTCTTTACCGTCGTCAAGTGCTTTGGCTATGAAATCATATATGTAAGTCAATTGATTAGTTGTCGAGTCGCCAGGGGTAAATCCGGATTGTAAATTTGAGAGAAGGTTATTGTCTCTTAGAAAATTGTTCACATATTTAAAGATACATTTTTCAAACACCTTAGCTATACAACTTGTTATGGCTACTGGTCTATAATTTGAGCAATCGTATAAACTACCGGTTTATTGGATAGGGGTTATATATGCCTCTTTCCAAGACGTAGGGAATTTCGAAGATTTCAAGGACAGATTGAATAATTTTGTTAGAATTGGTGCTAAGGAGTTTTTACACACATTTTTAATATTTTGTTTCCAATTTTATCCGGGCCCGTTGCTTTAGTTGTATCTACAGATAGCAAGATATCCTTGACTTCCCCATTCTCTAACATTATATTACTCAGAGTACTATCGCAACGGTCATCTATAGGAGGGGGGTCATCATCAGGGTCTTTAACTTGAGATTGACTAGTGAAATAGCTATTTTCTGTGACATTGTTCAAATCGTCATACAGCTTATCATCGTCAATAATTTGGTTGACAAGTAGTCTTTGCTGCTTTATTTTGCAAATAATTCTTTACAAGTTTCCACCAAGGTTTTGTACCTATTGGTTCACTGATTGCAGTATCAATTCTAGTTGTGTGCTGTTTTTTGGCTTTACGTACTGAGGATATTACTTTATTTCTAAGCGATTTTCAAATACACTTAAGTTTTACGTTAGATCTTTTAGCAATTTTGTGTTGCCCATTTCATCTTCTGATAAGTGATCGTATCTCATTATTCATCCAAAACGGGTCTCTAGGTCGAATCAATACGGTTTTGTTCCGAATATTCGCGTCGCAAATGCATATCAAGTCTTTGGTAAGTTTGGACGATATCATATCTATGTTTTTGGCTTCAGTTACATTAATATCAATAGTTCCTTTTTGTTGGTTCTAACTGTCTACATCCGCTCGTGGATAATTATAAATTTTTTGCTCATAACAACTTTCTTTTTGTTTTTCTGATTCAAAGTGAACATACACCGGGCAGTGGTCACTACATATTGGATCCAGAACTCCCGAATTCCGTACTTTGTTAAAACATGTTACAAATATCAAATCAATCAATGTACAAGAGTGAGAGGTGATCCTTGTTGGTTCAGATATCAATTGTTTCAATCCGTATGCAGCTTCTAAATAATTTAGTTTTGATTGGTTTTCATTTAAAACATCTAGATTTAAGTCCCCTAGAATTATAGAATTCATATTCAATCTACAGCATTTGCAATACTGTCGTCAATAAGATCCCAATAAGCTTCGCTTTTGTCTGCTCTATAGTATGTACCGATAAGAAACATTTGTTTTTTACTTTTGATTTTTATCCATAGGACCTCAAGCCCCCCCCCCCCAAAAGGAGTAAAGCAACTAGAATACACATATTAAATCTTCGACATGCAAACATAAACGTCCATAGAGAAACTTTTAACAGTCTTTGGCACAAGCATGTATAGTTCAGTCTAACACATTCCCCTGAGGTTCAGCTCATCATGCTTTCCTCGAGAACACAGATTTTTGCAGTGGGCCGGATGTAATCACCAGCTGGTGTTCTTACTCTCACTGTCCTAACACGTCCATCTTTGACTGGAAGAACATCGAGAATTCTGCCCACTGTCCTCGTGGGTGATTGTCTGAGACAACAAGAACTAGATCTCAAGCGCACACGTTTGAGTTCTCTTTGGTCCTCCTGTGGCGGACAGTTAGTTCTGGTAGATACTCCTTCAGCCAACTCCGACTGACATCATCAGCAATAACTTGGGCCTGTTGCCATCTCTTACGACTGTTAATCTCCATGTCAGAACATACATCCGGAGTTCGCCCGCCCCAACAGGAAATGATTCAGAGTAAGAGCGACAAAGCCCTCAGGGATCAGAGATATTGTGAGTGAGTGGACGGCTATTCAGGACGGCCTCAACTTCAATTAGTGCTGTACGAAGGACGGAGTCGGACACATATGTGTTCCTGAGTGTGGCCTTGAGTGCAGTTTTGACAGAGCGTACTAGTCGTTCCCATGCATCTCCAAAGTGTGCGCTCAGGTGGGTTGAAATGCCATTCAATCATTTTGGGAGCTAAGAAAACGGTGATGTGATTCTGCTTCAAGTTCTGAAGGCATTTGCATAGCTCATTGTCAGCACCTACAAAGTTAGTTCCATTGTCACTATACATGTGTCTAGGATGGCCACGTCTCCCGATGAAGTTTCTGAGAATGAGAATAAAGTCATCTGTTTCAGGAGAGTCTGCGAGTTCTATGTGCACTGCACGAGTTGATAAGCAAGTAAACAAAAAAAACCAGCGTTTGACTGAGCTGCGAAGCACTTTCACCTGCATGGGCCCGAAGTAATCGACACCTGTGTAAACAAATGGTCTGTCGAAACCACTCACACGAGACAGTGGTAAATCCACCATCTTTGGCACTACTGCTTTCATATGTCGTCTGTGAGAATCAACGCACCTTCTTATTGCTTCCTTTGCAATACGACGAGCACTGATGACCAAAAACTTCTGTCTCAATTCAGATATCATATGCTCTGGTCCTCCATGAGCTGTGCTTATATGGACCTCGTCAATCAACAATTTTGTGATTTGGTGATCACGAGGTAGTATAAACTGGAATTTTGCCTCGGAGGGTATCACAGCTTTCTGTAACCGTCCACCGACTCTGAGATATTTTCCATCAAATATCGGTGACAAAGGCAACAACTTACTTGTGGTTTGCAGCTCCAAACCTTCTTTGAGACTGTTTATTTCAGTAGAAAAGGTCTGGTTTTGAACTTCAAGCACCCAAGCTAAGGTGGCCTCTCCATACTCCTGAGGAAGCAATTCATTGTGTTTCACTGGGTTTTGTCCCTTTACAGGACACATGAAATTTCTACTTGCACGAAGTAACCACGCTGTCCTCCTACAAAGAAAATGCCAGGTTGAGAAGTCTTTTGGGTTTAGCAACAATGAAAGGTTCATGGGAACAGTCTGAGGATAGTTGTCCTCGGTTGAGATTGTCATTACACATTTTCCTTTCACTTCAGGATCATTTTCGTCAATGTCAACAGTTTGAGGTGGTTGGTTATCCAGTAATTTGTGATGAGGTTTGGTCAAGAACTCTGGACCAACCAACCATGAACTTGAGGTGAGTTTATTGCTGCTGGGTCCATGTGAACAGTGATCTGTGGTATTGTGTGCTGAGGGAACATGATGCCACTGTTCACTTGATGTTGATTCAAGAATCTCAGCGATTCTATTTACACGAAAGGCTTGAAACGTTTGGTTTCATTGTTGAGGTATTGCAACACTGTGTTGGAGTCTGTCCAGAAGATTACCTTTCGGAAATCCAATTTCAGTTCAAACTGCAGAGACTTCCAGAGTCTGACTCCAAGCACTGCCCCCTTCAGTTCAAGCCTTGGGATTGAAAGTGTCGGCTTTATAGGGGCAACATGAGTTTTGGAAGCTACTATTGAACATGTGATACTATCAACTGCATGACTGTACCTCAAATACACTACAGCACCAAATCCTTTCTCTGAGGCGTCACAAAATACATGAAGCACAATCAAACACACTGAGGAGCTGAGGTGTGGATGGTGTCTTGGTAGCTTGAAAGATGCAAGGAACTCCAGATCAGAGAGCCAGTCTTTCCAATACTTTTCGATATCCTTCGGAAGGGGATCATCCCAGTCAAGTTTCTGTCGCCAGAGTTTTTGGATAATGCATTTGGCTCTGAGAGTAAACGGAGCTAGGAATCCACAAAGATCAAATATGGAGCTTACAGTGCTTTGCACCCCTCTCTTTGTCATAGGAGAATGTTTCAGTTTCTGATCGAATATGAAGGCGTCATCAATAACGTCCCATTTCAAACCTAGTAGACGTTGTACAAGTTGTTGATCAAATTCCAGGTCAGTGGTCTTGACAGACCTATCACACTTTGGGATAGCACTCACAACTTCTTGATATCCATTTATGCAACCTGAAACCCCCACGTTGCATAAGCTGGGTGAGCTCCGATGATAAGTCTATGGCTTCAGGTATGGTCTCCATTGATTTAAAAAGTCGTCGACACAGAAGTCACTGAGCGCTGCTTGTACAATATTCACCTTAAATTTGTGTTGATTGTCTAGGTCTGTGAGCTGCAGCGCATAGTTTGCACAGGACGGACAGTCTGCAGCACCAATGGAACCAACTTGTACACATCTGGCGCTCCAGGTTTATCCATATTGGGTTTCCAGAGAAATCGCAGGGAATCTGAGTCGGCTGCTGGAACCTTCACCTGGTGGAACATTCCCTCGATGTTTGCGGCAAGTGCCACCGAGAAGAGTCTAAATCACAACAACACCCCAAAGAGACTGTTAAGAAGGTCGGGGCTTGTCATCAAACAGTTATTCAATGAAATATTTGAGTACTCTGCTGCCGCATCAAACACAATGCGCACTTTACCTGGTTTGTTTGGATTGGTCACTCCGTGGTGAGGAAGATACCATGTTCTAGGCGAGGTCTCAGCTGCTTCCTCTTGTGTTAGTTTATGTGCATGTCCTTTGGAAATGTATCCATTCAGTGTTTCACCATATGCACTTGCAAATGATTCATCATGTGTAAGGCGTTTTGTAAGAGACCAATAACGTCTCTCTGCTACAATGCGATTGTTTGGAAGAGTAGTCACATCACTTTTCCAAAGTATACCAACCTCTTAATGTCCATCGATCACTTGGGTGGTTGACTTCAGAATTCTCTGTGCTTGTCTAACTTCAATGGAAGAAGGGTCTTTGCTCTCATGGGTGACACCAAATGATTCGATTTGCCAGAATTGCTTTACTTGTTCAATGAGCTCTGTGTTTCGTGATACAGTAAAGTTCAATCTAGCTTGTGTTTCAGAGTTCTTGTCAGTGACCACCCCCATGATGGACCAGCCGATATGGCTGATGCTGACCTCCACTCCTGAAATCGGTCTGAAGATGTGCTTTGGGTACATTGAGTCCGATGAGGATCTAAATCTGTGAGGGTTCAATTTGAGGTATATCAAGATCCTCCATGTGTTTCCACTCAGATTTCACTATTTGAGCCGGACAGGAAAAGGCATAGAATTCACAGTCCATGCCTCCTTGACAACAATTGGCTTAGAATCGTCATGAACACCCTTTATGGTAAAACAAACATTTCTCGAAGTTTGAGTTGTGGTATCAGTCAAAGTTTTGACTGTGAAAATGCGCACTTCTCCGACAAGTCCACGTTCCTTACTCAGCTCTGCATCAACTAATGAAGTATCACTAGCACTATCTAACATGGCAACTGTCTGAATAACTCTGCCGTTCAGACTGCGTGCACTGGAACAAGATGACGTGCACTCTCTCTGTGTCCTTGGTACGAACCTTTAAGTTTGTCGCAGGTCTTTCTGTTTTGTCAAAATGCAACATCGTATGATGTCTTCCATCACACTGTTGACAATTCCTGCACAGCGGAAAAGATAATGTCCTTCTGAGCACAGTGGACAAGGCATTTTCTGTTTAGGTTCTTGTATAACTTCAGTGGACAATACAGCTTTATGCAACGTATTGCGTTTGTCCTGAGTTAAATCATTCAATGGTGTTTGGTTCCTTGGTTGAGAAGTCGTGGCAAAACTGCTCCGCACACGGGATGACTTGTCCTGTTTCTCATGTTTGTTGTTGGCAGATTTGTTCACATAACTTGTGTCAATTGCGTAGGGATTCAATTGAGCATCAACGCGGTCCTTCAGCCATCCTTGTAGGTCAAGCAGGGAAAGTTCTCTAATTTTCATCATGGATTTCACATATTCATTCCATTTTGGTGCCATGTGTGAAGGTAGGCGTCTCACAGTTTTCAGAAGCGTTTCACAGCTGCCCAGGTCTGCTAAATACTTAAGTTGCTGCAATGTGGTAACACAATCCCTTATGGCAACATAAAACTTCCTTACAGCAGATGGCTCATGAGACGAAATAGTTTGGCCATGTGTGACTCTGTCCAAGAAGGCCTTTGCAACTTTCACACGATGCCCAAATGCACTCTTGAGCTCTTGCAAAGCCATTGCATAATTATTACCACTATATCCAAGGCCTTGAACTAACACCTTTGCTTCACCATTCAAGTGAGACTGTAGAAGGTCCATCCTCCTGGTGTCCCTTATGCCTGGACGACAATGTACCTGCTTATGAAATTGTTCGATGATGCGTGGCCACTCAATAGCTTCACCAGAGAACGAAGGCAATTCAACTTTAGGAAGATCCTTTTCACTCTCCACCCTGGCTAACATGTGAACAAACCCATCAGAGGCTGTGGTATTTACATCATCAATCACAGTTTCCACACCAAACACTAAATTATCAATCCATGAATCTATGGCTTCATCTACAGGGTTTTGAATGTAACACATGCTGGGCTGATAGGGTATATTATGATTATTGTCTGTGTATTTGACAGGTGATGAAACTGCTTGAGATTGAAAATGTCTCCTATCTGGCATTCCTTCCCAGCTAGGGAGGGGGTCAATCATGTGTGCATTGGGTTTAATCTGTGTTTGAATCTTGTCACTCACGGCAGCAATTTCAAAATGATCAATGTTTTTTGACAAGTCTGCATGCTTAAGTTTATTTTGATTGTCTAGCCACTCTTTCACTAAGACAGGTTTCTCAACTTTCTGAATATTCAAAGACTTTACACTCTCTACATTCTCTGAATCTGCCATATCCTGAAGAACACGTGCCTCCAACTCGGCCATATCTGCATCATGTTGTGCCACTTGAATAACACGCGCTGCCTCAATTTCAGCCGCCTTCTCGACAAGCTCTACAGCCTGTTTAGCCTGTTTTGCTTTGAGTTTTGCCTGTTCTGCCTTTAATTTGAGACTACTCTTTGAGCTTGATGTGTACTTAGATGTACCACCTGATTTGTGTGAAACACACTTTTCTTTAACACTTGCCCTCTGAAAATTATGAATCATGTTATCAAGTTGTTGCAATATATCTACAGCCGCAGATTCTCTTCCACTAAACCACACAACAGCTTCTTCGACTTCATCTTCAGTCAATTTGCTCATATAGTTTTAGTGTGCATTTTTCAGATTTTTCAAAGCATTTGCTATTTTCACATTGAATTTAATCAAATCATCTTCTAAAGCAAGTTAATAGAGTCCAAAAGTGATGTCAAATAACTAGCATGATTTTTATAGCTCTTTTATTAAATCTGTACCAAATGCAAAGGTAGACAATGCTTAATATGAATTTGAGTTTAGTAAGAATAATTACAAACCTATATTTCCACCAAAGTATTTGATATCTTAATCGTTTCATGTTTGTTTCAGGAGAAGCATTTATATAGGCATTTGCTGCCTGTTTGCTAATCCTTTTTCCTCTTTGTATATATATATTCTGAATGTTGTATATTACATGTTTTACGGAAATAAAATAGTTTTTAAATCATATGGTTCAGTTTATTGATAAACTGTTGAGTCCCCAGGTTTAAACCCAGACTGGTGTTTTTATATGATTTCATTATCAATAAAGAAATTATAGACATGCTTAAATATGCATTTTTCAAATATTTTAGCGAAACAGGAAGATAAAGCAACTGGTCTGTAGTTATTACAATCATGAACACTCCCTGTCTTGTGAAATGGCACAACTGCCGAAAATTTCCAAATGCCGGGAAATTGGGATAATTTCAAAGATAAATTTAACAATTTTGTAATTGGCCTATGAGGAGGTCGAGCTAAGGCCTTTAGTATTTTTTGTTGATATTATCAGGACCCTTATCTTATTTAGTATCTAATGAACATAACATATCAAAAACTTCATTTTCAGTTAGACAGAAATCTTCTAATGTGTTATCACTGTTATTAGGAGGAGGTGGTTCAATATCAGGTTTGTCGACTTTTAGCAACCCTATGCAAGCGATTTCTTTTTTTCATTAATTTCCGTAGATGTCCGTTCATCCATATACAATCTCGTGGTCTTATAACAACGTCCTTATTTGGAATATGATTATTGATTGAGGTACTAAGCGTTTGAGTAAATACGTTGGCAGTATTATTCATGTCGTCATTAAACATGGAGTCCCAGTCGGTATTCAGAATACTATCACTTAGCCCCTCAAAGTTTGCCTGGTTATAGTCATAGATGATTCTTTTAAATGCATCGTTAGATTGTTTCCCCAGTTTTCATGTAACGGAAACGGGACAATGATCGCTGCAGATTGGAGTAACGACGCCCGATTCATGTACGATACTAAATGAGGAAGTAAGTATAATATCTAACAAAGTGCTAGTATTCTGCGTCACTCTTGTAGGTTCGTTGATTATCTGAACTAGGTCATACATGATTTGGAGATTTTTTATCTTATTGTTACCTGAACTGAGCATATTGGCATTGAAATCACCTTAGATAAATAATCAAATATTTCTTTTGACTGCCCTTGCAAACGAATCGTTATTGCTTAAGTCAGCTCTGTAAAAAGTTCCAATTAGAAATTTACTATTATTTGTAATAACTTCGACCCAAATAGCTTCTATTTCGGGAATATCAAGATCTGATACATGTTTAAAGTATAAAGTATCTTTAAGATATACAGCAACCCCTCCTCACTTTGAAGGCCTGTCTTTATGAACGGGTGCGTGATAACCGGGTATAAGTATGGAGTAATTTAACACACCGGGACTTAACTAAGTTTCAGATAAACAAAAAACATCGTAATTACTATACTCTACTACAAGTAAATCGGTTTTTTCCTTCAAACTACGTATGTTTAAGTGATTAATGCTAAGAGTTGGGCCTGGATGAGGATGGACATCACCACAGCATATAAGTAGCATTAGGATATCATTAGAAAGTAACATACCCCTAAACATAGACATAGTATTATACAGAAGCAAGTAAAACTATCATAGCGGCGACTATTTCTTCTAGCAGTAGATGCAGCAAACAACTCGACTGCCATCCTATAGTGAGTTACATCAACCTCTTACAAACAATACAAACATGTAGTAGGAGGCAGTGGGTTGGGCTAGAGTGTCATATTGCTCAGAGTTGTGGAAAATAGCTATTTCAAGAATCTTGGAGATGAAATATAAGAATGGTACCAGAATGCAAAATAGACCGAAGTGAAAACATTTGTGAGCATTTAACTGAAATGGACGTGACACACGTCAGGTTGCAGACGAACATACACAGGACTCCAAACAATGGTGACTTTAATGAAGATATTCTCTCAAAATGTTCAAACAGAATAGATGAAATCAAAGTATTGAATGGATTATCTCAAGTCATTACTGATCCTACAAGAATCACGCCTACTTCTAGTACTTTGATTGATCTTATCTTTATATCACATGCTTCCCTTGTAACCGATTCTGGTGTACTTGATCCCATATGTAGTGATCACTGTCCGGTTTTTGTTTCCCTGAATGAGAACAGAACAAAATCATCCACCTACAAAAGAAAGATTTTTTTCTATAAGCTAGCTGACATTGATGCCCTCGCTGAAGAACTTAGTCTTGTTGACTGGAATGAAATACTTTCCTCTCATGATGTTAATCTAGTAACAGACCAGATAACCACTACCATGATGAATTTGTGCAACAAACATATTCCAAATAAAATTGTCACAATCAGACCAAACGATGCCCAATAGATTAATAATGAAACTCGCAGTCTTATTCGTAAGCGTAATTGTATACATAAGCTTGCAAAACGGCGTAATTCACCTTCTAATTGGGCAAAATTCAGACAATACAGAAACAAAGTGATATCATCAGTAAGAAATGTTAAACAACAATACTTACACAAAATTGATAAAATGGTTAATGAAAGTCATGGCACATAACTCTGGTGGCGTCTCATTAAAAATTTCACTATAAACGTAAATTCCTTAAGAACATTTCCTCCCGTACTTTACGATGATAAACTATATGATAATAGTTTGGATATTGCAAATATTATGAACCAATACTTCACTTATCAAACTAAAGTCAATTATCCTGACAGGCATCAATAGCAATACACGGCTCTTCGCGGACAATACATATTTATATGCAATTATTGGGGATCCCGTTGAAAGTTCTGTTGATATAAATGATGACTTGAAGCGAATTTCTGAATGGGTGGACAAATGGCAGGTATCATTTAATCCAAATAAAACTGTTTCTATTTGATTTATTAGAAAATCGCAACCAGTTTAAATGCCAGATTTTACCATGAATGATAATACTATTGACTCTGTTCTGCTAAGTTTGGGTGACTTAGAATTGCTAAGTTTGGGTGACAAGTTATCACAAAGATCATCAAACTTCACATTGCTAACAATGTCATCAACATGTACATCATCATTGACAGTACATTCAGAAACTGGGGAGAGTGTGGCAAGACATGTAACCTGTTTTGGTTGTTCCCTGTCATGATATTTCTTTATCATGTTTACATGGCATAAACGTTTGTGTTTACGACGGCCAGGAGTCATGACGATGTAATCTGTGTCGCTAACCTTTTTGTCAATAAGGTATGGACCCTGATATCTAGCTCTCAGTGGTTGGCCAGGAATGGGTAGTAAAACTAACACTTTCTCACCAGGAATGAAATTTCTTTCTTTTGACTTTTTGTCATAATTTTGTTTCATTTTGGCTTGTGAAGTTTTAAGATTTCGATTGGCCAACTCACATGCTTTCGAAAGTCTGTTCCGAAAAGTGGAAACATAGTCCAAAAGATTGATCTCAGGATTGCTACTGAGCCATTGCTCTTTTAGATGTTTTAATGGCCCGCGAACACGATGACCAAAAACAAGCTCAAAGGGACTGAACCCTAAACTTTCCTGAACTGACTCCCTGACAGCAAACAACAACAAATGCACACCATCATCCCAATCCTTCTCCGTCTCAAAGCAATAAGTCTTGATCATATTCTTCAAAGTCTGATGAAACCTCTCTAAAGCTCCCTGCGACTCTGGATGATAAGCACTAGACTTAACCTGTGTAATGCCTAACTGGTACATTGCCTGCTGAAATACCTTAGACATAAAATTTGAACCTTGATCAGACTGAACAATCTTTGGCAACCCAACTAAGGTGAAAAACTTGACCAAAGCCTTGATAATCACAGGAGCAACAATCCTACGAATAGGGATAGACTTGGGAAACCTGGTAGAAGCACACATGATAGTGAGAAGATACTGATTACCAGACTTAGTCTTAGGTAGTGGACCAACACAATCAATGATTACTCTATTGAAAAGTTCATCAAAAGCCGGTATAGGTTTTAAAGGAGCAGGAGGAATTTTCTGATTTGGTTTTCCAACAATTTGGCATGCATGACAGGTTTTGCATAATTCAGCTACATCTTTTCTCAAACTAGGCCAAAAGAAATGTGACAAACTTTTCTCACAAGTTTTGTTTACATCCAAATGACCTGCCATTGGACTTTCATGTGCCAATGAAAGTACATGATTTTGGAATAATTTTGGAACTACAATTAGGTGATGTAATTTCCATTCATCCTCCACAGGAATTTCCGGCGACCTATATTTCCTCATCAAAACACCATCCTTGAAGTAATAACAAACTGGAACCATACTAGCCTCCTCAAAAGAAACAGCCTTACTAGCTAACTTCTGCACCTCAACATCTTCACCCTGAGCACTAATAAGCTGCTTTCTAGACAGAACGTGATCACCACCAGACAAACTATCAGACTCAACAAGAAGACCTTAAGAGTTACCTCCCTTCGAAGCATCTAGCTCTTGGAAAGAATGATCCATAAATGTTTCTCACAAATCATAAATGAAATCATCCGGAAAAGAAGTCTTGGAAGAAATGTCCTTTGACATTGAACGAGTCACTGCACAAGAAGGAAAAATACCCGGAAAATCCTCCTCCAACCTTTCTGTACCAACTGAACTCTCCGGACAAACAGTGACAATGGGATCAGCACCAACTTTTCCACCCATAAGATCATTACCGATCAACAAATCAAGAACACCAACCTTCACCTCACCAGAAATCAGATCAGAAGTCAAATGTGCACAAAATGAAGAGGAGCAAGAGAAGCCTTTATACCCTGAAGCAAAACATCTGAGTTATCTGAAGACTCGACAGAAAAAGGCAAAGTATCCTTCAAAATCAGAGATTGAAGAGCTCTAGTATCCCTCAAAATAATAACGGGCCTTGGGGTAGAATTATCTCCCATAAGTGTCACAAATCCTTTCGAAGCAAAAGGCAAAAACTCCTCAGGAACAACAGAATCTGAAATCTTTCTCTCAAAAACAACACTCTCCTCAGAACCACCAGAAAAGAAAGGCTTAAGTGTGATAGACACAAAAGCAATAGGGGAACCTGTGGACTGATTCTTCAACTTGAGTTTTGGACATGCAGAAATCAAATGACCTGGCCTCTTACAATAAGCACAAACAGGAGCAGAATCACTCGAAGTCTTAGGCTTAGACTTAAAATGTGATGGCTTGTCAAAAGAATTTGAAACTCATAAGCAATCACACACTCATAACAGACTCGAATGCAGCAACTTAAATGCACTTAAGTATGAAAGATTCATATCATCAACTCCCGACTGTTCTTTTGATTCTTGAAGATTCAACTCATATTTCTTTTCATGTCTAACGGACGGACGGTGCCCATTATAATAAATTATAATAAAAACAACAACAACAATGTGTAAAGGTAATACATTTAGAATCACAATATCAATATTTTAATGTCTAGATGGACACTGTATTGTTCGAAACTATCTTCTTTGTTACAGATAATGGGGAACTGCGCTCTCTGCAAGAGGAAAATCAGACAACGGTGTGTAAATAGCAGTCAAACGAAGCCGGGATATAAACAACGCCAGCAGTCAAAGAAATGGCTACATATCAAATCTGCCAGGTGATGTTGTTCAAAAAGAATGCAGACGGAAATACTGTAACCCTTACGAGACATATGTCGAAACGAAACAGCCGCCCTTAACTGCGACACAGCAGAGTAGGAAGAATTTGGAGAGGAAGCTTACCAAAATTCATGAACGAAGTATTGATAAGTATTTTTATACTCTCCCGTTGGAGATATCGCCGTTTAGTAAATCTACATCGTTATGTGTCATAACATCGTGCGAGTAATAAATAAAATACTAAACACCAATGACATTTTTATGAAACTCGTGAATGATATCGGTGTCTAATTCGCTTTCGCTCGTTAAATACCACACATTCGTTTCATAAATATGTTATTAAACATGACGTCGTTTAGTATTCTCAATATAGCATGCTCTGACAACGTTTAACTATACTTTTAATAGGTAATACAACATCGTCTAATCGGTTTCTTGTTTTCAAAACCTATCGCTTGATTAATTGATGAAAAATTACATGTGTTTGTTACACATTTATTACGTGTGTACTCCGCCCTTCATTCTTTAACAATATATAGATCTGTTATGTAAACAGGACACCATTAAATAATGTTCATGTATGTCATGAAATGTTTAATTACGAATCAAGCTTGTGTGTGATATTATATGGCTGGAGATGGAAGGAAATACTCAGAGAAAAATCAGTTTTAAGATACGGTTGTAATTTTTATTCAATGTGTGAAAGTTTGAAATCTTAAAATTAAAACACACTTTATTAAAATGCTTGCTGAGAGAAAGATTAGATTAACAGAGACTACTGTGCTACTGTGGTTGTCTGTTCACCCATTACCTATGATATTGATGTATCATCCCAACTTGGAATTGGATGGCGTATACTTTAACATGTTCATAATATTCTTATTCTAATGTTGAATTTAGTAATAACATGTATCATTTAGATAAGCGCTTTAAGGACCTCGAAAGATATTTTGATTTTATGTTGATTTTCATGACTTGTTGGCTATATCTATCTCTCATCGCATACGAGTCTTTCATCATAGCACAATGCGATTTCAAAAGTAATTATTATACAAAATTTTATAAATTATTTCATTATATTCTTAAATATTTTTAATTGTGACAGCATGTTAAGCAAATAAAAAAAAAGAAACTATATTCAATTATACATTCAAATTCCACTCTTAGTGAATACCAAGAATGTTAATGCCTTGTAATCAGTTCAATTTCTTACACATAAACCGTTCCGTTAAGCAAGATTTCAATATACTCATTGTGTTTGAAATTCGAATCTAAAACTTTGTGTTTCTTCAACATAATTCACAAACACTAACCTATAAGTGGCGTTCCGTCATTGCTTATAAGATGTCCAGTAAATAAATCCAGTTATGCCTCCTCATATTTCCGATCGAACCTGATCTGATCAGTGTCGTGGTGCAAATGGCAAACATACCTGCTTGGTAGTTCAGAGGTGGGGGGTGGTGGAGAGGGTGGAGTGGAGGGGGGATGTCCGAAAGAAGGGATTTTGGCAAACATCCGGTTCGGTTATGACACTAATACCTGTGTGTCACCTTCCAATTAGTGACAAGAATGGGTACCAATTGTACATGAGCATGCTTGTAACACTACAAAGGTACACGCCGAGCGTTTGTTGTTTTAGTCAATGATCATCATTCATATTTATCAAGGCATTGGCCTCTATCGGCAATATCACTGATAGATGGAAGCAGACGGGATCAAACCCCAACCAAAAACAACAACAAAAGTTTATGTTTTTGTTATTGTATTGTTATTCGATGAAGTTGTTTTGCCACATTAAATATATTGAAAATATTTTTTTCATAAGCAAAACGATTATCATGTAAAGTAACCAAAATGAAATCCAACATCATCCATTGATTATTTAAGGGGAAATAGCAGGCTTTTCAATAGATTTTTAAAAAATTTAGAACTTAGTTTCCAAGATTTGAAAAAGAAAATTATGGTTTAAACATATTTTATTCATTTCAAAACAATCTGGAAGCTTAAATTAATGCCGCGCCAATAAAAAATATATTTTGAAACCATCAAACATACAACACAAAGTCAAACCAATACGATGTACAGTTGCAACACAATTCGGTTAAGATATTCAATATTGCAAAGGCAATTTCTTCATGCTAATTTAGAAATACAATACTACAAGAAGATTATAAACGGAGTTTGTTGACTTTGAGTTCATTAATAAACTTTGTTTACCTTCACAAGATTTTTTGTCACAAACTAGGGTACAGAGTTGAGAGAAATTATTTTGTTCTACTTAACCCGAGGTAACATATGATTTTGATCAGTATGAAAAGGTTGTTTTCATATGTACAAGCGTCTACCTAGGCTTGTTAGAAGCGTTGAATTAAGAGAATTGTTGTGTGTTGTTACTGTTAATAAGTTAATCAACTGATCAACTGAGTCAAATAAGATGAGTAGGTGAGAGGGAAGAATTACATTTCAGTGTAATATTGTTGTTTTACAGCTGAAAGTTTACTTAACTAATCGTTTTGTTATCTTTAAATATGCAACTTAACATGTCCCCTCGAAAAAAGGCATTAGGTTTGTAAATACACATCAATGAAGTTTTATTGATATACTAACAATTATCGAGTTATTTTGTGCTGACATACATGTACTAATGTAATATCTTCAGAGGACTAAATGATTCATATTGTTATTGCTTATACAAATTTGACATAGAAACTGTCATTTCTTATACAAATTTGATATTGAAACTGTCATTGCTAATTGTAAAATATTATCATATTTCATTGTATGAAAATATGCAATATGTGTAATCATATAATGGTTAGTAAGTGTAATACTATGATTTAAACAGTATTTTATTTCCATAAAACATGTGTTACACAAAATTCAGAATATATATACAAAAAGGAAACAGGATTAACAAAGAGGCAGCAAATGCCTATATCAATTCTTTTCCTGAAACAAACTTAAAACGATTTAGATATCAAGTACATTGGTGGAAATATACATTTGCAATTATTCTTACTAAACTCAAATTTATATTTAGCTTTGTCTACCTTAAATTTTGTACAAATTTTAGTAAAGAGCTTTAAAAATCGGTTGGCATCATTTATGAAATGATAAACCGATATTATTAGGAATTCGTTAACACTCTGTGACAAAGATTTGTCGCCGTTAAGATAGAATTTAGTATATTGATATGAGTTACTAGGGAATATTCAAACTCTAAGTTGGCACTTGTTGAAAATATCTATATGTTGGGGAACCAGACTTCGATAATAGGAACTTTTAATTTTCTTTAACATTTGATACAATCAACCAAGTAGATAAACAAGATAATAATTTGTTAAAACAACATGGGTTTATGGTGTCTCCATATGTTGTTTTAGCCTAATCATTCGTCCTCTGTCACGCCAAGCTGTCACATTAACATATTCAGTCTATTCAGTGCTGGATTGTAACGATGGAGAGTACCTTAATTTCTGCTTATAGAAGGTTTTTGCATGGATTATTCATTTTACTGTATCAGATACGTTTTTTTAAATATATATTTTTAAAAAAGCAATTTATCACTAGTATTGTAAAACTTGGATCTGTATTAGAATAACTTCATATCTTTGATTGTTAATAGTTTATACCACCTTTTTGTAAAGAAACTAAGATACATAGATGTCTCTGTGAAATGTGGAGCCGTTTGGTTTCTCTCTGTTTACAGCTGTTCAATCTACGCGTGTATTGGTCGTTTGAAAAATGCTGAAAACTATTATCCAAATATAAATCTATATATTGATCTGATTTTGTTATGTCGCTCAACAAATGTGATTCAATCAGTAATCAAATGTGACTTTAAATAATTGTTTGAGTAGTGTTGAATCGTTCGTACTCGATAACAGATGAAACCGAGTGAGAAAGTGAAGTATATGAACATCAAATCAAATTTTCTTCGTAGGTTTGAAAAGAATATAACAAAATTATCTAAAAACATGTTTTACTGACACAATTCATTATAAAATATGAATATTATTAACATGTTATAGTATCCCGCGTCCCATCTTAAGATGGGGCGGATCTGCAGTTGGGATGATACATAGATACCAAATCTTCAGTGTACCCCGTCATGTACGCGGCTAGTCTCTTCCCACTACAAGGTGAAAATGTATCGAGATAGACTCTATCCATCTGCTACCTTGCCCTAACCTAGTTGGCATTAAGTTTTCACACATATCATCTATCGGTGTTCACAATTTAGTAACTAACATTATTATACCTCTATTAAATTTGTAAGAATATCATTGGTCTGTTGACATCATGTGATTGAAAAATATATCCGTACACTGACCCCGGCTATCAGTGAGGAGGTCAGATTTGTGACAGAAATTTGTGACACTGACTTGAGATATTGACTCGTCACGTGATTTGTCACATGATTGCATCTGTCACGTGACGCTTTTTTCAAGTTTGTGTTAGTAAATGATATATTTTGTTCAATCTATTAATCTGTTAATATAAAACACATGCATAACAAATCTAAAGAAAAAAGAATTTCGGCATAATAAAACACTTAATTACTCATGGTGAGGTCATTATGTGAAATGCAAGGACTCTCGAACCTGACTTCTGAGGCGGTCTGACCTGACCTCGGCCTGCGGCCTTGGTAAGATCAGACCGCCTCGGGAGTCAGGTCTCGAGTCCATGTATTGACATACATAATGACCTCACCATGAGTAATTAAGTGTATATCGTTTTTCTCTAACACAACACAAAACGATGGCGTCATTACACAAGGTTTGACAACGAATATTTCGCGATAATTTTGTTTGAAAACGGATACATTTCTATCAGAAACATTCAAAAGGAGGAGGATCTTGAATAATATCGAGAGATATGCAGTATCTGTGCATTCGTTGTGTTTACGAAATATTGGTGTGCACTAGTGCGTTTAAATTACAATTGAAGTTAATATTTTAAATAGTCTTCTCTTCAAATGCGACAGATCACTATCGCTACCTTTGCCGTTGACATCGGAATTTCGTTTTGAAAGCCGCCTTCTGATGTCAAGGGCGAAGCGGGAAGAGTTGGAAATCTTTTCGTTTCAGCCGTGACGTTGTGAAGATGGCGGCTAGTATGCTTGTCATAAGTTACACGCAAGGACTATTCAAATTTTCAATTGTTAATCTTCGTTTTGAATTCATCCATCATGCGTAACTATCTCTTATTTAGGTACGTTTTGTGTACGTCTATCATGCAATACCCATATATCGGTTCAATTATAGCTTATGAAGTGCATGCCCATCACGAAAATATAACTAACGTCTACCGCCCTTTACCGGTATGGAATCAATGCATTGCCTATTTGTTGCGTACGCAGCATAGTTTTGAGCATGTCTAAAACTATCACGCGTATAGAAGCACACGCCGAGGTACAAGAAACAACAAACAAGATGCATATGAGTGGCGTGTATGGCGTGTGAGCAAAATGGGCATTATCTATTCGAAGAGAGTAGAGAAACGGGGAAGTGTGACAGGGGCTTTAGACCCTTTTGGATTTCGTATTTCCTGAAGCGTTAGCCGAAGGAAATGCGAAATCTTAATGGATCTTACAGTCCCGTACACCCTTTCAAAACACCGTGTGACGAGTTTAGTACGCTTTAAAGACTTATATATCTTTATAATTAATTCATTTTAAACTGTTCGAAGATATACTCATTTCGCACAAACTCAACGCAGTGTTTAAGATAAGAATCGTGGTAGATGACCTGACTGACGGGATGTACGGTTAGTACACCCTTGCAAATCTGAAAACAAGGTTTCTTATGCAATGCGTATTAACCAATGAGAATTAGAAACATTTATCTTTAGACTAATATAATTTGTTAAGTGAATTGTCGTAAAACGAAGAATCCTCTGTAACTTTCATTGTCTTTTGTCTTTTTGTATCTCTTATTGTCTGTCCGTGTCTCTCTGTCGTGGAGATATTAGTGCGAATCAAAACATTGGACATGTCATAGCTAAAGCAAAGCACACCAGTGCCACTATTCCATGGACTGTACGCAAACAGTGTGAACACTATGCGCCAACTAATAGCGCATATACAAACCACATTTCGGACGGGCGTGAGGGTCGCATACCGATCCGTCTAATTTCTACTTTCAATGTGGAAAAAACAATTCGATGGATCGGTACTGATGTTAGACATCATATGGCGGTGTGGTGTGTGTACTCCCTTTCATAAGAATGTTTCCACAAAGAAATTTACATCATAAATACAGCTGCATTCGTCATATCTCCGTCTTATATATACTTATATCATTCAAGGACGTGTATACCGCTGCCACGACGAAATAGAGACCGTCCAGTAAATAATTATGGGAAACAAACTATTAGATGTGTGCAAAATATTTGATTTAAATATTGTTAATGGTAGATGGCCAGGACCCTCTGACGATTTCACGTATATTGGTCCAAATGGATTTAGTACCCCAGACTATTTTTGTGTTTCATCCAGTATTTTTTCTCTTCTTTCAAACTTCATTATTGACTCGAGAACTGAATCTGACCATCTCCCTATGTCACTATCACTAAGCACTGAAACGTATATGAACCAAACACCTAGCATGAATGATTCTGTACAATGTTTTGATAGGGTTAGGTTTAGATGGAAACATGGAAAACAGGATGAATTTGTAAACGGGTGAAAATCAATAATAAACAGGTCTAAATGATATTTAAGAAATAGTTCATACTGACACTGAATCTGCAGTAAGTTTCCTCGTAACAACAGCATGCGTGTCTCTATACGCCCAGCCACTAGACTACTCAACCATGACTTTAAGCACACTCTTGATTAGTTCTGTAATCCTCACAATGGTCACCTATTTGCTAAACTAACTAAAATCTCTTGAGAAGCTCGCTCATCATATTGTGTCTATACCAACTATCAACTTGTTGAGAGATCTTCACCTTTGTAAAGTGAAGAAAACAAGGAGAGGGACTCGGGGAGGAGCTTCCCATCAGAAATTTACATTTAAGAAATCTACATTTAAGACATTTTAGAATTGGTCTACTTAATGCAAGATCTGTAAAGACTTACACTTCTTATATGAATAAAAGCGTCTCTGTGAAAGATCTGATATTGGACAATAAACTTGACATTCTGGTAATTACGGAAACTTGGTTACGAGATGGAGAGGTAGATCACCTTGTGATAAGCAAATTAACACCTCCGGAATATAAGTTTGTACACAATCCCCGGGTAAGAAAACGTGGTGGCGGTGTAGCCATTGTTTTCGGAGATGCGTTTACCTGTGTTAGAATCAAAACTGGGAAATGCAAAAACCATTTTGAGGAATTGTCTGTAAAGCTAAAACTGAAAGATCAAACTTTCATCATTTCTGGAATATATAGACCACCAGGGAGGATTGTGCTTAACCAGAGCTCTGGGTCTGAGACTGAGTTCTCCAGTCTACTTGAGCTCTTGAACACGCATCAAGGGGAGTTACTGGTATGTGGGGAATTCAATATTCACATGGAAGATAGCAACAGACCTGATACCCATCATTTCTGCAGTCTTCTGAACTCGTTTGATCTGATACAACATGTAGACCAACCAACTCACATTAAAGTTCACACACTTGACCTTATCCTGACAAGGAATGATGACTTGGACATTGGCAATGTTAGATTAGATACATCTGTAATTTCTGATCATTATGTAGTACTGATGTCAACCAGTTTTAAGAAACCAGTAAGATCCCGAGAGGTAATATCCTTTCGTAGTTGGAGAAAGGTTAACAAAGAGACCTTCAAGAAGGATCTGGCTTCTGACCTTGACAGATACACAGACCAGGATGTGGTAAGGTGTTGTCATCACTACGATGCCAAAACGCGAAGTGTAGTTGACCAGCATGTGCCCTTGCTCACACAAACTGCGAAAGTACAATAAAGAGAAGCTTGGTACACAGAAAGTATTCGTGAGGCAAAACGTCATCGACTGACTTAACTGTGGACAAACAAATTCATTCTTCAGCCAGAAATTCAGTTACATCTTTAGATGCAATCAGTAGTGCAAAGGATCAAAAGGAAGGTTACAATATTACAAATAGACTCTTGTTTAAATATAAGACACAGGTTACCCCCGGTACAAAATCAAGCAAGGAAATAGCAAAAGACTTTTCTCAGTTCTTTCGGGACAAAATCCAGATGATTCGCTCCAGTCTTGAAGCAGTAAGATTATCCGATACATCATCGAGTACTGTTGCGGTCTGGTGTCATTCTCTATCAGAATTTACTCTTACAAATGAGAATGAAGGCAAAGAGATTATTCTAAAATCACCAACTAAATCCTGCACCCTTGACCGATTCTGAATGTGAAGTCGCAAAATCTAGAAAGTATTATCAACTAAATATGTTAAGAGTATATCCATCAAAAGATAATTTCGATAACTTTAAACATTCGAGAAATGCATTTAAGAAGCTCTGTCACCAAAATAAAACAGATTCAATGAAAAATATTGGAATACGAATGAGCGAAAGCTCAGATACTAATGATTTTAAATCATTTTGGAAAATAGTTAAGAAATATACCTCAAAATCTTCGGGTGAAACTTCGATATCATTGGATGAATGGAAAGTATATTTTGAAAGATTATTAAATCCTCAAAATAATGATCACGAAAACACTTTTGATGCCCATGTTGATGCTTTTATTCATGGTCACTGCTTTGATAATTGTGAAGATTGTACTAATAATGATTTGTCGCATGATATTACTATTGAAGAGGTGATGAGTTCCATAGATAACCTTAAGTACAAGAAAACACCCGGTAATGGCGGGTAATGATGGTATTCCGTCTGAATTTTTCAAATCTATCAAAAAGGACATTTCACAATACCTAGCTCCTCCCTTCTCAGAAATTTTGAAGACTGGTCAGTTTCCCCATTCTTGGACTGAAGCGATTATGGTACTTATGTATAAGGAAGGCAGCCGCAATGACCCTAACAACTTAAAGGTATGTCTCTGTTGAATACCATGGGAAAACTATTTACATTTATTCTAAACAAAAGACTCACAAATTATGTCGAAACTCTTGAAATGGTTGGTGAATACCAAGGAGGGTTTCGTAAGAATCATTCAACAATTGATAACATATTCATTTTACAATCCTTGTTTCAGAAATATACTACCCGTAAAAGTAGCCGATTTTACTGTGCCCTCGTAGATTTTAAGAAGGCCTTTGATTTTGTGAACAGAAAAAAGCTATTTTATGTACTACTTAATAATGGAATCCATGTACAATTTTATAAAGTTCTAGAAAGTTTATATCATAATATTAAAACAGCAGTTGTTATCAATGGTGGTAAGAAACTCTCTGACTATTTCAATTGTATTGTCGGTGTGCGACAAGGCTGCTCTTTAAGTCCTATTCTGTTCTCTTTATTTATAAAAGAACTAGTGGAAGGTTTACAACTTGAATTTGATAATGATGTGTTTGTGTCAGTAACTATGTACAACATTTTAGCTTTATTATTTGCTGATGATCTAGTATTAGTCAATGATTCCCCATTGAAACTACAGAAGCAACTTGATTTTCCCCATCGATATTGCGTTAAATGGGGAATGGAAGTTAATTTAGAAAAGACCAATATAATAGTCTTTAGAAATGGAGGCCCCTTATCAAGGCATGAAAGATGGTATTATAATGGTGTTGAGATGAAGATAGTAAATGCATATAAATATCTGGGTGTTATGTTCACACCAAAACTTGTTTGGTCTCGAGCATGTTCAGTTCTTTGTCAACAAGCAAACAAAGCTCTACTTTCTATTAAATCTTTGATTAGGAAATATTATATTTGTCCAAAGAATGCTTTTGAAATATTTGACCGCATGATTGTACCTATTCTTCTGTATGGTAGTGAAATATGGGGTTTTAAAACATAGAACAAATTGAAATTGTACATCGAAAATTTTTTTAATTTGTTTTAAATGTAAGTTATAGTTTTCCTAACTTAATTGCATATGGCGAATGTGGAAGGAATTCATTATATGTTAGATATTTCAGCAACTGTGTGATATATTGGATATTAGATATCACTATCAAAGTTATATAATGTTGAGAGATACATCAGAACGAAAATATCCTAATTGGGCAACATTTGTGAAAAATCTTTTATTTAGATATGGATTTGGACATGTATGGATATCACAAGGTGTAGGCAATAAAAAGTTGTTTGTTAAAATATTTCGCCAAAGAGTAATGGACTGTGCTATCCAAGATTGGCACTCTCTATTAGAAACTAAATCTTCATTATGTTTTTATTTATCTCTAAAATGTTATTTCTATGAAATCCTATCTTAGTAGTGGCTATCATTCAAAATACAAAAAAAAGCATTGCTAATGTTAAGAAGTGGTTTTGATAAGTTTGGTGTCCAGCTATTAAGAAAAGACTGTAAATGACGATTCACAAACTAAGTGCTCACTCTGTAAAGTCATTGAAGATGAAGTTCATATTATATTTTTCTGTCCAATTTTAAAAGAACTACGTCAATACTGTCAACCTATCATCCAATCCAAGTTAAAGAATCTAACCAGTGTTAAAATGCTCCTTAATGATAAAAACTATGTCACTCAAATGTCAGTTGCCAAATATATCTACAATGTTTTTAAGATCCGTGGAGAAGAACTGTAATCACGATCTCTGTATCCGCATGCACATTATGTACAACTATGTACTTTGGGCCAGATGGCCTTGAATTCTCGAATAAAGCTATTCTAAGCTATTCTATATACTTATATGATGCAGTTTGTCTCATTAAACTTGTATGGAAGGTTTATGACAATAAGTGGGACGGAATGAGCAGTTTTCTGCAAATGAATTGTCTACTGCTCATTGGATAGGTAATTGAATATTCTCTAATTTGAGTATACGCACAAGGTGGTGCAAATATTCCTTGATACTCTCAGAAGTTGTTGTTCGAACAAGAATAACAAAAATGAAAGAAGAGATACATAGTAACGCATTTCTTACTTTACGGTTCGAACGCCTCTATGTATTATGACGTGGTATACCTCATTAGATATTCATTTGAATTTATCTTTCATTTGAGTATACGCACAAGGTGGTGCAGATATCCCTTGATATGTTGTTGTACGATATTATATATATATATATATATATATATATATATTATATTATATTATGACGTAACATACCTCATTGGATAGGTAATTAAATTACGTACAAGGTGGTGCAACTATTCCTTGATACTCTAAGAAGTTGTTCGAACAAGAATAACAAAAATGAAATGTGGGCATACAATAACGCTTTTCGTTACTTTACGGTACGAACGCTTCTATGTATTATGATGTTATATATATCATTGGTTAGGTAATTGAATTATCTTTCATTTGAGTATACGCACAAGGTGGTGCAAATATTCCTTGATGCTCTCAGAAGTTGTTGTTTATCATTTTGATTATATAGTAACGCCTTTTGTATTTTTACGGTACGAACACCTTTATATATTATGACGTGTGTAACCTCACTGGATAGGTAATTGAATTATCTTTCATTTGAGTATATGTAAAAGGTGGTGCAAATATTCCTTGATACCTTTAGTAGTCTTTTTCGAATAAGTAAATTGAAAAGTCGAATATCGAATAAGGAATAAGGAATAAGTAACCAACTTCACACTGCCATCGGCACTGTCAAGTTTCGAAAATTTGACGGATTAGGCCGTAACTGTCGAGAGTGCTCACTGTTTGTTGATAGTTTTCGCCTAAGGGCTATAATGCAAGCTTACGGACAATTGGTTCCTACTGGTGCTTAGTGGTGCTAGTATTCACTGCTACGTTTGGGCGCCCTCATTGCTTATGTTGCAAGATGGTTATGTTGCACTACAACTTCATAATGTCCCGAGGAGCGCTTGAAGTCTTCGGCGTGGAGATGAATGTCTTGGGCAATGGTTTTCATTGCAGGGAACTTGCTTAGAATTTTTTCTCAAATGATAAAACAAAACGTTAGTGAATACGAATGTCATAGAGATTTCCTTTACTTAGGGTTTCAAAACAACGTTTTATTTATTAGTCGTTGGAATGGTGACATGGATTGGCAGTCACTTTGGCATTCAGGGAAAATTTAAACACCGTAGGTTGTAATCCCTCTAACTAACTTGTTCATGATACTTTAGTGTACGGACGTATCGACGAGATGTAATTGACACTATAATGTAAATGTAAAACCAATCGATAGCAGATGACAGAAAGAGATTGGTTGAAAACATTATTGTCGGTTGAAAACGTAATGTTTGTTCTCCTAGGACGTCACAAAAACAAAGCTTGGCTCTTTATTAGATTGTTGTTATGATATTCACCTTAACCGCGTGCCCCCTCCCTCTCTTTCGCCTTATTGTAAACTATAAAAAAACCAATCTCCCCCATCCCGCCTGCATATGTGAATATAGGTTGTTGAAACAATGTAAATCCTTTTTGAGTTGCTGCCATATGTCGGGAAGTCGGCGCAAACAATACAGAATGCAGAACATCTGCGGTCTTCTTTCACACTAGAACAAAGTTTACCGACTTCCAAACAAATCTTTACAAAATTTCACGGGTTTTATATATTAACAGTGATCCTGACATTCTGACTTTTGTACAGATTAGAACATATTTCGATTGGAATGTCGTTGATTTAACTAATTTCAGAAGGACAATTACTGTTAGCAATTTAAGATCACCGTCATGGAGAATACTGTTGAATATTGTCCTTTACAATCAACTATGGACCATCGCATAGAATTCATCTTATTGATTTTTAATTGAACATATCAAATATCAAAATCTTATTGGTGAGTGCAAAGAAACTGGGTCAGTGTTCTAACAGTCATGGAATCAACAATCGCGTCATGATCCACTGGTTAGCCGATAAAATTTCGCGCAATGAACCAAACACAACTGTCGCCTAATCTAGGTATATCAAAACTGCTCGTGCAAGACACGCAAGTAAAACAGAGGGTTAATTCTAACTATCCGAAAGGTCATCATAACGTCTCTTATAATGATTGAGGTCGCAGCTACACCAGTTTAAGATTTATTGATCACAGTACATCTTCGCTGCTAGACTCATTTTTGACAACAAATCCTTGACTGATAACGTCAATTTTGCCGTGTATGTTGTTGGCATTTGCTTATTTTGCAATTTGACAATATTTTGAAAAAGGCACAGATTGTTTGATCAAAGTAAACCTCGATGTGTTCCATGCCACATACATTTCACGCTCAATCTGCACGCTTTTTCACGGCACCTTTTTATCATCAACTCCCTCAAGAGGGTGATATCAGTAGTTATTAAGGGTCACGTGGACCAATCGGTGATCGAAATTCTTACATTAGGTAGGATGTGCTCAGTATCCTAGAATAATCTTAGAGAGAGGGTTTCAATAAGTTGGATAAAATTTACACAATCTTTTCTTTTGAAATAATAATAATCTTAGATGGTATAAAGTAATTTAATAGGTTAAAATCACTAATATTTTTTTAGAAACCCTCACCAAATAAAAAGCCAAACAATTTGAATGTAGAAATGACAAATAGTAAAGTGACATGGAGTATTTTTCATGAAATATCAATAGACTTTGGTACGTTCTAACATACTCTCTACACTGATTTCAGTTCAAATGAAATCACGCACCTTACTTAGTTATCATCAAATGCCAATTATATGATAATAACTTCTCTCCAATGAAATTTCAATGACCGTCTAAATGTGCCAAAGTGGAAATGGCATCTCCAATTTACGTATTCATTATAATATGAAGTATTCAGCACTACCAGCCCAAATTTATCTTCTTGTATGCTGATGGTTACTTTCCAATGACATTAATTTGCGCACGCCAGGCGTAATATATTGTCCGGTTTCCGCACTCCGCAAGATTGTTGTTTTCAGTAAGAGTCAATACATCTCTTAAAAAATCACACATTGACAACATTTGACATATTTGACTCTAATAATATATGCCAATTTAATTAGACTTAACATGACGACCGCCATTGTTTATTTAAAAACACTCAATCAGTCACTTGTGTGTAGCTGTCGTGAGGCAGCTCAGACTGTATGAGTAACTAGTAATGGATGCTTATGGATGCTAAACATAGCCTAAGATAGTATATAACTGCACAAGAAATATAGACATTTATATCTATGAAATATCCCTTTAAAAAATTATATGCGATTTTTAGGACTACATGAATAATAGAGCCATTGGCTATCTATAATATATTATATAAATGGTCACAGGTTCACCATATGAACTGCCAGAGGATCTCCAAATCTTTTCATTATAAAATTTATCAGATGAATAGTCTGGACTCAAGATTTAAGCTTTCTAGGCCTTTTGCTTTTTGAAAAAAGTTTTTTGAGCGTGGCCTCTAGCTTTCTTTAGTTATTTGGGGTTAACCGCTAAGGAGTCTGTAAACATGGTTTTACATTTCTACGCATTTTTCTCTTTTGGAAAAAGTTGAACATAGGTTATTAAGGCGTGGCCCCTGTAGCTTTTAAGGATTACAGTGTCACAAACTTTTAAAATTTTAATCCAATCAATTTAGGAGTCTGTACACAAGTTCTCAGTTTTCTAGGTATTTTCTTTTCGGAGAAAGACACTAGGGTGTGTCTCCGTGGCCCTTATTAGGGGCGACAGGCTAACCAAATCGATAAATTAGAATCACCTTTAGATAAGGAGTCGGTACACAAGGTTTGAGCTTTCTAAAATCTTTTACTTCTTGCGAGTCAATAGTAGTTTAAATAGTGAAAGGTTTACGAACAGACAGATGGACGCTGGACTCCATGTCACTAGCCTATTGGGACAAGATAACATAAAAATGCCTGTGTTTTGCATTCGGTTTCAGAAAATGAGTAAGCAGGATGGTGAAATTATGACACTTCTTGAACATTTGTCAGCAACATTTCAGAAGTGAACTATGTTTGGTATTTTTGCAAGAAAACTTCTCTTCTACATCTCATCTCGTTTGATAAACATAAATTTGTTTTAAAAGACAGATAAGAATACGTGGACATGGTTTACATGAAATGCGACCAACACTGTATGGAAGAAAAGGTTCGAATAAAAGGATACATTTACTTTATGACAAATATATTAAGGGAACATACTTCATCGGTGAAATATTGTAATAGATAGAATGATAGGGCAGCTGTTCGTCAAGAGAAAACTGGTCAGAACGTTAAGGAAATGAAAAAGAATACAAACAAGCCGACAGAGTGATCTTTATCCACAGCCAGATTGAGCTAGGTCTTATAGTGTTTTAGTACTCCTTCGGAAACGAAATTCTAAGTTACGTCTCCATTGTAACCTATAATAACATTCCAAGATCTTTAAAATCCAAAAGGGCACATCAGCAAATATTGACTGATACACTTGTCAAGCTTCTATGAGCTATGTCTAACAGTGTTTTAATTTTGCTTTCGAAACGATGTCGGGACAAAGGACATTGAAAGACTGACGGACGGAGCCAAGTTCAATAGCAATGATGATTGTACAACAAGAAAACCTTGTATGTATTGGTTTCAAATAACAAGCATATATATACTTTTTAAAAAAAGGGCTAATCAGAATCAATACAAAACTGCGGAAATGCACTGCTGTTTTTTCATTAGAGGTACCAAGTGTAAGTTAACAAGAAAAGCCTTTAAAAAGGTAAAGTTGGAGGCACCCTAATTAGGCTAGGAAATACTGCGAAATAATAGGGTACAAATAAGATAGGATTTGCATGACGGCAAATGAGTAGATTAAGGCCAACAAAAGAACAAACGACCTACATGCTATCCTCTATTTAGAAAAGGTTATATAATTATTTGTTCGTTGTATCAAATAATAGAATAGTGGGGCAAACATGCAGTTATATATATACAGTTCCGTTTTAAACAACAGTCAGTCAGTCACCGATGGATCCCTTGAAGAAAGGCGAAATGGATCTATTTTTAAGTATTTTTAGGATATAGGTCACAATTGATAGCGTCCAGCACCGCTCAAGATGTTCGATGGTTTTGCAAATTAATATGTCCACATGCATCAGTTAATTGTTTCTAAACTCTCAAAGATTGCCAGGACAAGATATATTAAAGTATTGTCTGAAGCGTATTTCACTACCTCTATCCCTGTCACTTAGTGATATCACAGTAGTTGACTCGTCTTTATCACATTTTCTACTTATCGACTTGTAGTGAGTGAGTGAGTTATTGTTTAACGCCGCTTGGGCAATATTTCAGCCATTAGCGGCGATATCGACTTGTAGCTGCTTGTTTCTCGCGTGTACCGTTGTAAAGGAATGGTTTTAACTAAAATGGAATAGATTTTTCCAGCCTTTCATGAGAATTCTATGTGTCTAATTTAGTTCACGTGCAGTCATGAAGAATTTTACTGCCGTTTTGACCCTTAAACACCACTGATTGCCCTTCAATTTGAGATTTGCATAAACAATCGTTTTTCGTATTAAAGGTTGCCAATTATTTCGGAATACCCATATGGTCACGTGGTTCTAAATTTAATACAGATGTGTTCATTACGATATTGTGTTATACGATATTGCCAATATACAAAGAGGCCAGGTATGATTGTTTAACGTTCCTGTGGAAATTCCAAGTGTAATATAGAGAAAAAAGGCCTCCAACCAATAACAGGCCTACACATGAACATAAACAGTTCATATGGGTAACTTATCTGACGACCCCATTTAACTCGCAAATACTTACAACCGTACGCGATTCAGAGTTTTGAGCAGCTCAAAACTCGGCTTCGCGTAAAAGTTCTCGCAGTACTGTGCTGTTTTACGTAAGTTTTGAGTAGTGTGCGTAGTTCTTACGTGGACAGTGCGCGAAATATGCGTGGAATGTCAGTGATCCTTCGCGAACATGTTGCCGCTATCGCGTTCATCGACGACTTTCCACTTACGATTAGCAGACATACATCGCATGGTTCGCGCATATGCAGTTCATTAGTGCAAGTGCGCAGATTTTGCGTGGTTTTCCAGCGGACCTTTCGTCGCTCACAACCACGTATTCGCCCTGTTTGCGAGTCTATGCGCTGAAGTGCGTGGTTTGTTAGTGATTTGTGCGTGCTCTTTCCGTAATCCTCGCGCAATTCATCGGTGATTTTTAATTGCGTAGACCAGTGAAAATGGTCAAATTCTCGACGGACAGGCACGCACAACCAAACTTTTGGCGTGATTCGTGCGTTTACGCAACGTTTGGGCTGTGTGACTAGTCCTTAAGCTATATGCAAGTCCGTTCTGCAACAACAACATCAACGTTTTGTCGTGGCGAGCATGCTCTCCTGACATGTCACCGATCGAACATCTTTTGGACGCTTTGGATCGTCGTATTCATCAACGACGACCACCTCCAGATAACTGCCAGCAACTTGCTCAAGCTCTCCAAGAAGAATGGCAGCGCACATCCCTCGACAGACACGCCACATAATGCATCCCTCGACAGACACGCCTCATAAAACATCCCTCGACAGACACGCCACATAATACATCCCTCGACAGACACGCCACATAATACACCCCTCGGCCGACACGCCACATAATACATCCCTCTACAGACACGCCACATAATACATCCCTCGACGTCAGACGTTTGATCTTCCATGAGTCGGAGGGTTTATGCGTGTATTGTGGTAAGGGGAGGCCATACACGTTATTAATGTTAGCTGTTTTCAACACACAGAACCTGGATTTCCCTGCAACGGGATCAGTCATGAAAGTGAACCTGGACTTTTTGTCTCGAACAGTATCAGAAGTGTATCGTCATTTTTAACATTTTACCACACTCTGTATTATCCAAAAAGAGCCATTGGCTCTGTAGCTCATCATTCGTTCATGATAAATAAAATATGATTCCTAACCCAATTGACTAGCAGTAAGTCCCTCCTGCATCTTAACGCACTGAACTAATGGTAGAGTCTATACTGCATCTTAACGCACTGAACTAATGGTAGAGTCTATACTGCATCTTAACGCACTGAACTAATGGTAGAGTCTATACTGCATCTTAACGCACTGATGAACTAATGGTAGAGTCTATACTGCATCTTAACGCACTGAACTAATGGTAGAGTCTATACTGCATCTTAACGCACTGAACTAATGGTAGAGTCTATACTGCATCTTAACGTACTGAACTAATGGTAGAGTCTATACTGCATCTTAACGCACTGAACTAATGGTAGAGTCTATACTGCATCTTAACGAACTAGACTGATGGTACAGTCTCTTCTGTACCATAACGCAATGAACTAGCAATACGTCTTCCCTGCACCTTAACTCACTAAACAAATGGTACATTCTCTGCAGCACCTTAATGCACTAGACTAAATGTACAGTCTCTCCTGCACCTAAACGCACTGGACTGGCAGTAAGTCTCTTCGGGACCCGAACGCACTGGACTAACGGGACAGTCTCTCCTGCACTTTAAGACACTAGATTAATGGTACAGTCTCTCCTGCACCTTAACACACTGGATTAACGGTACACCTTCTCTCGTATCTTTACGCACTGAACTAATTGTATAGTCTATCCTGCTCATTTAGGCACTGGACTAACGGTATATCTCTTTTACAGTTTTCTTAAAGAATATTAGTTATGGACACTTGTTTTCCTCCTTCTGTTTGACAGAAAAATGTTTGGGAACGGAATACGAAAACAGTTATTTGGACAACATCATTTATTCCTTTGTTCAAAAAAACCCGCAAAATAGTCCTCAAATGACTGAAAACTAAACATAAAAAATGTTCAGCCACTCACTTTCTGCCACATGATATCGCCTTGTCTCGTTTGACTGGTCGCACTTCTGCTACTGTTTACATTAATGGCTCAAGCTGACACATATTTTCTTTGCGTATATTATCAAAACAAGAAAGTAAAAATAAATACGAGGACAGAGCATGAATGTGTCCAGCAAAATATAGAGATACTTTTTGTTGCCTTTTTCTGGGTCGCTGTAAATATATATCAAAGTAAAAATTATGATATTGATAACGCTAACAATGATTTTATCTGGCATTAAAGAGGTCAGGTCCTGTCTTTACATACTGCATTAAAATTAAATTATTACCCATCGCCTTGTGCCGAAATATCAAAAATTTTGACATTTTACCAGCGTAACTTGAGTGAACTTGAATTAGTTTCAGAGAATTAATACATAATAGAGCTGTTAGCTCACCTCAAAGATAATTTAAATTTCTCAGCGTGAAAGAATTTAATGCATATGAAAGGCTCGTTTTCAAGAAATGTTTTCTGAAATGTATTACCTCGTAAGCGGATTTTATTCTAACGCAAAACAAATATATTCAACTTATCAAGGCGTCTACATTTCTAAATCTATGTATTGGTGTAATTAACTTGTTAGTACTATTAACTATCAAGTAACTACCACCAAGTCTGTTGAAATTACCCCTTTCATAGGTAAGTGTTTTCCCATGTTACTGTTATCAACGCAATGCGCAAATATTCGCTATGGCATCCAACACTTCTGCTCTCTCTGATAGTTTCATTTGATTTGATTTTCAGTGTGTAGTTTCATCCCGTTAGACTTATGAATGCTTATTTCGATAACACTGTTGCCATTGTTGTCACATAGAATAGAAGGTAAACATCAATGTATTTCTCTCAAAAATCCTTTAGCTGTCCCAGCAAACAGTTGCTAAATTCTTGCAGGGCTCCCCCTTACACAATGTGTCGAAGCCGTTCTATTACTACTCTCCTCTCTATTATCTCTTTGGGCCAGCTGTCACACCGAGTCTGTTGTTCATTTTATCTGTTTATGTCCCATTACTGTTTATCAAATTTTCACAAGTAACTCCATCATTTTTTAAACATATCGTCACAGCCCAATTCGGACAAGCGCGGAACAGTTATTTTAGTTCTTCCGGTAAAAGACCTTTTCAGGCTGTCTGATGGGGCAGGTCAAAACTTGCTCATTTTAACAGAATTTGAACAGAGTTATTTGAATTGTACCAATACACGAAACGCACAAATGGCTCGTACCTAATGTTAACATGGCAATACATTACCATGTGTGAACAATTTAATTATTTAAAATTTGCTGAAACATGAAATGGGTTTAACAATATATAAGTTTATAGGACTATACACTATTTAAGGCCATGGCACAAGTACAAAAAAAATATTTATACCTTCTAAACAAATCCTAGAGATTATTTTACAAACTTTTCTAAGTAAGCCAGAATATTTGGCTTGTGACAACGGTACAGTAACATTATGGATATAATGATGTATCCATTAATATTCTAGAATATTATTATCTCTTAAAATTGAATAACCTTCACAATCTAACACAAACCTGTATCTATCCTCTATGTATCCGACCATACAAAAATGGTTGCATCTTACATTTTGAAAAATGTCTCGTCATAAAATGGTATGAAACAAGACTTTTTATTCGGAGACTTTAGCGAGCCAATCATGCTTACCATCTTATATTCTCTAAACATACTGGGGTTATTTATAGAGCGTAACCAATTTTAGCGAAATCCAAGCAAACTGAAAACCATAGTTTAAAATTGCTAAATGTACTCACGGTTCGAATAAATATATCAATAAACGGAGACACACGGCTTAGCACTGCTGAATAAGTCTCTGTGTTAGCAATGACCGATTGTCAGTCCTTCGGTCCCCACGTCACTGTTGCCTACTCATTCACGAACTTCCTGGCAAGATGTGGTAGGAGAGAGCGGGTTACCGGTCGAGAGGGATAGGAGGGGGGGATAGCTTCCTGTCTACGTCTGGAGCTCTTTCCAGCTAAACAACTGGTAAAGAACACACTATTGCAGGAGGGGCAGAGTTCAGAAATAAACTTTTCAGGCCCATGACTCATGGCACGCAATTTAAAAAGATTTTATTCTAACTGTGCTGTTAAAATGCAACCCAATTATATTTTTACAATTAGAAATTGCACTTGTAGCCATGGAACACACTGAAATATATGGGGTGCCAAGAGAGACTTTAATCGCTATTTAGTAAGCTTACTAAATTGAATCTCCACAAAACTGCCACATCATATATATCCCTCAACAGACACGCTACATAACACTACACGCCACTGAAAACCAGGTATATGCCTCCACCGCAACACCATATAATTTACACCCCTTGGGAAGTTATTTCCTTTGTTTTATTTGAAGGTTATATGCCATAACCACTAGTGGTGTAACGATTCATCGATAGTATCGATGTTTGCATCGTCTACTACGCGATACGAGTGCATCGATACAAAACATGTTTCGACAATATATCAGGATATTTATATCTTGAGGGTCTACAATACATCGATGTATCGCCATAAGAGACAATATATCACGATACTGTTAACATGATTTGTTTCAAACAAATAACTATAAAAGCTAAAAAGGTCTTTCTTCTATTTCAGAGATAACAGTGATTAGAACAGAAACAGAAAGAGAAATTATATGATATTTTTGATATTTTATATGTAATTTCTCAGTCACTCTAATTTTGTGATTTCCCTTCATGTAATATCTATGACAATTTAGTATCTAAGAAATAACGTTACTGCTCTATGTCCTATCTATAGTTCTTTCATAAACTGTAGAGAATCGGGATACGTATCGTGATGATAATCGTCTCGCAGCTTCCGTGGCAATAATTCCATGATATATCGTCTCGCCTGATAAAACTAGAATCGGGATATATCGTCTCGCCACTAAGGCCAGGATACACAGGTTTAATAACCAGGGGCGTAGCTAAGGTAAAATGAAAGTGTAGGCAATATTATTGGCAATGATTGAGGGCGTGCCCCCTCCCCTCCCCACGAAATTTTGAAATATTCATGTACAAAAACGCGATTTCCTGCGTTTTCTGGTGTATTTGTTAGCTTTTTCAAAACCTTTAAGATTTGAGTATTCATTCCTGTTTTTGTTAATTATTTTTGATGATAACAAGATTTGAAACATCTTATAACATGTTTTCCACAAACCTTAATTTTGAGCCTGTAAGCTTTTACGAAGATTTTCAGGTGAAGTAACAGAAAAACAGTCAATTATCTAATGATAAACATGAAAATATTATATCATATTTGTCAAGTCGCTATATATAGCATAGGCTAGGAGTTAGATCAATCATAGAAAAGGTTTTCTATCTTTATATTTGAAAGTTTATTACTTCTATTACTTGCTTGCATCAATTGATAGTATTTAACTAAACTAGGCTATTAACTGTAGAATCCATAATTTGGGAAACATTTTTAAAACAGACATAGAGTTAGAAAAACATGATCTCATTCTGTTTGTAGATCATTCAAAAGGTGTTGTTCCAAGTACATATGTAATCTGGACGCATATTTCATTTTTTTCAGCGAACATGAACGTTAATTTGATTTTCATTGAAAACATGTAGCTGGCCTAACTTGGATTTATATTTTGATACATCTTTTATACAGTCATGAGGTTAATTATCACTACTTTAGACTAATAGAAGGTTTATTTCACTGATAGAACCGAGTATCCGATTTATTATAATTAAAAAAAGTAAATTTAGAAGTTATCGTGGTCATTGGAAAACTGATTGTGTCACTTTTAAGAGCCACCCCGTGAGTTGTTGGAGTCAAATATGCCAAACTTAATCAATGGTGTCATTTGATCGCGAAGTATCGACTGTTACCAAAAAGACATATTTCAAAGCTTATTGGTTTTTTTACAGTGACAAAGGAAGGTAGAACGTCGCAATTATGATCGAAAACCGGACAGTGGCGCGCGTCAAATAGTCAAACGTAATTTTGGAGACATATCTAAAACAGCCAGGAGGGCAGTTAGGAGTTGATAGCGTTTGTTAGGTTATATAACTAGTATCCATGAATATTGGGCGTGATATCTACTACACCTCTTTGCATTTATAAGGCTGTTTTTATATTTTCATGGAAAACCAGTATTTGTCATGATTATGTCTTTTGGACATGAAAAGTAAGATGTTTTGATATTATATCACCACATATGACATTTAGGTTCGTATCAAAGGTAAATAATATTTTATGAAAATCACGGACGGGCTCTCTAAAAGGATTTAATGTAGGCCCGTGTACAGGGATACCAGAATATTATTTGTATTTGACATAAATTGTAGTTACTTAATGTATATAATATTGTCCGCTCTTTCGATCAGCAAGTTTTGAACATGTTTTTCACACCACTGAATCCGTTGTTATTTTCAACATTTCAGTAGCCTACTATGGTCTTTTTTAGATATAAAAAATTATGTGACATTTGACATATGTGACTCAATCCAATTAAGGCAATATGCGAGTGATATTTCAAAAAGCTTCTTTGATATATATCTCATTCCTTTCAAATAATTTAGATTTTATTTCCATTTAAAAAAAACCCCAAGAATCATTGAAGACTTGGTACCTTTGAGGAAATTTTAAAGTATGTGCATTTGACCATTCACCTGTTAAAATGCCTGTTTTGTATTTGGTTTTGAAAAATCTTTTTCACTCAGTACAGCCAAATCTGGGTATGTAGGTCCGCTACAAGATTCTTTCAATTGTTTAACTTCCACGGGGGACTCAAAGGTTTTGTTGGTCAACTTAGACTGGCCACAGGCCGGAATATGTCCGAAATTCTGCTCTGCATCTCAACGGAACATGTAGAATCACGTTAGACGTTCAGAGTGATGTCCCTTTGTTTAATGAAGGTAGACCACTAGGTCTACACTATCGTACAAGTATTTCAGGAAATCGCTCTCATTCCAACAGCTTAGGATCGAGCCTCAGTCACGTTTGCCCATTTAGATTTTTAGTATAGGCGCACTGTACATAGAACCCCGCTTTTTATATGGCAATTTTTCTTTACTTTCTGAACTTTAATATTTCAATTTCTGTTTATAACTTTTACTCAAGAAAATTATGTGTAGGCAATTGCCTTTTTGCCTAAAGGGTAGCTACGCCCCTGATAACCACCATGTGCACAGGTTGGTTATCTCATAGCTACCATGGTCGGTTATGAGTGACTACATGAGTTGGGGTTTAACATGTTTTTTCTAACAAAATTTCAGTTATTAAACACCTGGGTCGGATCTTCAATGTTTGCAAACAAATGGACTTTTAAAATTTTGAAATTTCATCAAGCTAGAAATAAAAAATTCATAAAGGGCGTCAGTGGGAGTCGAACCCGGAACCTCTCTTATGTCAAGCATCACCTCTACCACTTGAGCTAACGAGGATCCATGCCGGCTGAGATACTTTTTGTTGTGTCATTTATACACTGATTTCCCCCGTTTACTTTTTTGTTGTGTCATGTATACACTGATTTCCCCCTGTATATATATATATATATATATATATATATATATATATATATATATATATATATATATATACAGGGGGAAATCAGTGTATACATGACACAACAAAAAGTATCTCAGCCGACATGGATCCTCGTTAGCTCAAGTGGTAATAGGTTTTGTATATTTCTGATGTAAAGGATCTAGTTTTTAGCTTTAAAATCTAAAGTAGGTGTGTATTGTAAATATTCTATGGGACTCGTTCGGTCAGAAAGCATAAAGCCGCAAATTGTAAAAATATAACGTTTATAAATGCAATATATATGAATAATTTAGTTTGAAATTATTTTACGAATGTTCCGCGGGAATGTAAGCCAAATAATGACCCGATTGCCTTGCGTTATGGCAATAATATTTGCACTAACCGCTCGGCACCGGGTCATTATTTACTACATATCCCTGTACAGACACGCCGATGATAATCAGATTTATCCCATCACAGACACGCGGGTGATGTTGTAGTGATCCATATTGTAATATCTGCTCCAAATTGTAATAATTCCATTTTTCAAACCGTTGTTAAGCTGCTCAAAAGTGTAATAAAATGTGATCCATTTGTAATAACATTTCTGAAGTTCTTTAGCTTATCATAGGTATCATACTACTGTCCCTTATGTATGCTCAAATACTGATGTTCTATTTATATTGATTGTTGTGTTGATGACAGTGTTTGTAATGGTGATGGTATACACTGACGGGCATAAAAAATCCTTCCCTTGGTAGAGATTAAGCTTTATAAAAGATAACAAAGGCAATTATAGTTTTCAAAGTTGTAATTTTTAAAGAAATCATTGTTGAATTTTTAAACTATTGGATTTGTAACAAGATATGAATAAATATACTTGTGGTCAAAATGGAGATTTCATAACAAATTAATCAACGTCAATAGCCTGAAAATTCAACAAATGGAGTCTCTAATACTGAGTGTGTCCACCTCTAGCATTGATACAGGCAAAGACGCGTCGTCGGGCTGACGTAGTCAAACGTCTGATGACGTCAGCAAGGACACGCCTCTATTCATCAGTGAGAGCCCAAGTCATCTGTTGTCGGTTGGTTGGCGGGTTCTGTCGACTTCGAATTCGCCTGTCAATGTGGTTCCACAAGTGCTCGAGGGTGACATATCTGGAGATCGAGCTGGCCATGGCATGACATTGACGTTGTTGACGTGGAGGAAGTTATTCACTAATCAAGCAACGTGTGGTGGGGAATTGTCGTGTTAGAATAGGATTCTCTGTTGTTGTTGCTGCTGCAGAAATGAAAGGACAGCTGGCCTCAGTACCTGGTCGATATAACGTTGGGCCTTCAGATTATCGTTAACAACAACAAGATCTGTCTTTTGGATGCCGCCCCAGACCATTACACTCAACCACCATACAGTTCTGACTCCTGGACACAATAATTGACCGTTCTTTCACCTGCCCATCTGTAGACCCTCACTCGTCCATCGGCTCTTGATATTGCGAATATCTAAAAAAAAGCGTCCGACGCCAGTCACGTAGCTGCTACGTCGCACCTGTGTGGCCTAGTTGCCGTATCGGTTGGTCAGTAACGTTCCCTGGTATGGTCGAAATGCTCTGATACCAAAGGCACGACCCAATGCCGTTTCCGCAGATGACGTCGCCGTCAGGAAACGGTTTCTCGAGTGCAAGAACCTCAGGTACCGGTCTTCCAGAGCTGTTGTTATTTCGGGTCTGCCTGTCCGTGGTCTGTCTGAGGTCTGTCCCGTCTGTTAAAAGCGTTGACGAAGGTTCCTGACAGTTACTACGGTACATACGAACGTTCTGGCAACTTGCCCTGTCGTAGCTACGATTTGCAACATTCCAATTGCTCCCTCTCGCTCTGCTGTCGTTAACCTCGGTATTCTTTTGTGACTGTTACTCCAGGTGTCCCTCTGGAATGTGCCGAGGTTTTTATACCCTTAGTCATCCTTACTCTTGGTTGTAATTGCGTACTATTAAACTCTTCAAGTGAAGAGATGTTTATGGCTGAATTCAAGTTGAGATCGGTTTTTTTTTGTAGTTCAAGTTGCTAAAAGTTTCTACCAATATCTGTTGTTTGAGTGAATCGATGCTTTCCATTTATTGATTACATCATTGATTTAAAAAATAGTTTGTGAATGGCTTTTCACCTAAATTTCGGTAAGGAAATATATGATTCTTTTGAATGAAGCAATTTATTTTTGAAATAAGTAATGTTATCGTAACAAAATCCTGGTTCTCAAGTTATATATTGTTTAACTTAAAATCTTCAAATAAAGTAATATTTGATGGAACCTTTGTTGTTAATTGAATTTTCATTACCATAATCCCCTAAACTACAACAGTATTAGCACCAGATAATTATGGGCATACCGGTGGACGTCTGGCGAGCCAGGATCTGAACATTTCGGCTTCCTAAGGGTACGAGACAAATTGGGACTGTGTTACCCTACAACCCGACTAGTGAATGGACGCCGGCCATGGATACAGCATACAGGATTCTACTGTGCGGATCTCTCATTCTTATGGTGGCTTGTGCTGGGACCTTTCTTGGTTTATATGTGATCGATTTGGAGTTTTCATGTATTCCGCCAGCATCTTTGTGTTCAAAAGGAGTAGTTTGTGAGCAATTCCCATGTGTGACGTCACCATTGTTTACATTGCGAAAACAGGAGACACTCGACATGTGTACAGTACCAGGTGTGACTCTTAGTACATCAGTGATTCATCTAGCAGGAGACGTCGAGCTGAACCCAGGCCTATCCAGTAGGGATTTAGACGAAATGAAATCGGCCATTATCAGACAAATAAAGGAATCAGAAGAGAGACTTCCAGAAAATATCAAATCAATGAATAAGGACATAGAATCTCTCAAAACAGAAGTGACAGATCTGAAGAAAGAAGTTAATACGAAGGCGGTGGAACAACATGCTTTGAGACAGGATATTGATGCCTTAGCAGAAAAATCTGATAACATGGAGGAATGGTTTGGCGAGTTGGAAGCTCACATAGAGGACCAGGAACGACGAGGACGACGTAATAACATGGTGTTATATGGAGTGCCAGAGTCAGAGGGACACAAGGAGACTTACACAGAAAGTAAGAACAAGGTACTAGGAATCTTAAACGACTCAAGGAAAACAAAGGACCTCCACCCTCTTGTACCGAGAGATATAGAAAGGGCTCATCGTTTAACTTCCAAAAACTCCAATAAAACTAATCCTATAATTGTGCGTATGTGTCACTGGGAGGACAAATGGCAGTCAGTGAAACTCCGGAGTGTTCTGAAGGAAAAGGAATTTTGAATTGCTAATGACCTGACAAATCATCAGAGACAAGAACTATACAAGCTCAGGAATGAAAATCGCAACACCAGATTCTACTACAAAGGCAATAGACTCATGAAGGAGCCAACACTGGAGTAACGAGCGTTCATTCCAAAAGCTTAAAGGCGTCCTTTCCAAGAGGAAAGAGGCACCCTTCCACACCTTTCCATAAAGGAAAGAGGCACCCTTCCACACCTTTCCAAAGGCTTAAAGAACGCCCTTTCCAAAGCCTCTTTGGAAAGAACGAATGGCAAGGTGACCTTTCCACAGCCTTTAAAACTAATTAGCACCTTACCTGTCTAACCAAGAGTTATGTCCCTTTATTCTGTTTGTCAAATACGTCATGTTATTGAATACCTTTAGAAGTTTTTGATTAAGTTAACCTATAGTTATTGTTACATTTTGAAAATCTTTATTTTGTTTGAAAGATTGATTCTTAAAAGACATCAAATTTAATTTACCTTTGAAAAAAAATTAAAACGTTTTTCATCGCAATTTTTTAACAATAGAAGACTTTGTTTTTAAAATTATGAATCAAATCCTGCATATTAGTTTATTGCAGAAATTAAATAAATCCTTTTACTATTTAAGGGTTGACTTAAACACATGAAATTAATAAGAGATATAGATTTTGAAAATTGCATCATTTAAAATTGAAAGATATTTAGAAAATTGTATGAATTTAATCATGGAAAATGTTAATAAACAATTTTTGGCAGTGATTATCATTTGTTCACAATAATTTGTTTGATTTCAAAGGTAAATAGTGACCTTTTTGAAAGTGAAGTTTGAAAGATTATCAATGACAAAGTACATACCCGTTTCAATCGTCAGAAAAAGTAATCCATGAATTGTTTGCAACTTGATCGACTTCCTGAATAATCCTATTAAATTTGGGTACCTTTCCAAATGATCTACTTTTTCCAAGTGACTGTAAGCATCGATAGCATTGCAGAAGATTTTCTTCTCATTGGTTGAACGTATATTCTATAAGTTCATTGGTTTATAATGTTTGTCGTTGTTAAGATGTACTAATTAGCTGTGTAATGCCAAGAGTTATGTCAGTATGAACGGATGTTGACATAAGCCGCCATTTACCAAAGGGTCCAAAGCACAGGTGTGGGCCTGCTATTTGAGACAAATAATCTAACAATGAAATTTGACAGGAAATAGATTACGTAATAGGCACCTGTTAATTATGACAACATTAGGACCCAGCTATGGACAGTATGCATTGAATCTGAGCAATGTCTTGTGATGTGCAATTGCGTCGCCACATTCTAAACTCAGCATGAAGTACATAATTGACAAAACCAGTTTCATAAATAATTATCAAAACTAAAAAAGTGTTTTTATTTGTTTTTTTTTTAAATTCCAAGCTTCATAGGTTCAAAATTTAATTGGATTAGGTAAAAACTATTATGCATACAAGAATGTATGAATGAGTTTTTAAAAAGAATATAGAATGTTGATGTAATAAGAGCATAGTGAAGATGACAATATCCCTTGTCAATCGTTAAATTTTATATAAAACAACTAAATACAGGATAATATAACGAATAATTTTACTTAAATGTATGACTACATTAATCATGCATGATTGTTCGATATGTATTTCGAAAAGATATATATGTCTCATAAATTATCATTACAGGAAAGTAAATTCTAAGGCAACAGCTAGTTCGCCGATCCGTTCGCTGTCCAAATTAAGGAAACATTTAGATATGTGTATGTAAATTGCAACTTACAATGTCATGTATAATTATGGTAAAACTTATGATATCAACAAAAAAGGGTTGATCTAATATTAATTCATTGTTCATGAGCTTAACATAATAAAGAACATTTTAGAAATAGAATTTAGAAACATACAATATAATGCTATTGTTTGATAATAACAAGCAAAACAGAAAAATCTTATAAAATAGATCCACAAAAATATTTTATTGAATCTTATCCCCTGTTTCAAATAATGCACCTTAGGCTTTCTGTGAGAAGAATCGCTCATTATAAACAATATACATCTTGTTAATTTGTCTAGCCGACAATCAAGGTTGCCTCTTTGATCTCATAGTGGTAATTAACTGGATGCGTTTAGTGTAGAGGCTGGACCAGAAAGGGGGAGGGGGCGTGAGGGGTGGGGCGTCTGGAAGTGACACTCGCTTGGAAAGAGCGTCTGACAGGATTGTTTTCATTGCTATTTGGCGGTCTATGGTATAGTATTCCCACTATGCCATTGCCGAGACCTGGACTAACGGATTATGAATTGAGTTTCACTTGAATGTCATATCTAAAATCTGGATTTAGCCAATGATCAAGTTTACAATTTATGATGAAAATATTAGGCTTTTCATTATTACATTAACAGGGCTTATTTTGGCGGTCACGTTTTAATATATCAAACCCAGTAACCAAATACTTGAACCAAACCTCAAATGTCCACAAAAGATTTTATAGAAAGCTCAATCGACTCATACATAGCTTAAAATAGTTTTATGAACAATTCATTTCTGTTGATTGGTTTGCTCATACACGAAACGGTATAAGTTTGTTTTCTGACAATTCCTATGTTGTATCAATTCTTTTGAAATTTAAGGAAATAAGGAAATAAATTAAATTTCTGTGTCAAGGTTAGAAACAAGATGTCTTACATTTCTTTTATTAACTCTCCATGCTCCAGATCTTGCTTCATATGTCTTTCTGTGAATGTTCTCTTTGCCGTTCAACAAACGGTTTCATACCATGTGATGATGTCGCATACATTTCGCATTCAAGCTCTTGATTTTGTCAAATAATCAAGTAAGCCTCAAGCTCGATTGTAGTGGATGCAAAAAATTTAATAGACAAATATCGGACACGTCCAGATGTTTTTGCGGAAATTGACAAAGTATGTTACATTTTCTCTTAATTTGTCAAAATTTTAAGAGCAAATATATTTCTATACTCATGGATATGAGTTCTAAACGGTAGTGGCAATTTGAGCTACTTGACAAATAGAAACATCCTTAATTCAACACGTTTTATACACAAAAGTAAAAGATTTTCGTGATTTGTTCAATTACTAAGATTATTTTGAATTTAATTCACGTTTATAATCACGTGCTTCAGTTGAGCAACAATTTTGATAATTTTCGCTATGCTTTGTTATTCATAGCACAAGTTCACAAAAGTTTTTAACTTATCTAATTCGTTGTTATGTTCTGTATCCATGCATTGTTTAATTTTGTATTGGTACGGCGTTGAAATAGGCCAAATGACTTGTTCGCCAGTCCATTTTTTGTACTAAATAAAAATATGGTTATTGAACACTCTCATACAATTTGATAATACGGCTTACCTTGCTAAGTAACTACACAGGTCTCTCTGTCAACTCAGAGAGAGGATGTTGCACAATTTTATTACATGGTAATTAACCGTTCGTTACCTAGTCTAGCCGACAATCATGGATGTCTCTCTGACCTTAACATGACAATAAACTTGATGGGCGTGATTGAGGGGCAGGGAGAGAGTCAGCAAAAGAAGTGACGTTGTTTGACAACAAAGATTAACGAGATCAAAATAAGAAATTAATTAATTAAAAGGGCATATCCTCCCCCAAAGTATAAAGTATGTCAATGTTTTCATAAAAATATAATGATATATATACTGTTGTTAGAATTAAAAAAATATGAAATCATAAAATTATTCTCGAATATTGAAAAGGTTGGTTATTTCAATGAATGACTTTATTCACCTAGAAAAAATCATGCTTTTGGTCATCCACATGACTACATGTATGTCATGTGAACATTATGTTGGAAAATATCTGCCTGTTAAATTTAAAAGCATGTGGACTGAATTTAGCAATTAACTTTTTTCAACTGAAGACGTTATGATTACCAATGATATTGCTTTAAATCAAATCCTTTAGTATAGAAAAACATGTCTTGGCGAAAATCACAAAATAATATGAAATAATGAAGAGAGGCTTCATAATTTACGCCACAAGAAAAGGCTGATGTTGGATATATAAAACGTTCATTTTATATTCATTTAGGTAGCTGCATTCAAGTCGAAGAGAGCAATATATTATTTGACAGATTCTGATTCATTTGCAAGTCAAGGTGGCTGTAGATATATGTCTCGTTATTCATAATCTATGTTAGAATATCAGTGATCTATATGTGGTAGGCATTGATCTAACCAAGAGATGTACTTTATACAACAAAATAACCATGATTTAGACATTATTTATGTCAATCACTTACCTCAGAATGAAGATGGTCTGGCGCATTCGGGTTAGTTCCCTTCAAACTTTCTATCCAAAAAATTCATAAACACATTACACTCTTGCTTCTGGAGCGTCAAAATGTACACGCCCAATTTAAGAATGCATAGTGTAATACTGATGTAGACATCCCCTACTCTTTTCTGCAATGTTCTTCTGTAAGTTATTGACAAAGGGTCATTCACAAGCATTTAGTCACAGTAATCCTATTTAAAACAACATCAAGATTGACTTATTTAACTAGACCCAAGCTCACTGCTACTCCGGGATTCTTCTGAAAGCTTTATTATCAAAACAGAAATAACAGATTACACTGCATACCCACTTTACATTAATTAAAGAAGGGTCCTTAACAAGCATTTTGTTAACAATAATCCTATCTAAAACAACATCAAGATCCATCTAGATCCAAGCTCCCTGCTTCTGCAGGGTACTTAATTTCAAACTTGTTTTCTTATATTAATGGCTATATAGAGCATATGACAAAAGTTTATCATATCAACTGTTTATATATGAAAATAACTTGATGCCTTTTACTTAAAGTGGCTTTGTTCTAAGTGAAATTGTTTATTTTATAAAAAGTGGTACCTCATCCAAATTCCTCTACCTTAAAATATAGGTTTCTATGCTAATTAATATGTTTTGACTTGATACCTCAAGCAAAATATAAAAAAAACAGCATGTTGTTATAAACTCATGGTAAAATAACGAATATCACTAAATATTTTAATTTCAGAGGAAATCATATGAGATGTGTGTGCTGATCTTTTTGTTATTATTATTTATTTATTAAGAGGTATGTTCATCCTTTTTTGGTTCCTCTATGAAAATGATTTTGGGAAGTCATTCTCTTTCATCTATATCATCCAGCATTCAATATTATTTTTTACAGTGAGTGACTTATTTTTCTGAGATCCGCATGGGCAAATTTAGAGTTTATCATTGTTATGTTGTTCTGATTTGAGAAAAATTAACAAATGTTACTAAAACAACGAGTCCTCGTTAGCGTCAGATAATACCATTTAGCATCGCAGACCAATAAAACCTATCAGACTATGACCAGTTGTCAGCTTCAGGTATTGAGCAGGTGTCAACCGTGCTGTACAAACACATGCAGGTGGCTTGTAGACAAGTGACCATGTATCAGTCTGATTTGTCAGGACGGTGTCTCTCATGTCTTGAAACAACAGGATACACTGCTTTACCGCATCCTGTTATCCAATGAAATCTGAGAGGTTAGATAAGAAATTATCAAACTAGTTTTGAATCGGCTCTCTTTTTCTCATCTGGTCGCCATTATTGTTTGAATGTGATAGCTGGATGTAGAGATTGTGTCGTTTATCTGTTTAGCCACTGATCAGTGATGGGTTTTTGTTCTGTTCTTAAGCTAAAAAGGACTTGGATATTTATGTTCTTGTGGATACATTCACTGAAAAGGTACGTTCCACATGTTTCAGTGATCAACTAACACATGTTTTATTGATTTATGAAAGAAATATATGAGGCAGCTTTTCACTTTTACCTAACTTAATTCAGCGCTTTGCAAATTCGTTACCTTCAGAGTAATGCACTTTAAGCATGTATCAGTGCGTGGAAAAGTGCCATATAACTATCCATAAAATTATTATAACAATCACGTTATACGTTAAATAACTAGAAAGTAAATCCCTTTGATGACCTTTATATATATGTGAACTATGTTATCCAATTAAATATGATACTGTTTCTTTATATATGCCGCTCAACCACTCGATTTAATACATGTTGAACTACTAACTTAATTCAAAATGACTTCTTAACAGCTTTTCATTTCACTTTTCTCCTAGTTATTAATTTCAAAATAATCGTTTCACGTCCATGATTAACACAGTTTCATGATCTCGTAATTTCATGAAGTCAAATTCATGTTTCAAATACGAAATAAAAAAAACCCTTTTCAACCATATTGCTTAGAATTGAGAAAAACGTAAAGTGCGATTTTATGCGCGCTTTATTGACTTAATCGATTTGGAAAGATAGGCAACGGAAAGGCGACCTTTCCTTAGTGTGGAAAGGACGCCTTTCAGTTTTTGGCAAGACCGCCTTGCCAAATTTGGAAAGTTATGGAATGAACGCGCGTTACTCCAGTGCAAAGCAGGATAGGGCAGAGGATTCAGGAGATCACTGCACACAAGAGTATAACAGGAGACTCTCACGTCGCCCCCAGGGGACAGTCCAGATAAAGGTGTGGCCAGGGCCCAGTGAGTGACTGTTCACCTAGTTATAGTGATTTTATGACGCTTCATGGAATCACTGAAGATGCAACCGACAATCAACCTCATGTAAGAGACAGTAAATTAAAATTGATTTTCTGGAATATTTCTGGGATATGGAACAAATTAAATGACTCTGACTTCTGCAGTTATATTAAATCTTTTCGCTGGAGTAACGCGTGTTCATTCCACGTTTGGCAAGGCGTCCTTGCCAAAAACTGAAAGGCGTCCTTTCCACAGTAAAGAAAGGTCGCCTTTCCGTTGCCTATCTTTCCAAATTGATTAAGTCAATGAAGCGCGCATAAAATCGCACTTTATGTTTTTATTAATTCTAAGCAGTATGGTTGAAAAGTGTTTTTTTATTTCTTATTTGAATCATGAATTTGATTTCCTGAAATTTCGATTTCATGAAACTGTGTTAATCCTGGACGGGGAAAGATAATTCTCAATAAATATTTTAAAATTAATAACTTGGAGAAAAGTGAAATGAAAAGCTGTTAAGAAGTCATTGTGAATTATCGAGTGGTTGAGTGACATATATAAAGAAACAGTATAATATTTAATTGGATAACATAGTTCACATATCTATAAAGGTCATTAAAGGGATTTACTATATAGTTATTTAACGTATAACGTATTTGTCATAATAATTTTATGGATAGTTATATGACACTTTTCCATGCACTTATACATGCTCAAAGGGCATTGCTCTGAAATTAGCGAATTTGCAAAGCGCTTAATTAAGTTCAGTAAAAGTGAAAAGCTGCCTCATTTACTTCGTTTCAAAAATCATTAAAGCATGTGTTAGTTGATCAGTTAAACATGTGAAACGTACCTTTTCAGTGAATGTATCCACAAGAACATAAATATCCAAGTCCTTTTTAGCTTAAGAACAGAACATAAACCCATCACTGATGATAAACAGATAAACGACACAATCTCTACATCCAGCTATCACATTCAAACAATAGTGGCGACCAGATTAGTTTCATAATTTCTTATCTAACCTCTCAGATTTCATTGGAGAACAGGATGCGGTAAAGCAGTGTATCCTGTTGTTTCAAGACACGAGAGACACCATTCTGACAAAACAGACTGAAACATGTCACTTGTCTACAAGCCACCTGCAAGTGTTTGTACAGCACGGTTGACACCTGCTCAATACCTGAAGCTGACAACTGGTCATAGAGAGAGAGAGAGATTCTTTATTTCCTCCAGTTCGAACCGAAGATCAAAAACATGTATACAAATACTCAATTTATACAAATACAATGTTACATTTATATATACAAACACAATAAATAAGTAGATTGAATATACATGTTAAGACATTAAGTAAATATAGGGATTTCTATTAAGTAGATGGACATATCTACAGTACCAGTATTATAGAATAGTAGACAGTGTAGTCATTTATTAATGTTTTATGCACAGGCAGTTGATTATACCGGGTAACATTGTAATAGATGACGTTTTAAGGCGTAAACATATAGTGAAAATTGTAAAATAATGGTTTCCCAGGTGCTGTGTTCATTATATTTATTGAAGTCAGTAACTCCTCCAAATAAAAAGGCTAACATGTTAATTTCATCTTGTAGTTCAAAGGCCACATAAGCGTCAACTTCAAGAAGATCTATCATAAAAACAAAGAATGCATTTCGGTCAGGATTTAAGTGTTCACAATGTAGCAGTATATGAAAATCATAGTCGTTAGTATAATTATTACATAGATTGCATTCTTTAGATATCTTTCCACGTGAAGAGACTTTAATGCATAATTGTAAAGCAGATTTATAATTAGGGTGCAAGTAAGATAATTGCCAAAGAATGTGACATTTAGTTTATTGTGAACATGTACATGTACATAAAGACTCATGTTTGCATTAAAAGCGGTTTGAGAATATAAAATGAACGTTTTATATCTCCAACATCAGCCTGTTCTTGTGGCGATAATTATGAAGACTCTCTTCATTATTTCATACTGTTAAGTGATTTTCGCCAAAACATGTTTTTCTTTACTAAAGGATTTGATTTAAAGCAATGTTATTGGTAATCATAACTTGTCTTCAGTTGAAAATAGTTAATTGTTAAATTCAGTCCACATGCTTATAAATCTAACAGGCAGATTTTTTTTCCAAATAATGTTCACATGAGATACATGTAGTCATGTGGATGACCCAAAGCATAAATTTTTCTAGTTGAATAAAGAAATTCATTGAAAGAACCAACCTTTTCAATATTCGAGAATAATTTCATGATTTTAATTTTTTTATTCTAACAACAGTTTCTGAAGAAAGTATGACGTAAAGATTAATATATATTATTGTATTTTTATGAAACCATTGGCATACTTGGGGGGGGGGGGGGGGGGGGGGTATGCCCTATTAATTAATTCACTTCTTATTTTGATCTCGTTAATCTTTGTTGTCAAACACGTCTGTTTAGCGTCACTTCTTTTGCTGACTATTTCCCTGCCACTCATGATGATGATGAGATTGGAGATTTTACAAGCGCTTCCAGCACAGCTGAGTTCGCACTTGTGTCCGTTAGGACCTTTTGTAAAGTTCCAAAATTGTTTAAAAAGTGGTAAATTTTGAGCCAAGTGCCAAAAGGGGTAATTTTGAAATTTTGAAATTTGGAATGATATATTTAGTAGAGAGGGGGGAGAAGGAAAGGGGCTGGCGATGGGGGAGGGTGCAGGAGGGTGGGGGGTTAATTTATGGTATATGATTGTGAGGTATTTAGATACGAGCCAGAAGGCCCGTATCTTTGATGTATTTGCCTAGAGCATGGAATATTTGTGGTTTGTTGTGTGGGTTGAGGATGTGTTGGATGTTGTGTTGGTTGATGTTGTGTTGTGAGAGAGTGGTGTTTAGGGTTTTGCGATGTGTATTGTAGTGTGCACATTGTGTGAGTATATGGGTGATTGTTTCTGTTTGTTTGCAGTGTGGACATGTGGGATGTTTGTGTCTGGTCTGTTGTGTTTTTGCGTTTAGTTGTATGTGTCCTGTTTGTAGTTTAGTGATTGCCCTATCTATGTTTGTGTTTTTGCTGTATGTTTTGAATTTAGTGAGTAGTTTTGGAAGAAGGGTTTTGGTGTGTTTAGCAATAGTAGAATGAGTGTATTGTTTATGCCATACGGCCCTGATGTGTAGTTTAGCGAGGCGTTTAACCTCTTGTTTAGAGTGTGGGAGTGGATGTGTAATGGTATGTAGTTTTAGGACCTCTTTTGCTGCTCTGTCGGCTATTTCGTTGCCAAAAACGCCGACGTGAGCAGGAACCCAGAGCAGTTTTATGTTTTTTTCCCTGATGGTTAAGTAGTTGTATAGTGTGTAGTATTTGGGATATCATGCCAGCGCGGTTTTTGGTAGATTTAGATTTAAGTGCTTCCAGCCCACTAAGTGAGTCTGAAAGGATTAAAATTTTAGGATGGTTGAGTATTATTGGATTTTGAAGAGCTGCCAAAATAGCCATAAGTTCCGCCGTGAAGACGGATTGGTCATTAGGCAGCTTGTGTGATGTGGGTGTGTGGTGTGTGTTCTGTATGTGGTAGCCGAAGGCTGTGGTGCGTGCCTCAGGATCCTTGGATCCGTCGGTGTATATGTGGCACCAATCGTGCCAGTTGTCTTGTATGTATTGAAGTGTAGTTGATTTAGCATGTAGTGGGTTGTGTTTGCTTGTGATTTTGGTGAGATGCAGGTTAATGAGGGGTGGGGGGAGTTGAGGTGTGAAGTATTGTAGGATGTTGTTTTGTGGGAGTGAGATGTGGTTGAGGTTTGCTTGGTTGATGAGGTTTGTGATGCGTAGAGATATTGGAGATGTGAGAGGGTATTTGTTTGCGTATGCCGTTTTGTGTTTAGATAGTTTAGAGTTTAGGAGATTGGAAATTAGTGTATCCTCCGAAGAAGCGGCCCAGAAGTTTAAGGTGAGTTGGTCATTTCTGAGTTTGAGGGGTATTTCACCAGTTAGGGCTTGAAGCGCTTCTAGGGAGGTCCCGTGTTGTGTGCGTGTTGCTAGTTTAGGTGATTGGTATTGTATATAATTAAGCTTAGCAGTAAGTTTGGTGTTGAGAGTATTATAAATGGGGGCACCGTAGTCCAATTTGGACCTAATAAGGGATATATATAGGTTGATTAGGGTTTGCTTATTTGCACCCCAGCTTGTGCCGGAGGTGGCACGCAGGACATTAAGGTCCTTTGTGCACCTAGTGATTAGATCTTTGACGTGGGCATCCCATGAGAGATGTTCGTCAAAGATTAGCCCTAGAAATTTGGTTTGTTTTAGGAAATTTATTTTGTTATTTTTAAGATATAAGCTTGGGGAAATAGGGCGCATTTTTTTATGTTTAAATACTACTCCAGTGTGTTTTTCCCGCGTTTAGTTTAAATCCCCATCGGTCGGCCCATTGGTCGACCTTATTTAATGCGGACTGGAGTAGTTTTGTAGAAGTTTTAATGTTATTACAACGGACCCAGAGGGCACCGTCGTCTGCAAATTTGGAAGTATTTACTTTACTGGAGATTCCCTCGAAGAGGTCGTCTACCATAATAATAAATAGAGTAGGGCTAAGGATGCTGCCTTGTGGGGTGCCATTTTCGAGGGGGAAATTTTCTGAAAGTTGGTTGTCGACCCCGACAGTTATTAGCCTATTGTGTAGGAAATCCTGGATGAAATTAATTATGTTGCCATTTAGGCCTTTATTTAGGAGTTTATGGATTAGGCCGTTATGCCACACCATATCAAAAGCTTTGGAAAAATCCAGGAATGTAATGTTTGTTTAATTGCCCGGTTTTTATTTCTTGCTCGAGGCGAGCAAGATTGTTTAGGGTAGAGCGACCTGGAGTGAAGCCACTCTGGTCTTCATTTAATGGATTAATTTTTAGGTGGTGCTGTAGGCGATTTTTTACCATCGCTTCCATTACCTTACATAGATTAGAGGTTAGAGAGATAGGCCTATAGGAATTTGGATCCCCAGAGGGTTTATTTGGTTTAGGGATTGGTATGATTAGTGCTTCCTTCCAGGAGGAGGGAAGTGTGCCTAATTGCCAAATGAGGTTATAGAGGTTAAGAAGTATGTTGGTGGTATTTGGAGGTAGCTTCTTAATTAGTTGGTAGGAAGTTTGGTCCAGGCTAGGAGCCGTACCCTTTTTCCTATTATTTAGAACAAATTGAAGCTCCTCCATTGTGAATGGTTGGTTGATGGGTTGGTTGTTGTTTTGTTGTTTAGGTGGTAAAGGGAAATTTTGCTTGTTTTGTTGGAATTTTGGCGTGTTGTTGTTGTTGCTACTAGCATTAGCAAACTGCTCTGCGAGAGCGTTTGCCTTTGATTTAGGTGAGGTGTGGTTATTTATAGGAGGGAGTTTACTTCTGCGTTTGCCGCCACGAATGACTCGGAGCTTATTCCAAACTTGTTTAGAGTTTGTTTTACCATTCAGCTCCTCACAGAAGTTTTCCCAATGTTGTTTCTTTGTTTCTTTAATGAGTGTTTGAACTGCATTTTTGAGGTGTTTTGCATGTGGTAGGTGAGAAATGTCGCGTTTTGCTTTGTTAAAAGCTATTTTGCGGCGTATGCGCGCTGTTTTTATTTCCTCAGTCCACCAGGGTACTGAGGCTTTATAGGGTTTAGGATTAGTTAATGGAATAGATTGTTTTGCAGCATTTATAATAGCTTGCGTGAATTTGTCGCAAAAAATTTGGGGGTCGTTATTTTCAAGGTCTGCTGGTTTTAGGAGTTCACAAAGATTTTGAAATTTATCCCAGTCAGCCTTGTTGTAGGAGAATTTAGGATTTTGGGGGCAATTTTGATCCTGAGTTTTATTTGGAAGGAAGTGGTTTAGAGTGATATAAATAGGGAAATGATCACTTCCCCACGGATCATCGAAGATTGCCCATTCGATCTGGCTAGCAATGTCCCCAGGAGGGGTGATGGGAGTTAAAATCGCCCAAAAAGATTGTGCGATTAGGGGATAAATTTTGTAGGACCAGAAGGTCCTCTCTTTGAAATTTTTGAGTAACCCTATGATAGATATTATAAATTGTTAGATTTTGGTTTTTATGTGTTATAGTTATTGCTTGTGCCTCTAAGTTAGGAGTATTTACCGGAAAGGTATTATGATTTAAATCTTCCTGGATAAAAATTGCTAGACCTCCATGTGCTCGACCAGGATTGGTTTTAGGCCGGTCGTGTCGTAGCGTTTTATACCCAGGAATGTTATATTTAGAGCGAGGGCCGAAATGGGTTTCCTGGATGGTTATGATTTGAGGGTTAAGTTTTTGGAGTTTGATTAAAGCTTTAAGCTCGTGGCCGTGAGCCGAAAGGCCGCAAGCATTCCACTGTAGAATTTGCATAATGAGAAGAAGAGGGGGGAGCTTTGGGCCTTACACTTTTGCGGGGTGTGCTGGGCTGGGTTTGGGCGGTTTGGGGTATAGCTGTAAGGGCAGGGTCAGGCTGGGTGGGTTGGGTAGTGGCAGAGTCCATTGGCCCTCACACACGCCCAACAAGTTTATTGTCATGTTAAGATCAGAGAGACATCCTTGATTGTCGGCTAGACTAGGTAACGAACGGTTAATTACCATGTAGTAAAATTGTGCAACCTCCTCTCTCTTAGTTGACAGAGAGACCTGTGTAGTTACTTAGCAAGGTAAGCCGTATAATCTAATTGCATGAGATTGTTTAATAACCATATTTTTATTTCGTACAAAATTTGGACTGGTGAACAAGTCATTTTGCCTATTTTAACGCCATTCCAATACAAATTTAACAATTCATGGATACAGAACATAACAACGAATTAGAGAAATAAAAAACTTGTGAGAACATACTTGTGCTATAAATATAAAAGCATAGCGAAAATTTTCAAAATTGTTGGGTATGGCTAATCATTGGCTTAACTAAAGCACGTGATTATAAACGTGAATTAAATTAAAAATAATTTTAGTAATTGAAGAAATAACGAAAACCGTTTACTTATGTGTATGAAGTCGTGTGGAATTAAGGATGTTTCTATTCGTTAAGTAGCTCAAATTGCCACTACCTTATAGAACTGTCTTTACATCATATCCATGAATATAGAAATATATTTGCTCTTAAAATTTTCGAAAAATTAAGAGATAATGTAACATACTTGGCTTAACTAAAGCACGTGATTATAAACGTGAATTAAATTAAAAATAATCTTAGTAATTGAAGAAATAATGAAAACCGTTTACTTATGTGTATGAAGTCGTGTGGAATTAAGGATGTTTCTATTCGTTAAGTAGCTCAAATTGCCACTACCTTATAGAACTGTCTTTACATCATATCCATGAATATAGAAATATATTTGCTCTTAAAATTTTCGAAAAATTAAGAGATAATGTAACATACTTTGTCAATTTACGTGTCCGCAACATCTCGGCGTGTCCGATATATGTCTATTACATTTTTTGCATTCACTACTTAATTATTTGACAAAATCAAGAGCTTGAATTTAAAATGTATGCGACATTATCACATGGTATGAAACCGTTTGTTGAATGACTAAGACAACATTCACAGAAAGACATATGAAGCAAGATCTGGAGCATGGAGAGTAAATAAAAGAAATGTAAGACATCTTATAACATGATATGAAACCCGTTGTTGATTGTCTTAAACATCCAATTTATTTCATTGTTAGCACACCATGGAAGTCAGGTCCAAATTTTACTTATTAGACAGAGGTTAATATGCAAGGTGACGTTTATATTTTACAATATTTACCACTTTTAATGCATAAGTGCACATATTGAAGAATCAGTATGTATAAAGTATCGTCAGTTGATTATAAATATCCATTAATTATTTGTTTTCATACATCCATTTCATCCTTTACAAAAATAGACTTGATATTATTGATATTTTGATAATTTTACTTTACGCGGTGTTTCTAATCTTGACACAGAAATTTAAATTATTTCCTTATTTCAAAAGAATTGATACACTATAGGAATTATCAGAAAACAATCTTATACCGTTTCATGTATGAGCAAACCTATCAACAGAAATGAATTGTTCATAAAACTATATTTTAAGCTATGTATGAGCCGATTGAGCTTTCTATAAAATTCTTTTGTGGACATTTGAGTTTTGGTTCAAGTATGTGGTTCCTGGGTTTGATATGTTAAAACGTGAATGAATAGCCTAATATTTTCATCATAAATTGTAAACTCGACCATTGGCTAAATCTATATTATAGATATGATATTCACAGTTCACATTTCACTTCACAGTGAAACTCAATTCATAATCCGTTAGACCAGGTCTCGGCAATGGCATAGCGGGAATACTATAGCATAGACCGCCAAATAGCATTGAAAGCAATCCTGTCAGACGCTCCTTCCAAGCGAGTGTCACTTCCAGACGCCCCACCCCTCACGCCCCCTCCCCCTTCTGGTCCAGTCTCTACACTAAACGCATACAGTTAATTACCACTTTGAGATCAAAGAGGCAACCTTGATTGTCGGCTTGACCAATTAACAAGTTTATAATGAGTGATTCTTCTCGCAGAAAGCCTAAGCTGCATTATTTGAAATAGGGGATATGTAAGATTCAATAATATATTTTTGTGGATCTGTTTTATAAGATTTTTCTGTTTTGCTTGTTATTATCAAACGATAACATTAGATTGTATGTTTCTAAATTCTATTGCTAAAATGTTCTTTATTATGTTAAGCTCATAAACAATGAATATTAGATCAACACTTTGCTGTTGATATCATAAGTTTTACCATAATTATACATGACATTGTAAGTTGCAATTTACATACACATATCTTAATGTTTCCTTAATTTGGACAGTGAACGGATCGGCGAACTAGCTGTTGCCTTAGAAATTACCTTCCTGAAATGATAATTTATTAGACATATATATCTTTTCGAAATACATATCGAGCAATCATAAACATGCATGAATGTAGTCATACATTTAAGTACATATATTCGTTATATGATCCTGTATTTAGTTGTTTTATTTAAAAGGGATATTGTCATCTTCACAATGCTCTTATTACATCAACATTCTATATTCTTTCATATTAACTCATTCATACATTGTTGTATGCATAATAGTTTTTACCTAATCCAATTTTTTAACCTATGAAGCTTGGAATTTTAAAAAAACATATAAAAATGAAATTACACCACACTGTAAAACTTTTTTATTTTTGATATTTATTTATGAAACTGGTTTTGTCAAATTATGTACTTCATGCTGAGTTTAGAATGTGGCGACTCAATTGCACATCACAAGACACTGATCAGATTCAATGCATACTGTCCATAGCTGGGTCCTAATGTTGTCATGATTAACAGGTGCCTATTACGTAATCTATTTCCTGTCAAATTTCATTGTCAAATTAATTGTCTCTAATAGCACTTATTTAATTTCCACGCCTGTGCTTTGGACCCTTTGGTAAATGGCGGCTTATGTCAACATCCGTTCATACTGACATAACTCTTGGCATTACACAGCTAATTAGTACATCTTAACAACGACAAACATTATAAACCAATGAACTTGTAGAATATACGTTCAACCAATGAGAAGAAAATCTTCTGCAATGCTACCGATGCTTACAGTCACTTGAAAAACGTAGATCATTTGGAAAGGTACCCAAATATAATAGGATTATTCAGGAAGTTGATCAAGTTGCAAACAATTCATGGATTACTTTTTCTGACGATTGAAACGGGTATGTACTTTGTCATTGATAATCTTTCAAATTTCACTTTCAAAAAGATCGCAATTTACCTTTGAAATCAAACAAATTATTGCGAACAAATGATAATCATTGCCAAAAAGTTTTCTTAACATTTTCCATAATGAAAATGCAAACAATTTTCTAAATATCTTTTTATTTTAAATGATGCAATTTCCAAACTCTATATCTCTTATTCATTTCATGTGTTTACGTCAATCCTTAAATAATAAAATGATTTATTTAATTTCTGCAATAAAATAATAATATGCAAGATTTGATTCATCATTTTAAAATCAAAGTCTTCATTTGTTAAAAAATTGCGATGAAAAACGTGTTTAATTCTTTTTCAAAGGTAAATTAAATTTCATGTCTTAAAAAATCAATCTTTCAAACAAAATACAGGTTTTCAAAATGTAAAAATAACTATAGGTTAACTTAATCAAAAACTTCTAAAGATATTCATAACATGACGAATTTGACAAACAGAATAAAGGGACATAACTCTTGGTCAGACAGGTAAGGTGCTGATTAGTTTGAAAGGCTGTGGAAAGGTCCCCTTGCCGTGCGTTCTTTCCAAAGAAGCTTTGGAAAGGGCGTTCTTTAAGCCTTTGGAAAGGTGTGGAAGGGTGCCTCCTTCCTTCTATGGAAAGTTTGGAATGGTGCCTCTTTCCTCTTGGAAAGGACGCCTTTAAGCTTTTGGAATGAACGCTCGTTACTCCAGTGTTTGATATTATTGGTATAACAGAGACATGGAGCAAAGATCTAGATTTATGACATATTTTTCAAGGGTATGAAATCATTAACAAAAATGCTGATAAAATATCATCTCATGGCAGGTTATCAGGTGGTATTACAGTCTTTGTAAGGAAAGAATTATTCCAATATGAAAAATGAACTAAAACTTCAGAAATTGCTATTTTTGCATTATTTAACAAACAACTTTTTGGAACACAATATGATTTGCTTTACTCCTGTGTAAGAATGGCATAACTATTTTTCAGGAGAAGTTATTTGAAATATTACAAGAATATGATTCTCTAAGTATTTTATGTGGTGGTGATTTCAATGCAAGAACTGGAACTAAACCTGATTTTTTGGAAGATGATATAGTAGAGTACACTGTAAATAATAATTACTTCTTGTCCAAGCTCATATCTGATTACTTTAATCTTAAACGCTTTTCACATGATAAAATTGTGAATAACTTTGGGAAATGTTTAACAGATTTATGTTCAGTTCTGAATATCCATATTATGAATGGAAGATGTGGCAGTGATACAAATGTTGGTGATTTTACTTTTGTTGGTGTTAATGGCACAAGTGTTATTGACTACATTATAGCTTCGTCTCCATTATTTGACAATGCTGTAGACTTCGCTGTAGATTCCCGCTCAGATTCAACTCATCTACCTGTTACTCAGACATTAAGAGCTCATGCAATAGAACAACTTTCAAAATAGAACAATGATTGTTTGGGATAATGTCAGACATGCAAAAGAGATTTGGAAATAGAAAGCGTAAACAAACATGTAAATGGTATGATGCAGAGTGTGATAATCTGAAAAAGAAGAGATGTAGAGCACTCAATAAATTTAGGAGATGTAAAGATAAGGATTCACTCAGAGAATACCACAAAATAAGAAAACAATATACAGCTGCTTGTAAAGAAAAGTGACAAAAGTATTTTCTAAATAAGCAGCAAGTCACAGAGAAAAACATTAATGACTCAAAATTATTCTGGTCAGAGATAAACAGTTTAGGTAAAGATCAAAAGGTAAATAATATCAACATTAAAGATTGGTACAGTTATTTCAAAGATCTGTTTACAATCACCAAAACTGACGTAAACTTGGATAGGCAGCCTGATTCACAAGCCAATACTAGTTCAGAACCAAATATTGAATTAGCAAATGATTTACTAGATTCCCCCATGACTAAAGATGAGATTCTAGAAAGTTTACAACACCTAAAATGTAATAAATCTCCAGGTGTAGATCAGATTATTCCTGAATGTTTTAAACACTCTTCAGATATTATTGTGCCTTATCTTGAACTTGTATTCAATGTTATCTTAGAAAATGGATTTTGTTGGATTGGCATCTTGAGCATTAGTGATGTGAATGCAGATGACGTTATGAAATTCTGAAATAAATAAATCTAGATTTGCTGATGACTTATTTTTCATAATCATAATAATCATAAGTAAGTAAAATGATTCAGCGATAATGTAACGATAATGATATTCATTTCGAAATTGATACTGATATTGAATAATGATAAATTCGTGGTATGGATTGTTTAAACATATCTTATTTCATCAAATATAAACGAGATTGGCAAACAAGCAAATACACCCTTATATAAATGCCGCTCACTTAGAAATATACAATTACAAATGGTTACGATTAAATACACATACAGTAAACAGAACATCCCTAGAAACAAAATTATGTTGAACATTTTATGATAAAACATTAGTTGTTGCACGATAATAATTACATGCTATTAGAATATTTCAGCACGGCAAGGCACATGCAGTTAGTTGTTTTGGTTTAAAAAAATTTTATTCACTTGGAAAGAGATTGGGAACAAGTTGTCCAACTTAGAATACCCTCAGTTAGTTAAATTCCGAAAATCTCTATTATGATCAAATTATGTACAGATTTTAATAGTTCTAGATTAGTCTCTAATGATGAGCAAGAATGACCATATAAAATTGAAGACAAATTATACCCTTTTTGTATGAAATATTCATTTAGTCTTATTCCATTAAAATTTGGACAGGAGAGGAAGAAATGTAGCGCGTCTTCAGATTGATACCCACGGTTACATTCGTGGCTATTAAATATAAATCTAGGGAATATATCTTTATAAAGATCACTACACCGAAGCTGAAGATGAGAGTGAACTATTTGCTAAATATTTATCCATAGAAGGCATTGAAGTGGATATGGGTGGTGTTTTGTTTTTGGGATTTATTTTTGACATTATCTCCTAGATTTACAATGATAGGAGGAAGAGAATTTCAAATGTTTACCGTGTCTGGTATGGATGATTTAGAGTAAATATTGGTATTGCATTTGATAACCTGTAACTCACGATTGTTTCTTAATTTGTATCCACTTAGAGAGGATACATTTTCTGGGACTAAACTAGATAGGTTCTCTGATTTATTAACCATGTAAAAAGAAAACAGGTATAATTTTTGACTGCTTTCTAATGAAGAAATATTTGTATCAGAATATTTTATCGTGACTTGTGCCCTGCGAATAGTTCTGATCGCAGACAGACAGATTGTTTATTAAAAGTCTCACCTCATATACAGGCAATTAAACATTTTTAAAAATACACAAAATAAGCCATCCTTTAAAGGATTATGAGAGACCATTTACACATATAAATATACAGTATAAATAAGGTATATAAATATATATAACAGAATAAAATATACACATATCAATTGTACAGTTGAATGCGTCGTTCTATCATAGCAGGTCTTGGCTGTTAAATTACATAATAAAGGACTAGACATTATAAAAGTAAACTTTTCCACATCCGATAGATTTATAAAATCACTTTCTAGGATAAGACAAGTATCTAACAAACGTGTAGTAAAAGTTTGATATAAGGGACAGGCTAAAAGGACATGGATTTCATCTTCAACAACATTCAAACAATTAAAACACACTCTCTCATCCACAGGCAAATTACTATAACGTCCAGTTTCTATAAGTAAGGGGGCAACACCGCATCTGAACATGGCCAACGCTTTTCTGTGTCCTCGTGGTATGCGTTCTGTAACATATTGCTCAGCTCCATAGCCAGTCTTAAAGGTTTTGTATAATCGAAGTTTATTACCTCCCTTGCCATCACGACCAGTCGTACAATCTATTTTCACTCTCCACTCCTCCAGACACTTATGTTGTTCTGCTTCCTGGACTCGGTGCACAATTTCCTTTGTCAACAAACCATTATTGATATCAGCTAATTCAGTCAAGTTCAGTGATGTCAGTTGTAGCTGTACGCGTTTACTCCAGTTTCGTTTCTTTATTGTCGCCATCTGTTTTGTCCAATTAAAAATCTTGTAAGTAAGTCTATCTGGGTTTAAGCTATTTAGTTTACTGTACAATCTCATCACAGATCCCCAGAGTTTCACTAGTGAGGGTGTCCATCCCATATCACCCATTACCGCAGCATTAGGGGTAGAATTCCTCACCCCCATATAGAACTTCATGGCTCTGTTCTGTAGAGTCGTTACATATGCAGAATTAGAGGTGCCCCAAATTGCATCTACGTTGCTTGCTCTTGTGTGTAATTACTCCAAACATGACATGAGTAGGCAATGATTGGTAAGATAATTTGTGTAAACATTGTTGGCATCGTTTTCTGTTTAAAGCTTCTGAGGCAGTTGATCATTGGACTTACCTTTTTACTAATACTTTCGATTTGTCTATGTTATGTCGAAATATTCCTAATTGTTTATTGGCAGAGACATCATTTGTGTTGGTTTTACTCAAAGATAAAACTGGTTGAATAATTATTCTGAATAAGTTTACCGGTAAATTGAATGATTCAGATTCAGATTCAGCTTTGTTTATTCAGTATTTCAGGCCTAAAGGCCTATAGTACAAGTACAGTTGAAGTATTAAGTGGTACATGTGGCGGTGACATTTCTTACAAGGAATACATGTTTTAAGTAGATTGCAAGAGATTTAATAACATCAGTATTTTTAGAATTTAACAGATGTGACAAAATTTGTTTATCTCTAACTGGTAGTAATACAAAAGATAAATATCTTCTTCTTAAATGGGAATACATTGAACATACAAACAATACATGAAATTCATCTTCGATATTGCTCGAGTTACAATTTCTGCAAAAACTTAACTTATCATCTATTAATACACCATTTGTTTGTCGTAGGGAATTGATTCTAAAATCATGTAAACTAATTCTAAATTTACATAGTGCCCGTCTTAAAGATTTATCTTCTAAATTCATAATATAAAACTCGGGTTCTAACAAAGATTTATGACAAGAGTAGTGTTCTAGATACCTTGAATTATTAATTGACATGGACCATACAGACAAATACAAACTCATTTTCATTGCCAACCTCTTACAAGATCCATACAAAAGAAAATCCAGTCGAAAAAAGCAGTTGTCTAACTTCTGATGCCCAATTTTTCCTCCCAATATCATCTTGCAACTTTGAAAAGAGATAACTTTGCCTAGGGTATCTATAAGAATCCATTTTTAATAATTTCAACCAATACTTAACAACTCTTAATCTACTTTGAACAAATAAATTACAACGACCAATTTCCCCTAATACAGCCTTGTTTGATGCATATTTTCCCAAATTTAGAAAATATTTAAAATATGTTGCATGTACTTTTTCTATGCAATGAAAATATTTAATACCCCAAATTTCTGAGCCATATAAAAGAATTGGTAGTATCTTACAGTCGAAAATGGTACATGCTGTTTTGAAGGAAATAAAAGGATTCTTTTTAAATAATTTATAAACAGATTTTGCAGCCTTAGAGGCTTGAGAAGCTAAGCTTTTACAAGCTACTGAAAACCATGGATCATTCATAATGATGTGTCATTAGCAAATAGGCGTATGTTACTGCCAATGTCATCTGCAATTGTATCGTTGATATATATTAAAAAGGAAGGGGTCAAAAAATGCAACCAGCAGTGTAACCATTCATAACCACGCGTAGTTTTCTAGGGTTGTAGTCAAAAGGGCCAAAGGACAAAAAGGCCGAGAACCTAGGAGTCAAAAGGGCCGATTGAAAAAGTCAAAAGGGCCGTGGTTAAGTCAAAAGGGCCGTGACATATAGTCAAAGAGGCCGTGACAAAAGTCAGAAAGGCCGAACAACCAAAAAAATTGTAAAGTTTATTAAAAATGATGTTTTTAATAAGCAATTATATCATTAATGTCAATATACAGTACATTATCATTTATAGATAATTACAAATGTAGTTGCATATGTGGTGTCTCTTATATCAATCTCTGTTTCCTCAATATGCTTCCCCAAACACTCGACAAAAACAATATATGATATCAAGGGACTATTAACAATTTTAAATGCCCCATCAACAAACCACTGCTGTGCCATGGATAACTGAGAGAGCTGCCGATCAGTCGCAAACAAGAGATGCCTCTCCCCTTTTACACTGACATCTCCGCGAAGAAACCCGTCCGTAAGAAACTCGGCTAGCTGCAAAACAGAATTTTATTATGTAGTATCATTACATAAAGTATAAACAAAAAAAAGGACATAAAACACATTCAAGTCGAGACTATTTTATACATCAGCTTAGACATGTGTATATTACTGTGACTTTTACTGTTACTGTGACGTTTACTGTTAGTGCTACTGTTACTCTAAGTGTTACCTCAAAGTCTAAACCATTCGGGTTTTTCGGGCGGAGTTTCTCTCTACATCTATTGGCGATTCAGGCCAGGTATTGTGGTTTGTCACTGCTTCCTGTTGGTAGAACTGGGTCCACCATGTCGCTGGTGATGTTCTCTGCAATGGATCTGGCAGACTTAAACAAGTCTTGTGTTGCACATTTCTTCACCTGTAATATAACACACAAATATATAATAATAAAGGTAAAATAATATGTAAAACGTGAGCCACCCAAAACATGGGTTATGAGCCTCTAAAAACTATACTAAAACTATAACAGTAAACACGTTTACAGAGTGTCAGAATTCCAATTGCCAAAGGGTTCAATTAACGATTAATTGATAGTGCTCACAAACTCGTTAGGGTCTAATTAACAAACAAAGGATTAACTTGCGATACACTTACGCTCTTTACAGTCCAATTAATAACTAATTAAAGATTAACTGGTCTTACTCACCTGAGCTCTAAACTGTAAGGACACCAGTTTGCCTGCTTCTGCTGTGTGGGAGTGGGTATGTTTGCCAGGTTATCTGTCGCCTATAAAAGTATATGTCGAACATTGGTTTCAATGAGATATGGTTGAAGCAGGAATTACCAACAGATTATCTATCAGTTATAAAACAAAGAATTAATGATCATGCGGTCCAGTATATCTTTAGTCAGTTTTCTAGTTCTTCTAAATGTGTGATATATTATAATATAATTGATCAATGTTCACTTCAATATTATTTACGTAAATCTATTCCACGTCTGTATAGAAATTATTTGTCTAAATTTAGGCTTAGTTCCCGCCAGTTAGCTGTAGAAACTGGTAGATATGATAAAATAAATACATATTCAAGTGGCTCTTAGGTTGTGCCATCTGATTTGTTTGGTGAGCTAGGTGCCTTCATATGTGCATTTACTGGAAATCCATATTGTATTACATTCTCATATGATTAATCTCGATAATTAGGTTTCCTCACTATTGTTTTATGTGTACTTGTTGTGGTTATATGTACCAAAATTCATATATCCTACAACCAACCTGATGGAGTAATCATGTAATCAGGAACGTGAATTTTAAAATAAAGTTGTTAAGCAGAAAATTTTGTCTTCCTTATGTACATATCACTTATAAAAGCCCTATAAGGATTTCATTTTTGTTGTCTATGGTGGACCTGACATAAATGTTGATCAAGTTTGCTGTCTGCAACTGAATGACTATTGCTGTGAAGATGAGTCAAACAATGTAGCATGGACACTATCATGATACCACCAAAAGCCTTGAGTATCATACAATGCATTTCAATTAGCAGGTGGCTCTATGGAATACAGACAGACAGACAGATTATTTATTAACGTCTCACCTCAAATGATATAAAAGTATATATACAACATTAAAAAACTAGCCACTCCGTTTTGGAGTTATGAGAGACGAACAACATAAAATGTACATTGAGAGGTTACTAAAATACAAGTATATATTCTTTAAAATAGCCCAAGGACTAATGAGTATATAAAATATCCTTACGTCAACTTAAAATTGCCTTGCAGGTTTTGGCACTAGCATGTACAACATCTGGGCTGGCCAGGATAAAACATAATTTAACATAACCAGGTTGCTGGTAAAAATCAGGCCAAACATCATAACACTTATTTAAAAGATCTTTGCGTACATCATTATAAACTGGACATTTAAGTAACACATGCATCTCATCTTCCACACAATTTTTACAATTAAAACACACTCTCTCATTTACGGGAAGGTTGGAGTAACGGCCAGTTTCAAGTTTTATTGGTGCAGTTCCACATCTGAACATAGCTAAAGATCTTCTGTTTGGTCTCGACATCGGAAGTTGGTTGTAGAGTTCGGTGCTGTAGTCTGTCTTGAACTTATTATATAGTCGTAATTTATTCCCTCTCGTGCCATTTTTGCTAATATCCCGATTAATTTCGCTTGCCCATTTTGCTTTGAACTTATTAAAAACTCTTTCTTTTACCTCCCTGGAAATGCGACTGTAGTGAAAATTATTGTTTAAAAGGATGAACATCTCTAGTGATAGGGCTTTATATTTTGCATGAACTCTAAAATTCCAATTTGTCTTGTTTTTAAAAGCATTGTTATTCGCCCACATAAAAACCTTTCTTGTCAGTCTATGGTCTTGAAGAGAAATTAAACGTTTATAAAATTTGGAAACATTCTCCCATTGGCGTATACTAGGGGGCGTCCATCCCATATCTCCGGCCACAGCGTTAGTTGGGGTGAACTTTCTGAGTCCCATAAAAAACCTCATTGCTTTGTTCTGCACTGTATTGATGCATGAAAGGTCATATTGTCCCCATATCGCAGAGCCATACCGTATGGTAGCCCATACCATTGTATCATACAGCTTCGTGAAGGTTTCGTACTGCATACCACCCAGGGCCTTGTATTTAGAAATCAGCAAGCCTAGAGCTCTGTTTGCGGAATTAGCAACTGCTTGACCCATTCTTTGATAGTCTAGGTGTTCTGTAAGTAATAGTCCAAGATAGCTGTAGCAACTCACTATTTGAATATTCTTCTTTCCTGACGAAAATACAGCCGATGTCTGTGAGGCTGACTTGGCCCTGAAGTGAATTAATTTTGATTTATCGTCATTTATTTCCATCTTATTTTCCAAACACCAGTTATTGAGCAAATCAAGTAAAATGTTCATATTATCCTCGTTCTCTGTGATTAAAACAATATCGTCCGCATAAGCTAAAATTCCAACGTTAATGTCGTTGACGTCTGCAGCAAGATTCAGTTCGTTCACAGTTGTTATTAAGTCGTTTATATAGAGATTAAACAAAAGGGGTGACAGCAGACACCCTTGCTTCAAGCCACAGTTAACATTGAACCACGGTGTATAATGACCATTTACACGCACACAACACTGCACGCCTTTATAGAGTGATAAAAGAGCATTAAAAAACTTCCCATGAATACCTATGTTATGCAGCTTTTCCCATAGTAAATGACGATCAATACAATCATACGCCTTACGAAAGTCTATAAAACAAACAAAGGTAGATTTTCTTTGGAGTTTTCTTGTTTCCACGATAGACGTCAGGGTAGACACGTGATCAATTGTTGAGCGACATCTTCTAAATACATTTTGGTAATCTGATAACAAATCATATAGTTCGGCATGCTTTGATAGTCTATTATTCAATATAGAACAGTAAATCTTGTACGAAGAGTTGGCCAAAGTAATATCCCTATAAGAGAGGGGGTCCCTGGGGTCGGCTGTTGAACTTTTAGGTACCGGGGTAATTATACCCTTCCTCCAGAGATCTGGTATTTTTCCAACTTGAAAACAGGTATCAATAATTTTGTGGATAAAAATCATACATTGTTCATTCTTTAAAACTTCGGAGGGGAGCATATCACACCCCACTGATTTACCACGTTTCGCCTGTAAAATCGCCTGGTGAACTTCATCTCTAGAAACCTTTTTGTTGAGATTTTTGTCGTTACTTTCCACATAATAATTTATGTTGTTTCCAGCCATATTAGCGTTACAGTTTAAAAGGTTCGAGTAAGCATCTTTCCACGCTCCCAAAACAGTTTCTTTATCACTAGAAGAACGTCCATCATTCATTGTAACTTCAAACGGGATCTTTTCAGTTCTGCTATTACCTACACCCACTTTCCCTATTCTCTTCCAAAAATCACCAGGTTCAGTTTGACAAAGCCTTTCGATCTCTGCGACTGTCTTTCTGTCATATTGGCGTTTAGCTTTATTAACACATGTGTCGAAAACTTTTCTCTTTTCTACATACACAGCCTTATACTGGCGCTTCCTTGGATTTCTCTGTCGATTCCACTCTCTTTCGGCTTTACACATATCATTCCACATATTGGTTAACTCATCACTCCACCACGGCTTCATACATCTGCGTTTTCTACAACTAGATGCATTCACATCACAAAAGTTCACTATTCTAGTTGGTAACTTTGTCGTCATTTCAGTTCTCACACAGTTCACAAAGGTATCATATGCACAGTTTATATCTGTTTGGTGTTTACTTGGAAGTTCTAGTCTCTCCACTATATCATGTATATCACTGACTATATCACTCGATCTCATGAACATCTCTGGGAGATCGGACGTGTCACACCGTACATAAGAAGAATGTTCATTACCTTTGTTGTTGGGTTTCTTAATCACATCATCTATGTTCATCACAAGGTTCCATGTGAGTAACGAGTGGTCTATTTTACCCATAGTGAGAGCATCAAACTCTCCTACCAAACCTGCGGTCTCTAACAGGGTATTAGGGCGAATCACTTTGAAGTCTCGTATTTGGTCCAGGTATTCATAGGGGCACACGCAGTAATAAACAACAGATATACCTCTCGTCGACACATATGTAAAATCATTCATCTCACCTCTCCCATTCAGCATACAATGATTTGAATTGATTAAAAATTATATAAATAAACGACCATGATGGTTAACAGTCTTATCAATCGCATTTCTCCCTGGTAGAAAATCAACACCTTCAATAAAATCTAACATGTCACCACATCTGCTATTGAAATCGCCACAAATAAAAGCAATTGAAAGATCTTGGTATTTAAACAATTGTAATAAAAGATTGTCAAAAAACTCCGAAGCATCAACCTGTCTTGTCGAATGTTCTGGTGGCAGGTAACAAACACATATTGCATTAGTACGATCATTGTTCAATTTGTGCTTCAATTTTAACCATGAAATGTCTTCGTACGAATCGTCTAGCACTGACACATCAAAAATATCAGTCACATCTTTTTTCAATAAATACCCCACACCCCCGGAACCACACTTGGCATTTTCATGTAATCTAGTCCTATTATGTCCAAACCAAGTATAAGTGTTTATATTCAGTACATCGGAACCGGTGAGGTGAGATTCAGTTATACCCAAAATGTCCAGATCATAATGATATAAACAAGCTTTTCGCAGCTTACTGTTTTCGAATGAATGTCACGTGACCAGCTACCCACATTCCAAACACCGCACCTGGCCTAGCGATACCGCTGATTGGTCCGCTGTCTGTAAGCTCTGCCCTGTTCTTGTTCCTTTTCATTGCTGGTCCATCTCTTCTCGCGTCGATTGGATGGTCCCCCGTCACGTGATGTTCGGTTGTAAACATCACCACGTGTGTGCGTATTTCCACTACGCTCATGTTGTTGCCTTATGTTGATGCCGGTGTCGTCATTGCACAGGGCTGTGTGCTCGTTGTGTCGTCTCAGTCTCGACCCCTGTAGTCATCTCTGTTCCAATGCCTGTTGTTCTTGTTGCTAATGAGAGTCAATGTTCGACTCTTGTGGATGGGAAGCTTGAGCCAGTGCGCTCTTCCTAGAGAGTTGGTCGACATCAAGGCCCCACAACGTGACAGCTTTGAGGATGATAATGATGGTTGTTGGTGCATGGGGACCCCTAGTGGCCGGTGGACTAATACTCTTATTTTATTGTCACCATGTTCAACATCCAAAACCTGTACCAATAACGTTTTCATTATGTACCAATCATCTGTACAGATAAAGGTAATAAAGAATCAGAATCAGTATGCTTGGTGTCCACTACTGTAGCCTTGCATGGCTGCATCTGACTGCATCTGTAGTAGATCTTCTTCTCGGTGACCTCCTTGACCACATAGGTGAAAACGCTTCTGTCAACCAACTTGGGCTTGGCCTTCTGTGAACCATCCGAGGGTATATGGTGGATCCTCCCAATAATCATGTTCCTCAGCAAAGATATCTTCTTCCATGGACCTAAACAAATAAATTTACATAATGCAGCACTGACTTTATTTTAAGATAGTTGAAAAGGTATACTATAAGGGAGATATATTTATTTAAAGTTATTTGAATCGTTAAAGTTTCCACAATTATTGATTGATTAAATTGAGTATTGTATTTATGAAATATTATATTGACAATGTATGTATAGATAATTTAGTATGTACTTACAATTCCTGAATTTCATCACTGTCACTGAATGATAATGATGGCGCCTCAATCGATGACTGGAGATTGAAGTCTGGGAGATTGGCACTAGCACAGCTAATGGATTCCTCTTCACATTTAAAAAAAGTGAAACCCTCACCAGTAAACCTGGTGTCACATGTCCTGTGAGTCAGTGACTGACACTGGTCTCATTCGAAAGCATTTTGATTTCTTTTGAAAACATTTCACACAATGAACAACCATGGTGCTTTCAGTGTGAATGTCGCAATTGTGCAGATGACGCATTTATACCATGTTATCACTTAAGATGCGTTGATAAGTCATAACACTGAGTCTTGACACTGAGTCAAGACACTGAGTCTAGCAACATATCTCATGACACTGGAGCGCAACCATATCACTATGAAAACTTCATTAACAAACCTTGGTTCAGTCAATACCATTACTAAGAAAACACCCAAAGATCAACATGAAACACTAACAAAAGCATATCATAATTATTTTCATAATTGTATTACTGTATATAAAGTTTTTAAAAATTCGGCCTTTTTCCTCGGCCTTTTTGACTTTTGAATTTGGCCTTTTTGACTTTTTGTCTCGGCCTTTTTTACTTTTTTTTCTCGGCCTTTTTGTCCTTCGGCCCATTTGACTATCTCCCGTTTTCTATTGTCGAGGATACTTTCAAGCCAAAAAAGACCTTTGCCGCCAATTCCATAAGATTTCAATTTCTGAATGATTCCACTGTATCAAACGCTTTGCATATATTGTATATTAGAAATATTATGTTATGTTATGTTATGTTATGTTATGTTATGTTATAGAAAACTACAATTATTTCATTCCCTGTACCTAATTCTCCAGCAATGAAATCCTAAAGGTTAGTCAGTGAGTTTGATGGGGGGTCGCCTGGAATAAACAGATTGAAGATTAGTTAGAAGGTTGTTTTCTCTTAGATAATTGAAAACATAGTTAAAGGCACATTTTTCAAAAACCTTGGCTAAGCTACTAGTTGGCATTAAGATCCTTAGTTATAACATTCATTTATATCACATTTCTTCTGAATAGGAAGCCACTTTCCAAATATCTGGGATTATAGAAATATTTAATAAGGTATTGAACAATTCAGTCAATGGCCTTGATATTATTACGGCCTTCGTTGCCGGTTGCTTTATTTATATCAAGGGAAAGTAGGATATCTTTACTTCATTGTAACACAATATGATGTAGGATAAACTCTGGTCGGTTTTTATCTTTAGTTCTGGTAAAGTACGATTAGTATTTTCTACAGCAGCCTGTGTGCAAAAGTAGTCTTTCATTATCAATCTTCTACATATGATCATCAACGACTTAATTGCCACGTTTGATGAGAGGGAATATTGTGTTAAGTAATTCTTTACATGACGCCACCAAAGTTTACTACTGTGAGAGTCATTTGTTTTTCTTCGCTGTCAGAACAGCTAATACAGCTTTATTTTGTAGTTTACAAAAACTTACCGAGTCGGAGGGTCGATTTCGTCCTTTGCCACTTCTGTGTGCGTTTACGTATAGTTATCAATTTACGCACTTCACCATTCAATCATAACCATTCCTTGGGTCTAATGGTAATCGTTTTGTTTGGAACATGTTCATCACACCTATCACATATCTATAAGTGACTTCAAAAACGAACTAGCTACGTCCCAAACATTGTCTGATGACAAGACGTATTGTCATTGGATTGAAGTTAAGCTTTCAACAAGATTGTCTTTGTCATACACGTTATTAATGAGGACTGTGAACACTGGACCTGGATTTCCCTGGGATCACCGGGATCAGTCATGACAGTGAACTTGGACTTTTTGGTCCATATTGGAGACTGTGCCGTTTATACCGGAAGCTGATTTGTTGCATTTTTTATTAATATGATATCGTCACATGTTCTTGTTGAATAAACATTTTGCTTTTTTAATCTCACTTTTGTATTTACTCTGCAATCTAAATTTATATACATGGTAGCGCTTCTTTGCCCGTGAGTTTAGTATGATTTGATGCTGAAAGGAATTTTTCACCTATAAATATTTAAGAACCCTACATTAGGTCAATACATAAGTCCCTGTCAAATTCCAGACAACATAACATGACTGATATGCATAGTCAAGATTGACTCCCTTTGTTTACTATTTATCATATCCCAAATATCCTGGGATTCCAATTTTTGTTTTGTCTTTTTCTCTTTTTTTCATTTATAAAAACATTACCTAGTATAGTTCTACACAGCAAGCGTATTTTTTGTTTGCGATCAAAGATCAATAACAAACTGATATCTATATTTACAATATTTATACATTCCAAACCACAAATTTGGCGAAAAAAATCCGTTAAAGATAACTATTTCAGAGACAATAATATTATTAGCACAATGCAATCAGGATTTATTCCAGGCGATTCTACTACACATCAGTTATTAGATTTATATAATTTCATTGCAAATGCTTTAAACAGGGGTAAAGAAGTCAGAGCAGTGTTTTGTGATATAAGTAAGGCTTTTGATAAAGTATGGCATAAAGGGCTTTTATACAAATTAAAATCGTATGGCATTGGAGGTACATCATTAGAATGGTTCGAAAGTTATCTGACTGACAGAACCCAAAAATAGTTATAAATGGATATAACTCAAAATTAAAACCTGTAATGGCAGGTGTCCCTCAAGGATCGGTTTTAGGACCTTTGTTATTCTTGATTTATATCAATGACCTTGTTGAAGATATTGATTGTAACATACGCCTTTTTGCTGACGACACATCATTGTATGTAATAGTAGAAGATCCGGTTTTATCAGCAAACAAACTTAACGATGATTTGCAAAGAATTTCTATGTGGGCAAATAAATGGCAAGTAAAATTCAACCCTCAAAAAACGGAAACAATTCAGTTTAGTAGAAAGAGGGTGGCCAGCTCTAAGCCTCACTTAAACATGCAAGGTATACCTATTGCTGAAGTTGGTGAACATAAACATTTAGGTCTTATATTGCAAGAAGATGCCAGCTGGGTTGCTCAAGTTAACAGTATTGTAGATAAAGTTACTCCTATGATAAACTGATTAAAGAGTTTAAAATACCGCCTATCGCGTCGATCACTACAGACCATGTATCAGTTTTTCATTTTACCTATTGTTGTCATATTTGGGATAACTGTACGGCAACCCAAAAAGCCAATTTAGAAAAATTACAATTAGACGCACTTAAAACTATCTGTGGGGCGACAAGGTGGGCACAAGTCATAACAAACTGTATGCAGAAACTAATTTCATACCTCTAAATGACAGAAGACGTGTACAAAAATTAACCATTTTTTATAAAATGGTAAACGCTAAAGCACCAAATTATTTATGTGACCTACTTCCACATAGTGTATCGGCAGGAAATCCGTACGGTTTAAAAACTCGTCAAATATACAAAATATTCAAATTAAAACATCTACTTATTCAAAATCATTCCTTCCAAGTACAATTGATCTTTGGAATGCTTTACCAAATGATATAAAAATTTTAGAATCCCAGAAAATGTTTACTGAGAAAATTGCCCCAGGGCTAGGACATTCATTTGGATTGGATCTGGATAACGGAAATCGATTTTGTCAAATCACTCATTGCAGACTTTGTTTACGATGTAGCGATCTAAATTTTCATAAATTTGAGAGACATATTTCAAATGACCTGTCATGTTCATGCGGCGCAGAACACGAGGATACATCACATTATTTACTCATTTGTCCAAATTACTCACTGCTAAGAAATGAAGCGTTATTCTTCAACAAAGGTTACAGTTTAAAAACAACTTTATATGGAAATAAAGAGTTATCTGATGTTGACAACTCGGCTATCTGTTTACCTTTTTATCACCAATTCTTGTAGATTTGATCAGAAATGAGTTGAAATATTTTATCTCTAAATTAGCGTGAAGAAATTGCCTTTGCAATATTGAATATCCTAACTATATTGTGTTGCAACTGTACAACTTATTGGTTTGTCATTACTTTGTGTTGTATGTTTGATGGTCTCAAAATATAATTTTTATTGGAGCGGCATTATTATATAAGCTTCCAGCTTGTTTGCCAATCTATTTTCTTTTCTTTCTTTGATATGAATAAAATATGTTTAAACCAAATAGAAAATAGTGCCCAAAATCCATCTCGTTGAAAGATCTTTATATATAGATAGATCGACTTTATTATCTTATTGCGCAATGCATTGTGGTCGTAGTTGGCTCCCATCCTCTAAACAAAGATAACCACGTGGGGACGGAAAAGTTGGTCGACAAGTGGAAAGAACGGCGAAACTCATATATGGTGTAAACATATTTATTCAGAGAAAAACTGATGGGATTGGCAAACAAGCAAAATCTTTGCCTATATGAATGCCTGTCCCGACAATATACAAACATAAACTTTCATGAAATGATGACGTTCACAAAACATTGAAGAACAGATCAGATATGCATGTACATTTGCAGGCTTACACACTACGATTTGAAAATAAATTCGTTTAAAATTTCGCAAGGCAATTGAAGAAGGTAATAATCTGAAAATCTTTTAGAGGAAATTATGAAATTATGGACGGATTTTAAGAGTTTGTTATTATGTTGATCAGTAGAGCCAGAGTTGCCGTAGAGGATAGATGGTAGATTATAACCTTTTTGAAAAAAGTACATGTATGTGTTTAGTCTTAATTCGTGGTAAGTGGGACAAATAAGGAAGAAGTGGAGTGCATCCTCAAAGTGATTACCGCAGTTGCAGTTAGGGGTATCGGATATAAATCTGATGAATTTATCACCGTTTAAGTCACTGCAGGCCAAGCCGAAGACGGGAGTGGATTATCTGATGGAATCTTGACCCATGAAATAAATTAAAATGAATCGGGTTGCTATTGGTGTTCTTTAATTTCCTTTTGAAATCTGCAAGTGAGCTGGAGTTGACCACGTTCATGGGAAGAGAATTCCAGATATTGACCGTGTCTGGTAGAAACGATTTAGAGTAATTACTTGTGTTGCATTTTATGCTTTGTAGGTCGGAATAGTTTTTTAAATTGTATCGACTTGCGTCGGACACAGTGTCAGGTATAAGGTTTGATAAATATTCAGGTACTAGTTTATTAACCATCTTATAAAAGACATACAGTTTCTGGCGATGTCTACACTTCTCTAAAGAAGTAATGTTAGTTTCTGAGTATCATGACTTGTGCCGCAAACGGCACCACAAATGGTTCTAATTGGGTCCAGATTAAGTTTTTCTAGAAGTACAGATTGCTCTTTTGTACAATTATCCCAGATGTGGCATGAATAATCGAAAACTGGTAATATAAATGATGTATACATGGTCTGAAGGGTTTTACGATTAAGGCTGAATTTAAAACTTCTAAGGAAATTTATCATTGGATTTACCTTTTTGATAATACTATCAATATGGTTATGCCACATGCAATCCTGTTGTAGAATTAATCCCAGATGTTCATGAGACGAAACGTCATTTATAGGTGTATTATTCATAGATAAAACTGGTTTGAAAGTCGGAGTATGCTTACGGCTGAACTGAATTGAGACGGTTTTGAGACGGTTAATATCAACTTGCCATTCGTTAGCCCAGGTGTTAATGACGGACGGATCATTATTTAGGCTCTGAGCGGTAACATTGGGGTGATTAATTATTACGTAAAGCGATGTATCGTCGGCAAATAACCGTATATTGCTGTCAATATCATCATCAATTAGATCAAGAAAAGCAGTGGTCCAAGAACGGAACCTTGTGGGACACCGGCAGAGACAGATTTTAAATCGGAGCTATAATCGTTGATTACGACGCGTTGTGATCTATCCTTAAAGTAGCTTTCGAACCATTGGAATAGCTCGCAAGAGATGCCGTATGATCTAAGTTTATGGATAATTCCCTTATGCCATACTTTATCAAAGGCCTTGCTAATGTCGCAAAAAAACGACCCGTATCTCTTTACCTTTAACGACTTCTTTAGCTATGAGGTTATACAGATATGTTAATTGATTAGAAGATGAATCCCCCGGGATAAAGCCAGACTGAAGGTTTGTCAATAAATTATTATCTTTGAGATAGTTGAATACGTATTTAAAAACACATTTTTCGAAAACTTTGGTTAGACAACTCGTCAGAGCTACAGGTCTATAATTGTTACAACTGATTATATTACCTTTCTTATGAATGGGTATTGCTGACGCTATTTTCCAAATATTTGGGAAAGTCGACTTTGATAACGAACAGTTAAAGACTTTCGATAAGGGATCGGCTATTGCTGAGGCACCAAGCTTTTGTAAGCGATTACCGATGCCATCGTGTCCAGTCGCTTTGGAGGTGTTGACAGAGAGTAAAATATCTTCAACTTCACTGACAGTCAGTGATATTGAAAATAAAGTTTTATCAGTTTTAAAAATTAAGTCGGGTAATGTTTTATCGGGAGTTTTTACAGTTGCTTGATCGCAGAAGTAGTTATTCATTATTGTTACGATATCATTTACATCGTCATAAACTGAATCTTGAAATGTGATGGGTGGAAATATTGTCTTGTTGCCAGTGGATTTTAGATAATTTTTAACTAAGCGCCACCAGAGTTTGCTACCGTATGATTCATTTATCTTATCATCCACTTTTCAGACAAATTTCCTTTTTGCGGTACGTACAGCTGATATTACATCATTCCGTAATCTACGAAACTTTCCCCAATTCAACGGTCGGTTATATTTCATAGCTACTTTGTGTATACTGTTTCGTTTTCGAATCAATCTGCAGACATCACCCGTAATCCATAATGGATCCTTAGGTCTAATAGTTACTATTTCATTTTGGATATGGCTATTGCATATATCTAAAATGAATTTGAAAACGCTTCTGCTGCTTGATCAATATCGTTTGTTGACAGAACAGTCTGCCAGTGGAATGAACTAAGGTTATCTATTAGATTTGTTTCATCAATCATGCTATAATTGTAAACCTTCCTTTTAAAATTAATATTTTTAGGAATATCATCCTTTATTGTCACACTTATAAGACAATGGTCACTACAAATAGGATCAGACACACCTGAACTAAGTACACTATCAGCATTAGATACAAACAATAAGTCAATCAAAGTTCTAAAGGTGGATGTAATCCTAGTTGGTTCAGTAATCAGTTGCGTCAGTCCGTATAATGCCTTTAAGCTCTCAATTTTAACGTTGTTTTCATTTAGAATATCTAGATTAAAATCTTCCGTTATTATCGTTCGCATCTTTAATGTCATAGCATTACATATTGACTGATCTAATAGATCCCAATACGCGTCACTTTTATCCGCACGGTAAAAATTTCCGACTAAGTATTTCTTTTTTTACGTTTTATTTGAACCCACTGCGCTTCAAGTCCTGAAATGAGAAGATGGTCCATGTCAATGACGCAGAAGTTTTCTTTAACGTATATCGCGACACCCCCACCCCGGCTTGGACGGTCGTTACGGTACGATGGATGAAAATTAGGGATGGAGATATCACTCTGGAGGATACCGTTATGCAACCATGTTTCTGTTAGGCAGATTACATCATAGGAATTGAATTCTAGAGACAGCAGGTCTACTTTATCCTTTAGACTTCTTACATTTAGATTAACAATTTTTAGGTCGTCTTACGTGGGCCAGAATTAGGGTGCATATCGCCACAACATAACAGCAAGATAATTATGTATAGGGGAGTTTGTAATTTGAAAAGACAATTTGAAATAAAGAGAATTGATGAGAGTATAAAGTTTACGTATGCCTTGCATGAATTTTTCAAAGAGAAAAGTCCAACCAACCGCCTGTATTGGACAATATCAACCGGCATCTAACATAAACAAATGTAGGAAATACATGGCGGTGGTTGGACTGAAGGTTGTAAGCATAGGTAGGAATTGAAGATTTGTTGTAAGCAAGCAATAAGCGTCAACGCAAAAGATAATACAACATGACATATACTGTGAATTGGAACATCTAAAGTGTAAGTAGATCTATTTATATATAAATGTATATAAACTCTTTAAAAAACAACTTGACATTCATGCGAAATTGATTTTTTCGAAACGGGTCAATTTTTTCATGATACATACCTGTAATTTAAAGAAAGGCTTGCTCGAAAGTGTAAATTTACCAAAAACAATGGCCCAAAAAGTTTACGTTGTGTTCAGGGACGAAAACGAGCGATTCGTCCAAATGCATTTTCTGCCAAAGCACGTGCAGCATGGGATCATGAAGGTTTTCATGCAGACACGTCTGCTTTAGGGGTATAAAAAGCCATATCAGCCGCTGTCCATTCAGACTACACAACATCGGTACAGCGACATGAAGAATGCCAAGACTGAACAGAGCGCAACGCAACAACGCTATTGGCAGACTGCAAGCAGGAGCGACGCAGCGAGATGTTGCAACACACTTTGGCGTGTCCTGACAGACCATCTGTTCATTGTGGACCCATTTCAACACCCGAAACAGCGTTGATGGTAGGCCAAGGTCAGGCAGACCAAGGGTGACTACTCGGGGCCCAAGATCGGTACATCCGACTGCTCCACCTTCGGGAACGCACCAGGACAGCAACGTCAACAACAACGCAGATACCAGGCCTGCGTCGAATTTCCGACCAAACGGTACGCGACAGGCTGAGAGAGGCTGGACTTTTTCCACGACGACCGTTTCTACGTCCCATTTTAACGCAACATCATCTGGCGGAACGTCTCCAGTGGTGTCAACAGAGGATGAGATGGGCACGTGCAAGGTGGAGAACCGTTCTCTTCACTGATGAGTCCCGTTTTCTGCTTCGACGAAGTGATGGACGAGCACGTGTATACCGACGTGGTGGAGAACGTTATGCTGCCAACTGTGTTCAGGAGGTTGTCCCATTTGGAGGTGGGAGTGTCATGGTGTGGGCCGGGATTCGTCACGGTTTTAGGACACCCCTTGTGCATGTTGTGGGTAACCACACAGGAGTACGGTATAGGGACTTGATCCTACAGCCTTACGTTATTCCTCACGTCAACGTCCATGGTGGTCTCTTTCAGCAGGACAATGCTCGACCACATGTTGCACGTGTTTGTCAAGACTTTTTACAGCGTAACAATGTCCAGACATTGCCATGGCCAGCCAGGTCACCAGATTTGTCACCAATTGAGCATCTCTGGGACGAACTGGATCGACGCGTGCGCAGTAGGAATCCACCACCCCAAACACTTCCAGGACTTCTTGCAGCACTTCAGCACGAATGGCAGAACATTCCACAGGCTGTGATTGACAACTTGATTGCATCCATTTGTGCACCCCTGTGATGTTGAAACACTTGTGCACCTGTGCATTTCAAGATCATGCTTATTCTGAATAAAATATACTGAAAAGAGATCTTCAAACAGCGTTTTAGTTTTCATTTCAATGTTTAACTTGCATCTGTGGTCTTTATATTGAACTTTGAAAGTCAGTGTCAAGTTTCTTTTTTTGAAGAGTTTATAAATATGTGTGTGTGTATGTGTGTGTGTGGGGGGGGGGGGGGGTGCGTGTGCGTGTGTGTTTTTATAATATTAGTGATTCTATGAAAAAAGTATTCAAGTCGTAGATTTTGATACATGTTGTATGTAGTGACACTAGGGAGTTCGCGTCAAATTCTTAAACCCAAAACCCTTGAGTCAACAGTTTTGAAATTGGTGGCGGATAAAGGTGCTTATCATAAACAAGACTTTCCATACCTCAATGAGTGTGTAATCATTAAATGAACGTTTTCATCCATCATTTAGTTTCGCTCTCACGAACAACTTAAAATGTGTTTCGTCAAAATGGCTGTTGACCCTCCGTGTTGATTCCGGAAGTCCTCAATATAGATTGTTCTACATAAAATGTTTAACGTGATTCCGAAACGAAATATTCCCTATCAGTCATATTTTATTAAGCATTTTATGGTGCTTCAATTAATATGCGTCAAGCTTTCATCCACTGCTAACTTTTATGATGTTTCATACCTTGACTATAAAAAAACACCAAAAGATAAATGTTCAGGGTTTATGTTATTAATTCCATAAAATATCACATAATAGAATAAATATAATATATTATTATATTTCGAATGGTGAAATGTGCCGTTTATCGGTGAAAATAAAACCCGTATTTTCACTGAGTGAAATAAAAATGGTATTCTACTCAGTGAAATGATGCATATTCATATTTCGTATGGGGAAACATAATAAATGGAAAATTTGACATTTCTCGTCGAATATCATGAATATCTCATCTCGTGAAGTCGAAAAACATACATTTACACTCGTGGCTACGCCGCTCGTGAAAATATCATTTCTACTTCACTCGATGTGATATCCATGACGAGAAATGTCAAATATCCTCTATCTATAGACCACAGAATATGTCGTTGTATTTATCAAATGATGGTTTCATATCAAACAACACAGAATGAAAACATTTTAAACATTTAATCACAAATATTACATTTTGTTAAAATCATCAGATCTTATCACAGAGCAGATATTGCACATTATATTATTATAATATAAAAACTTTGATGACGAATTGTGGTTATTTACAAATTCATTTACGTAAATTAATATTTACACTATCGTAAAATTCATAAAATAAGGGCTTTTCTGGGTAGAAACGTTTGTCTTATGTGTTCATAAGTGCATGGCCACAGACAGACAGAGATAGAGAGATAAATAGTTTATTATAGTGTCACGCATACAACTCACATTTAATGTACATTATAAAATACAATACAAGAGTATATGCCCAGCCTTAATGGCTTATGAGACACATTAAAACCTATAAAACATATCAATATTAAAATAATATCACCGAATTTGTACAAGAAGTATAATCTAAAATTAGTTAGGATAAAATCATTATATATACAATGATCTTCTTCTAAACATTTGTAGGAGGGTAAAAGCTAAAAGTTGTTGTAAATATGGGTGTTTAAGAACGTATATAAGTTTAAAAGCACTAACCATATGCGTAAAATCAGGGTATTCACTTTCTGCTGTTAAAAGTAAATTATACCTCAAGTCAGAGTAAAATTGACAATCAATTTGTCAAGCGTTTCAGTTGGGAATAAATTAAACGTGGAAAAAAATAGGAATAAATTTACAGAATTGTCGTAGTCAGTATGAATGAAAGGCTATCATAGATATAAAAGCGTAAGCATGTATACACAAATCGTTCAAATATTAAACTGCAAATCATAAGAAGCATATGTTTATTATAAATTTGGGTTTAGGTTGTTTTTAATAATGTCTCAAATGATAATATTGTTTCGTGTCAATAAAAGAATAAGTGTGTGTAAGATTGAAATATGAGGAAGGGGAGAAAACATTGTACAACCATTCAGACATCTGAAAAGCGTTTGATGACAAAATATAACTACGTCACAACAATGTATTACAATGAACTTAACATTTTCAAGATATAAAGTCTGCATACATGTCAACATAATATAACAAGTGTGGTTGACAAATGACATTTTCCGGATTGTTATAGTCCACTCCGTCGTTGGCATGACATTTATAATGACCGGAAATGACTTTATGTAGATGGAAACGTAAGATATTTTTATCCTGCCCGCAAGTATCATATTTAGTAAAAGCAAAATACTTAAAATATTGACATAAATGTATGTGCAGGATTAAAAGAATGCTTATGGACGATTAAAGGAGATGTAATCAAAATATGTCAAAATGGTAATCTATTAACAACACAAGAAAATTAGACCAATGAAATCGCTAGAAATTAATATTTCTGTAAGTATCTGATGAAGAGAAATTCGACTTACTAATATTGTTTGGCTTGATGCTGTCAGAGGATCTTCACAGAAAATATTGAAAATATTAGAAGATGGGAAATTGATTTTTCAACCGAGCTTTAATAGTCGGATGCATGTCAATTTCTCGCGACTTGCACGTGAAAGTACGAAGATTGTCGAAAGTTAGATGTGCCCTCACAACCGTGGCCGAATCATTTTGTATAGGGTCTAAGAGAGAGGTAGGATGCTCAACGCGAACTCCCTACTACTAGTCTTGATACTATCAATCGACAGTACCTTAGGGTAGTGCAAGCATCTTGAAGAAATATAGGGGTAAAGAATCATCTTGTGGAGACAATGAATAAAAAAAAGGAAAAATAAATTACATACAAAAATCCGAGAAGAAGAATTAAAAAAGAACACAAAAAAACAAGCCACATCCGTTAGCAGATTTAAAAAACAATTAACATGAAAACCAGGAATAATTATTTAGTTGAATTAAGACAAAACCAGCAATATAGGGGTAAAGAGTCATCTTGGGGAGACAATGAATAAATAAAAGGAAAAAAGAATTACATTCAAAAATCCAAGAAGAAGAAGAAAAAAATAAACAACAAGCCACATCCGTTAGCAGATTTAAGAAACAATTAACATAAAAACCAGGAATAATTATTTAGTTAAATTAAGACAAAACCAGGATAACAAAACAAAAGCACAAACCCTCAGAACATGAAAGAACCACACAAGAAAAAACAAACCCAACTTTAAGATCAATCATGAGCTTAAATATGCATCTTGTGCTATGTTGACATTCCAGTAGGAAAATCATAGGATAAAAAAAACACAAAAACAAAAAACAAAACAAAACTAAAACAAACCGGAAAGTGTTAAATCACTTTATGTCAAACAACTTCATATTCTATATATTGATTCGATGTTGGAAATCGCGATAGTTAAGAGAAATGAGCTTAATAGGTGGTTTAAGATAACACCTTGATAATTGGTTTTACATTAACAGTCACATAGACCATACCATTTGTCTATGAAGGCGCCACTTGGTTTATCAGCATGTCTACATATGGGCACTTATCTGTTCATGATATATAAAAAGTACTTTAAAAAGATTTGTTTGAAAGTCAAACTCGCTTTACTATGAGTTTGATTCGTTTTGATAAAGGCAGGTTACTTGACTATTCATATTGAGCGCCTATTGTACGTTGTTTTCAATTGAATACGTCATGATCAAGATGATGGCGAAATACTCATATAAATGTTTTGTTTTCCATAGAGCAAGGCGAGATAATTAACATAATCCCATCTTGTGAGAACTGAGTCTATTATAATCTCTCAGTCTTCGACGGAACAAGGATCTTTTTAACTTGCATATGTACAGTGAATATATTTTATATTAAATCAACAACAACAAAATCCTTTTTTGTTTTGCCAGTTTTGGTCACCTTTTTGTGTAAATAAGATTATGTTTTTTTCTTTCACGAATTTCAAGTGTTTATAATATTTCAAGAAAAGAAATTGTATTTGTTTATTTGTTATCACTAAAACCCAAGCTAACGTAGTACACAGGAAAGGAAAATCCGCGTAATGACATCATGATTCAGTAGCGCGCGCTACTCGTACGGGTAAAATATACTTACACCGACTTGTCGTGTAATATTATTATTTATTACTCTCCCGTTGAAGATACCGCCGTTTAATAAATCTACAAAGTTATTACACATTGTGTAATAACATCGCGTGTTGATTGACGCCACATGACGTCACAATCGTTAATCATGACGTCACAATGTTAGCGGCGCAGCGACAATGGCTATCCCGGCGATTTTCATGATTTTTCTTTGATACAATTCAACGAGTAATAAATAAAATACTAAACCCAGTCCCGTATAATTACATTTTTATGAAACTTGCGAATGGTATCGGTATCTAACTCGCTTTCGCTCGTTAAATACCAAACCACAAATTCGTTTCATAAATATGTTATTAAACGGGACGTCGTTTAGTATTCTCTATTTCTCACATATCATGTTGTAGCTGAAACAATTATCTACCAATTGATATAATTTTTAGGTGTTTTTGAAAAAAATGTTGTATTAGAAACACCAACATACTCAGTGGCCCTTTAACGCCACCATTCTAGCGGGGTATTTTTTGTGGAAATGAAATTCAGGGAAGGGACTTTTTCAAATCCATTAATAGATCTGGCCATACGATTACGCGCATTAAATTTTAACGAGCGCTGTAGCTAAAAATTATAGCTCAATTAGCAATGCATGCTGCATGGTACGATTAAAAGGCGCTTGAATGGTGCCTTTAAAGGTGCCTGTTTATTCTGTTATAATGCTAGTGACCAACGACGACCCTGTTGAGTTCACCCAGGCTTCAGCCAACGTTGTCGAAGGAGACGCCGTTGCACAGACTGAAGACAGGACCTCTGAAGAGGATGATCAGACAGCTGCAAGCGAGACGTCTGTCTCTTTTAGTCAGGGGGAGAGGAGGGCGAGACTCAGACCAGAGACGTGGAACCTCGGGCGACTCCTGAGGATGAAGATGAACAGCGTGAGAATGAGGAGGATGCACCTGCAAGACAGGATCTGCCCGGCACTGAGGAGACTGCTCGTCCACCTCCACCAGCACCGCCTCCAAGAAGATCTCAGCGAGACCGCCGCCAATCGTCTTGGATCACAAGTGGAGAGTTTGCCATGGCCCAGACAACATCGCAGCCAGCTGCAGACTGGGAGAAGAGAGCTAATTATCTAAAATCATTGGTTGCCAATGGTACCCTCAGCTCCCTTCCGCCAGACGCTTACAGGGCCATCCTCTCACTTGTTACCAATGCTGCACCATGATCTATGACTAATGATATTTTATTTTCATTTTTCCACTGTGTATATATTTTCACTAATTACTTTGTTTTCTTATTCTCTTCCAGGAAATGTCGAGACGCCATTTCAAGAGGAAGGGGAGAATGTGACAGGACATAATTATTTAGCTAAGGCTAATATATTCATTATGCTAGTTTAAGTTTAGTCTTCATAGTATCTTTAGTGTATTTCAGCAATTGTATTAAGTATATTATAAATATATTTCAACCTTAAACGCACTAGTGCACGCCAATATTTCGTAAACACAACGAATGCACAGATACTGCGTATCTCTCGATATTACTCAATATCCTCACTCAAGTAATGTACCTCCTAAGTTATTTAAAATAAATTTACGTATTCAGGTAGTTAAGTGGATTTTTAAAGGCAGGAAGTATTTAATGTTACGTTACATTTAATCCGCATCAACTACGATATCGGAAATATTAAGATTTTGCTCATAACCAGAAAAGCGGAAACGACAGCCGCTATGGTCAATCTAATAACAATGCTAATAGTGTGTTATTAAATTGGTTAATTTACAACATTGCTTTCATAAAACATATCTCATGATTTGTTCTCAGTTCAGAGTTTAGGTAAATTCAGTAGCTGCACACAGTACTAGTTCAACCGTTTCCAAGTGTCAATAATTTATCCGTTTTGTGCACAGCTAACCATAGATATTTTTTTTCCAATCCGACAGCAGCTGACTTAACGTTTTCATTGTTGATTGCAGGTCAATAGTAAAGAATGTTTAGTATTTCATTGCATCGATAGAAAGTTTAAGTGAATGCATATATGAGTCCTCGTAAACCTTAAAATAGCCAATTTAAACCGTAAAAGCGTGCACTAGTGGCTTTAATTTAAAGCTCATAAACTCAACCCTTCAATGTACTAAATGCACACTTGTTCAGACTAAGGCCTTGTTCACATGCCATCAAATACTTATATAAGTATATTTGCTTATATAAGTATATTTACTCCTAATGAGCAAATTGGTCATGTGAACGCATTTGCCTATATGGGCAAATTTGCAACCGTAGTAAATTTACTTCACCTCAAGAGGTATAGTAAAAGCAAATTTGCTTATATGCAAATTTGCCTATATCAGTACTTGTGTCGTCTGAACGCAAAATACCTTTGCATATATGAGCAAATTTGTTTCTTCATATATAAAATAAGTAATTTATTGCATGAATTCTAAAAAAAGGTATTGTGTTGTGAGCTTTGTGATATAAGGCCATCTGCTGAATGACATTTTGAGTTTAAGAAACTATTTGGCGGGACAGAAATGAATTGGAAAAGGAGGAACTCTTGGACTGATGATGATATCGGAGACATTGCTGTCCATATGGAAGGAACAGTGAAGAACAATTGGAAGATCCAAAAAGAAATAAATCAGCCATTTATCAGCGTGTCTCTACAGCTATGAGAAGTCATGGGATTGAAAAGACAACGGCAATGCAAAAACCGGATGAATACACTCATTTTGTGAGTGCAAGGGATTACATCGTCACCCTCTGCATCCACTACATCTGCGTGCTGCTGGTCTTCCCCGTCAAACTCTTCACGGTGCATCTCACAGAGATTATGGAGAACAACGCATGCAATGACCACTCTGCTGGTGAACTCGACAGAAGTGTCCAGGAGCTTCTGTCTACCTTTAAGTCTCGCAAATGTACGTTCTATTGTCATACGGGCGCGACTTAAGGCGGATATTAAAGTGGTCTGAGAGAGACTAAGGTTTAGTTCTGTTAGTAAATATGTACCTATGGTCACAAACAGCTTGTAGAATCACTGAGTAAAACGCCTTTCGATTCCCCATGATTCAAACTGGTTCAAATCCTTTGACGCATATTTTGTCAACATTGTCTCCTCTATAACATCACACACTTCCCGAACACATTTCCAGACCGTTGACATGCCGACACCAAACAGATTTCCTATGGTCCTGTATTCAGCCGGGGAAGCGAGCCTTTGCAACTTTGCTGTCAGGTTCTAGTCACTCTCGCACAGGCTGACCTGTGCAGTTTGATGACAGTTCAGGTTCCAGTTCACGACACAGAATGTCAAATGCCGTCTTTGTCATAATCAAATGCTTTACTCAGTTATTGGGGAATGTTTCTTTGACAACAAAATACCACCAATGTTGTGATCTCGGTTTCACCTATATTCAACTGTCTTTAATAAGTACTATAACAAAACCAGTACCCAAGAAAGAAGGAAAAAAACAACACATTTTGTATGCCAAAAGAAGTGTTTGCATCTTCACAGCTCAAGGGAATACAGTCATAAGAGAACAAATTACAAATACTTATATAAGCAAATGCGTTTTGCACCCGCCACGTTTTTGCCATGTGAACGCATAGTAAATTTACTTTTACTCATATAAGCAAATCTACTTATATGAGTAATTGATGGCATATGAACAAGGCATAACTCAGTACGTTATGCAATAGGCTTCATTGTTTCGTGCTTAGGCCACTCTGGTCTCAGCCCCGGCTATTGTTCTTGGCTGGACAGCTTCTATGCTTGGCCATGCTTTTCACTCTTTCTCTTAGCACTTTTATCTATAAAAGTGGCTACATTTCTCTGTCTGCACATATTCTGGCACAGTCCGCACGGGAAGGATTCATTATTGGGGTAAGATATATTATTTAGCCTCATGTTGTATATATGTTTATTTTATGGAATAGATTAACTCATGACTATTCTTATTCATCTCTGTGCATAAGTATTTTATATATCTTGTGTGTTGTTAATAGTCAAGCTAGTACGTTACTGCTTGGTAAATGTGTATAAATTATGTCATGTAACTGGACATGAGTTAATTGAATCTATGTGCATTAAAGTTTACCATGTTTGTAATTATATTCAACCGCTTTTATCTTATTTAAATATACATAAAGATGTTATATACGCGCACGGTATCATTCAACTATTAATTCATATCATTATTATTTATCATGTAGGTTATACTCTGTATGCTGAGGCAATCTATTAATTGTATGTGTATCTATATGTATGTATAATTGTATCTATGCGAGATGTATGTGTATGTGCTACGCATATCATAATGTATGTTATTAATAAATATAACATGTATTGTAATGATATCAGTATTCATAAAGTATTGTATACTACTTTTCATAATTTAATAATTTTTTGTGTTAACAATTAATGTATCGTTATTAAAACTGCTATGAATGTAGGAAATAATCTATTGTAATCATAACATCTTAATTATTCATACATATACTTATGTAATTATAATTCTTGTTTTAAGGACATCATTTATGACATGATGAGATGAAATAAACCTACATCAAACCAAGCAACCTTTGTGTTATATGGCACCTAAGACCTCTGCGACATTTTTACTAATTTAGAATACGCCAAGGAGGTATATAACTGTTGTAGTCAGTATAAACAGCCAAACCCTAGCCAAGCTGTCGCAAGGTAAATAGTTCCAAAAGTGATTCCAAACTTACCAATGGTCAAAGATCATGAGACTGTTTTTTTAATTTGAAACCAGTTAATATGCCTATTAAGGAATCTCCAGTATAAAAAGTCTAAAATTCTTAAACGTTTTCTGAATCCCAGCCAAGAAAGTCATCTTAGCATCAAAATGCATTTGCCAATAGTCGAATGTTTATTGTGAAGTTCCCATATATAAAACCATCCTGTCTCAGGGTTAGACGTATAGCTGAAGCTCCATTCTTCTTATTTTATACGTCTTACCCTGAGACAGGATGACATAAAGCATCTTTTCAACAATTCATTTTAATCTCTTCCCCAAAAAAGTGCATTAGTAAGTCTCCATCTATTTACATATGTCGAATAATTCACCCTATCTCATTTCACGAATCCGCCCAAGGACTTACCCTGATATCAGCCTACCCTAATAAATTTTCGTTGTGAGTTTTTAATAGCTCCTAGTAGGCCGGTCTTACGATTGCTGTATGTGCCGATTGCAAGAATCAAGCACATCCAAATTTCTAAACCTAACCTGGTTCGCTTACTACGTTACGATACGCAACACTTGACGACAGGGCTTCTGCTCATGCCTGGTAGGGTCTCTGCTTATGCGCACCATTTGTACGCAGTGTCATCAACCTGACCGGCGAGCGCGAACGTAAAATAACTTTAGAAATCACAAAACTTTTAATATGTCACGTTTGTCATCTGGTCAAATGGTTGCTCAGGACCCGTACAAGTATCGTTGATAGTTTGTCTTTTAAAACAGCTAATTTAGAAGGTTTTATATAAAATGCATTGTTGAAGGCATATGGCTCTTTGTAATCAGGTGGTGAATCAAGCACATCTAGACGGCAGGTGAAGCGGCAAGTTCAGAGTACAGTTGTAGGACATTTGAAAATGCCATTATAGGACGCTGTAATGAAGTATAACCATGCTACACACTGTCATGAATGAAAAGAACACAACAAATCTTTCAGTGACTGCAAAATGTCTTGCGATCGTTTTATCTGACAGCGCGACGAGAGATGTATGGACCGACAATGACATGAGGAACAGGTGCGCTGTTCTCAACGGAAAACAACTGCTGGATGATTTCAAACTAAGAAATAAAACTTGTTATTGGAATCCTACCTTGGCCGAAAGCATTAAAAATATTTGCTACAAGGGGTTTCTTGAACCATTAACTATTCTTGTTGTTGGAGATGAAGTTCATCTGGAGAATCTACGGACAGCATGGGGAAGAAGGGTACTAAAAGGTCCCTTTGGATTCAACATAGAGACGATAGGTTTGTTTTTATTTCTTTTAAGTAAAATATCTGTGAAACAGTGGTTGGTAACATGGTAACAATGATATCAGAAACACACTAGTTACTACATATATTCATGTATCGTACTGTACCATAATTCAGCCTACCATGCAGCTCCCGGGTCATTTTGCTCTAGCCTAAACACTGGGTGTAACGTGTACGCGAGGACGTTCGTATTACAGTGAGGAACGTCTTATCGTTGTCCAAATCAGTGAAGAAAAATCTAAATTATTATCACAATACCGAGAATCCTGTTAAAATATTTGTATATGAGTCATTCTCAAAAGTTGCAGCTTTTTAGTGTGCAAATTACATAAAAATTGAAACACAAATTCATGAATTGTCATTTTCACAAATTGAAAGCTATATTATTCAGGGTCAGATTTCAAATATATTTGATGCTTAATCAGTTTCTATGTCTGAATGAAAACTAATTATGCAAATGAGGAAAAAGACACAGTCTTTCCTGTAACAACACTAGATCCTGTGTCTTTTCTTTTACATACATCATTGTGTAAAGATATTGTATTATTGTATACATCTCATCAGCTACTTTGTTACTCACACTTAAAACGAAATTTTGTAATATTATTTTCATGAGAAAAACTATTTTCTACAGTTCATCGGATGAAAAATTTAGATTTGTTCTTATTTTTAAACACTTTTGATATCCTGTGAATTGACTTCCCGCTAAAAATGGTAGTGAGGATTATTATAAAAGAAAATTCAATTACTTTCAAGTGATATCTGAGAAACATTTTTACATTTTAGATTATTAAACAATTATTTTTGGTCCTGTTACGTGAAAGACAGCATTGTTGCTCCAAAGACATACATTGTTGCTGGAAAGAAGATTTTTTGTATTATGAAAATCTATTTGATTAAAACATAAATGTGTCACCTATCTGCACAGAAGGGAAGTGTTTATGCAATTCATATCAAAACCTCAGTAAACATAACATTTTATTTGCATGTTATTAAATAAGAATACAAGCGAGTTTCTGTTTGTTACAGGAAAGACCCACGTGTGTTACAGAATGGACAATTGTCTAGTATATTTGAGTATAGATAATGATATATTTATGTCAGTGACAATTAAATGGTTTGACAATAAGCATTTTACATAGGTAGTTTACTACCATACCTAAAAAAAAACAATAAAAAAATAATATTTCATAACTTTGCCTGCTTGTTATCCCAAAGACTTTGACTGTTACAGGAGATACACATTTAAAAAAGACATTGAAGAATTAATCATGGCTAAACAGAGCTCCAGATAAGCTTTTGGCTATGTGGGTATGATACCCAGATTTTTAGAACTGAGTGGGTATTTCAAATATCAAATGGGTATTCATACTTTTTGATACCCACCATTTTTTCGAAATCTGAGTATTCATTTCATACGTAAAAAATTAAACATGTTATTTCTTTAAAGAGATATATAGGAAAAGCCTACTTTCTGTTTGTAAATGATCAGTAATACCAGAACATATTAGACATGTGCAAAATGATGAGATTTCTTTTCAAAGGCAACTGATTGAAAACTTGTATGGCAAAACGTCAGAGTATTTATTCACTGAGTCGGCATTGATATGTAATTGTTACCAATAATAAATTAATCTAAACAGGCTTGCGAATATCCCTGACCGGTTTTATTTCTTTTTTACCAGCAACTCTCGTTATTTTTTCTTGCATCATTTTCATAAAAAATGCCATCATTACATTCTACAACTATACCACATATATATTGAAAATACGTTCTTAATAAAAAAATATGTCAAATGACTATTTCTATGTGCTTGTCCTAACTAAACCTTTTTCAAGCCCTAAATCTGCACAAGCCAACACTGACGAAACACCGTTGGGAAAATAAAGTAATCATGCTAGTTTCGTGTGCACATTCAAAGTCAGCAGGCCCCAATCTTCCATAAAACAAACGGTGTTAAACTCCTCACACCACTGGGAAATATCAGATCAATTTTATGAATTGGAGCGAGTTCTAAATGGTGTTCGGAGTATTAAGAGAAGCCGCTTTGCGCAAAGCATTACTTGGAGTAGATGTTTACGATGTAAAAAAACTTTTGCATATTACCAGTAACTTAAAGTTGAGATTTTCACGTAACTATTTTGATTTTTGTTAATGACACGATACGCATTATGATTTTTATGTAATGAGTAAATACGCAATGCTAATTTTTGAGAAGCGTAAACGTAGATTTTTAGTGATTTTCTTGCATATGTTGAGTTTTCTTCTGAGTTAAATACGCAAATATGCAGCTTATCTGGAGCTCTGGCTCAAGAAAGGAAACCTAGGACTTTTAATAGATGCTAATTTGAACCACTTCAGTGTTGGCTTCACTGAATTGACCTTAAGCTGCATTGTTTTAGTGCTATGGTCAGCTGCTACAGTGATAGGCTTAGTGCCAAATCCAACTGTTTCAGTCTTGTGCTCCACTGCTTCAGTACTGAGCAAAGTACAGGCAAACTTGCTACAGTGCTCAACTTTATTGCTTCAATGCTTGCCCCCACACCCACATGTAATTAACATAGATATTAGGTTGTATTTTGCAATTGCATGACATTTGTGAAGACATAATTCCAGCAAGATACCTTTTCTAGCGGCAATACTTCAATCGTAGATACCTTGATATTTTCTTAAAGCATGTGTATAAATTAACTTTCCTTATTCTTTTTCTTTAAGGTTCTTGACATATAAAGTATATTAAGGAGGAACATAATTATCTTAAGCGTCATGGTTATTCAAACTGATCAGTATTTGCCTTCATGTCATACTTTTAGACATGGTCACCAAAATTGTCTTTCAAGTAACAATGTATTACTAATAATTTTATCATGAAATTAAAAAAAACAGACCTCACACAGAACAAAAGGTTTTCTTATCCCATAACCCTAATAAAATAAATATGTATTAGGAATGAAACACAAAAATTAAGGATTATAAGTTTTATATTGTCTTTTGCAGTAACACCTGTCTTTTATGTAACATCTAGTTCTTACAAACTGAAATATACAAATTTTTGAAAATCATTAATCTTTATGCAATTTATAATTCTAATAGTTAATCTATGAGTTCCTTACGAATTCAAATAAACATAAAACATGCAGGAATGGTGTTTATAATCTGATTTGTATTGAAATGTCTTTGCAGTTACATTGATGTCTTTCCAATAACAACCCTTGTGCAAAAATAGTATGATTCAATGTAGGAAAGGAAATTGTCGTCCTAAACTATTTAGGGAAGTTTTGGGGCTTTAATACAATTTAATTATATTTCTAAAGATGTTTAAATAGCAGATATAAAGCAAATAAGTATCAATGATTCTTTGCAGTAACAATAGTAGTCTTTCCAATAACAGATAAAGAGTTAAAGATGTTAAGAAAAGACTGTTATATAAAAGACAAATCACTAGTTTAATCTGTAGAAATTAAAATGACCAGTCTCTGTCTAAATTAAGACAACATAATTGTTTTACAATTATGTTTCCACATGCAAAGAGATAAACGTATCTTTGGAAGGTGGGGTATTTTTCTGTTAAATAGGGTTATTTGAAAGACATGGCTAAAATATACTCAAATTTTTTCACATATTCATCATCATTTTCTTAAAGGTTTTTGTCTTTGACTCAATAAGTCATCTTCATTATGGTCATCCAGAAGTTGATCATGAGCAGTACAGACAGTTTTATTTTCGTATGATGAGGGATCATTTATTTTTTCTCAATTTTATGGTTCTGTTACTTGAAAGACATTTTTCTTGTATACAAGATTGAAAGTTAAATTTTCATATCAAAATATTGCTTGAAAGTTGTTAAATTCAACCAGGAATGGGGAAAAGCTCTATATTTTAAGATCACTGCAGAAAAAAAAGATAGATTTTTGAAAATAAGGGAACAATATACACAGGTTTTTGTACCTGGATACATAGCAAAACGCACACCCCCTCCTTGTAAAAATGAAAAAAATAAAAAGATGCGGTCATTTTTCTTGAATCAAAGCAAACCACAAGTTCATATTTATGTTGGCATACAAGAATATATAAAAATGTTTTTTTAAATTTAAAAAAGCATTTTGTGGGTGTTATTAAAGATTTTACTTCAGGTATGGGAAAAAAGCTGCATCTTTTGAGAATGACTCGTATATCTTTTGCAAAGGCGAACCATGTACTAATTGACAGCCAAAAGTCTTGTATAGACACTCATGATTGTCTTTTTGTAACAACAGCAGTGAGGCTATTTAGAGTCTTCATCCCACAATGTCATTCGTCTACTAACACCTAAACTAAGAAACAAATCTTAAGTGAAATCATACATACTAAAACATTATGGAAGCTAGAAACAGACTACCAAGTTTTATAGACCTTCGTACTGTATTAACTTAATTAAGAGAGTTTGGCCGAGTTGAATTACCCATTCAGAAACCAATGTAGTGCACGGATTGTTCAGTTTACATATACGGATTGTTAAAGATTGCACCAAACCTGATCCACGAATTGTGTTTATTGACGTTGCTTGATAAAAACGACACTGCTTAAAGTAGAACGTGCCAAAATATTACATTTTCGTTTCAAATGATAAACTGTGCAAAGAGTACTATAACACAACACTTTTTCTGATATCAGACTACAAAAATGAAACATCTTTCTTTGTTTAACTGTCTTGAGATTATTACCCCTTTCTAATTTTCCATTGGACATACAAAGATTGTTAAAAGGGGAATCATGGCACGGTAAGTCCCTGATTGACCAATACACCGATGCGGAAATACTGCGGTAAGTGTTGGCAATCAGGGAACACAATCCACCAGTTGCCAGAAAGCTAAGGGGTGGCAGGGGGGAGCTCCTCGCTGTCTCTCTTTTTAGCTGTCCAGCAACCAGCAAAACAATATATATATCTTGCGAATATAGATTCTTCCCGCATGGTTTCTAGAGGGTTGCTCCGGTCAATTAACCCTCTCTGCACTCTGTCTTTATTTCTTTTACGGCGTTGTCTCCTTCTCCTATACGCCATTTTGATCTCAAATAATGACTAAGTTACCCTCCTACCTGACTCAATTATTTTGAGATTTTACTCAAGTTGAGTAGAAAATAAAACTCATTTTCCAAATCCGAATTTCTGAGTTTTCTCAAATTTGAGTAAAAACTCAGACTTAAGTTCGTGTCGAGAAATCAGGACCTGATTATTAAAAATTCACACCATGCCATGCCTTGAAATTTCACCAAAGCTTGCAGTTGTTATTGAAGCGATTTGACATGTAATCAGTTTTTTAAAAATATTCATTGAATTTTATGAAAGAGAAAATGTATAGAGATTGTCGAAATTTCCAAGACATTTGTTGACATGCAGTTACTAAAGTGTTTGATTACAAAATTCTGGTTAGGTTAATCATCTATTTGGTTTTACAGGGGGATGTATAGATTGTATTTGTTCATAAAGTAATCACTCTTTATAAGTTCATAATTACTTTTAAAATGCTCGAAATGAGATAAAATTTACGATTGACCTTGCTCGAATGACCCGCTCCTCACCAGGCTCCATTACGTGAGCCGTCAGGTTTCCCTCTGACATAATTCAAATCAGCCAATCAGCGAATTCGCCCCGTAAATCTATGGTGCAGGCGAATTGTATTTCCCTTGTATGCTTTTCAGATGTATTGTAATGTATTCTATTTACATTCGATTTACCCTAGCTCGGTTTGTTGGACAAACAAGTCAAATCGAAAGCTAAGAATTATATTTCGCAATGCAAACTCTGCATTCCTCAATGTTATCCTTTAGTAGATCGTAACAATCCAAATGGTTATTCTTGAAACAGACACGTTGAATAAACGTTTCGTCTTTTAGTTTGTAGTAATCATAAAATGCTTTTAAATTTTGTGAAACAAATTAACCATAAACATGCTGAGAAACAAAAACAACATAAACATGTACAAATACCAAAACTAGGTTTCTTAATAATTATATATTAATCATCTACGACGTTTATATGCTAATGAGATTGACCCTTGTTTCGTCAAAGACTGACATGTATATATATATAGCTGCTGGGTTAAATGGTATTTATAGACATATGCAAATGACTTCAACTTGTTCTCTGTAAAATCAAAAATTTATAAGAGGCTCAACTTCGACTTGCGTAGTTAATGCCATCTCTTTGAAGGCCACCAAGAGACGCGCATTATGATTGCTTTAAGGTATCTGCGGCAAGCCAATGAGATTTAGAGGTCAAATGGAAGCAAAGGTAAACCTGACGGCTTGGGTAAGGGAGCCTAGTTAGATCTATAATCTGCGCAACGTAGTGCAGCAATATTAGATTTTATTTTAATGAGATTGGGTTAGTATAAGGAATAGGTTTAGAATATGTATTCTAGGTGGCAAACCAATTCTATAGTTGCTCCCAAAACTTGACAGAAGTTGAAAACTACACTTTACGACGCTGTTTCAATGATGTATTGGCCATCTTACTTAATTGAAAACACCGGGGAAAACTTGATTTTCTCTGATGGAATGCGTGGCGTCACCTGTAGAAGATAGATGGTCTCTGTCATATCTTTACACTGTCCGACATGGAAATAGTGTGGCTTGACGTACCAGTGAGTGGATCAATTAATATAAAAAATTGCCATATACTACTACAAGTATCTCCTTATGATTTCTGATGCAACAGTAAAAAGGGAAAACACAACATTAACGATAAAGTTGAAAAACTTGCTAAGATTAAAAGATGTAATGATGTTAAAGATCGACTGAAATGACCCATGGCAACTTTCGTGATTCATTAAAGGATTTTAAAACCCCACTTAGAAACTATGTTGATTAGATACGTGATGTTTTAATCATACAACACATCTTACGACATCGCCCAGCTAAAACATTTGTCCCTCATGGTAAACTTGCCATGTCACGCTTTCCGAGCGAGAGCCAAAAACACCTGAACATTAATGAGCGCATGTACTAGTGACGTAATAGTAGCCCGACGAACCCGGATGTGCACTTGTTGACATGTAAGCGTAGGGAGAGTTTTTCTGCGTGAGTTTATAAAGCGAATTTTGATGTAACTGTCATTAGAAATAAATATATAATGCTACATATTCTATCACAAACTAATGATGAACTTATTCGACAAAAAACTTTATTCTATTCGATATATTATTTTCCCATTTTATAATCAGTATTCCACTACCTGACTACGTGCGATTGAAATCATATTCGAATCAGCATTTCTTTTCATCTAGCCCATAACCTGGGTTTATTGGTTTATATTTTTTGTACAACAATACTACAAATTGAAAACAACAAACCATAGCAAATTCATAGCTTTACAGAAATATTTTAGAAAATGTTTTTAAAATATAATGGATGCCTTAGTTTCTGCGCTTCTTTCAAATCTAGGCCTAGATCTGTATGTGACAAAAAGTCTGATTGTCTAACTAACAGTTTGTGACGAAATATCTTTATGAATTTTTTTATGACAAATTCATTTTATTATATGTTATTATTGTTGAATCTGCGATCGTTTACTGTAAGGGGGTCACAGTAACTGTCTCTAAATGCTGCCATTGGGTGAATAGTTTATAAGCTAATATCAATAATCAATTCTTATCTTTTTCTGTTGTGTGATTCTGCAGAATCAGACTGGCTGAATTAATTTTTCCCATATTTATAGTATATCTAGTAGCAAAGATAAAACTAGGCAATGGACAGCAACACAAATATTCATTTAAAAAAAATTACATATAGGGAAAATATGTTTGACATTTATCATGTAAGTTTGTTTGATCTGGTAATTTCCATGTTGAGTTAAAATAGTTGAAAAAGAGAGTTCTTGCATGAGAAGTTATTTTAGAATTGATGTTTTCTGATTAAATTACACATGCAAAATGCCAGAAATGTACATATGTATAAGTGTTAAGTTAAATCTTCTCGGAAATTCTATCATAAATAAATTCAGGTGAGAATCTGAAATTCAGAATAACAAACTTAATTTGAGAAGAATGCCTGCATGAATTTAATTTTAAAATATGTTGCATACATGTTTCTGATAACTAAGTATTCCCAAATCATTGTAATTTAATAATACATATTTACTTTATGTTATTTTCATTCACCTTCCAACAATCAATTATCATTTGTAAAATTCCCATAAGGGGCTATATATATCTACATCATGATATTGAAACAAACAAAAAGGGGATTTCTGTCTATATTCTAAAGATAATTCAACACTTATACTTGCTAATTATTTCTTAAAATTCATCTGATCAACATTGTTTATTTATTTACATAAAGCTCCAGTTTCTCATTGTCTACTGTAAAGTAAATAAAATTTGTTACTATATATCTACTGTAGTGTTTGTCTTACTTCCGATTTGACAAACATACTCTTGATTCGTATCCAAAATAAAAAAATTTTAAATATCGAAAACGATCTTTTTAATTTGTCCGACATTGACTTAACTCATTAACGCCGAGATTAATTAGATCCTCACAGCGAGAGCCGCATATAAGCGTCGGTTAATTAGCAGTTTCTCACAGCGAGAGACGCTTATGTGCGTAAATACAAAGCACCTTTTATTCAGCGAGAGCCGCGTATGTGCGTCCGTCGTATAGTGTAACAATGAACTTATTTTAAAATCAGTTTAGCATCCATTAGTGTAGATAACAGTTTCGTAAATAAGAAGCTATCCTCAGGAAAGCAATAAGAAATGAAAATCGTTGCTCTTTGTACAAAAATATGCTACGATTGGTAAATGAAAACATTCTACATATGTTGGTCTTGGAAGGGAAAAATAAACACTTTAAAAAGAAGGTTTATTTAATCAGATGAAACGATTGTAGTCTTTGTGAAGTTACCAATTTTGAAACATTGTTAGATACATTTTATTTGTTAAACGCATTGAATTCATATATAATAAGACGAAACGAGAGGAAGCGTTATTATAAACATTCATGTACATGTATTCATAAATCATTTGTTAAGAATTTGAGGCAATTGAAAGTGACACTTTGATTTTAACTTTACTTCTTGAATGCATCACTTTGGGGATGTCATGTCATGAACTATCAATTTAATAATTGCATGTAATTAATATTTTGAACGCCAGTGTTGTTCTACTTTGAATACTATTATAAATATGACAGTTTGTTCGAATATTACTTTACTGAACTAGCTGAGCGTATCCTATATCAAGCACGGTCAGTAGTTGTCCTGTAACAATAATAGTTTTAGCATGTACATGGGTTTTTTTTAAACTTCTACAATATCCTTCATAGATCAACTACCCTGTCTGCCATTGAATGGATACATGCACATGTTAAATTATAATTAGAGTTGACGTCGTCCCAACAGAATAAATCACTTGGTCAATATCAATAATCATTACATTCGTTAATGTTACGTGCTTTCTTTTAAATCGGGATATCATCTCTATAAATCCTTAATTATTATTCAGATAGTTGAAATACCGACACATCGTATCTACTCAACATGATGTGTAGATATGCAGTATTTGTATTTACAAATGAAAATGCATATAAATCAACGTGTGTGAAAATATGAGTTACGTTACGTTACGTTTATGAGTTAGTACTTGCAAAGGAATGAACAATATGCCGCCATCAAATCACTGTTGTGGTAGATTGAGAAAGGCAATCTAACATGAAGATTGAAAAATGCGTATAAGTAATATTTGGTTATGTATATACTTTACATATTTTAATATGTAAGTGTATGTCTGTGTTTATTATTTGCTGTTCTTAAAGTATAGGTAAAAGAAATTGTCTCTCATAACATTTTTACCGACATAAAAGGGGCGATATCAAATGCAGTTTATTTGTCAATGTTGTTTGGTGAAACAATGAAAACAATTTCACTCCCTCTCTTTGAGTATGTTTATGAATTGAAATCGGACAAACCCGCAAAATATCAACTCAGTGGTGAAATATCACATGTTATATTCCTGTAAAGTATTAATATCCAGCACCTGCATCTATCTTCACGAAACTATAAAACAATCAAGAGTTTATGGCACAAGTCTAGACAGTGTCCGTTCAACTATGGCCCACAAAGGTCCCGCGAAATGACGGGTCTTTTGAGCTAATTGGTCTCGCTACAGCGAGCAGCGTCTGTGGTCAGTGGCCCAGGCGTTGAGCCGTGAAGCTGTCTCGGCGTTAATGAGTTAATGTCTTTGACGTAATTTTTTGGGGAAAATATGTCATAAGTGTCGGAATATACCAACCAAAAGCATGTTTTTGAACTGCTCGACATCGGCCAACTGCAATTCTACACGCCTGGGCGAGAGTGACAAGCTACTATTACGTCACATTACGGAAGGTGCAAAAAGCTGCCGATCTTTTTGCATATCGGCCAGCCTGATTCGCAGAGCGGCGCACAAGTGTCAGCGCGGGTTTGCAAAATTTATGTAAAAACATGGGGGTTTGCATTTACCTTGGAAATCTGGCACATTAATAAAACTAAAAAACATAAAATAAGGTTTTAAAATCCTTAAAATCCTATTTTGCCAGTAACTTGAATTAAAAATTTTGATATCAGCCGATTAACAACTTTAATACGGCTTTTTCGGAACATCAGCTAAATAAGCACCAGTGAACAGAACTGAAAGGGCCCGTGGTCACTGAAGCGTGTCCTGCCGCATGACATGCTAGTTGGCGCCAGTATTAATGAAAAAACAACAGCAAATCTCACTGTTTTAACAACTGTTTAAACATTAAAGTCATCTTAATAACTCCAACCTTCGGTAAAATGATGTTTTATATATATTAAATAATAATTATTTGTATTGTTCCAAGCGAAAGACAGTGTTTTAATACGATGCTATGTGCACTATCCCATAGCACGTGTACATCAATTACGTCTGCCAAATGTTGTCACAACAATCCGACTGGTTTAACTAGTCTTATTCATTTATGACACACAGGTGGCCGTTATGTAATCCTATCGCATTCAGTTTCAATTCTTGATTTAATGGTCTCTAATTATACCTTTTGAATTTTCACGCCTTGGACCTGCCCAGCGGAATATATGTCCTGTCATAATGGCATAACTCTTGGCATTCAACTGCTACTTATTTTAGTGTCACGACGTCCAGTCATTATGAACCAATGAACTTGTAGAATGAATATAAAGCCAATAAATTAAGAGAAGGAGATTTGGCTCATGCTCTTCTACCAACGATTACCCTCATTTAAAAAAGTGACTAATGGTTACGAACATTCTTTAGGATTACATAAGATGTTTCTAATGCTTGCGCCAGGTATGTTTTCATATCATTGATTGTTAAATTCAAAGAGTGTGAGATGTTATACTCCTTAACAATATAAAAAATGTTAGTTAAATACAAACGAATCATCCACTAAGTACTAAGTTGTCATGAAAGTGCAGTGAAACAAAATAATTTTTTCTAACGTAAACATAAAAAAAATTTACATTGTCTCCCGTTTATTACAAAAACTTTCATTTTTTAGAGACAATTTAGAACTTCATATCGATAAATACATGATATAATACTACGTGGTATCCCATAGTGGTGGATCTCTCACCAACAAAGTTTTTAACCTTTTTTATATTAATCCACCCAAGAAAACCGCGCCCAAGGATTGTCACAGTCCAATCAAAATTGATTTGACGACTGAGAAGGAAAGTTGATATCATGAAGCAGTTACATATCGTATTTTGGAATTCTTTCGGTCATGCTATTGCCTTTATTTTGCTGTTGAATTAGCTTAAAAATACAGAGAAATTCAAAGGGCTGGAGTTCCAGCTGACGACTAGCATGTCACACACTGGGCATGGCTTCGAGTCATGCTTCGGTGATTTTGTCTAAGCGTTTGCCAGTCTCAGTAGGCGGTTATCCAAAAAAGGGGTATAAAAGGTCTTCTAGTAGTTAAATTAAAGGGTATATTTTCTCATTTTTTTACTCTATTGATTCTTATAAGTGAAGCGAATACAGATAATAATTTGTAACCCACCCATCCGGCGAGCCACGTCAGATGTTGCTGAACTTCACTGATAACGGTCAACTGAGCTACGCACAGGACCACGTGCCACCACGGTACCACCACGTGCATGTGTCATAGAGAGTGCCAATCTGCAGGATGATAGGCATGATGCTATAGGATCCAACCTCGGAGTTCTGGTTCTGATTAGACAGGAGTGGACAGAGACACACACAAGAAGATGACGTCATAGAGATGATGGTTATTTCATTATGACATCATGAGAATGAAGAAATAGGTCAGCTGTGAAGTTGGTGGCAAAGTGACTGCCCCTTTGCCCATACCTCACTTTAGCAGCTGACTGTAAACTCCAGTCTCATTCCCCGCTGTAGATTCCACTGCTGTTCCTTTCGGAGAGGGCCCTATTTAAGGGATTCACATGGCTGAAAGCTTTTAAGCCCTCAAGCATATAAAATGTCGCAAAGAGCATGGCTGAGATGATACTTGCTTAGGTATAAATATTACAATTGTTTCATTTCCATTGCCTAAAGTGATGGACATAAACCATTGGTAATTACTAAAGCATACAAAAGACTATTCATATGGGTAGGTGATTGCCTCAGGTGATTGTAGAAGAGAATTGACATGTTTCTGTTGTGAATTTACTCAACAATTTAAAAATATGCATAGCAAAATGTAGGAAAATATGATGAATATATATACAGTTATTCGGATGTTTCCTCTGAGCAACCTTGTTGATCTTATGGTGGTACCCCTCCAGGTGATGGTCCGTCCTGTGTCCTTTTTTTCCAATGGACAGTTCCCATGTGTCCTTGATGCAGGTGGTGGTAACATAGTCCATGAACCTGGTTGCCTTTTCTCCTGCAGGACTATCTCCAAAGGTGTCGGCCCAGACATCTTCTACCCTGTCAAGTGGCACAAGGGGAAGAGCGGCAGCCTCCAGACCATCGTCTTCACTTCAGGTTCCGAGGAATACTCTGTAGCCAGTTCTCAAAATTGTTATTTTTGCAAAACATGTTTTCTTAATAAAATTCCTTCAACTCAATTAATGCCTTAATTACTCCTGCTGTTTCTATAAGCAAGGTTTAGGATTAGGCTTAACGGTACTTTCTCTCGCACTGAAAATTATGCATCGCGGGACATCCAAAATAAAAGTTATAGGCGTCCAGGTCCGACATGACCTAGTAGTCGCTCCTACATCCTCCTTATTGAAAAAATAACAGCAAATCTCACTGTTTTAAGAACTGTTTAAACATAAAGTTATCCAAACAACTCCAACCTTTGATAAATTGATATGTAATATATCTTTAGTTATTTGTATTGTTCCAAGCATGAGACAGTGTTTTAATACGATGCTATGCTAACTATCCCATGATATCAATTAGGACGTCTGCCTTATTTTGTCACAACAGTCAGACTGGTTTAACTAGTCTTATTTTATGACAAACAGATGGCCATTATGTAATCTTGTCGCATTCAGTTTCAATTCTTAATTTAATGGTCTGTAATTACACCTATTGAATTTCCACGCCTTGGACCCGCCAAGAGGAATATATGTCCTATAATAATGGCATTCGACTGCTACATGGTTTATAGTCACGACGTCCAATCATTATGAACCAATGAACTTGTAGAATATATATATTCAACCAATAGATTAAGAGAAGGGGTTTGGCTCATGCACTTCTACCGACAATGACACTCATTTGAAAAAATAGATCATGAGTAAAGGGTACCAAAATTCTTTAGAATTATAAAGGATGTTTCTAACGCTTGTACCAGATATCTTAATATTTATGTCATTAATTGTTAGATTCAAAGACAGAGACATTGGCACACAGTGTGAGATGTTATATTAGATAACAATATATGATAGTTAACTACAACGAATCATCCACTTAAGTACTAAGTTGTCATGAAAGTGAAGTGAAAGAAAAGAATTTTTTCTGCAAAATATGATACAAATGCCACTACAGTAAACATTTAACATACATTGTCTCCTGCTCATTAAAAAACTTTCCTGATTTTTGGCAATTTAAAACTTCATATAGATAAATACATGATATAACAATATGTGTTATCCCATAGTGGTGGATATCTCACCACCCAAGTTCATAACTTTTTTTATATAAATCCACCCGAGAAAACCGCGTCCAGGGATTGTCACAGTCAAATCAAAATGGATTTGACGACAGAGGAGGAAAGTTGGTATCATGAAGCAAGTAATATATCGTGTTTAGGAATTCTTTTGGTCACGCTATTGCCTCTATTTGGCTGGAGTTCCAGCTGACTACTAACATTTCACACACTGGGCATGGCTTCGAGTCAAGCTTTGATGATTTTGTCAAAGTGTTCGCCAGTCTCATTTGGCGGTTATCCAAAACAGGGGTATAAAGTGTATATTTTCTCATTTTTTGGCTCTATTGATCCTTTTAAGTAATACAAATACAGATAATAATTTGTAATAATCAAAATTATGCGTTACATCTCCTTTTTATTTTTATTCAAATACACCGAAGTATTTTAAAAAATAATATAAGTATATCATTTTGTACTTTAGAGTTAAAAGAATAAAATGTAAATGGGTTCATGTTATAATTTCACACCTTTAAAAATTCTAATATCAACAACAAATTATCTGGCCGCAGTAAACCTAAATAATTTTTTTACTTTACTCAAATTCCCTTGTATAACTCATTAAACTTCACCAATTGTTCCAACATTTTTCAGACAGTTGTGCTTATTTGGATGGAGGCCGCCTATCGAAAGTCACATGCAGGGAAATAATAACAAAACTTGAAGACTGACTAGAGCCATTTTATGAGACACTTGCAATTACAGAAAAGATGTTTACTTGAGGCTCAATATAGCTGTGTACACTTAGCTTGATTATGTTCTCTGTAGTCATTTCCACCCGCTGTCGGGGCTATGTATCTTAGCTAGGCTTTGACTGACGCTTACTGCTTCACAGCTGTACTACTTATAACACAGTGACAAGCACGTGGCATTATTTGTTTTTATTAATTTATGTGTTATAACTTCATAGGTTCCTAATTAACTTAATAGAGACTATTTTGCATGTATTTCCAGTAATATTCAAAACTATTATAGACTAGACAATTTGAATTGACAGCGATTGAAATTTGTTTTGAAAAGATGCACTGAATTTAATGCTGTCTTGACTTTTACGCAAGAGTTCAAGATGATGACAGTGAAAATGATTATTGCATCTACTTTTTTAACTATCATGATTGGATCTTTTTACAGTGATTGGCCAATCACATTAAAGCTCTTATCATTTGGGATACTACAGTAACCCACACTTTTGAAAACAAACGAATATTACTAACAAATCATGATGTTTTATGAGTCAATATGTTTAGTTTATAATGAAAGTATGACATGTACATCAGTACACTGAAACTCCCAAATTTTATCCATAAAAAGCCTGTAATTACTGGATGACTGGAACACTGCAGTTAGTGTTATTCTTTTTCACCCTTGGTATCTATTTACATAGGGGAAATTCTGGCCTACCTAGGGTATTTCTTCCCTACCCATGGTATTTATTTAAAGTTGGGAAATTTTTCATGAAACATTGTTGGATAGCATAATTATCATTGTTAGGATATGGCTGACTGTACAAGATAGATAATCAGGCGTAACCAGTTTTAGATGTTGCAAAATTTTGACCAGTGGAATAAGCATACTGATAATAAATATGATATCCAAAGTGAGTCCTATGATCAATTGCTTGAGAAGCTTAAAATATTGTCTCAAAAGAAAAAGCCTTGTTATATAATTTATTTGTTCTACCAATTTTTTATTAATGTGATTATATTTGGAATACCAGTACAAAGACACAAGCAACATCATTAGAAGAACCACACTTAGATGCCCTTTGAACCGTATGTGGATCGGGGCGGGTTAGCACAGTGGTTAGTGCGTTCGTCGTCGGATCAAGAGGTCAGTGGTTCGAATCCCGCCAGGGGCTTGGCAACTTTGTCTGCAGTAGAGAACTGTTCTACACGCAGGTTTAGCTGCAATGCTATACTGAATTTCAGTGCAGTACATCCCATGGTTCGCTAGTTCCAGCCAATGCTCGCAGGTTTCACCGCAATGCATAGCCACAATGGTGTTGCAGGCTTTCTCCCTGCAATAATACTAGCATCCGCGATTTAAGTGAAATACTCTTGAAAGTGGCGTTAAACCCCATATCAACTTGCCTTACCTCACTCCAGTGCTGGCTTCTGTTTTTGCCTCCCTGAGCTACCATACGATGAAAATTACAGATATTGATTAATCAGTGATTATATTGCATTGTGGCTTTAGAATGGGACTGGCAAAATCAAATGCCACCAGGAACACTCAAAGTCAAAGATAAAACTTAAATTGATCAAATAAAGAATACTTAAAAACATTTAGCCAGTTGTTGGGAATACTACTTGACAGAGGTAGCTAAGTCAAATATTCCTATACAACCTGTTCTAAAACAAGCACTTCTCGAGCTTCCAGCAGTTTCCCCTGACGGCAAAATATTGCGACATAAATTGGTTTGCACTATTTCGGCCAATGAAAACACCGGATGCAGGGGTAGCATATTTGTCATTATGCAGGCATTTACAAATATGCTGTTGCAAGGCAAGGCAAGGCGAATGTGCTGTTTAAAGAAGACTAAAAGTGCAATGTGCCTATTCAAATAAAGTTTAGCTATCCGAAAGCATACGGAAATTTCGGAGGCGTTTTGAATGATTACTTTTGAAACGGCGTCGCTGGCTGCACAACTAACTTTGATTTCATCCAATCAGGTTTCTACATTTCTAGACCGTGAATTGCATGTATTAGGACATAGGTTGTGAAGGAACGAATGACCAAGCTACCTCTGTGGGGAGAGAATGGTCAATTGCTTGTTGCTTGTTTTAACTGTTTTATGGAAACAAGTTGAATTTTGATTCTGCAATCAGAAAATAAATCATGCAGATTGAGCTACAAAGCCAAGCAGTTACTATATTTCTGAAGTCTAGACAAAAAAAATATAAAAATTGTCTGTACATTATGATGTTTAAGTTCTGTTTTTTGAATTTGCAGTGTTTTTTTATATATAGGAATAGAAAAAACACTGCTAATGATTTTTGTTGCAGGTGATGTGAGTAGTATTGAAATGCAGAAGATCCCTCAAACCCAGTTCATTCCTCTACCAGATGCTCTGTGCCTGATCGTACTGGAGCTGAACAACAGGTGCATTGTAGCTACTCTCGACACCATCAAGGAGCAGCTGCTGGACTGCTACAAAGAAATGACAATGCCTAATGACCACCTCATTTTTGACACATTAGGAACTCTTATACAGCAACGAAAAATTTTTCACTCAGGTTTGTTATGCCTTTTTTAGCCTATCAGCTTGATGGGCTTATGTCTTATCAAGCGTCTGTTCGTCCGTCTGTCTATAAACTCTAAACATTTTCGACATCTTCTCTAGAGAACTCACATCTTGTGAACAGGTTGCTTTGCCAATTGGTTTCCTAAATAGTAGATTTGTTGGCCCTGTGGCCCTATAGGGCCTTGCCCTCAAAACTTACTTTCATTTTTTTCCCGAGCACAAAGCCCTGGGAAGGCTTAAATCTTGTGCACAAGTGCCTTGGCTAGAAGGTGTTCTTAATGGGAGAAAATCCTAGAGTTTCCTCCCTTGGCCCCCAGGCGGCTCACGCGTAGTTACGGTCCAAGCAGATTCAAAGCGCACCATTCCATTCACCAAGTGATTGATTTGACGTGTTTAAAGTTTTTGGAATTCATGACTGACAGTATGAATTATGGAAGTTGGAGAATACCGAAACTTAAAGCTGAGCTGAAAACGGAGGAGCCAGGCTTTCTGGATGAAAAATAAACTTGGTAGAGAGGTAAGTTCGATATACAATGATGTGATGTGATGATATAAATAGTCTGATAACCTAGTCTTTCACCTTCACAAGTTCTTTTTTTTTTTTACTGATTTCTATGCGCCTATCTTTTTGGCAGCACGTTCAAATGCTTTGTTTTAAGAGAGCACAAAAAAAATTATTACAAAACTCATACAGTAAAAAAAATCAACAGAAATAATATGATTTCATATTGAGATCATAGACTTCTATCCCGTGTTCCTTTTTTCCTTGGTAGGCCTAACAGGACTAAGAAATACACTTCGATTAACTGATAAAGAAACATGCCACAACTTCAAATTTTACCGTTTTTTAAACACAGATTGATAGTGTAGAAAAGCAGTTTAATTGATCTTGACTTGTGTTTGAAATATTCCTATGGTAATTAATAGTCATGAAGGAGGTCCCTATTATTGTGGGTCTTATCATTTTACATGTATATTTTCATAAAAATTATTACACATTACAGATTGTAGATTTTCTAAAATAACTGCACAATTCTCCTAAAAAAATATGTAAAAATCAAATTCTATCAGGGAAGAATATAATTTTATACATACAATGTCAATCTATTGTCTATGCAATGTATTTCAACTGAGGTGTCCCTATTCTCGGGGTTATTAGATTAAATTGATAAATTAACATCTGTGAACGAAATCGAAAAAGTAATTTTATCATAAAGAAATTAAAATGTAGTTTTGGTTGATATTAAGATTTGATAAAAGCATTTGCAAAAATAAAATAATAATATTTTCTTGGATGTTGTTAAATAATTACATGTTGAATCAGTCATTTTATTGTCATTGTGTTCTGTTACTGTTTCAGACTGGAGAGTTATGACAGGAACAGCAACTTTTGAAAGAAACCTGAAATGATGCAGGTAGAATTTGAGATGGACATACCACCTATCTAGACCTACATAGATGTGAATAGAGGCAGTAAAATCCCTTTGGTGCTATACACTGTTATCAGCTGCTACCATGTTATTTTCCACCATGATATTTCATCTATTTCATTTCTTGCTAAACATCTGGACATAAGTTGATTTTCAAAATATTCATGTTTCTCCCTTCAAGATGAGATGTGCTGAAATGAAAACGTGTGTCCTATATAATCATTGTTTCTATTGGTAAAGACTGCACTTTTGTCGAATGTGAATGTGCTGCAAGGCAGTGAGCAACTGGACAAAAAAGACAACTGATATGACATTAGGCACTAGTGACTTCAATGTTATTTTCGAGCCAAGACCTTAAAATTATGCCGTGAAGCATGTATACCTATATATTTGCCATGTTGTAAAAGCTCCACACTGTAACAATTCAATGTGCAACACATCCAGTCATCATTAAACATGTTAAAATGATACCTACAGCAAGTGTTGTCTAAAGTATTTTATTTTCCCTTTTATTCTTGAAGTCAACAGGACAGAAATAACACACTAAATCTCTTTCTCGCCAAGTCATTTATTCATTCAATTCAATGTACTTCGCATAAGATTTACCCAGGTAATCCAAATATTATGGACTGGTTTCTGTGACAAACCAAACAAATGCCCAAGTTCAAAATTGGTCTTATGTTGATGCAATTTAATGAGAGTGACAAGAAAGTTGTTTTCAACACTGATGGTCATGCTGTGAACTGTACTATACAAGTAATTAAGGTGATGGACACAGGGACCCAAACTTACAAATACGAAACTCGTGTCAGAATAATTTGCGAAGCCTGTATATAACAGAATTGCTGGAGCATTAAACACGATGCTCTCAATGGAAAGTGATGAATGAGTAGTAGAATTTATGTGTTCATACTCAGTTGTTACTGTAGTGATACAGTGTTCGCGTTAACGCATAAACCTGCGTTTTTCACGCATAAAAATCATATAAAAACGCAAAATATATTGTAACTGCGTGTTTTGCACGCACATATGATTATACACTTACACTTATATTGTTCAATAATGTTAAAAACAATCGTTCTAAGCTGATTGTCTGCTTACGATGTCCTGCCAAAAATAATCGAAACCTGGAAATCCCATTGCTAAAAGCCCTGTCATTGGTTACTTTACCGATGGAATTACCTGGAAGTCGTTCGTTTCATCCAATCAGAGCGATGTTTACAAGTGATTATTATCAATTATCATGCTGTATAATATTACGAAGTTCGGAACGGCAGCTAGTTACTCACACAGGCATGTGGCTGCATGTGTTTTATCATCAAAACTGAACCGTATATGTTATGTATATATATGTATATAACTTTGATGTTTAAATTTGATGACAATTTATTACCTTTACTAGTAATTATTTTATTGAAATGCAAACTCCATTAACAAAAAACGCAAACTATTTGAATTGAAAATTTCTTATTTCATTTCTGCACGCACTGTATAAAAACCTGCCGCGAACACTGGTGATAGATTTATTTGTCACCTAATTCTGTCCTTCTGACTTAGAATTAATTATTTCCTCCCTTACTACATGATCAACATCCATGTCACATTTACTGTCAGACGGTTCTGATATCTTTATCTTCTTTATTTCTCGCCCTTCCTGCCTACATATAAGTACACAATTTTTATGGATAACAACTTCTTTAATTGAAAAGTGTGACGTTTCGACACAGATTCTTGTATCGTTGTCAAGCATAAATGGGCTACTGAGGTGGTGATATATATACAGGTACAACATAATGAGATAATTAACAATAGCAACAATACATGATTGAGAAGGAGTAACAATAGGGGGTAGTAGAAGCCAGTGGTAAAAGGATGTACAGTGAAGCCTTAGATTGCAGTGTTTTTACAGGAAACTAGGGTTGATTGATAAGTTCGTCGTAAGCAGAGGGAATGTAATAACCTTGATCACGATTAATCTGAGGTCGGTGCCGTTTGATCATCAAACTTTCAGTCAATTTTCGTTTGGTGTAGTCAGTGTGGTGTTTTGCTAAGATTGTCACATCTTCCCAGTTGATTCGATGATTGGGGTTGGCTTGTATATGGTCACAGATGGCGGATTAGTTGTCTGATTTTGAAGTTGATGATTGGTGCTCTTTGATTCTGACGTGGACAGGTCGAGATGTTTCGCCAATGTATGAATGTCCAAGAGCACCAATCATCAACTTCAAAATCAGACAACAAATCCGCCATCTGTGACCATATACAAGCCAACCCCAATCATCGAATCAACTGGGAAGATGTGACAATACCTTGCTCGGAATGCTCGGATTTATCGTCATTGTTCCATCAAATAGTCATCATCCATTTTTTTCTTGAGAATTGATGTAGAAATCACCATTAGCGATTCAAGTACTTCCGGTTTGTTGGACCCCCAAGTGGGCTTGTTACAAGGGACGTAACTGGGGAATGTTGGCCATTGTAGGTTTGGTGACCCTCTGGTCCCTAATGAGGGCCTGGAAGCTCATACCCTCAAAACCTATTTTCTTCTTCTTGAGAACAAATAGGCCTAGCAGACTAAAATAGGCCAAAGGCAAAAAAGCTGAAATGTTTATTTACAGACACCTTTTGGGGTTATAATTAAAAAGTTTTGTGACTTTGTTGCGAAAGTTTGTTAGTGTCTTAAGTTTGTGACATCACTTTAGCACCTGCTATTTGGCACACCGTTTACTTTACACATGATTAAATATAAGGTAAGCAATCAAAAGATAAAAGCTGATTCTCGGCACAAGCAGAAATGAGGTTCCAACAGGTGATTTACATTTGTAAATACATTGAACATGATTGAAATGTGTGAAAAAGTGAAGTAAAAAATAAATCGGACTTGATTGATAACGCCGCTAATGGCTGAAATATTGCCCAAGCGGCGTTAAACAATAACTCACTCACTCACTTGATTGATGCATATAAATGTCTGAAACAAATTTAATCAAAAAATTACAACTGACCAGCTTTATGTATAGTCAGGGTTGCCATCACAACAAATCAGCATATTAGTTACACAACTAATAAAATACAGGCACTAACAGGTGTCTGTTGGCTGAATCAAATATGAATGAATTTTTGTTCAATAGGCAAAGTATATGATATATTTTGTTATATTGACTTATGTATTCTCGTTAATTGATATTTATTATTGAATTTAGATATTGTGTGAAACTGTAGAAAAATAAAATCCAGATATTTTCTGTGAAAAAAAGTTTTTGTAAATATAATATTTTCATTCATTCTATGTGAACACAAAATGAAAATCAACTTACCATATATAACCGGGTATAAGCCGAGAATTTGATACCAGAAATTGGGGGGTCAAAGAGGGGTGTCGGCCTATACCCTAAGTCTATGTTTCAGACCAAAAATTCCTGAGGCCAGGTAAGTATCCAGCCCGGTTCAATCAATCCTAGCGAGTCCAGGGAGACAATGTTTACATCGAAGACAGTGCATAATCATCGATGTCATTTAAATAATAAAAGTTTGAAATAAATATACCTTTGTCTTATTGTTGTTTTATAATGAATATATTGAGAAAAATACGAATGGAAAGTTAAACAAATATATATATAAATTATTTATGTACCAGTAATATTCAACACGCAACACGTGTCAGCTGGCAAATATCGATCGATAATTTGACCTGAATGCGAGTGACTAGCCTTTGTGACGTGGACCAAAGAGAAGTTGAATAGAAATCGGTGTTATATGAGAACCTCGTGCAAAAGTTTACGATAAGTCAATTAAACAAAAAGAAAAGTAATGTCTTAAATAAAGTTGTCGCATTGTTTCTGAGATGGCAAAGATCGCATTGTCATATATTTTAAGCTCTATGAATGAGTCATTGAATTTCTAAATAGGCAACTTAAAATAATGATGCTGTACAATCAAATGAGATTTACCGTAGGTATCGATAGACAATAAGCATTTAACGCATGATGGATGAACATGTTATTCAGGTTGTTAAGAGATCTGTTAGATGTTAATTAACTAGTAATGACATAATGTATTTGGTCAACATCTTAGCTTTGATGATCAATTAACAGCAATTAAAGCTGTAATTAACGTTTCCTGTGCCCATGTACCGGTAATAGACGGCCCCATCTTGAATCGAAAGTAGCGTTAAAATGCACAATGTGTTTGACTTGCTGATTGGTCGAGTTTTCCAACTTCCCTTTTCTGTGCCATGTTCAGTTAGCAGATTTGGTGACAAATTCTTATGTTCCAATTGCCTTGCTGATATTGAATAGTGACCGAATGGTGTAACTTCATTTTCATGATGAACATGTAAATATGAATGTTGATTGATTTTCAGATTTTAAAGAAATAATTGATTTATGTTAACTTTCAAATTCAAATTTCCCTATGAAATAATTGTCACTTGGTTTTAAGATGATTATCATATCCTTATAAAATAATTGTTATAACCTCATTGAGTAGTTATTATATCCATAGGAAGTTGTTATATCTTTGAGAGAAAATGTTATCTCCAAAAAATAAGCTTTTTTGAAAACTCTGTTTTTTCTTTTTTTCATGTTTTTACAAAAAAGGATCACAAAAACGACAAACCAGTGTTTAGGACATCTTATATTACAAACTTTCAATGAAAACAACAATATTCACTATTCGCGGCGGGAACACTTATCTTATTTGTTTCTGTGTACATTGTTTGAAGGAAAGCATTGTTAATGAGACATCATTTGAAGCAAGATGGCGGCGGTCTTTGAATTAAGACAATAAAGTTTGAACAGGTATACAAGTTATGGTTATTAGACAGTGTAACAAATTATCTTTCAAGCTTTTTGATTTTGTTCGCTTAGCATCACAAACCACAGACAGTCAATGGTATGAGCCTGGCAGATGTGCATATATGGTCATTTACCAATTTCAAGACTTGTCAAGATTTATCAAAAGATAAAACCTTCAAAACAAGCCGTCAATTCCAAAAAGTGTTGGTGCAGCATATGATCACCTTCGCCGACACAGCAAAAGTGCCATCCCTGTGCCGAGGTCTTTGCAGGCGGCCAAGCACAAGTGAGAATAAGTGTAATGTCCTAATGGTCGTCACTTTCCATCAAAGATTGAGCCTGTTGGAAAGAAGAAGAACCTCTCTCGCATGCTCCAAAGTGAAAAGAGAACTTCTTCGAAGGGAAGTGGTAGAAATCAATCAGCCATGTCAAAAGAAGAAAAGAGTAGGCAAAGAATCTTCTTTCCAATGTAAGGAGTGTAGTGTGGCTCTTTAGTGCAGTACCATGTTTCAGACTTTATCACACGTCACAAGATTACACCTAAGCTTGTATCAGTTTGACAACAGAACGACAGTGAGGAGGATATTGAAGAGAATTGAAGAAAGAAGCAGAAGTGTGGATGAGCGTTACTCTCCTGATCCAGTTTGTACATCACACAAAAAGGTGAAAAGTGAATTCATTGTAACATATTGTAAATAAATATTCTTGTTTTCATTTTGTAAAAAAGGAAGAAAATGTGAGCTGTCACTGGACGTTCAATACAAGCCGCATCACAAACCTACATCTGATCTTTAGCAATTTGTATCTTTAGAATCGGGTGGCGAAACTTCATGACTTTTACATCATCGTAAAAAGAAAAGAAATGGCTTTGATTCATTATATAATTTGCATATGTGCAACAACAAATATAGAAGCAGCAACTGATGCGACAATTGTTGCAATTATCAGAATTTGTTCCCAAATGTCTGAGGGTACCCTTCTTTTGCGCTACATATCTCCCAAATGTCTCAAATAAGACAATTATCAAACTGTGTTCAATTAGTTGAGGGTAACCCTCTTTCGCGGTTCGTATCTCCAGATCTATTTGATACTTTTCTTTTTTTTTTAACTTCACTTTCCTGAAGCGAAAAAGTTGTCTTTAATTCCATGTATAATATGCAAGTGTGCAGTCAATAGTATAGATGTGACGACTGATTAGAGTGATGTTGCAAATCGAACAATTATCAAAATCTGCTTTCAAGTAGTTGAGGGTATCCGGCTTTCGCTTTAAATATCTGTTGAACCAGTAAGCATCTTTTCATAATATTTTCACAGTCAAAAAGATGAAATATTTATCTTTAATTCCATGTATAATTTTTACATGCGCAGCAAGAAATAATGATGCGGCGTACATATAGAATTTCCAGTTGTTTAATGCTGGAATGTTCGCCAGCGTGTACCAGCCTGAGCGGAGAGGATCGGAACAGCAGAAAGCAATGCTGCTGCTTAGAACATTAGGTATTTTATTCAACTGGAATTAAAGACATTCTTTAGATAATTATAGATATCTAACTAGAGGTCATACTGTAAAATAAAAAATATAAACGTAAAGAGGAATAATGTCAGGGTATGAAACACCCAAGAATTTGCCTGCCAAATAAACCTTAATCTTTATCAATAACTATTATTATCAAATTCAAAATTGAATATGAATACTATATCAATGATTAGTACAACAGTAGTAGAACAAAAAAAAGATATTTCCAAAACTCAGTGATCAGTTTTGAGTTTAAATCATATCTTTGGACTTACCACCTGTTTATACAACTAGAAAGTGTTTTTACTCGTAAAAACAGATGTCAGCCCCGTACACCATTTTAGCATATTTGTTTTTTTTGAAAATTATTAAGTTTTTTTAAACTCAAATAAAATTTAAGACTTTTTCTATGAAACAATAATAATAATAATAATAAATAGTTCTTTTATAGCGCAAAAATCTCCATAATTGGACTCAGTGCGCTTTGAGCTCTGATTGACTAGGTGGTAATCAGTCAGTGAATGCTTGGCGGAAAAGATACGTCTTTAGGCTAGTTTTAAAGTTTTCAAGGGTTGCTGCATCTCGCAGGGTTGCTGGAAGGGAGTTCCAGACACAGGGTGCAGAGTACATGAAGGAGCGTTCTCCTGCTGACTTCAGATTGCACTTGGGGATCTTTAGCAGCTTCTCTTGTGAGGAACGAAGAGTACGCTGAGGTTGATATGTGGTGAGAGTATTTGACAGGTACACCGAAAGTGTCTGATGGAAGTGATGGTAGGCAAGAGTTGCCACTTTGTACTGGGATCTGAATTTGATAGGCAGCCAGTGGAGGTGCTTAAGCAATGGTGTTTCATGGTCGAACTTTCGCTTCCATAGAATAAGTCGTGCAGCATTGTTCTGGACTCTCTGGAGCCGTGCGATCTGCTCAGCAGGTAGACCAAGGAGCAGGGAATTACAATAGTCCAGACGTGATAATACGGCTGATGAGACAAGCTTGACCATTGCACCCTCCGTCAGATATTGACTTATGGATGCCAGTCTCCTCAGTTCCAGAAAGCATGCTCTACACATGCTGCTGACCTGCTCTTGAAGGTTGAGGGATTTGTCGATAACAATACCCAGGTATTTCACGCTGTCCTTGAACAATATTTCTGTGCCTTCAGTGTTGGCTGATGTGTCATGGATTTGTCTGAGGCGGTAGGGGGGACCAGTAAGCATCATCTCTGTCTTGTCAGAGTTTAACTTTAGCTTGTTGCTTGTCATCCAGTTAGATACATCATTGATGCAAGTCAAGACACAGCCTTTCGTGGATGGAAAATTTGATGGCGGGGAGCTTTAAGAGAGTTCAGTGTCATCAGCGTACTTCTCGAAATCGCATTGATGTGGTGAAATAACTTCAGAGAGTGGTTGGGAGTACATAGTGAAAAGTACAGGCCCTAACACAGATCCTTGTGGCACGCCATAGCGTAGGGAGTTAGGTGTTGATCGCTGGTTTCCTATGATGACAGATTAGAATCGTCCACTCAGATAGGAGCTGAACCAGCAAAGTGCTGTACCCTGGATGCCATAGGTTTCCTCTAATCTTGTTAAAAGAATAGCATGATCCAACGTGTCAAACGCGGCGCTTAGATCCAACAGTGCCATCAAGGAGACATTTCTTTCGTCTGCCTTTGTCAGAAGGTTGTTCATGACACTGAGTACAGCCGTTTCGGTGCTGTGTCCCTTGTGATAGGCAGACTGATGCATTTTGAGGAGTCCTCCAGTAGACAGATGTTTGAGCAGCTGGTTCAACACAACTCGTTCAAGAAGTTTTGAAAGGAAAGGGAGGTTGGAAACCGGTCTAAAATGTTTCATATTGTTGGGGTCAAGATTTGACTTTTTGAGGCGGGGTATCACCACAGCTTCCTTAAACTGAGCAGGGACAGTTCCTTTTGAAAGTGAAGTATTTATGATGGCTGTTATTAGAGGTAACAGGTCTGCAATACATTGCTTGACCAGAGTTGTAGGAATTGGATCCAGTGGGCAAGTTTTGTTGGCAGATTTCAAAACAAGTTCAAGTATTTCATTCTGAGAAACTGGTTCAAATGATGAAAGAGGTGGACCATTGTACTTGTCGAAAGAAGGTGACTCAAGTTTGTGCCGTATCTTGTTTATCTTGTCTGAGAAGTAGTCGCAGAACTGTTGGGGTAGATCAGAACTTTTAGCAGGATTAGGTAAAGCAGTACAGTTCTTTTTGCCCATCAGTCCATTTGTGACATTGAAAAGCTGCTTGGATGAGTTGCTAACCTTGATTTCATTACAGAAATACTGTTTCCTGGCTAATTGTACTGCTGCTTTAACTGCTGATCTTTCGTGGATAAAGATCTGCTTGTGCACAGTGAGCTTAGACTTCCTCCAATGATGTTCTGCTCTTCTTCTTTGACGTCGGGCTTGACGCAGAGAGTCAGAGAGCCAAGGGGCAGATGATCGATCCCTGAAAAGTCTTTTAACCACAGGGGCATGATGATCAATGATCTGTGTAAGTCCATTGTTGTAGGTAGAAACTAATGAGTTGGGGTCCAATTCCAGGAATGACGGCCTCAAAGTTTCAATGAAGTTCTTCACATCTGTCTGAAAGGTTGGGCAGCAGAGCTTTTTCATATCTCTCGACGTTACTTGCCTAGTTGGGGCCTGTGGTTTCCGAACATTCCAACTGCTGAAAATAGCATTATGATCGGATAAGTCTGCACAATCATGTACTTTGACATCAGAAAACACACTTCCATATGTGCGAGTAACAACCCAGTCAAGAATATGGCCGCATCGATGTGTAGAACTTGTGACTAGCTGGTATTTTGGCTTTTTCACATTAGGGTCCGCATTATTCTCGAAGTGGAAGTTAAAATCACCAATGAAGGAGATGTCACTGCGATGGTTAGAATACTATCCCAGTAGGACTGCAAATTCATCAAGAAAAGTAGAGTTCAATTGTTTGTTTGATTTGCTGGGAGGAGGTCTGTACAGACATACACAAATAGCAGAAGACTGCTTTGTTGATAACATCAGTTAGACAGCTTCAAAGGACTTGTAAAACAGTGGTTTACATGAGACATTAGTTGAGAGAGATCGGTTAATAATAAATCCAATGCCACCCCCTCTCAATCCTGAACGTGGGAAAGAACGGAATTCATATCCAATTGGTGTCATTGCTTCGATATAGGCTTCGTCTGCAAGTGGATACCACCCATGGTTCACTAGTTCCAGCCGATGCTCGCAGGTTTCACCACAATGCATAGCCACAATGGTGTTGCAGGCTTTCTCCCTGCAATAATACTAGCAGCCGCGATATAAGTGAAATAATCTTGAAAGCGGCGTTAAACACCAACTCACCTCACCTCCAAGTGGATACAACCAAGTCTCAGTTAACATCATCATGTCAACATGTAGGTCAGTTACGAGCTCATGGACTTCCGTTGCTTTTGGCGACATGATCTTATATTGAGATAAAGAACTTTGAGTTTGGGATTTGATTTATTAAAAAACTTGAGTCTATTCTTGCCAGCCTTAGTACCACGTTTTGTCTTTTTACACTTACCTTATGTAAGCTTGGCATAGCTATCATATGTTGACTGGGGCAGCTTATATGTTATGTCACCAGTTTGGCAGGCCTGCATTATCCACAGTTGGGCTCTGGTATACACTGATTAATGCTGATTGTTTCCCATTGTCTTGTTTATCCAATCCAGCTTGTCATGCGAGATAGGGGCATGTGTTGTAATCATCATGAGGTAGTTAGTCCAGTGGAAATTCACCAAAATAATATATAAAAATGTCCATAGAATCCACATTTCAGCTTTGAAAGTTTCAAAAATTTACAACATAAACTTTAGGTTTTGGCAAATGAACATTACCACAGTTTTGACAAAATATTAATTACATATGATTCAATTTAAGATTAAGGAAATATCAAATTGGAAAAGAAGTTGAAACCCCCAAAAGATACATCTACATAATATGAAGGGGATGTGTACCAAATTTGGTGAGAATTGGTCATGTGGTTTCAAAGTTATGCTCCGGAAACTAACCCTACCCTTTAAAATATCAACTCCAAACAGTTGCCAGGGAAACAAAAAAAAAGAAGTTAAAACCCCCAAAAGGCATATCTACATGATATGAATGGGATGTGTACCAAATTTTGTGAAGATTGGTCATGTAGTTTTAGAGTTGTGCTCCGGAAACTAACACTACCCTTCAAATTGACCAAGTCCAAACTGTTGCTATGGAAAAAAAAATTAAAAAATTGAAAAAGAAGTTGAAGCCCCCAAAAGGCACATCTACATGATATGAAGAGGATGTATATCAAATTTGGTGAAGATTGGTCAAGTACTTTCAGTGTTATGCTGCGGAAACGCTCGGTAACGCGGACAAGGACGCGGACGGGAACTCGGCCAAAACCAATATGTCTCCCGACCCTTTGGGGGAGACATAAATAGCTCAGAGCATAGAGGGGTAATTCAAACTGGTGGAATGTAGCATTTATTCGTCCTTGTAAACAAGTACTTGTATTCATCTTTACTTGTGCATAATTTCATTGAGAACATTCAAAATATTTCAGATGATAAATTTGATAAGGCATGATAACTTTTACCCGACCGTCGGACAGGGGTAATTGAAAATTAAGCAGCCAAAGTTTAAAACAACCTGTCCTGGGCAGTCAGGCAGGCAGGTGTTTCGAATGCTGATAATGTATCTTCAATTCCATGTATCATTTTCAATTGTGTGATCAGATTTAAAGATTTTATTTAACATGAAATGAAGACAATCTTTAGATTGTAATAGAAATCGTTCTTAGTGAGATATAAATTTCATTCAAAGTGTCGGATAAGGATTTTTCATTTGTATATGGGATTGGCGGACTTATTTTGTATGAAATGGCCATTTACATCTGGAATTCGCCATGTGAAAACACCATATGTTCTAAAAACGGTCGCATCTCGCGGTGCTGGAAAATTCAGCCACAGGGGCTAATTGCGCTTTAATGGTAGCAAGCCGGGTGCTGGAAAATTCAGCCATGGGGGCAATACTTAACAAAATAATATTCAGTAACGTGAGAGTTAAAGTTTCTAGATTTGATCTTGGGCAAGGCAAAATAGGCGAGTTGGTTAGCTGCTGGTGTATGCTGGCGGTGTTGCCTGAGGGTGTGGGATTGAATCCTGCCACGGACTTAAAATGGTAAAAGTACCATGTTTGCACTATTGCAGTTAGTCTGATCCCAAATATAACACTATTACATTTTTCACTATGAACATGGCATGTATCTTTAAAACATATAAAATGGTTTTATCTATAGATTTTCTTCCAATTTTGTGTTCAGACTTCTTGTCTTATACGCAGGTGGGATGGGGTTAGAGTGTTTGGCTTCTGATGAAGAGGTCTTTGGTTCGAAACCAGCCATAAGCGTGGCAACTTTGTCTGTAGTAGAGAACTGTTCTAAATTATGTATGGTTTGGGTGCAATGCTACACTAAATAATTCACGTGTTCCAGCCAATGCTTGCAGGTTTCACCACGATGCATAGCCACCTTGGTGTTGCTGCTTTTCTCCCTGCAATAATGCTAGCTGCCGCGAGATAGTGAAATATTCCTGAAAGTGGCGTTAAACTCCAAATCCCCTCACCTCACCTCTTGTCTTTTACACTGAAAATCATGGTCATATATTTTACCTGAAAACTAATGGGTGTATATCTTAGTTTTCAACATTAACAAAACAAAAGCTGATGAACTACAGAGCCAATGGCTCTTTTTTTTAAATTTAGGGATGCTGTGACCCCCAAATAACTTTATGGCCACAGAGGCCACACCCTACAAACGTTTTCCATCTATTTCAAAAGCAAAAGGCCTGTAAAGCATTTTTATACAGATTTGTCAGCTGATGTAGATTATTAGTAATGAAAATAATTGGTCTTGTGGCAACTCGTATGGTGACCCCAAAACCATTTGTAAGATAAATTAATAGCCTGATGAGCTACAGAGCAAATTAATCTATTCGACGATTATTTTTTATTAATAATGAAAATTATTTTTCATTTGTTTTGTTTTTGTGTTCCCAGGAAATGGTTACTTTGTAGTAACCCCAGAAACCTACCGTTGTCAGACAGAAAAGCAGAGCCTATCGCTAAACTCATCATGGCTTCCATACCCACCTTTCTACATCCCTGTCTTCCCCCAAATCCAGGAGCTGTCTTCTCAGCCGCGGCACCGACACAAGCACCGACACAAGAACTGCACCCCTGGAACGAATTTCACACGATCCGTTTCATGTCAGGCTGGTGTATCGGAACAATTGAAATCATTTCATGACTTGTGCAAGACAGACAATAAGAGAGAAATGAAATCAATGCCACGGTCAAGCATCAGAGATAGTAGACCTCAGAAAGGAGTCAAAGAGCAGGACAGAATTACAAGAGATGGGGAGCTAAAGCGATCAGCATCGCTCAAGTTAAAAACTAGATCAAATGATATTAAAGATATTAATCTCAAGAAAAGCAACATCAACATTGTAAGAGAAAAAGGTAAGTATTTCATTTGACCAATTTTGGACATTTTTTTAGGCCACATTGGGTTATGGCATCACAAGTTGTTGGACCCTCTTGACCCTCATGTAGACTCTGAACTTTTTGTCTCATCTGGCCTAAATGGTTTGAATGCTGTAAACTTTTCACTATTTCATCTCCTTCTGCAGAACCTTTGACTCAGAAAAGATTTTTTTCAATTAATAGATTGGATGAACCGGAGACCCCTGTTAGGGTCTCATGACCATGCCCTAAAAATCTTTTTTCATCTTCTTCTCAAGAAAACAAAAGGCTAGAAAGCTGAAACTTGGTGGACAGACTTCTCAGCTGTTAACGCTTCTAAATTATTAAGAGCCACAGGGGCCACACTCTAAAAAACCCTAATAATAATAATAAATAACTAGGACTGCTGAGGCAGTACTTAGGTCTTCAAGACTTCCTCTTTGACCTTCACATAGTGTTTGACCTTCACATGCTTTTTTGTCTTGGTGGTAAACAGTAACTTATTTATGTGACCAAATCTCATAAGGAAACTAATATTATTGCAAAGAAGTTGATAATGCGAAAAAAGTATGCTAGTTACGAATTCGTCATGACTTTTTTGTTTGGACTGTGATGACGCTTCATTCAAAACAAGTTTCAAGTCTCAAGGTGCATTTTGAAACATTAGCCCATGTTAAATTTTGTCAAAAGATTTTTCCAGATTTTGATCCTTAATTGTGAAGGAAAATGACTGTTCGCGATCAATGTTTTAACAGTTTCGTCAAGTCCACATACAGGTCTTACATGCCTGAAAAATTGGTGCAATTGTGAGTCTAACTTTTAGGGTTATCGCCCCTTGAACATGGTCACAGGAGCTAAGTCGCCCGACTTGAAGGGTTGGTGAGAAATAAATATTTGGCTTTCATCAAAATCTGAATCACCCTGAAATGCCCAATTCCTCAGCTACAGAATTGGAGAGTTTCAGCTCTTAGATGTAAGTATCTTCAGAGAAGAAGAGTCTCAAAGATGCATGGGGTCCGGAAATTTAAAAAAGTCAAAGAAAGAAATATGGTGGCGAAAGTACTAACGCTACGAATTTGCCATGATTTACTTTTATGCTCCAAATGTAATTGCCTATCGTTTAAAAAAAGTTGCAAATATGTAAACTTGTGCATCTTGAAAAAATGTTCAATGTTAATTTTTGAAACTTTGAGTGGGTCTGTGCCTTTAACGCATGATCCGATTAAGCCCAAAAGCTTCGCACGACTATTCCTCAGTAAAGGCTATCAGCATACCAATTTTGGTCGAATTTGAACCATATTCATTACAACCATAGTGATGTAAGCAAGCTTCCATGAAAGTTTCATGAAGATTGGTGGATGCATTATGCTACAGCAGCAAGTTTCATCTGACCTAATCTCCAAAGCACACTGCGATTGTTGCAAAGAAGTTGATAATGTGCAATAACTATGCTACTTATGAATTCGTCATGATTGACTTTTTTGTTTGTACTGTTATTACGCTTCATTCAAAACAAGTTGCAAGTCGCCAAGGGCATTTTGAAAAATTACCCCATGTTAAATTTGGTCAACAGATTTTTGCTGTTTATGATCGTTTTTTGTGAATGAAAATGACTGTTCGCGATCGATGTTTTAACAGTTTCGTCAAGTCCAAATAGGTGTCTTACATTCCTAAAAAATGGTGCTGTTATGAGTCTAACTTTGAACATGCTTACATGAGCTAAGTCTCCCGACTTTGAAGGCTTGCTGAGAGAAAAATATTGGACTTTCAGAAAATTGAAGATCACCCTGAAATCCCCAATGCCTCAGCTACATTATTGGAGAGTTTCAGCTCTTAGATGCAAGTATCTTCAGACAAGATTCTCAAAGGCGCATGGGGTCCGTAAATTTCAAAAAGTCCAAAAAAAAGTAATATGGCGACGAAACTATATAAGCTACGATTTCGCCATGATTTTCTTTTTTGTTCCAAATGTAATTGCCTATCGTTTAAAAAAAGTTTTGAAAAATTTTCCCATGTTAATTTTTCGAACTTTGGGTTGTGCTGTGCCTTTAACGCTTAAGCCGATTAAGCCCAAAAGCTTATTGCAGGGTCTCCTCATCAGCTCTATCAGGCTGGCAAGTTTGGCTGTAATAGCTTTAGCCGTTTTGGCTGAGTCGTGTTAAAGATAATATATCCACATAGGGGGTACGATTAGCGGAAATACTTCATAACACAGTTAAGAATAAATATCAACAACTATTTAGGTTCACATCCACTTAAAAATAGCAGAAAAAACGTGTTTTATAAACACTTCCAGAAAACAGACGTCAAATGTTTTATTAGCCAATCAGGTGCTAGGGGGGGTGTGACGACATAGACAGGACTCGTTAACGACTGGCCGATCTTTGTCATTGTTTACATTATAGATTCTAGCGGTCGTGAACGTATATATTTTCACTGATTGTACTTATAAAAAAGCCCCTAAGTCACCAAAGCTATTAATATCAATACATCGACATATTCTGTTTGACATTAATTGACTGTTGTTGTTTTTGTTATTTGTTTGGGTTGTTAATCTCCGATAATGTCGATCGAGTGAACCCAAACTGATATCTGCCGCCATTGTGACTGTTTTTTGTTTCAACACCTAGACAAATCGACTATCCCCCTGTGTAGTTGATTGACCATTGTATATGTAGAATATTTGTTACTACTTTGTGCCATTTTAAAGTGTCAACTCAATATCGTAACTCCGTGTTTCTGCTTTGCATGACTGTTACAATGAGATCTCACTTTTGATGGACTGCCTCTCGGCAACTTCCGGACTCGTCATTGGGATACGAGGTTCCGAGCAGCTGTTTTTGGCCTTATTACCCAGTTATTAGTGATAATGAAGATCAAATCTTTGATGTGTTTAGTAAATGTAGCTCTTGATTCGCGATTTGCCACCTTCATAAAACTTTGAGTTATGTACTAATGTATTTTGCATAGTAAGGATACAGATTATTGTTGTTTTGTGTGAGTTAATGGTCAGTGTTTGAGATAAAGAGTGTGGTAATAATCTAGAGAAGCGTAGGCCAATATTGTCAATAATAACACAACATTTATCGTTGATTGTGATGTACATTAAAGCCTGCTTGGAAATGTATTGTAAATATGAAATTCTTTTTCAGTTTTAACTATTTCAACCAAATAAAAATATTAACGCTGAAAAGCAAATTATTTCCATTTCCTTCAGTACTTTAGTACAGATATTTTACCAGAGAGAGGTTTTTCACACCAGACAATATAGTCATAAAGTTGTTGCCTAACAGTCTACATGAAATGCCACACACCTGTACATTATGGCAATTAAGCAATAAACTTAATGACCTCAGCACCTGGCACATTTCCAATAGGTAATACACAAGGCACTGATTAGTTATCTAAACTTTATCCTCACACATGATCAACAGCCTTTACTGAAACTTGATTAAGGTAATTAGGTTTGTCAATACGCGTGACACATGACAATATATTAACGAATCTGTATTACTAAATATCTTATTTCATACTGCAATGTTTATCAATATCAAATAGGTTATAAGGTATCCACTGTATGGCTACATAAAATGGTAAATGATTCTCTGGGGCAGCTTTATTACTTTAATTTTACTTTTTGTTGCTTCTAAAATGACGCTGTAGCAAGAAATTTTAATTTTTCATAAATGTTATAACCAAAACTGTAGTGTCAACATACAAACATAAGTGACATGCTCACATTTTTGTATGTATCCTTAGAGTAATCAGCACCAAAAAAAATAATATATACCCCAAAACTAGTTATGTAACAAACTACAAACCTGTCACTGTGTATCATTTACACACGCACGCACGCACCCACACACACACGCACACACATACGCGTATTTGCTACAAAACGAGGTCCTAGTATCTGAACCATCAAAACGAGGACCCATAGTTGTGATTGAGACAGAGACATGATTTTTACATATATGAATCTCCTTGGGTCAACGATTTATATGATCACTTTGTTATCCGCGTTAGATGTCTGAATATTGATATAGTGTTTTTCTGATCTTGCATGACTTGTGAGGACTACAAAGTGAGGACCCTTCCCATAATGCACCTCGCTGAGTCCTCAGAAAGAATAAGGTGTTGAATTGTGCAAGTCCTCTCTTTGAAGGAAAGTCAAGAATTCTTGACGAAAGCAGACAAAAATGTATTGAACATTTGTTAGTAATAAAGTTTTCCCTACATTGAGCAACATCTTGACATAAACAATCAATTCATACTTAAATTTATTTGAATTTATTTGAAAATACTTCTCGTTACAGATCATATTCTTAATAATTTTGAACAGAGTGAAGGCAAATAGGTTTGATTAGATGTCATGATTCTGATGATGTAAGTGTTGGTTTATCTCTCAGATGATAGTCATGTCACAGTTATGACTTTTATTTTCATTGCATATTTCGATGTCTTGCTTGTGTCTACCTTACGACAGGTTTTCTGTTGATTTTTTTATGTATACTTAAGTTTATTTTTATTCCATATCTCTGGTGACCCTTAGGTGACTGTATTATTGAGATGAGATTGCATCTTTCTGAGGACCTGTGTGTGTTTTGTAAATAGTAACTCGACTATTCTATGAAAATTAAAATTCTATACTGTCTTTCTGAGGACCTGTCTATGTGTGAATACTTCCAATCCTTCTCGGGACTTTTGCGTTTGAAAAGATAATTCACTTAAATCTATCTGAGGACCTGGGTTTGTAAGATTTTTGAATGATAATTCTTTATAAATCTTTCCAAGGACTTCTGTATAACAACTTTATGAGACTTAATCCGATACCATCATTCTGATGACCTGTGTGTATATACTCTGTAAATGGTAACTCTGTTCCACTCCTACTCTATTTCCGAGGACTTGTGTGTGACAGCTTTATGAGAGTTAAATCTATCCTATCTATTTGAGGACCTTTGTTTATGGTAGTAAATGGTAGATCTTTTCAATTCTTCCGAGGACCTATGTGTGACAGCTTTATAGGAGTTGATTCTCTACCATCATTCTGAGGACCTGTGTGTGTATGCTTCGTAAATGGTAGCCCTGTTCCATCTTTCCGAGGACTTGTGTGTGCCAGCTTTATGAGAGTTGAATCTATACCATCATTTTGAGGACCTGTGTGTTTTCTTTGTAAATTATGATTCTATTCCACTTTTCTCTCATAAACTCTGTGTGATAGCTTAATAAGAGTTATTTCTATCCTATCTATCTGACGATCTGTGTTTATGCTTGTAAATGATAACTCTATTCAATCATTTTGAGGACTTGTGTGTGACAGCTGGGAGTTGATTCTCTACCATCATTTTGAGGACCTGTGTGTGTATGTTTCGTTAATGGTAGCCCTGTTCCATCTTTCCGAGGACTTGTGTGTGACAGTTTTAGGAGAGTTGATGTCATACTATCATTTTGAGGACCTGTGTGTTTTCTTTGTAAATTATGATTCTATTCCACCATTCTCTCATAAACTCTGTGTGATAGCTTAATAAGAGTTATTTCTATCCTATCTATCTGACGATCTGTGTTTATGCTTGTAAATGATTACTCTATTCAATCATTTTGAGGACCTGTGTGTGTATGCTTTGTAAATGGTGACTCTATTCCATCATTTCGAGGACTTGTGTGTGACAGCTGGGAGTTGATTCTCTACCATCATTTTGAGGACCTGTGTGTGTATGCTTCGTAAATGGTAGCCCTGTTCCATCTTTCCGAGGACTTGTGTGTGCCAGTTTTATGAGAGTTGAATCTATACCATCATTTTGAGGACCTGTGTGTTTTCTTTGTAAATTATTATTTTATTCCACCATTCTCTCATAAACTAATAAGAGTTAATTCTATCCTATCTATCTGACGATCTGTGTTTATGCTTGTAAATGATTACTCTATTCAATCATTTTGAGGACTTGTGTGTGACAGCTGTATGGGAGTTGATTCTATACAATCATTGTGGGGACCTGTGTGTGTATGCTTTGTAAATGGTGACTCTATTCCATCATTTCGAGGACTTGTGTGTGACATCTGGGAGTTGATTCTCTACCATCATTTTGAGGACCTGTGTGTATGCTTCGTAAATGGTAGCCCTGTTCCATCTTTCCGAGGACTTGTGTGTGCCAGCTTTATGAGAGTTGAATCTATACCATCATTTTGAGGACCTGTGTGGGTTTTTTTGTAAATTATGATTCTATTCCACCATTCTCTCATAAACTCTGTGTGATAGCTTAATAAGAGTTAATTCTATCCTATCTATCTGACGATCTGTGTTCATGCTTGTAAATGATAACTCTATTCAATCATTTTGAGGACTTGTGTGTGACAGCTGTATGGGAGTTGATTCTATACAATCATTGTGGGGACCTGTGTGTGTATGCTTTGTAAATGGTGACTCTATTCCATCATTTCGAGGACTTGTGTGTGACAGCTGGGAGTTGATTCTATACCATCATTTTGAGGACCTGTGTGTGTATGTTTCGTTAATGGTAGCCCTGTTCCATCTTTCCGAGGACTTGTGTGTGACAGTTTTAGGAGAGTTGATGTCATACTATCATTTTGAGGACCTGTGTGTGTATGCTTTGTATCTGGTAACTCTATTCCATCATTTCGAGGACTTGTGTGTGACTTCTTTATATGAGTTAATTCTTTACCATCATTCTGAGGACCACGGTTTTTATGCTATGTAAATGGTAACTCTATTCAATCTTTCCAAGGACCTGTGTGTGACAGCTTAACGTGGGGTAATTATATACCATCGTTTTGAGAAAGTGATTTGTACAAGCTATACAACATAGAACATCCTATATTAAAATATTATTTACGTTCTTTATACATGAAGGAAACACGAAACATACCTTTAGCGACTTGTGTAAACACTTTTAAACTTTCTTCGATATTCACAATGAATATAATTACGATATAACAGATTCTTTTATGTTACATGTACCATATCTTGGGCTTGTATACAATCTGATATAAGAAAGGGGTCTATTTCCTCCAAGTGGTCAATTGGTATAACAGTTCCCAAAAATAAGGGAGGTGACATGGCATTCAGAAATTGTCACTGTAATGCACATGTACAACAACAATTAAGTACTTAAAAATAAAAGGTGACATTAATTTTGTCGAGAATTATAGAGGCATCACTAAGGTATATTCACCTTCACTGCAATTATAAATCACAGAATGATTCTGTGGGAAAACAATGGATGATATGGCGCAAAGGCGCATATTAAAGAACTAACTAAGACCGGATGAATTGAGTAGCATAGTGTCAAAAATATGGAACAGCATCCCAGATAATATGAAAGTTCTATTTAGGAGTAAAATAAATGACAAGGGTGCATATTATTTTCCTTTATATCAATGAATAAGCAATACAAATGAAAAATAACTTCAGAAATGGTATCCAGCTTTATCCAGATGTTTGCATATTTTTTATTTTACTGCTTGCAGATGACAATAACTCTTATTTCTAGTACAATGGTAGCTTACCAGGAACAATTTTGGGAACTAGTGAGTTATTTTGAACAATCAAATAAAAATAAAACAAAAGTAATTACCTTCAAGAAAGAAAGTATATTAACTCGACATATGAAATTTGGTTACATCATCATTTCAACCTAATAGAGAAAGTGCATTTGTTGGCATGTAGAAATATGTCTTTGAGGTATCAATGAATACACCATCTACATTCTTATACGGGTTATGTGGGAGGTTTCCACTAATTTCACAAGTTCAAATAATCATAAACTTGTTAGACTTTTTGACCTTTTGGCTTCTTATCGTTTACAAATATTAATTGTTATGAAATAACAGTCTTACAAAACAGATATGGACACAAGAATTGGATAATCTATTATTCATAACAGGTTTTAAACAAACGTTTTACTACATATTCGCAAAGGCTAATAGACATTTACCAACATAATTGACTGAATAGACTTTTCCTGTTCACCAAATGTGACTTATATTCAGCTTTTGAAACATACATTCAACCGAGCATTATTAATCATGTAATACCGTAAATGTTTTAGTGTTAGTTTACCCCGCTCTGTTGTTTATCACATGAATGATGTATAAGAAAACGAGTTTGATTTGTTGCTCGTATGCCCACTACATGATAACCTATGTAGAAACTACATCAGATAAATTTATTTTGACCATCCCTTATCTTTATCGAATTGTATAGCAATGCCGAATTTGTCAATCAGATATAAAAAGAACTAGTAAATCACAACCGTTCTTTCAAAAATCATATAATTTATAATTTCAGTTAAAAAGGGACGAGAAATTATCACAATTATTTCCGCTATAGTGACTTGCATTATCAATACTGAAAATGAATAGGAATAGATCATTATCAAAACGACCACAGAGAGAGAGAGAGAGAGAGAGTTTATTCAGTGAAGGGGCCATTGGCACATCTTATTTACAGCATTTTTCAGCAGTGCTTATAACTATGAGCACGATGATACATTATCAAGACGTCACTGTCAGCTAGTTAGTACCAACAATTGATAAGAATTTACTTCTTTTTGTTTTACATCGCAAGAGATAAGGATTTTGTGAGGCATATAATGACAAAAATGTTCTTTGATGCAAAATTTTGGGCTAGTTTACATTCCGAAAGATATGATCGGAAGTATTTTAGGAAATATTCATTTCTTAGAACGAGCATTCTTAACAAAAGTGGAATTCGTTTTCAATATAACGTATAACAAGAAGCGGGCAAAGGCGATCGTCCCTTGTAAGAACTATATATTTACCTTATTCAACTATCAAAATGTGATAAGAGCAGCAAAACCTACTAAGGAAAATACGAATCTGTCTAACACTGACACTAAAAACATAAAACTCAAACTCTACACATGATTTTCGCCCCGATAGAAATTAAGTTTTTACATCAGATTGATATCCCATGACCACAACTGATTCTCTATGTCGGTACATCTTTGCTTAAACAAATATTTTAAAAAGGAAATGTGTCCTATTCGTTGATTTTACAACATATCAATAAAACAATCATTAGATAAAAGTAATTACACCATTAAAACCCAACATTCCAAAACATTTTCATCCAGACAATATTGATAATTGATACTTTTTTAAATATTGTATTTTTGTAGTGTATTGACAAAATTCGAGCCGTAATGTTTGGCATATTTCTAGAAAAACACAAAATCTGCTTATAGAACCTTTCAAGCACATTTAAAATGTGTGAGTATTAGATCTCACTTCGAAAGAAGTACTAATGCCAGAGCCTCACATCAAATATATGATACATCAGTTGAAAAATTCCAAATCGACGGTTTGAGAATATTAATACTTTCAATACCTGTTCAGCCAAAGTTTTCTTTGTTACATACCATGATGTATAAGAAGGAAAAATGGACACCCAAGTGTTTATAAGATGGAACAATTGGAATAAAATGGTCATTTAGGTACGATAATACCGTACCTATTACCATTCTTACTCCTTTAAATAACAGCTGTCTTTACTTGTTTGCCTGATATTGAGCACAACCACTCCTTAACTCGTACCCATATTAAAAATTCAACCATTTTCATGGCACAACAAAAGAAACCGTTCATAAGATTTCGTAAAATTCCCTACATAAAAAGAGATCAGATAAACAGAAAACCTTCACATTTCAGTTTTACATAGTGTAAAACTGTAAGGGGGAACCCCTTCCCAAATTGTTGTCCCCCAAGCTTCTGAGGCAGATGTGTTTTCAGCTATTTTATTGAAAAACAATCTAATCAAAAAACATCATAACAGTCAACGGATTGCAATGCCGAAAATGCCGATTATTTCAGCCAAATACACTTTTATTTAAAAATCACCCAAATGAGCGACGACCCTGTATTACATGCATTGCATCACTATTGATTATAAAAATCATCATTATTTAATCATGAATTAAATAGTTTGTGAAAAATGAACAATCATTAAATAAACTATAAGACGTTTCAGAGATTTTCCCCTTTCAATTTAGCACGTAAAACTTTGTAAATTGTTTGTAAAAAAATCAGAGAAATACCCAACAAGAAAGGTAATAGGGCAACCATTGCTTGTCACTTGTCGACAGCATGGAGGCCGTGGCAATTAAGTAACAGAGAGGATGAACAGTTATCTTGGCATGTCCAAAATACCAGCACCATCGCCCTGACCTCTTCTCGTCCACAGGTCAAACAGATGTGGAACAGATGTCTGAGTGTCGAAACGGTTACTCAGCAATTACAGTTATTCATACAGTAATAGTTAGACGGGGTATCCGTTCTTTTGTTTTTGTTCGTAATTTACCATTATGAATCTTTGTTGAACTACCATTTTAGAATAATAAAACATATTTAGATCGAATACCAACAAAGGGACAATATTGTAAGACAGATTGCACTTGGACACCCATGTACAAACTTTACTATTTTACTATTTATGCTTTAAATATTGAAATAGTAAAATGTCTGTTAGACCAAATATCATCTATATTCACACTTGTTTCTGAAAAGTCATTGACATACTTCATCGGGCAATAATATTTATGTAATCTATTCATAAGTGATTAAGACGTAACAATCATTGCAGTGTCGGGATGACAACCCGATTCAAATTCAGATACAGACATATTACACATAAAACTTAATCATTATATATGATTTTATGTCACCTATGTTGTGCTATACGTGTTCTAAAGCAAAACATGCACGACCTCTATGTACAGGGTGAGTGCCATTAATGTTATTTACATAAGTAACATTGCTATTATTCATTATCAGGTTGAAAGAAGACATCGGTCATTCAGGCATGACGAGACAAGAATATACAATCCAATGTTGAAACGAATATTGTCAATTATTGTGCAAAACATTATAAATCGAACATCAATTAAGAGAGATTGAAGGAATTAATATTATGGATGAAAGAACAATAAATGATCAAACTATTTCGTTGACTAAATTTGAGTCTAGCCTAGCTACATGTATTCCATTTATCTGAGCAATGCTTCATAGGTCAGTATCCTCTAAATATTTTTGTTTTAAATTATCCAAAAGGTTTAAACATATCTAATGTCTGACATGAAACAGAAACGGATTGGTAAAATATACACAGTTAATGCCTTTCCATGAATAATATATCTATTTCAACTACCATTTCACCTGTTTTAAAATTACAATAGTACACATCGGTAGTGTGTCGACAACTTTTTTTTATGAAACCTCTTTCTAATACTAATATCAAACTTGAATGAAGTTTTGCAATATCCTTTGATATTTTTTTTTCAATTCATTTGTTGGTGGTGTTAGATTATCTTTTTCAGATAGGGATAGAGGGACAGCTTCAGAAGTTATAAAGGGTTAATATTTGAAGAGCGATAAAAATTTCGTACATCACAAAAGGAACAACTTCTTTAATGTGAAATACAAGAGGTTTTGGGTATATGCTACTCCTTGTGAATGTAGAAAGTAACTATCAAGATTGTTATTCCCTATGTTCTCCCCGATTGTTCTAACTCAAAATTGAAACCATGATAATTACTTTCTGAATTCTCTCTTGATAACACAGAACATGACTCTTATTCCGTTACATTTGTCCATAGCACTTGGATATCAATTTACATAACTCTAGTAACTGATAGTTTTTTTTACTAACAGGTATAAATCGGGTTTCAATTGATTCATGGTCTCATGTTCTCTAACGAACCTATATGGTCATATATATAGTTATAATTCCAGTTAACACACACTTATAATAAACAACATGTCAGAGAAATGTTGGCTTAAGAGAATGTTATAGTTTAAGTCCGTTTCCGTTTTCAATGTTAATAAATTAATTTGCTTCTATGATTCAATGTATAGGTCTTCTCAAGGCGTTCAGTTACACCCCTATTTCACGGAATTATCCTTACTTTTGTTTGCCGACGATATGATACTACTTCGACCAGTATTGTCGGACTATACAGCCACTTATATCTGATGATGTTGCATGGTTAACTATCAATATGGAAAAAATAAAGTAAAAGTATTAAAAAACGGACGTAAGCTTTCTAAAAAAGAAAGGTGGTATAATAAAGGTCAGACGATTTTTGTTACAAAATCATATCTTGGAGTTTATTTTTCAAATCGTCTTCACATAAGCACATGTACAATATATACAACTCAGCCCAAAAATGTACTCATTTGTTTTCTTAAAAGTATATTGACAATATTTGATTTCAAATCATTTTCCAAAATAAATGATTAGATTCTTCCGCTTTTATTGTATGAGTCAGAGCTGTGGGGATTTAAAGATTTTGAGGTTATTGAGAAAATACACTCAAATGCTTCTGAAAGATTTCTGGGAGTGAAGGCAAACAATCTTTATAATATGGTATTCGAATAATGCGGAAGATTTCCCATTCATATTTTTGCTAAAGCAAGAATGGTACAATTTCGAATGTGTCTTTTTAATATGCCATCTTTTAGGTATCCATGGATGTATAACGAAATGATCGAGCTTTTAAGAAAGACGAATTGAGTCTCAAACATTCAGGAGCTATTAGATACCAATGGATATGGGGATAGTCAATATGTTAATTTCCATTCAAATTTTGTTAATAATGTTAAACAGAGACTGAAAGGGATGGGCTGCGTCACTGTCACTTTCAAACATTTTTTTTTTTTCACTACAGAATACTTAATTCTTTGTTATACAGAGAGTATCATTTGAGTTAATTAAATATAAAGAAACTTATTGAATGCAATCTGCACGCTTTTAGTAAAAGAGACTGGAAGATATTATAACATAGCATCAGAAAAACGAATGTGTAGTAATGTAATCTTAATTGTTTGGAAGACAAATATCCTTTCCTTTTAAATTTTCTCTTGTATAGTGACGTGAGAAAAAGTCATATCCCTCAACACTATTTTATACATTCTAATAGGTTAAAAATCTCTCTCCTGCTAAATAATGATGATACTATTTTATCCTCAAATTATCAACTTGTACTTATCATTGTAAGTAACTTAGAAAGAATCATGAATGAATTATAAGATAGCATTGTATAGTTCACTAACCTATTATAAGTTTCTATATCGGATGAATTGTGATAACATATGTAGTATCTATATAAATTTGTGACTGTATGATACGTTTGACATGGACATGTATAAGAATGTTATCCTTGTGAAGATGTTATGACATGACAATGCCTTTTACATTTGTATCATAACTGTACTGTAGGCCTGTGAATAAGGTGCTGTGGGAAAATGTTCTATAGATATCGTTGACGCTATCTTTTGTGGATTTGTGGTTAATAGAAAGAAACTAAATTTTATTTGTCTTCAGTTTCATTTTTGCCAAATATTGAATGAGACTACAAGACCTTTTGGTAAACAGAGACAGGAAAATGTCCATTCCTGAATATGGCTGATTCTGTCCTTTATTCAATTCTACATAAGAAGCCGAAGTTAACTGACTGTCCCTTTTATGCAGATGTGCGCTACAATTTCCCCCCTCAAAGTTATCTATCGAACCCTAACTTTTATCATTTACCGCGAATGTAACAGCTGAAATGCTTCATCAATACGTTTTCTAGCTCTTTATATTAAACTTGAACTCGCGAAAAAGCACCTACAATGACTCATTTTGTAATGTATATTCCTGTACAATTATTTTTTTAAAACTTTAAATATAACCCTCCTCTTTCCATTTTTCCATAATACATGTATGATGGACACATAACACTACATCCCTTTAGGATGTTTACCTAAATATTGAACTTGTATACTTCTTATTGCTTATTTCCAACGGACCGGACTGAAAATATTTAATATTGCCATGTTCAAAATATACAGAAATGTGTAGTTATCATAATGCAGTGAATATAATACATGTACATGTCTCATCTAAAGTGAGAGGGTAGAAACTACAGCAGTAAGCTTAAGGCCCGTTGCTTAAAGGACGAAGTATATCTCATCTCTCTGAGTTTAATTTATAATGTCTTAATAGTTTTTTGTTTTGCCATATTTTAGCAGTTAAGAGTAATCTGGGTCTTCAACCGTTGATTGAATATTGAAAGTATATAGGTACATATAAGCTATATACAGATTATAGTTTTATGATAGATGGGTGGAAACGATACGGAGTTTTTTTATTAACTTGTGATAGCAGGGTTTTCATTAAGAGCCGGCTGCCGGCGTAAACGGCCGCTTACTATCACAACAGCGCCGGCTACTTTTCCTCAAATATAATTTTTATGAAATAAATAAGTATCATACAAAATTTCTCAATAACAATCAAAGACGTAGAAAATAACGACTATTGATTTATATTAATGTATTGAAAATTTAGCCCGTCCGCAAGTCTCAACTGTCAGAAAATCGCAGGCAGTCAATTGTAAGTTTTACATGCAGTTACTATACCCTCCCGCCGATAACTTCAAGTTTCGGTTTCGGTTTCCAAGCTCCATGCATCGATTTAGCTACAAGACTTATTATGTAACAAGCCCACTATATTTGGAGCTTGCATTAACGTAGGGCGTGCAAAATAACAGCAACCTCTATCATATCTGCAGTGATAGCGAAAAGAAAACAGACAGCTTGATCTTTTGGCATTTTTGACAGGATAAAACAACTTTCTTGGTGTGTGCCAAGTAGTTGTAACGCATCATTAACTGTCTCGAATGAAACAAAATTTCACAAGCCCGTCGGACTACTAATTAACTTTTATCAATTTTTTCTTTAGAAGAAGTTTGTTGCTTCAAATAAGGTTTTGAAAACATTAAATAGTCTATTATTCATATTTTAAACATCACAATGGGAATTTTGAAGGTAGGTTGAATTATGAAAGATTATTTCTAAAGGACTAACATCAATCTGTTGAGGAACCAGGAGTGGGAATTACCGGTCTATTTATAGATTGATGAACCAAACAAGAAAATTGCTTGAATTCATTTCAATATCAAAGGCAAAATCTAATTAAATATTGCTATGAATGTTCAAGAAATATGCTCAAGATGATGAATATCTTCATACTTCCATAAAATTTAACCATCAGTACATTACTGTTAAAAAGAATTCAGTTAGGACATGACAAAGTCGGCAAATAAACTGACAATCTACTGATGGGAACATCCACTTGTTTAAAGGGGAGACAGGTGTAATAACTTCTGCTCAAAATATTTGTACATTTATTCAAATCAAGGTAACTTATCTAAAGTAATGTCGATAAAGAATATCATGAACATAATCAAATATTCTAAAATAAATTCAAGACATTTTGAGTCATTTAAAACATTAATTAACTGTCAACCCATATTCTGTAATAGACTCTTCTAGCAAGGTTTTCATGGAATTAGGTCAAGGCATTTCCTGTCGAAGTAGTGGATGGATACAGCTTGGTAACTGCTTCATATTTAGTTACAGAATTGATGTTATTTTAAGACATTCTAAAATCATAATAGATCAAAATAGCACTGTGTGTACTTTGAGAAATTGATAATGAAAATATAAAAATTTATATATATCTGCACTTTGTACTACAGGTAAAAGAATGTGCCAATATTTACCCGTTATGTGGGATATTTAGGTAACTTTAAAATATATAAGTTCATGTGGTATACAATATATGTCAGATCAATAGTTCAAATCAAAACTTTTAAAATCATGCCTTGATAAATCTAAAAGAAAAGTTACATTGAATTTTTTTTTATTAGAATTATTCAATTTATTTTCATAGAAACACTATAATTTTGTTTATTATTAACCTTATCATAAACTTGTCATCACTATTATATTTTACAAACAAACAGGTTTATTAAGAATTATCTCTGGACATGTCAGCAACTTAAGACTAGGCTGAAAATAATGCACTTGACTGTATATGGTTTGAATAATATTAAATTTCTCGGGCTAGTTGAATTGTTTGTGCGCTAGTGACATTTTAAAGTTACTAGCCCGAAAGGCGTGTGGTAGATTTTGGTTAGTTTCTAGCCCTGACTGCCGATGAGTAAAAAGTTGCATAATTAAATAAAATGTTGTAGATTGCAAATGTTTTGGATTTTTATTTTTTTTAAAAGATACAATGAAAAGATTTTTAACTACGAATAAATTGCTTTTTGTCAATCAGTTTCAGTGTAAATAATGAATATATATCATATTTTTGTTATGGAACTAATATTTTCGTGCAAGATACAATAGTTACACATAAGTGTAATTTTTAAAGTCTAGATTATAATCTACCGCGTACCATATAATTTTAGATAATCTTGATCAAAGTATTCGTTTGTTTCTCTTGTTCATTTGTTAAGAACTGTACTGCTATCATAAACTTTGCATTTTGAATGATTATCTTAATAAATTTTATTAGCTGTCATGAATCAAGATAGCTGTAAAAAAAATTAAAAAAAAATTAAAATCTTTTTTGGAAGTGTGGTATGTGAGATACATCTGTAGCAGGAAAACACCTCAACCAGAATCTTACATATAAAATCTGCAATTTATATTCAATAAACAAATCTAAATTTAAGCCCAAGTGTGCTTAAAATGGCACTATTGCATGCTTAAAACTACAAATTTTCTCTGGGGGAGGCCCCCCAAACCCCCACCTATGGGAGGGCGCACCCTCCCATACTCTCCCCACGACGTCTACGCCGTCGTTATGACCCCTACGGGGTCATGGGCCTCTAACTTTCCTGGTTAGGCCTCTTACCTAATTATTTAATGAAAAGGCTGGATAGTACTAGTTATATGACTATCACAACTTCTAATTATGACACCGTCCATTTATCATATATCCTCATTTTATCACACAGGATATGTGAGGCCTGTAACAAAATATAACTAAGACATTGTGAGGTTTTCCTGCTTATTGATCTTGTATACAATACTTATTCTTATTATTAATATCTAACTGGCCGGACTGAAAATATGTCATATTTCCAAATTGGCAGACAACATGTGACGTTATGGCAATGCAGTGATTCTGTTTCATGTTTGATACAAACATTACACGATTTGTTGCATAACAAAACATTGTCTCTGTTTTTAGAAACCTGTCATAATATTGCAAAGATTTAGAATATATCATTTTCATTCAACAAGAAGTGTGCATAATTGTGAATAACCGCAACATAACAATGCTAGCTTACATTTAATGTGTAATGACTCAAAAGCAAAGCTCTAACAAAAACAAAAACTGGGCGGCACATGGCAATGATGTAGTACTGATATCGAATACGTCATTGATTAGTACAGATTTGAAAAAACATTAAGGTATAAAAAAATGTCTTTTTTGAATTTGTTAGAAAGAAATACCATAGAATTACCAAAACTGTGTTGTTATTGAAGTAATGATAAATACAAAAAGAACCAATATGTATGGTAATACCATAACGTACATTAAATTTAAAACCTAACAAATACTAATTGTTTTCAATAAAGCCATAATATTGTATTTACATTTGATTACCCTTAAAGAGATCGACTTCAATTCTTCGACCACATTGTACCCGAAGCAAGTTTATAGGGATGGCATAGACTTAGTTTAAACAGCTGTAATGTTGTATTCCCTGTTTTCTCGTCAATAGGGAAATAAGATGATATAGCGACAATGACCAGATAAGAAAGCTTAGTTTAGGAGGCTACCACTGTCCCTCGATGTTGGCAGCGGGGGGGGGGGGGGGGGGGGGGGTCAGAAATTTACAAGGGGTCAATGAAAGTGACTGTCAGTCATTCGGCTTATCTGATGACCCCGTCTTCATTTAATGCTGTAACTAATTGATAACAGCTGGGGTATTTTCCTAATGTAACTGGTTCTGTTAGACTACTCTAGTTCACTAGCAAATACTTGAACACTAACTTCTCAACTCATCCTGTCTTAGATTAATGTGTTGTTTTGTAAACAATGCAACAATATTTTGTTCATTATACCACTCTCATACTGATGTTAAAGCTTTATTAAAGTAAAATTTTATTTCAAATGGAATCACAGTTTTTGCAATTAAATTAAGTGAATCCAGTTATCTATTGCCTACGACGCCGTTGTTGTAAAGAGTTAAGATCGTATTTATCTTGAAAGCGAAGTTTACCCCCAAATCACTCACACACATATGATAAATTATATGATAAATAATGTAAAACCTTTTGTTATCTTTTTGTTAATTATTTCACATGACGAGTAAAACACATTACATTTCAATTTTCATCGGTATATTTTCTTAACAGTTGTAGTGTTATAACAGTTTTAAGAAGAAATAATGTTGACTATATATATGTTAACTTACTGATGCTGAAAAAACTCTCTGAACTCAATTCAACCCCGTTAAAAGCTAGAAAAATAATAAACCTCTGTTCTGTTTGGGTGTCAAAACTTTAAAGTCTGCAGGTGAACTGTGGTCACCGTTTCCCTTTTTAACACTTGTAAACTTTGAATAATGATTTTATATCATTTTTCATTTTAGTATCTTGTAACTCCTTATCAAGTGGCTCAAGGTATTATCATTTATATTTTTCTATCATGTAAAGTAGTCTATGTACAATAATTGAAATGAGACTCAAACAAAATACTTTGTCTATCTGTCTGTCTACCCTAGCTGGTTCGAACTTTTCTCACATTGAGCAATAAACTTTGTAGACTTAATTCAGCCTAACTGTTACTCCCTTATACTTAAGATATTGTTACTTATCCGAGTTAATCCGTACTAAACGAGTTAAGATTGTAGCTTGGAATGATGTGTTCTTGTACGTATACTTTTGTACAATATGTTGTACAAGTCATAAGGTGGGGACAATCTTGGATCCCTTAGTCTTGGTTTTCTTGTTCAGCAGTCATTAGTTGCGCAATGTCATTACAGACAACATGTGTGGTCGTCTTCAATGAAGTCGATAACGCACCATGAAATGGCCGCTAACACAGCGCACAATTTTATTTAAGTTTTGGGATATACCTGACAGAAAACACAGCGATTTGGACATATGATTAGGTAAATTAGATTCACAGAATTAGGAAATAAAACTTACTGACAATCGCTTGGATTTCAAAAAATATATTTCCTATATTTTATGGATTATTCTTGTGCGACGATACACCTGGTTCTAAATGTAAATTTCACTTATGCTCTATATCATTCCAATGAATTCAAACATAAGAAGGATGAGCATAGATCATGCATATATTTTGGTCAAGCAAGCCTGTAGAACGAGCAATTATATGAGATGAATGGCCTTAGATAACGGCGACTCTGATTGGTCAATGTCATGATGAATCTCATTGGTTAACTAGCTAAGCACATTTCCAGTCTCGCTTAACATGGGGAGTAAAATGTGTATAGCACATACTAAGTGTGCTAAAATACACGTAAAACACCCCGAAACGAGGACTTCTCTATTATTGCTTAAAATGCCGTTTTACATATCACTGATGTAAAAAATAACATAACAATGTGAGGACCAGAGTGCAAGTCCTCGGATTCCTGAACGTCCTCGGTTCGTTGGTGTGCTTTCAATAGTAGGTCCTCGCAATGTTGTAAAATCACACACACACACATGATTTCGGCAGGAACCGGGGACATTGTCTGTACACCATGTAAATGGGGACTTCTCTATATTTAGCATTACTGAGGTCATATTCTGGTAGGACAGCGACATTGGTAATGTGAAAGCATAATCGAATTCAGCTGAGCCGTAGCTCTTTTTTAACACTTTCTGCTTTTTGAATGACAACTGGGGACGCACAGTGTATATGTGTATGCACCCTCCGGAAAGTAACCGGGGACAGTGAGTATATAAAATTTACTATTTAAATGGGGACATGTACAAAGTGCGCCTGTGCTATACAACTGGGGACATTATTAATTTCTATATTCAAGACAGAAAAGATCAAGTGAGGTAAAATAAGATGTGTTCATATACACATGTAGTGACTAAAGATGACAAAAATAATCTTATACTACAGTAAGCTTATAATATGTAATATATACTGTTCACGTTTCGGTATAGTACATTGACCGGAGTGTATGCACCCTCCGGAAAGTAACCGGGGACAGTGTGCGTGTGTAAAATCTACTATTTAAATGTTTTTAAAGGTTTTTCTTTGTGCATGTAGAATTTTATACCAATTCAATAGAAATTGCATTTAGTTCTATTTATAAAATAAATAAAATATAGTTTATGTGTACCTACGTCATGTACTTTATACTTTATATTTTGCGGACTTCATTTATACTGGGATGTAGTTTATGTTTATCTCCGTTATAGCTATATTTTTCCTATGTTACCCTTATATTTTACAGACTAAAATCGAATCTCTGTTCAGAACTAAGTGGAAACTATGGATACGTTTCCTCATTTTTAATTTCGACCATCATCATACAGTATGATGCTACAAGAAATCAGTAAATTATGTGAATAACATTACTTCTTTGCTAATGGAAAAAGCGTGACAAAACAAAACTTGATTATAAAGTGATTTTAATACAATGTATATGACATATTAGAGCGGATATGGAAATACAATGATAAAGCATTGAAATAAGACATCAAAACAATGGAATAAAAATCTTCAGTTCCGGATTAAAAGGAAATAAATTGAAAATATAAAATTATTGAAGAGAGAATAAACGGAAGTATTAAACGTTTGTTTGGATGTGTCTTTGCTGGTTGTAATAACATTCAACACTGTAAGTGTTCCGGAAAAGAGCTGGTTTAAAAATGCTAAGTTATATTGAAAATAGCTTTTGTAAACAATTAAACCAAAATAAGCCATTCTTAGTATCGCCTATATAAAAAAGAGACCCATTGGCTATGTAACTCATTATGGTATGTTTTATGTCAAAGGCAGAATTTGATTAGTATCCCAACAAAGTATATTCTATTGAGGCCCGATGCACCATATACCATGTTCCTATCGGACCTTCAAAATCTGGTGAGGTAAAATAAGATGCGTTCATATACACACTTAGTGACTAAAGATGACAAAAAATTCCTATACTACAATAAGCTTATAATATGTAATATATATTGTTCCCCTTTTGGGTATGGTATGCACCCTCCGGAAAGTAACAGTGAGTGTGTAAAATCTACTATTTAAATGGGGTCATTACCTCCTTGGCGTATTCTAAATTAGTAAAAATGTCGCAGAGGTCTTAGGTGCCATATAACACAAAGGTTGCTTGGTTTGATTTAGGTTTATTTCATCTCATCATGTCATAAATGATGTCCTTAAAACAAGAATTATAATTACATAAGTATATGTATGAATTATTAAGATGTTATGATTACAATAGATTATTTCCTACATTCATGAGTATAAATAGCAGTTTTAATAACGATACATTAATTGTTAACACAAATATTATTAAATTATGAAAAGTAGTATACAATACATTATGATATGCGTAGCACATACACATACATCTCGCATAGATACAATTATACATACATATAGATACACATACAATTGATAGATTGCCTCAGCATACAGAGTATAACCTACATGATAAATAATAATGATATAAATTAATAGTTGAATGATACCGTGTGCGTAAATAACATCTTTATGTATATTTAAATAAGATAAAAGCGGTTGAATATAATTACAAACATGGTAAACTTTAATGCACATAGATTCAATTAACTCATGTCCAGTTACATGACATAATTTATACACATTTACCAAGCAGTAACGTACTAGCTTGACTATTAACAATACACAAGATATATTAAATACTTATGCACAGACATGAATAAGAATAGACATGAGTTAATCTATTCCATAAAATAAACATATATATATATATATATATATACAACATGAGGCTACTATTTAAATGGGGACATGTACAAAGTGTGCCCATACTATACAACTGGGGACATTATTAATTTCTATATTCAAGACAGGAAAGATCAAGTGAGATAAAGTAAGATGTGTTCATAGTATACACTTATACAGTGAAGATGAAATAAAAACAATCCTATACTACAGTAAGCCTATAATATATAATATATTTGTTTCCCTTTTTGAGTATAGATTATCAAACAAACACTGAACATCATGTGTAGTGCTGATACAAACACATATCAAAAGGTTGTGCCCAAAGTCCTTAAATGTTTTCTAACAGCAGAAATGGTTTAACAATATAGGATATATTTTAAAATTTGAGATAATACACTTCTTTAACAAAAAAGATAACTTTCAGAGAATACTTGTTCAGATATATATGTAAGTCAAAATAGCCAAAACATGTCAGTTATTTGATTTTTCAAGTTTACATAATGTATTTTTCCAAATAGAGATTCTAACGAAGGTCCAGAGTCAAAGTCACGAACTTTGAAATTGCAAATTCAAACATAAACCGAGCGACTATTTACTTTTTTCAATATAGGTTAGACAATAATCGCTTTACTTAACATTATACGTGATAACTGATACTTGGATATACATCAGTGTATGAATGATTACCAACGAGTTTCGACCAAAGGCTATTAATGGGAGAAAACCAATGTATGCACACTGTGTTAGTAATAATCATACAATGTGGTCATGGATAAAGGGAATTAACAGCAAAAGGTGTCTTGACATATAATAAGTGTTTCACAAGTTTCAGAACATTCTGAGAACATATAGTTCAGTTCACAGTTCATGTAAAAGGTTAAGCAGTCATAGTTTATCTAAAGGTGCTTAACGTTTCATTCTTAAGATCTTTTTTATTTAAACTGATTCCAAATAAAATCTTTAACATTCCTCCATGTTTGATTTCATAAAGATGATTCGGCATCCATACAAGAATCAATTTGCCGCTTTCCCGGCAAGCGTCTCAGACAAATGTTTGTGTTGAAATGACGGTAAACTGCAGCTTTTTCCTTCTCCATCCAGGCCTTTCGCTTTGGCAGATCTGAAAACACACAATGGAAGAAATGTTATTATTGTCCATGTGAAGTACTTGTATCATTAAGTAAAAAAGTCAAACCGATATTCACAATGAAATGTAAATTCGTATCATAATATGATCTATTGTATATTTGTGTTAAGTTAATCTTACTTCTCTTCTTGTGAGGTAGCAAATCTTCTTCGTCTTCTTCGTTTTCATCGGACGTTTCAACGTGTGCTGAAATCAGAAGAATTAATTGAATCCTACCCATGAAAATATATCATGAAATGCACACCGAATAAAGGAATTTGCGCAGAAGGCGCCTGTAAAGATTTCTCAAACTTTTTACCTTTTGTAAGTTCAAGGTTTGTGTTGAAAGATATCCCTCTTAACAATCTTTTCTCTTATGCCAACAGTTAAAATTGAAAAACCATACCAAAGTGAATATATATCTTTATATACATTTACTACAGGTATTCTAAATAACGTACATATCATCCTGCGTTTGGTTGTCTTCCTTTTTTTTCCCTAGAAGAAAAGAAAATGTCATTATATTGCATCATATAATACATTTCATTGAGATTAATGATATGTTGATTCAGCTATTCATATTTTATCATGACATACCTGTCTCAGTCTCTTCTTTCTCGTTTTCGCTGTCGCTTTCTACTCCATCAATGTTGATTTCTGTTTTCGAAAATGTGAAATATATTTAAATGAAACGCTAAATTGATATAAATGAATAGATATATATTGAATATTGTGTATTTTGATAATTTGAGTCCAAACCTCGGCTTTTTAGTTAAAGATAATATATCCCAGTTTTGTATCCGACTTCAATCCCCATTTTCATAAAGACAATACATTCAAGTAAATAAAACACCAAACAGAGTTTCGATGGGTCCTTTAATTAAAGTGCGTAGAAATTGGCCACCTCGAAAGCCCAATTAAAAAAGTCCTTAGAGTGGCCTGAGCTCTCCTTCTATGGATGTGACGTCTTAGACAGGACTCGCTCCGCGTTTGTTTGTGAACAAGTATATATCAATGCGGATATGAGTCGCATTCGTCTACATTTTCATTGCGAAAGAGACGTGCCTTCTTCCTGCGTTGCTGCCAACTGTACTAATAAGAAATCAGGAGACATTCAACTGCATCGGTTTCCGAAGTTTGTAAGTCAGAAAAGAGCGAAGTGGAGTCCCAATGACAGGTCTGTCATCTGCTCCGATCATTCACAGAGGACTGTTATGATCTTTCCTACGATTTCAAAATGCACTTTGGACTTGCCCCACAAAGGAAAAGACTCGTCAAAAATGCCGTACCAACAGTTAATAAACAGATGAAGATGATATCAGGCCCGCTACCCGTTTGTCCAGTGAGATATGACAGTCAACCATAACGGAAGAGAAAACAGACGGAATACTTTGAGAAGAGGGAACGAAAGAGGGTAAGAAATTTGAAAGATAGGCTTATTCAAAATTCTATTCAGGGGGAGGTGGGATAAATAATTGTGAAACTTTTGGGGAGTTGACTATAATTGATGATTTTGCAGACGTTGAGTTTTTATCTGCAGTATGAATTTATGTCACTTTAGATTAGTCGCAGAAATTATTAATTCAAACCCCAACAATTGTTTGGATTTTTAGTATTTGATTGCATATGGGGTTGAAAAATTCATCGGGTTGAACTAAATAGTTATTTCAACATCTTGGAGACTATAATGAAATAAGGTGCATATATATATATATATATAGATTAAATATAACATACTTCACATAGTCGTTTGAAGAATCATTTTAATCCGATACTAGTATTTCGTCAATAGTATTGACTCATCAGGGATGAAACGATATGATCGTTAACATCGCTCTACAAGCGTTTTTATAACAAAATATACGTACAATGTACAAGGATATATTGTAAATTATGCTAATCAGGTGACATCATGGTTCTTCCTTGTTGGTCTTCTGATTGACACAATCACTCCCTTATGAATTTACCCCTTGAGCAATATGTTAATGTGACATAATCCCTTTTGTTTTTAAATAGCTCAATTGTAGTTAGAGATATATGTCAGTGATTTAAGGGTAATCATCTCATTGTTTATTTAGTGAGGGTCTATAGGTGTCAATGAAGGACTCTTCAAGTCGTAAAAGTGCATTTGAGACACTGCCCATGTTAGATTTATGAAATAATTTATAGAAAGGAAATATTTTGAAATCACCATTTGCACAAGTAGAAAGATGTTTATTTACAAATAAACAGCGGTATGTGCTATCGTTATTGTGTTGTCTGTGTAAGGTTACCCTATTTCTTAGGCATTCAGTTTTACCAATATAGGATTTTTTACACTTAGGGCACATTATTGCATAAATGACATTTTTTGAATTGCAATCAAAGTTAGATTTTATTTCAAATGTTTTGCCATTGTCAAATGTGAAAGACGAGCCTTCTAATAAATGGGGACATGTGCCACATCTTTTATTTGAACATTTGGAAACTGAAGGTCTTTCTGTTGGGTTTTGGATACCATCATATTTAGCCCTTGTTAAGATGTGTTTGAGATTTTTTGGCTGTCTTTTGCTTTTAATGATTTTATTGCTTTTCAACATTTGGCCTAACCTCTTGTCTTGACTTAGCATCGGTAAGTTCCGATGTATAACAGGGAATAATTCCGCATTGTTTTTATTATGTGTTGTCACAAAAGCGATTGTGTTTTGGTCCTCATTTATTTTATCTTTAGGAGTACGTAACTCTTCAAGAGTGAGTGCCTGTGCTTTATTTATTCCATCTTTGATAAGAGGTTCTGGATAGCCTCGCATATCGTTTCATCCCTGATGAGTCAATACTATTGACGAAATACTAGTATCGGATTAAAATGATTCTTCAAACGACTATGTGAAGTATGTTATATTTAATCTATATGTGACCTTTATATATATATAAATCTGCAAATGACAGGTTTGTAATTTGTTACATTACTAGTTTTGGGGTATATATTATTTTTTTGGTGCTGATTACTCTAAGGATACATCCAAAAATGTTGGCAGGTCACTTATGTTTGTATGTTGACACTACAGTTTTGGTTATAACATTTATGAAAAATTAAAATTTCTTGCTACAGCGTCATTTTAGAAGTAACAAAAAGCAAAATTAAAGTCATAAAGCTGCCCCGGAGAAACATTTACCATTAAATGTACTCTACAGTGAATAATTTAAAACCTATTTGATATTGATAAACATTGCAGTATGAAATAAGATATTTAGTAATACAGATTTGTTAATATATTGTCATGTCTCATGTGTATTGACAAACCTAATTACCTTCATCAAGTTTCAATAAAGGCTGTTGATCATGTGTGAGGATAAAGTTTAAATAACTAATCAGTGCCTTGTGTATTACCTATTGGAAATGTGCCAGGTGCTGAGGTCATTAACTTTATTGCTTAAGTGCCATAATGTACAGGTGTGTGGCATTTCATGTAGACTGTTGGGTAATAACTTTATGACTATATTCTCTGGTGTGAAAAAGTAGTGTTAGGTAACTAAAAACCTCTCTCTGGTAAAATACCGGTAGTAAAGTACTGAAGGAAATGGAAATAATTTGCTTTTCAGCGTTAATATTTTTATTTGGTTGAAATAGTTAAAACTGAAAAAGAATTTCATATTTACAATACATTTCCAAGCAGGCTTTAACTTGCATCACAATCAACAATAAATGTTGTGTTATTATTGACAATATTGGCCTACGTCACTCTAGATTAGTACCACACTCTTTATCTCAAACACTGACCATTAACCCACACAAAACAACAATAATCTGTATCCTTACTATGCAAAATACATTAGTACATAACTCAAAGTTTTATGAAGGTGGCAAATCGCAAATCAAGAGCTACATTTACTTAACACATCAAAGATTTGATCTTCATTATCACTAATAACTGGTTAATAAGGCCAAAATCAGCTGCTCGGAACCGTCGTATCCCAATGACGAGATCCGGAAGTTGCCGAGAGGCAGTCCGTCAAAAGCAAGATCTCATTGTTACAGTAATGCAAAGCAGAAACACGGAGTTACGATATTGAGTTGACACTTTAAATGGCACAAAGTAGTAACAAATATTCTACATATACAATGGTCAATCAACTACACAGGGGGATAGTCGATTTGTCTAGGTGTTGAAACAAAAAACAGTCACAATGGCGGCAGATATCAGTTTGGGTTCACTCGATCGGCATTATCGGAGATTAACAACCCAAACAAATAACAAGTTAATTAATGTCAAACAGAATATGTCGATGTATTGATATTAATAGCTTTGGTGACTTATGGCTTTTTTATAAGTACAATCAGTAAAAATATATATGTTCACGACCGCTGGAATCTATAATGTAAACAATGACACAGATCAGCCAGTCGTTAACGAATCCTGTCTATGTCAGCCTTCTTTTAACATGATCGTGGCGACCATTTTCTGGTATTCGTAATACTTATACCACCTTAATCCACAATAACAAGAGCCTACTAAGCCAACTTGTTGAAGCAATTGAGAGCGAAGATCAAGAAGAAGAGATGCAGTATGTTGACTGCTGGGGTTAAGCTTCTTCGCTCCAAAAAGTTCAGAACTCGGCCTTCAGCTCGCAAGATGATAGCGACCATTTACTGGAATTCAAGGGCCAAATAAAAGACTATAAACCACCTCAGACTACAATATCAGGAGCCCACTATGCTGACTTGTTGGAGTAATTTGGAGTGGCGATAAAGTAGAAGAGGCGTGGTTTGTTGACTGCTTGGGTAGTGCTTTAAGACAACACTCCAGATCTGGCCTCAAACGACTACTTTCTGTTTCACAATTTTAAATCACACTTGCATGGTACAAGATTTGACGATGATAATGAATTCAAGGCAGCTTCTGAGGCCTGGCTGAGGAGCCAGTCGGAAGACTTTTACTGCAAGGGCATAGACAGTCTCAAATACAAATATGCAAAGTGCATCAAGGTCCAGGGAGATTATATTGAAAAATAAAGAAAATTCTTCAAAGAAATGGAGTTCAGATTAAATACCAGCATGACAAAGAAAGGCTGCATGTCGTGAGTGTTGTAAAGGTTTTCTTTTTGCAGCAGAACATCAGAACTCTTCCATGGCTGGCAGTTTCTGCAGATCTCAACCTTTTGAGCATGTTTGGAATGAGATGGAGAGAAGCTTTAGAAGAAGACAATATCAGCCTTGCAGGACCTGAGGCGAACCATGGTTTACATTTAGAATGAGGTTCCGCAAGTCTTTTTCTGATATCGTCTCTGAGGGTGGTGCAAATATGTGCGTGGCAGACATTTTCCCTTAAATCTCTTAAACAATTTACGTTCATTGTAGGCCTTCATAGTAGGTGATAACCCCCTTCAAATATGGTTGTGGCAGAGTACCAACCCTCAAATCTTCTTGTCCATTCTCCAGAAACTATTGATGCTACGAATCTCAAATTTTGAACATCATCTTTGTAGTTTAGAGCAGGGTTGCAGAAATCGATCTATGTTGAATCCAGTCGGACATTTGAAAAGTCGTATGACCAATTGAGGAAAAATCACAGGAAAACTTTTTTGATCTTTAATAAGAGATATTCTCATTAAAGTAAGGTGTCACAATCATTACAATAAATACTTGCTGAGATGTACCGGAATTCTCGTATTTGAGCCCAGGGCGTAATTTCAAATTTTGCCCATGTGAGCGTTGAAACATTTCAACTGAAATTAAGATGTAAAGGACAAAAAACATGTTTTTTTTAATACTTTTAAATGGAACAAATTTAATGAAATCAAATTGATAAACAAGAATGGTTGTAAAACACAATTGTGATTCCCCGTCAGGTATAATTGCGAATGAAAAAGTTGCATAATTTGCACTTGACAGCCACTTAGTATCGATCATAGGCATCTAAATGTCACATTTAGTGCTTAGAATGTCACCTGCGATGGGAGACCAGTGGGTTTTGAAAATGTGAAACCCTCTCACTGACGGTGTTATAATCACCGATTCGACGCAATGCCGTCAAAGTAAGTACCTGCGGTTTGAAATTTTGAAAGGGAGACTCTAAAATTAATTTCAAATGTAAGCCCATGGGCTTTAATTCGAAAATTAAACTCATTATTAAGCCCATGGGCTTAATATCGACAGGGTTTAAATACGAGAATTCCCGGTTCTCGTATTCATCTCACAATGCTGCGGTACATCACAACAGACAAAAAAATACGACAAGATGAAGACGAGGTGCTACTTGGCTACAAATCTTTGACTGGCTAACTTTTGACAAAAACCTAAATGTCATGTTTTGTCATGTATGTAATTAGCCTTTTAAAGTCATTTTGAATTTTTTAAGTTAGCGATGAAAATTAATGTGGTAGTTGAATATAGCTAAGGCTTATTGGCCTGATCTAACCTAACATGATGTTATATCTATCATAACAATTAGTTATGAAAATATATTGAATAAAATTTTTTTTTTTATTTGAAAAATTTAGTCAACATTACTTGGTTAAAACATATTGTATTTTTCAAAACTGAAACGGGATTGACAAACAAGCAAATACATGCTTATAAAAATGCCGCTCCCTAACAAATATACAATTACAAAAAAGTTACATACATATAGACAAATAGTACACATACAATAAACAGAACACTATAGAAGCATGATTATTGTTGGACACTTTATATAAAACAATAAATGTTTACTAAATTATTTTATACCGCTGATGTAATGCTGTTATAATGTTTCGGCAAGGCACATAGAAAAACGTTAGTTGAATTTCGAAAATCTCTTTGATAGAGTGATAAAATTATTAACAGATTTCAATAGTTCAAGGTTATCCTCTTGTGATGAGCCCGGGTGAACAAATAAAATTGACGACAAATTAAACCCTTTTCGAATGAAATGTGCATTTATTAAATGTCATTAAGATTTGGACAGGTGAGAAAGAAATGTAACACGTCTTCAAAGTGATATCCACAGTTACATACAGGGCTATTGGATATAGACCTAGTAAACCTATCTCCATTAAGATCACTGCACCCAAGCCGAATACGCGAATGAATTATTTGGCAAAATCTTGATCCATAAAAACTATTGAAGTAGATATGGGTGGTGTTTTGGTTCTTAAGTTTATATTTGAACTCTACAGAGTTTTAGCATATATAATGTCAGGAGGAAGGGAGTTCCGAATGTTTACTGTATCTGGGAGAAAAGAATTGGAATAGAGGTTGGTATTGTATTTGATAGCTTGTAGTTTTCTGGGACTAAACTAGATAAATAATCTGGTACTAAATTATGAACCATTTTGTAAAACAAGTATAATTTCTGATGGCGGCGTCTGCTTTCTAACGAAGAAATATTTCTCAGAATATAATTTCTCGTGACTTGTGTCGGAATAGTTCTGATTGCATCCAAGTTTAGTTTTTCCAGAAGATAGGCTTGCTTTTTTGTGCAATTATCCATTACATGACATGAGTAGTCAAAGATTGGTAAGATGAATGATTTATACATTGATTGCAGTGTTTTTCTATTGAGGCTGTATTTAAAGCTTCTGAGGCAGTGGATCATTGGACTTACCTTTTTGATAATACTTTCTATTTGACTATGCCACATACAATCGTTTTGGAGAATTATTCCTAAATGTTTATGGGATGTGACATCGTTCATGTTGGTGTTATCCATAGCTAAAACTGGTTTAATATTCTGAAAAAGCTTACGGGTAAATTGAATGGAGACTGTTTTTTTCTGGATTGAAATCTACTTGCCATTCTTTAGCCCAGTCCGATATTACTGCTAAATCGTTGTTAAGACATTGTGCGGCTATATTTGGATCATTTATAATGACATAGAGTGATGTGTCATCAGCAAATAGGTGTATGTTACTGTTAATTCCATCTACTATTTCGTTGATATATATTAAGAATAGAAGGGGTCCAAGAACGGACCCTTGCGGGACACCAGCTGTTACTCGTTTCAGTTCAGAACTGTAACCGTTTGTAACCACACATTGTTTTCTATTGTCGAGGTAACTTTTAAACCACTAATGAAGTTCTCCATCTATTCCATAGCATTTCAATTTCTGAATGATTCCTCTATGCCACACTTTAACAAACGCTTTGCTTATATCACAGACAACTGCTCTAAATTCAATTAACATGCACAGGCTGAGCTGTACAAACAAAAAGACGAGTAAAATTTTGTCACATAATATGATTTTCTAAAAGCGTTCCCCTGTAATGTCAAATAGAAAACTCTAACTGCCCATCTGAAACTTACAAGATCAACTGGCATCATACATTAAAGGAGAAGTAAGAAATTTAACGCAGAGGGCAGTTAACGTGTAATTTGGTACTGTCAATAACTCTTGGCCGTTTGTGGAAATTAAAGGGACCGTGCAGTGGCTTGTTCCCCTTACTGCTCCACATATCGATCTCAATGCATCTAAGTGGAGATTTTCCGAAAGTTTTTCTTCGTGCTTAGTACAGTTGTCCCATATATTTGAACAGTAATCAAAAATAGGAAGAATGAAAGATTTATATAATATTTCAAGGCTCTTTCTATTCAATCGGTATTGAATGGCCACAACTTGAAAACTGTTTTATTTGGTAATAAATCCCTGTCAAATGATATCAATACAAGAATAATATCATCTGTTCACAAATTTATATTGTTAAGCAGACGCTTCGCCTGAAATGTATTACAATTATATGTTTGTTTTCTACTTTGTATATATCAATGCATCCTAATGATGTAAACTTCCTGTAGCAAAATGTATGTTTTGGGGAGAGACATTTACATAGGGGAAACCCTGTTTGTCGATCCCTCTGTACCTGAGTACATGAATAAATATTGTTTAAACCAATCGGTATTTTAGACTTCTCAAACAGTTTATCATTGGCCCCACTCTGCCGATTATCTCATTGATATGAGAGGACCACTGGCAGTTTTTTTGAAGGACAAGTCCAATATTTATGTGAAGGGACATCATCAATAAGTACATTATTAAACTTTAGCCCTGGCTTATGACTAGGGTAGAGCTTTCTACTAAATTGAACAGACAGTTTTATTTGGATTAAAATCTACATGCTATAGCTCGGCCCATTGCAAGATTCTTTGTAAATCGTTATTTAATTTTAAAGCTGCAATGTTTGGATCATCAATGATAATATATAAAGACATATCAGCAAACAGCCTGATATTACAGTCCATATCATCAACTAGGTCATTTATATATATATTAAGAAAAATAGCGGCCCAAGAACGGATCCCTGGGGTACTCCGGCCAATACTGTTTTCATTTGATAACTATTACCTTCTATTACATATTGATTCGACTCAGAAACATCGCCAGAAAGGATTGGTGAACTTTAGGAAATCTGCACTAGTAGATCATTATCATTTTAATAGTTATTATTTTTAGGTATGTTATGTATGTCATTATCATAATAAACATTATCAAAGTTCACTTCCAGTCGACTTATGAATTAATGTCCAATTAGCTAAATTTTGAACCTGCAACCATGTATGGAGACAAAGACTGAACACAATGGATAGATAGATTTGACTTCCCAGGGTCCCCATGGGAGTGTGTATTGGCTGAGTGAATCCCACTCATTCCTGTTGGAGGCTAATCCAGGGAGTCCCAACCAACCTATCAACACCAATCACAACCTATCAACAACTTCAAACATGTGCCCAACTCAGCTCACCTCAACACAACCAACCCTATTTCCTGTATAAACTTTCTCAATAGAGTCAATTGGCCGGTCCTCACATATTTTACTAATTGTAATGCAATTCTAATTGTACATCCTACTATTAATGTATTACCAATCTTAATGTTTTTCTGCAAATCCACATTGTACTACATTCTTATTTAAATAATCTCCCTAATAAGGTTTCCTCACTATTGTTTTTAATGTGTACTTGTAATATATGTACTTCATTCGATAGTCACTATATCACACCTGACAAAGGAGTAAACATACACTCCAAAAAGTGATGAATTTCAGAATAAAGAAGTTGTTATCCAAAAAATATTTTCTTCCTAATGTATACATCGATTCTAAATGGTCTTAAAATATACAATACATTGATATTAAATCTACTTTACAAAATAACAACAAAGTGAAATGATCACAAAGTAACCGTTTGGTGACCTTTGAATTGTTTTTCAGGGTGGCAGTGAAGCCTGTCTACTTGAAATTGTTTTAAAGTGTACTGTCAATATTGAAAATAATTTAGAGTTTCAGCCACCACATCAAAGATAATCAATCTTGGTCATTGATGCTTTATGTTGAGAAGAAATTTTCTTTTCTTTCACCTCAATGATAATTTAAAGCAAAGGATCCTGTTGAAAGTTATAGCTCATTAGGTTTGTAGATTTGGGACTGGCCCACAGTTTAATTATTTGTTTGGCATGAATTTCCCCTAGTAAATCTTAAGCCAACATGTTTAGAATAACAATTTTATAAAATAGTTATATAAGTTTGTAGAGTTTGTGTTAAAGGATTTTAAAACCCTATTTTATGTTATTTAGTTTCATTATAGTGCCAGATTTCCAAGGTAAATGCAAGGTCTATGATTTAACGTAAATTTTGCAAACCCGCGCTGTCACTAGTGCGCCGCTCAGTGAATCTAGCTCGCCGATATGCAAAAAGATCGGCAGCTTTCGGCACCTTCCTTAATGTGACGTAATAGTGGCCCGTCACTCTCGCCCAGGCGTGAAGAACTGCAGTTGGCCGATGTCGAGCAGCTCAAAAACATGCATTTGATTGGTATGTTCCGACACTTGTGACATGTTTCCCCCCAAAATACACGTCAAAGACATTATATCAATGTCGAACGAAGTAAAAAGATCGTGTTTTAATTTTGTTTCGATATTTTAAATTTTTTCTTATTTTCGATAAGATTCAACAATATCAATATGTTCCGTCAAATCGACGTTTAAAATTTGTTGTGCCTTTGTCATTGGGTTTATGTTTTTTTATTTATATATTTTCAATAAATACAGTAAAATTAATTTACATATTTACTATATTAACAAAATTCTAGGGGTTGTAATAATACTCATTTCAATACTGTATCTAGAACGGAAGTAAGACAAAGACTAGATAGTCACAAATAAAAATTTTTTTTAAAAAGAATAGCCTACAGGCCTAGACAATGAGAAACTAGAGCTTTATGTAAAAAATGATACTTGATTTTTGGAAGGTGAATGAAAATAACAAATAAAGTAAATATGTATTTTTAAATTACAATGATTTTGGGAATACTTAGTTATCAGAAAGCATGTATGCAACATACTTTCAAATTAAATGCAGGCATTCTTCTCAAATTAAGTTTGTTATTCTGAATTTCTGGGACTCGCCTGAATTTATTTATGATAGAATTGCCAAGAATATGTAAGTAAACACTTATACATACGTGCATTTATGGCATATTGCATGTGTAATTTAATCAGAAACCATCAATTCTAAAAAAAACTTGAAATGCAAGAACTCTCTTGTTAATATAAAAACACTACCCTAATTAAAATGTCATAAGGAAATCTGCATGGATTTAGCCTCCTTGTAGGCAGAGAGTAATAGAAAAAATTCAATCTATTTTTCTTCTTTTTTGTTTGGGGGGGGTGGTTATTGAAGTGATTTAAGTATCTAAAAAAATATTTTTTCTAATATTGTAACACAACATGGAAATTACCTGAACATAACTTCCACTTTTTGGACCTGCAATTATTTTTCCCTGATTAAAATGCTAGTCTTCAGACTTGAAAACAGAAATATCTTCTCAAATTTGATTCTTTGCAGAACTTTGAACTAAATCGCAGAATTTAAATGATGTAGTTGTACAATGTAGATGTAGCAATTGATACCCATATTGTATATGTATAGTAACAATATCATCATTTAAAACAAATTTACAAATCATACAAACTTACATGATAAATGTCAAACATTGCTGTTGCTGTCGATTGCCTAGTTTTATCTTTGCTACTAGAACAAGGCCTACTGTAAATATGGAAAAAAATTCCTTCTGCCTGTCTGATTCAGCAGACTCAAACAACAGAAAAAGATAAGAATTGATTAATGATATTAGCTTATAAACAATTACCTAATGACCGTATTTAGAGATAGTTACTGGGACCCCTCTTACAGTAAACGATCGCAGTTTCAACAATGATGACATATGATAAAATTCATTTGTCATAAACAAATTCATGAAGATATTTCGTCACAAACAGTTAGTTAGACAGTCGGACGTTTCGTCACATATAGATCTAGGCCTAGATTCGAAACAAGCGCAGAAACTAAGGCGTCCAAACTTATTTTAAAAACATTTTCAAAAATATTTCTGTAAAGCTATGAATTTGCTATGGTTTGTTATTTTCAATTTGTAGTATAGTTGTAAAAAAATATAAACCCATTACTAGAGTTTCGGGGCTACATGAAATGAAATGCTGATTCGAATACGATTTCATTCGCACGTAATCGGGTAGTGGAATTTTGATCATAAAATGGAAAAATAATGTATCGACTAGAATAAAGATTTTTGTCGAATAAGTTCATGATTAGTTTGTGATATAATATTTAGCAGTGTATGTTTTTTTCTAATGACAGTTACATCAAAATTCGGCTTTATAAACTCACGCCGAAAAACTCTCCTTACGCTTACATGTCAACAACTGCACACTTCGGGTTCGTCGGGCTACTATTACGTCACTAGTTATTGCGGTCATTAATGTTCGGGTGTTTTCGGCTTTCCCTCGGAAAGCGTGACATGGCAAGATTACCATGAGGGATAAATTTTTTATCTTGGCGATGTCATAAGATCTGTTGTGTGATTGAAACATCACGTATCTAATCACAATAGTTTCTAAGTGGGGTTTTAAAATCCTTTAATCCCCTGTTCAAATATGGTCATGGCAAGGTGACACCCACCCTCACATCTTCTATTGTCGTTTCTCAACTAATACCAATAATGCTATAAATTTCAAATTTTGAGACTCTTCTCTGTAGGCTGGATTCTAGGTTGTGCATGGCATGGCATGGTGTCGGTAGTCTGTCCATCTGTCCGTAAACTTTCCTCTTTTTGGACTCTTCTTTAGAACCATTGACACAACAAATTTGAAATCCTGTGTACAGAGTGCTTGACTGATGAGGATGACCCTGTGGTCATAAAAACCTTTTTTCATCTTCCCAAGAAGCAAAAGTTCTACAAAGATGAAATCTTAAGTACAGACTCTTTGACTAGTGAGGATTATTATTTATAGATTTGGTGACCCTGTAACACCTAAAAAGGGCCACGTCCATAAGACCTATTTTCATCTTCTTCTTTAAAGCAAACTTAATAGAAAGTTGACATATTGTGTACACAGTCCCAGACTATTGAGGATTATAATTTATAAATAGATTTGAAGGTCCTGTGTCATTGCCCTAAAAACCTGTTTTGTCATCTTCTCAAGCTGGAAATTTGTCCTAAGTAGTGCCTGATAAAATATAATGGCCCCTGCCTTGTGATAAATTTTACAGTCTGATGAGCTGCAGATAGCCCCCTTATGTTTTATCCTTTGAGTGAGTGAGTGAGTTATTGTTTAACGCGGCTTGGGCAATATTTCAGCCATTCACGGCGAATCCTTTGACATTAACTGAAATTTTAATTTGTCCATTGTATTTATCCATACTGACATCTGCTATTAAGAGTTATGGCACATCTAAGTGACAGAATACCAGTAATTCATTTGGTCAGGGATATATGGTGGGGGTTATTAATAAGCCATGCCCAGTTTATTGCATGTTAACATAATGCTCTAATTATCAATGTTCTTAGTGATAAAACTTAAATTGTCATATCCATGTTTCCTTAACTAGGCATGTGATATCTGATATAGTTAATAAATATATATATGACTTATATTACAGGAGACAAGGAAAAGATGTCTTTCTTTGCCAAAATATTCAGCCGCAGCAAGAAGAAAACTAACTCTGCAAAAAAAAAACAATCACCAGTGCAAGGCCTAAAGCAAGTCGAGTATGCCTCTTTCTCTGCACAATTTCCACCACCTGAGTGGCAGTGGTACAAACAACAAGTTGAAAAGCATAGAAGAACACAGGAATGGGTTTGCAATCAGGATGAAACATCTAGCACCTATCAGTGTTTCCATAAGTCTTTTCCTGGTCTAGAACCTGGTTTGGCTGTCAAACTGGCATCATGTGAAGAAGATAGGAAAGTTCATACCTATAACAAAGATTCCCTTATGCATGACCAAGATAATAAATGTCAAAAGAGGCAACAACAAAGGCGGAAGGAATGTACTGTTTGCCATTTAAAACCAGACGAATATTCATCAGGTGAAAATGTTTACCAGGTGGTATTTGAACACAAAGACCCTGATCCAGGCCACTCAATGCCACTCTTGTATGAGGGTATTCCTGCATTCAATGACACAAACCAAACAGATTGTCCGAAATCCTTGAAACCAATTTCATTTCAGCAAAGTCAGACACAAAGGCTTCGTAGGAAATATAAACACAGATCAGTAGAGCTCTCTAATAAAAATGACATCAGTTTTGAATATGTGGGTATGTTGGCAAACAGAAATTCTCAGTTTCTCAATTCTAGGGACAGTGGAGTGAATTGTGTCGGTCTTCAGATGACTGTACAGAATAACACTTCCAATGATTTCAAATTTATAAATCATCATCAAATTCCAATTACTATGAGGAATAAGTTTGATAACTGTAAGGATGAAAATTGCACAGATGTTGTTCCACAGTGTCAGATGAACAAAATGTCTGAAAGTCACATTGAAAAGGATTTAGCTCTGGCTGACAGTGTTCAAGTAAAGAGTGACAGAGAAGTGAATCACAATTCCCCTTCTACAAAAGTTAGGAATTCAAACTTACAACTTGGAAGAAGTAAAGAAGACTTCTCAAAACACACATATATTTATGACATAACAGTTGCCCAGAAAGAAGCAATGCAAAATTTATCAACCAAAACTTCTAGTGTTGTCAATATAGATAGCAATATCAAGCTTGTGGATAGTGGTTTCAGTTCAGCACATTTTCGGGAAGTGAAAAACGTTGATTCTTCAAAACTTCACTCTCAAGGAAATGCCAGCTGTGAAGCACATCATGGAGATGATTATAATAGGCATCGGACAAGTAAGAAGAAAGTATATAAAGCTGCGAGTCAGCATATGGCTTCAAGTGGTATGCAACTCGCTCTTCAGGACCAGGCTCTCTTTAAGCAAACATCACCTCTCTGTGCTGATAGATTTGGCGATAGTGCAGACTACAAAGTTGTTGGTGTTCTTTGATTTCATGTTGCAGATCATGAAGACTTTTGCATTGTGAGGTGTCCATGATGCATCTGTAAACCTTTTGTATATTAGACTTTCAAAGTTCCCTTAATAGATCTTATTCACGCGACGGCCAGGTTGAAACGAAAGCGAGGCTAGGAACGCATGTCAGTTGGACGGCAGTAGTGGCTATTGTGGAGTGAACAAAGAGTCTGCGCAGTTTTTCTACCTCAGTCCAAATTATTCTGATAAAATGTTTTGATTCGTGTGTACACATTTATATATATAAAATTCATACCTTAATATATGAACTTAAACATGTATTCATGACTAATTTATTTAGCTAAAAGCAGATGGTATAACCGTTACGTCACTGATTAGGATTAAAGATAATGGGAGCTTTGTGAATGTGTCGTATATATCATATATCATTCTATATCCTGATAAGTAGATCATAATTATTAAAAATTTACCAGCCTAACCTTCTCGTTTGCCTAATGATTACATCTGCTTCCCACATAACCACTCTTTTTGGGTCGATTTCTAGCTTCTTTTAGGGAAACCAAAAGGTTGCGTTACTGTATGTAACCCTTTATTCGTCATTTTTCGCTCAGGAGACGCATACATATCAACATATCAACTTAAATAACACATCTCAAGATAAATAATTCTAATATATTTAGAATGAATTTAACAAGCCAATTGTACGATTTACAGAGTAATCGAATTGAATGATCGATTTTTTATATTTTTTTGCGTTAAGGCCTACCTTATATGATTCCTATTATTTCAAATAATATTTTATTATCAATATAGATTATTATTACTGAATAACTCAAATGAATCACGTCAAATCTAACCAAACCAAACAAACTAAAGGTCAATGAGCTTTTCATCTGTATACCTGACCAAAAAAAAACACATTTCGTGACGTGACAAAACATGCTGCCGATTACCAAAAATGTTATCCTTTAGAGGAAAGTTTGAAATTAAGGAGTAATATCAAACTCAGATTTTATTTAACAGCACGGGAATAATGTTAGCGGCCTGAAAAAGATAACTGTGTTTGTTTCCGAGGCAACATCATTAAAGAACATCTAATTATTAAGTATGATTACCTTTTACTCCAAGACGCTTCCATGATAGGTATGTAGAATTGTGCCGATGTTTAATTCTATAAACATCGTTATATTGAACACAACTTGAGTTAATCAAGCATAGACTTATTCCAAACGGTTTTACAATTTCGAAAACAATCTGTGAGTGATTATGAAAATTATTTTTGCAATTTACGATTTAACCAAATATATCGGTCAAACCTACCGGGCATGTTCAAACATTCGTTCAATTGTATTTCAGCCACTAAAAGTCTTGTAATGACTGCAATTGTTTGTTCCTTTTTAATTATTCATATAAATTATATGATTTTATTTAAAGGCCATTTAGGGATGGCTTGTAAAATTTGAAAAAACCTTGTCGGAGAGGTAGATTTAGCGGTTTAAATAAAGCGCCAAAATATCTCTGACATCCAATTTTTTAAATTCTTATAAATATTTGCACTTTCATGGTTTGATAAAAATTATCTTGGGCATCGGCGCATCACTTTCATAGACCCTTTTTCGCGCGCTCATTTACATACGACCTTGACCTCATTAACATAACAGCTGATCGTGGTGGAGGCAAAACATGGCGGCGATTGGACTGGCGGCTGACTAACATTTTATACTAATCCTCTCTCTTATCAACTACTGATACAAGTAAACAACGGGGGAGTATCATCCCTCATATTTCTTAAATCAGAAACACTTTTAACTGAGGATTGTCAACCAAAAGTTCAACTTGCGTGAAGGGTTCGTGTCTGCAAAACGACGTAAACAGAGACTCCCAAGTTTGTTACTGAGATCCCAGCGGATAGCAACTAGCGAAGTGATGTGCCGACCATTCCTGATATATTAAACGTATGTAACTATATATACCAGACAATCATTAAATAATGTTCTTCAAAGTTTTATTTCAATTTCTTGGCGTTACTTTTTGCCGTTCTCTCACGATTACTTCATTATATTGACAGGTCAGATAAATGTAACCTAGCTTTACCTATATACCTCTATATCTTACCCATTAGTTGGCCATGGTCATAGGATTTCATCACTTTCTCTTAGGGTAATTTTTTCATAGTAACGTTGATAATTGGGGAGTCTCAATGTGAACATCTAAATACAGAGCTTTTCATCAATCAACAGAATTTGAAGAAACTATTTTTTTTAAATGATAAAATATGTAATGGCATGCCATATTTGATAGACAATTTTTGTATAATATTTTTTTAAATTATAGAATTAATATTAATTGTGAATGGGATACCTCCCTTTGTATCCCTAAAATACGAGAAAAGTAATTGTTGACTTTGTTTTTTTTTATATTATCCCATGCTAGGAGTTTTAATGTGATTTCAAAATATATGAATGGTTTGATCATTAGAATTTTTTTCTCAAAAGAATATATCAATGAATACACTCCTTATTAATTGGGGAGGGGAGGGAAAGAAGCAAATAAAATTAAGAAAATTAAGGCCTTACCTAAATAAAATGAAAAATTAAACATTAATAAAATTAGTAATCCTAAGTTGATACTGAGTTCTGAGATCATTCTGGATAGATGTTAGGGATATCACAACAATTATTCATCTTTCAAATATTGCCATGGGAAGCAAAATCTACTTGGTAAAATACCCAGGTATTAATCAATGTACATATATTTTAATTATCTGCAAATACTGGCATCCAATTAATTTTCCCTTTCTGACAACCTCAGTGTGTCAGGCAAAGATTGGACTGTCAATCATAAATAGTTTTCCCAAGGTATTCCTTTTTCATCATTAAATTGAATTTATAGACTTCAAATACATCGTAAATATGAAATAAACTAGATGAGATAAGTTGGGCTTATTGGAATTTTCAATTTTTATATTGTTCCAATTTATCAGTAAGTAAATAAATCATAGTTCATAATTGAAAAATTTACAGATATCCTTATTTTTGTCTTGTTTATAAATCTAAATCTTACTAATAAAAGTAAATGATGTATTAATAATAACTGTTCATCAATTATTTCTCAAACAATTTCTTAGATGAATTTGTGAATATCAATAAGAATAGGTAAAGCTGTAGCCCATTTATAGTAAAAGAGAATTGAACATGTTCAAATTTCAACTAATTCCTCTGGTTACATGTTTTTATAAATAAGTAAAATATATTTGAAACTTTCAAACCTGTATTTAGCATAATAACCATCTTACTATTTATCAAACAATATATGCAAGAACAAATGCAAATATAGAAACCGACTGTCTACTAGCAGTGATAAATATTTTTTCAATATTGAAACATGCATTTTACTTGAGATAGGATAAGGAGGAAGGGACTATCAACATTCTTGACTCCCTTCCAGACTTTTGATTATTTTCTGGTGAAATACTCAAAATATATTTAAATTTTGTTAATTAGAAATGGTAAATGGTTGTATTTCAATGTCTCTTTTGGTGAAAAAAATCAAAACTCCATTGCTAAAAATTCTAGAAAAAAATCACATTGCTTGTATGTGTTGCTCATTGTGAAATATTTCATCATTTCAAAATAATATCTAAATATAAATTTACATATTTTGTGTTGCCTCTGAAATAAGAAAAATACATCTATAGGATAAAGGTAATTACATAATTAAATGTCTTACATTACCTTTATTAATTGACTCTCACAAAGAAAGTTAATTGGAACATTTTATGAAAGTAAATTTCTTCTATCTTTGTACTAAAAAAATAATCTACAAATCGAATAGACACAAGATATAGAGTCTTTAATGATGTACGGGAGGGGTTTATCACTATCTCTGTTTCACATTCTTTGAAATATTAATTAGTAAAATATATTGTGGATATAACATAATAACCCCGTGTCAGCAAACCATAGGCCTATCACTGATAGAGTCTTATTTAATCATATTTATGTCAGATGTGTGATTTTGTTTCAAAATACAAATTAAATATTGTTTTACAAGACCTATAATGTGTCTGTGGATTTAATTTATTTGCTGATACATCGGTATTTCAATGTTTGTAAACAAACTAAAAGGCGAGTGGAGGCACGCTACGGAGCTTCCGGTCTTTCTGCCTCCACTAAATATTCATGAGCTACCCGTCGCGTGATTTTTCCCGGGGAAAAGGGTCTATATGCATGTATTACTTTTTGTCCTTGGCAATATCTAAAAGAATTAAAAGCGTTCTTGACAACATTATAAACGAAGAACAAAAAGGATTTATGGCAGGAAGACATATTGGTGAAATCACAAGACTTGTATATGACTTGATAGAATATACAGAGAGCTATCAGATACCTGGATTATTACTTCTTATAGATTTTGAAAAGGCTTTTGACACTGTGGACTGGATTTTTCTAGATAAAACCCTTCAATTCTTTAATTTCGGAAACTCAATAAGAAAGTGGGTGAAAACTTTTTATAATGATATTGAAACCTGCATATTGGTTAACGGATTTGGCTCTGATTTCTTCAAAATTTCAAGGGGATGTCGTCAGGGAGATCCCCTATCCCCTTACTTGTTTATATTATGTGTTGAAATATTAGCTAATATGATTAGAAATGACCCAAATATAAAAGGCATACAAATTGATAATATTGAGTATCTATTGGCACAATTTGCCGATGACACTACCTGTATGCTTGATGGCACTGAGCGTTGTCTGTATGCTGTTATGCAAACACTAGAACAATTTGCACGTTTCTCAGGATTGAAAGTTAATGTTGACAAGACTAGGATTTTGTGGTTGGGATCAAAGAAACGTTCTAGAATGAAGCTGTGCCCTCAGTGGAAATTAAATTGGGACCAAGATTCATTTACATTACTGGGAATCTATTTTAGTTTAGATCTTGACGATATGACCAAAATGAATTATGATGAAAAGCTCCTAAAATGTCAAACAATAATGAACTTATGGTCGGCCAGAAATCTCACTCCTTTCGGCAGAAACACAGTACTAAAATCACTTATTCTTCCAAAACTAAACCACCTCTTTTCAACAATCCCAGACCCACCGGAAAAAATCATTAATGATTTTCAAAGTAAATGCTTCAAATTCATATGGAAAAATAAACCCGATAAAATAAAGAGAGGCCAGGCCATATGTAGTTCAAAAGACGGAGGTTTCAAAGTTCCTAAGATAAAACAGATAATCCAAGCCCAAAAACTGTCCGTTCTGAGACGTTACTATAAAAAGCCAACACTTTGGGCGAACTTAATCGATCAAAACTTACCAAAAATAAACTCCTTAAGCATTTTAGAGTTAAACTGTTATCATTTGAAGAATGAAATCATCTCAAACATCAGAAACCCGTTCTATATAGACCTAGTCTCATCCTGGTTTGACTTTATAAAACATATTACACCTCAATCGGAAACAGACATTCTAAATCAAACAATCTGGCATAACCGCAACATTATGATCGGAAATAAATCCATTCATTACTCAGATTGGAACTCGAAAGGAATTCACTTTATAAATGATCTCTTTGACAAAAATGGCTCCTTTCTAGAACTGAAAGACCTAAACAAACAACACGATATTAACACAAACTTCATTCTATATTATGGCTTGATACAAGCAACAAAAACATATATAAAATCAACTGGATACACAGTAAAGGAAAGGTTAAATTCCCCAATTTTCCCTCTTTTTATAAAACATCTCTGCAAAGAAAACAAAGGATCCAGATATTATTATTCAATTCTCACAGAGAAACAATGCATCAAAAACAAACATACTAACAAGTGGAATTTCGAATTACAGTGCAACATTCCTGTCGAAACATGGTCCAAATACAACATGATACCTTTCAGATGCACTTCCCATACAAATATTCAATGGTTCCAATACAAAATCCTGCACCATATCTTGCCAACAAATGCTCGCTTATACAAAATGGGATATACAAAATCAAATCTATGCGACTATTGTTCAGACAAAATAGATACAGTTCAACATTTATTCTGGGATTGTGTTTTTGTGAAACCATTATGGGAAAAACTGGAAGATTGGCTCTCAGACAAAGCTCAAATTAAAATTCATTTCACTAAAGCAAATATATTAATTGGTTATCCAGAGAGAAACAATGATCCATTAAACATAATTATCCTGATTTTCAAAAAAACTATTTTTGATTATAAACAGAAGAGACTGCCAGACTTCCAAACTTTAATAACAAAAGTCAGAGATTATTATTATATAACTAAATGTGCTGCCGAAATTTCAAATAGAAATGATGTGTTCTTTAAGTTTTGGTCATCATGTCATTTTTTGTTTATGTAATTATCTTGTGTGATTGATACATGTATATATTCTTGGAAATAAAACTATAAATAATATTAAAAAAAAAAAAAATGTATTACTTTTTGTATCGCAATTGTAGAAAAAAAATATCGCATAGTTACTGCTCATCTAGATCATTTTTTTTCTCAACCAAAAGATTTAGTTAAGAACGACGATTATGCTGAACTTACAATTGTATATCTGATGAGAGAATAAATATGAATATATATTTTAAAAAGTATTCAATTGAAATGCCACAATTTCAGAAGATTGTAAGATACAATGAATTGTCCCGCGTCATTATTTTTTCAAACGGAAATTTTAATAAAGTATCACGGCCTCGCACTTTCAGATAAGTATTTCATTATTTGTAATGTATTACAAAAATATTAATGTCGTGATTTTGAACATTATAAATATTTAAGCCAGGAGTTCACACGGAAAGATTTACTGTCAGTACTGGAGTTAGGTAACACAATCTCATTTAAATGAAATCTAAATGCTCCACTACATTACGCATGTAGATCTCACCAGGCTCCGTTACGTGAGCCGTCAGGTTTGCCTCTGACATAATTCAAATCAGCCAATCGGCGAGGTCGCCCCGTAATCTATGGTGCTGGCGAGTTGCATTTTGCTTGTACGCTTTTCAGATCTCGGAAACCAAAAACTTCCAAATGTTTTCCGAATGTCGAACTCCCTAAATACCTGAATTAATGTATTTAATGTACATTCAATTTACCCTAGCTCGGTTTGTTGGACAAACAAGTCAAATCGAATATATGGAGTTATCTTTCGCAAAGCAAAATCTGCATTCCTCAACGTTATCCTTTAGTAGACCGTATCAATCCAAATGCTTATTCCTGAAACAGTTACGTTGAATAAACGTTTTGTCTTTTAGTTTGTAGTAATCGTTGAGAAGTTTTAAATTTCGTGAAACAAAATAACCATAAACATGCTGAGAAACAAACACAACCAAAACATGTACAAACACCAATACTAGGTTTCTTGATAGTTATATATTAGTCATTTGCGATGTACATATGAAGTCATTTAATAAAAGAAAAGGATGCTTTGTTCCTGATTCAGATTTAAAATGTTGTATAAGATAGTATTTTTGGGGATAAATTATTGTTTTTAATGTCGTTTTTTTTTAGAAAAACGTCCGTCAGAGGACAACGAGGCGAACTTGCAGAACCATTAAATGTCAATTCCAATATAGTTTTAAACAATTTTCAGCACCTCAAATAAAATACCATTAGAATAAACACTACCCTGCAAGAAATAAATTCTTTGAAATCCTTTTTAATGAATTACAACCAAATCAATGACCGTCCAAAATGTCACAGTCAGTGGTGTGAGGTGAGGTGAGGTGAGTTGGTGTTTAACGCCGCTTTCAAGATTATTTCACTTATATCGCGGCTGCTAGTATTATTGCAGGGAGAAAGCCCGCAACACCATTGTGACTATGCATTGCGGTGAAACCTGCGAGCATCGGCTGGAACTAGCGAACCATGGGTGATACTGCTCTGAATTTCAGTGCAGCATTGCACCCAAACCTGACTGCGTGTAGAGCAGTTCTCTACTGCAGACAAAGTTGCTGAGCCCCTGGCGGGATTGGAACCACGGACCTCCTGATCCGAAGCCGAACGCGCTAACCACTGCCCTATCCCGCCCCCAGTCAGTGGTGTAACAAATCATAAAACTGTGACATTAAATGATTATCTCCCTTGAATAAAATATAAAATACTGAGTGCTCCCTTTGCTGATTACATACTGTTCATGGCTGAAGTTTTATGGAGGTCACATTTGAATTGCTGTTGAAGTTTTATGCATGTTTGTAAGTCAACTATGATCCATAACTTTTTCTTAGGTCAGTGGTGTAACAGTGATTATTCATTAATCTGAACTAATTCAGAACATTTAATATTTTAAGTCAGTGAAAACTAATGATACAGCTTCATTGATGTTATGTGATCATTAGGTAAGGTGCATTTAAAGGTCTTGAAAGAGTGAATGGGTCAGTGGTGTAACAGTCAGTGGTGTAACATTGGGAAATGTTACACTATTGACAGGTGTTGTTACACCACTGACAAAGATTTCCTTTAACACAATTTTTCACAAAAATGAACTTGCTTGCATTATATTAATCCAAAGTATTTTCTTTGTTTATGTTTATTAAAATCTTTTACTAAAGAGTTTTACCAAAAAGTAAAATTGCTACATTTTGTTTCTCAAGGTTTGCTAGACCTGTTACACCATTGACAAATTTGTAACACCAATGACAATTTTGCTGCTTTTATGATAAAACTTATAAATGATAAAAAAATTCTATATTTTGATGCTTGTTTCCCCATTTGCATCTTCTTACTGGTCTCAATTATAAAAAAATTGTCTCTCTATACAGATTTTGTGCTTTCTGGTAAAATATTCAAATGAATATAAATGACATTAACTTTTTCAGTATCAATTGATTTGAATCGTTCATATTACCACCATAGACAAATGAAATAATGAACAACATGTCATCTAATTTGTAACAGTAGGAATTAAAAAGAATTCCAATATCAAATAGATATGTGGCCATCAAGATGTTTTTCGTTGCTTAAAATATGTTACACCATTGACATTCATAAGGTACATTAATTAAATAAGGTAAGCAATAACATGACATGTTTAAAAATTTATAAAATTAAATATGTATAATAAATGGATATCGATGTATAACATTACAAAAGCTGTTTACATATACGAGTAGATCTCAATCTGGGGATATGGGTCTACTTTGTTATGCCACTGACATTGGTATTTTGGTTTAGTAGGAACATTTTTTATCCTGAGTATGAACACCATGACAGATACTGATTGCCAAAGAAAGTATTTAGATCAAGGTGTGCATTTTGCATAAAAAGAGAAAGGGAAAGGTACAAACACAAAGAAGAGGGCATGATTGTTTGTAACTGACGGGGGGTGTAAACGACTGAAGGGGGGTGATTTGAAAAAGTTGACTTGAAAAGAAAACACGACAAATTGTGGAAAGGAAATTAAATAACGTGTCAAAACAAAAATATGAACAGATCACCACTGAGATGAAGATGAATACTTTGGGTGCAGATATTTAGCAAAACTTGTACAGTTGAAAAAGAAAATGCAGACTACCTAAAAAAAATAATAAATGCATGTTCTAGTTTATTTTGGTAAGAAAATAGTTGATGTTGATTGGTAAAGCTTTAAATAGATTTTGGGAGTTAAACGTGAACCAACACAATGGGAGAAAAAGTTAATCCAAAAAGAAATCTCGAAGAAAATAGTTCAGACTTTAAAGAAGGGAAGTTCCATTTTTATTCTACTTGTATATTCTAAGTTGATTTTTGAAATATGTTACTTGTTAGTTGAAGTTGATTTGAGGTTTGATTTGATTTCTTAGGTTGGGGTGTTTGTATGTTACATTGGGCTAGAGAAGTTCTTTTTTTTTCACTAGTTTTTAAAGTGCTTAAGAATCTTTTCATTCTGGTCAATGGGTGATTCCATGTTTCATTATTAGTGGATTCATACAGTCATCCAGGTTAAGCAAACGTGTATGTCATTAGTATAACAATGTTCTTGGAGTGTGTACATTTACAAAACATGTTGACATATCATTGTTTGAATGAATTGAATTAAATATCTTTAAAAATTTCCATTTACTCATTAAAAGTCCCTTCAGATAATTACATATGGTATATTAGGATATGAAGACGCATTTCAATGATTAAACAAAATGTTCATTCTATTATTTGGGTATAAACTTTCAACATCCAAGTGTTTATAACTTTCTGTAAGACCAGTTTAGTGACATATAAAGGCAATAAGGTTTTATGAATCTTTAAGTAAGATCCAGCAACATTAGTTGTATAAGAAAATATGTCATTGGTGTTACATTATTATGACAACTTGTTCGTTTCTATGTTATGATGATTGTTTCTGAAAATTGTTTTAATTTAAGTTTTGATAATGTACTATGGAATCCTTTAATTTTTCAATTGGCAAATAAATGCACTTAATTTGGCTGTATATAAGAGTTAGGTTTTAAAAAATCAATGGTGTAACAAAAATGCCATTGGTGTAACACTATTACTACAATATGTTCAATAAATTCATGCTAGGCTTATTTTCATGAAAACTTAAAAAATCTAAGTGTTAAGAATGTTCTATTGAACCCTTTGAATTTGTCAGTTAGCACTAAAGTGCATATAATTTGGCTTTGTCATAGAGTTAGGAGAAACAAGTAATTGGTGTAACAAAATATGTCAGTGGTGTTACAACAATACTACAAAATGTCAATTATATACATTTTAATATCTTTTTCATACCTTAAAAAATCTTACTGTTCAGAATTTGCTATTGAGGTTTTCAAATTTATTGACTAGGAACAAGAGGTACTTAATTTAAACTTTTATTAAAAAATGTCAGTGGTGTAACAAAACGTGTCATTGGTGTAACAGTATTCATAGACATTTTAGATTAAATTGTTTCATTTTGATAGTATTTGTTTTTTAATACCAAATGATAGAAACTAGTTCCTTGACGATAGTAAGTAGGTCAATTAAATCATTATATGATTTTTGGTTTGGCTTATTTTTTCAGTAATTTTGCAGGAAGTTCAGTGGTGTAACAGATGTTGTCAGTGGTGTAACAGAATTATCAGTGGTGTAACATGCATGTTTTTGAACATTTTGATATTTCCTTAAATTAATTTGATAGTTTGACCATCCTATCTTATGCTAACTGAAGGAAACGTTTGTATTGATGTGAAAAACGTGTTCAGTCTTAACGTTTATATTTTAGATGGGAACAATGAAATGCTAACATTTCGCATTTTCCTTATGTCAAGATTTTTTGCCAAAATTATGATTAAGGTTTTAAAATGAACAAATAAGTCAACTCGCCTTTGATAAAAAATGTTTTTTTCTGATAACGACAACAGTTTAAATATTCCTTTTTTGACATCAAATTTAGAAAATATTCTCATTTTTTTCAAATTGATGAATTGTAAACTTTATTTCTAAGATATTTTATCACCTTCGTGTGTGCAAATAATCATAAATATATTTCCCAATTGATTGATCATTGCAAACAATAAAGAAATTATACATTTAGATACTTAATATTTCTGTATTTTCCATGGTCTAAATTTGGCCATTTTTTGAGAATGACCCAAATAACTTTAAGTTAGTCTGTGTAAAATCAAATATTTATAAGAGTTTCAACTTCTACTTGCGGAGTTACTTGCAAGCTCCATCAAGGCTATCAAGAGACGCGCATTGTGATTGCTTGATGGTATCTGCGGCAAGCCAATGACGTAACGTAGTGCAGCAATGTTAGATTTTATTTTAATGAGATTGGTCAATAACACTGTTCGAACCTTACGGAATTTATGGGTCTACTTTATGGTTTTTTTAGGCTAATATTCAAACAATTTAGCTAATGTAGATCGAAATTGAATAACTTAAATTTGACAGTTTAGTAAGCTGACACCTATTCATTACATATTTAGAAATATATATTTTATCTTCCAAGATGCCTAGCGGTTAGAACAATCGAAAAAATAGTACTTTATCAGACAATAAACAGAGTTCTGCAGCTAGCCTAAGCCTAGCTTCATCGTGAATAGTTCTTTTCAGAAGTGTGGAATATATCCATTTGATGATTCAGTTGTGACCCCAGAAGCTTTAAAGCCTTCAACGATTTTTGTTTCATGCCAGGAAAAAGGTCCAGAAGAGAACACGCTTTTCAAAGAGATAGAAGACGCTCTTAAAACGATTAAATCCGCACCAACTGTGAAACGTAAAGTTCTAAGTTCGATTGTGAGCGGTAAAGCCATAACAGTAGATCATACAGTCTCCAAGATTCAAGAGCACTCTTTGAAAAATCCTGTGAAAAAAAAGGAAACTTCATTCTGGAAGTATCAAAAAGGGAAAGCTACCATCTGCAGGGAAGAAAAAAAACCACTGCGAAACATACGTCACAAGTATGTCAAGTTTCCTCTCCGAAGGCAAGTACATCGGGGTTATCGCGAAACAGAGAAGTTGAAACAAGTGACAGCCTCACAGACACCGACTACGAGAGTGATCAAGAACTTTGCTGTGTTTGCAAATTGTTCCAACCAAAGGAACTACGTAACTGTGTGTCAGTTGTATTCACAAAGTGGGCTCAGTGTACACACCCAAGTTGCGACCACTGGGTACATCTCCAATATTGTACGCAGGTGCGCTTTGTGAGATCGTCAGCAGAATTCTGGTGCCCCTGTCACAATGAAAATTCGGAGAAATAGATCCGTTTTTTGCACTTCAATTGCCAACTGTATATCATTCACTTAATTTTCAGTAATCTGATTAATAAGAACTGATATTTTATGTCAAAAATATTTTGCTTATGGCAGACAGATAACAAAACGTTACAATTAATGAACTGTGAAATCATATTAACTAGCAGCTATGCTTTATTCGTCGATTTTGTGAAAATATTTCTGTTACTTTCGCTTTACAAGTTTTGCATGAGTTGGAAGTGAAATAACAACGCTTCAGGTTATGAGATCACCCCTCACAAGCGAACGATGTGTTGACTACGTCATGATTGCTTGGGGCTCGAAAACAGGTGACGTCATGAAATATTTGTTAAATTTGTACACTTCGAACTTCGAAGAATACCTTGCAACATGAAAATTCTTAACAACCCAAATCTTAATATTTTTAACATCCAAATAAATGAAGTTCAAGGTAAGATAAGTTTTTTTGATGTTTTCTTATGTATTTATCGTTAATGTCGCTCGAAAACACCGTATCATCGAGTTTATAGCTACAGAGTCTACACATGAAAAACCTAACCAATTTCCATATTCAATCGGTACCTTCTCTTTCAAGAGTCTTACACAACGAACATAACAGTCCTGTAACTATTCATTAACGATAAAATACTCTTCAATTGTTATGTATTATGGCCGCATATATTTTTTTTCATATAATCATCATAATATTAGTTTTACCGTTTGTTTATTTTTACATTCACTGCAACTCAGCGGTACGGTAAAAAGGGCACTGTAAAAGAAAATGTTTTTCATCTTCTACGCACGAGTGGGAACAGTATTTACAAAGTCTCTGGTCAGATGGTGTAGGGGGGGTGCTGTATCTGCCCGTTTCGATTTCTAGTTTGAGGGATCCACATCGTAACGAGGCTAATGTAGATCGCTTGAAACGTGGGAGGCTAAGGTAAGATTCGGTTTTTAAAGTTGATTTATAAGTCTTGTATGTCCTTAGTTTTGGTATTGTCTGTACTTTTTCATGCCAACATTTCGCGTCGATTTCCTTGAGGCCTGCAGTGATGTGATGGATAATCCAGCCTGTATTCTTGTCGATCCTGTTTAAAATTCCACTTATTTCTAAATCATTAAAAACCTTTAAAACTCTATTTTCCCATGATTTACTAAAACGCTTGGACCAGGCATGAATAGATGCTGTTAGCGAACCTTGTGGTAGTCTCTCCAGTCGACACCACAGTCTAGCTGCCTCCAGATACACTCGGTGTTGTGGGTCAGGCCAGCCCATGTCCCCCCTGACGGCGATGTTAGGCGTGTTCCGCGACACCCCCAGGAACGCTCTTGCTGCTCGGCGCTGTATAGTGTACATCTCCTGGTACTTGTTCACTCCCCAGATTCCTGAACAGTAGGTTAAAACGGGTTGTATAAGGCTGTCGAAAAGTTGAGTAAAAACGTTGAAGTGCATATCGCCACATGTGTAATACTTGTGAAGAAGGAAACCTAGTGCCCTGGAAGCTGACTTGATGAGTTCTTTCACAGCTAATCTCATATCGCAGTGTTGATTCAGCCATATCCCCAGGTACCTGTAACTGTCAGCACACTCAATCTCCATATTCCCACAATTAAAAACTTGATTACATATCTGTGCACTTTTCTGTCTGAATACCAAGACTTTTGTTTTCTCTCTGTTGATTTTCAATCTCCACTTAGCAGTCCAGGCATATAAAATATCTAGCAGTTTTTGGAGTCCATGAGCATCTGGGGATAAAAGAACAATGTCATCTGCATACAGTAGTACAGACACATTGACGTCATCAATCTGTACACCACAGTTAGCTGATTTCAGTTCATTCGCCAGGTCGTTGATGTAGACAGAGAATAAAGTCGGAGATAGTACACAGCCTTGCTTGACGCCCGAGTCCACTGGAAATACACCGGTGCTGTACTGGTTAACCTTGACTGAACACGTAACGTTGTCGTACAGGGATCGGATTGCTGCTAATACGTTTCCAGTGACGCCATATTCCATCAGTTTATACCACAGCAAGTCTCGGTTAATTGAATCAAATGCCTTTCTAAAATCAATAAAACATGCAAAAGTTTTCTTTTTGGTATTTTTCCTGTTATTAACAATGCTGTGAAGTTTATACACGTGGTCAAGACATGATCGTCCCTTTCGAAAACCATTTTGTTCATCCACAAGTAAGTTTTGTGATTCTAGAAATGAACAGAGTCTGTGATTTAAAACATCGGCGTATATCTTCGAAGGGATAGATAAAATGGTTATTGGTCTGTAACTATATGGGTCTCTTGGGTCGGTGTCTTTGCTTGACTTCGGGATTGGCTTTATTGTTCCACGGCTCCATATCTCTGGTATTGAACCATTAGTAAAACTGTAGCTAATCATCTTATACAGAAGTTCAATACATGATTCATTCTTCAATATTGATGATGGAATATTGTCTAAACCAGCTGCTTTGTTCACTTTAGCTCTTTCAATCGCTTTCTTCACCTCTTCCTTGGTAATTTCAGAGTTTAAAATAGATGAGTAACAATGGTTAAAATCTGTTAAATTCAGTTCATCCTTAACACAGTTTAGGTGATCCTCGTCGAAGTCAGCATTGTCATCCTGTTCTTGATATAGGTGTCTGTAGTCCCTTTCCCATCTCTGAAGCACAGAGGCCGTGTCTGTGCTCACACTTCCGTCTGTATTAACTACGGCCATAGGGATATTTGTCTTCCGGTTGTTGGCTGTTCCAAGCTTCCCCAATTCCTTCCAGAAGTCACGTGATGAGTCTTGTAACATGTCTGACAGGTTGTCCTTCTTCAGCTGCTGGTGTCGTCGCTTAGCTTGTCTCAGAGTCTTGTTAAATAACTTACGTTCGTTACAGAAGTCGTGCTTTAACCTATCTTTCTCTTGTTTTGATCCCTTGAATCGGAGCCATGTTCTCTCTTTCACGGACACTCTTGAAAATTGTGTGTTCAATTCATCATTCCAGTAAGGCTTTGTTTTACATCGCTTGGCTTTGTTACAGTAAGGTCCGTTCTGGATTGATATGCTCGGCAACTTGTCCTTCATTTCCGCCTCTAGTAACTGGGTAAAGTGACCATAAGCTGAGTTGATATCTCCGCTTGCAAGAGCTGATTCGATAAGTCCCATTGTGGTGTCTACATTAACTGCTGCATTCTGGTCGTTTAGGAAAGATTCAGGAATAACAGATGTTACATAACGAGTATTCACATTTGTAACACCATTCTCACACACGTCTACATCTAGTTTCTCATCCGTCAAATCTAAATCAATTGTCCACTCAAGTAAACTGTGATCAGGTGTCTTTTCACATGCTTGAAGATTAAAAGATAATTGGACATCGGACACAAGTCGAACATTAAAATCTACACAAAATGATAATTGTTCATATGGCACTAATACATAATCAACAACTGATTTGCCACGATATGAAACATGAGTGAAGTCTTGAGTGCCGACTCTTCCATTCAACATACATATGTTTGTGTTAGTCAGAAAGTCAATCAAAAGGTCACCGTGACCGTTCTCACCATCGTCGATTGCAGTGCGTGGGGTCACGTGATCCACCCCCGCGATGAAGTCCGTGCTGCTCGCACATCTCGCATTGAAGTCACCGCACAAGTACATGCGACCTATATTTTGATATTGACATACATGCTCGTGCAAAGTGTTGAAAAACGCTTCAGAGTCACAGGGTCGCGTTGACCTTTCAGGGGGCAAATAGCATACACAAACACAGAATGCAAAATCAGTTGATCTTGATGAAAACTTAAGCCATAAAATATCGTCAACAGTGTCATTTAAGATAGTGACATCAAAACATGTTAAAAAGTCATTTTTAATAAAAACACCAACACCTCCAGACCCCCTCTTCGCATGGATATGTCTGGTTGACCTATTGTTACCAAACCACTGATAACCTTCACAACATGTTAAAACATCATTGGAGTTTAAAAACGTTTCACAAACAGCAAAAACATCATAGTCACATGATTCAATAACCGATTTTCTAAAAAATGAATTGTCATTGTCTTTTGTTGAGAATCCACCCACGTTCCAGAATCCTAGTCGGGCATACCTCTAATGTTTACGTTGAGAGTTGATTTTCATCAGCTTACCCCCTCGAACAGTATAAGTTTTGTCCTTGCCCATTTCTCGGAGTAGCGTTCTGAAGTTAGCCTTATTGTTCTCCGTGACTGAGGTTAATTAACACATGTCCATATTGACCAACAGTAGCATCATAGAACAGTGAATTACAAATTAAGGTTTGCATGTATCAGAGATATTATCCTGCAAATTTAAAAATGTCAAATATGAAAAATTTAAGAACGATTGATGATGCCAAAAGCCAATCTAAACTTTCAGGTCTGATGAGCTAGAAATAACACAATTTTCGCAAACTGCAGTTTATTCCAAAATTACAGGAATTTACCACATTAATGGTAAAAGATGGCAAGTTTTGGAAGCAAGGGAGGATCTGAATTTACATAATAATTAAACAACAAAATACAATGTTAAATTTTGGATGTGAAACAATGTCAGAGGGAAGCATATGATACAATAAATTAAGGATTTACAGGTCATTCAAAATATTCAGGTAATACCCACAAGAGAAATACCCACTTGACCTGGAAGACTGACGCTGATGAGAAGAAATCATGATTTGGTAAAAGTTTGATGTACAGTTTTTAACTTACACGTATGATTTGTGTCCAATATTATTCACTTCAATAACAAATGTTGTTGGCTGAATCATTGTCTTAATTTGCTGTATGTACACATTGAAATTTATTTCGTAAAAAGACTAGGCCTATTTTAAATGTATAATAGATACCCATCAAAATACGACAAACTAATATCAGTAATATGTTTATTCACAAATATATTTACAACTAGAAATATTAACTCTATCACATATCTACAGAAACATATTTTTTTATATTAAATTTAACTATCATTTGTTTGTCTAAAATCATATGAATTATCTAAGTTCTTATTACGGTTATAAAGTTTTAAGGTTACTTAAAACTATTGGGCACGCCTACATATCATGCTTTCAATAATGTTGACGAGTTTGATTTTCATTACGATGACGAGTGTGATTGAATTGCAAAAGTTACATAAAATCAAGGACTTGTAAAGACTGGTCACGTCGATGATAAAATATGAGAACAAAGACTTTTCTAAGAAAATACACATCATATGCCCCCTTTGTAATCCCCCAACATGCGTCTTCCGAAATCTGCATTGTCAAGATGATGGAGAGGATAGTCAGCAATTTCAAACTGCATGAAAGGCGGCCACTAGTCCATTCCTGCTTCGTACTTCATCAAATAGCCAACCATTTCAAAGATCAACTGGGTCTGGAAGATGCTGCTGATCGATTATAAGTATAAGAAAACCTAGCATAGCACTTTGCCTTTTCCTGCGCGATTTCCGAGGGACTTAATATCACTAGCCTATTTTCCACGATACAGGCGTATCACAGTGCTACAAGCTCTGCATTCTTTTCCCACAATGTCTTTAACCTCTTTGTCGCAAAAATTAAAATAATCTATCAACTTTCCATCTTTGGATTTCGTCGAAAGTGACTTCGCTTTCTGTCCTATCGATATTCATTTTCCACGCAATTCAGTCACGTGACTAGTTTGTTTATCCCGATGCAATCCCATGATTCAGTGCGGCGCCGAATCTCCGATCTCGCTTATTGTCGAGACCGAAGAGAACCTTCGCCTACTGACAAAAAAGTAACAGTATTTCTTGAAATCATGACTGTGACGATCCACAACCACACGATACGATGTTAGCGTGGGGGCGTAGTGCGAAAAATGATCAACAATTTGTACCAAAATTTCAAAAACCGCCAACCTGGCAAAAGTCACGGTAAACGTAAATGGCGTCAAGTCTAGACACCTCTCGCTTCAATGAGATTGGCGTCTGCGCATGTCCGGTAAGAAAAGTGTTCTCGAATGGGCAACATTCATCCTCCACGCAGGCGGTCTGCGCACCTCGGACTTCCGCCTTTGTAGTGCTTACAGACCCCTGCCACTATCCGGCATAAATGCACTGCTCAAATCGAGCAGTCCGTGGTTCTCCAGTTCAACTTAATATAAACAACATTTTTGATATCTTGAAATGACGAGACGGAACCTAATAAGAGTTTCTTTTCATAATTATCTGTCTAATGTGGATTCATTAGATATCTAATGTTGAACTATTTGAAATCGCGGCGGTAAACAGTTTACGTAGCAGCACGCTGGTTTGTTTGACAACACGGACATGTGGGTGTGTAAAAATAGATTCATAAAGAAAATAAAATAATAGAATAAAGTCGATTTCATTAGTGTTTTGAAAACATTTCTCACCTTTATTTATTTGAAACCAACGCGAACATTGTGAGGCTTTATAGAACGCCAAATGGATCCCATCAAAATCATCTCGGAGCCTCAAAAGCCAACATATCCCGCAATGACAATGACTATTTAAAAATGGCTCCTATATGTCCCTTCTTTGCCGTAAATAATATTTTAGGCCTATATTTTTATTTTCCTAATTACATTATTTGAATTTCATTTTGAAACGACATGGAATATAAAATCGTCCTAATTATGAGTCTCATTTTTAATTGTTAGAAATTAATTTTAAACAAAACTATATTTATTTCTGGGTGAGTGCGAAAGTCATACTGACAGGGGGAAAACTTCAAAGAGAAAGAAATTAATATCGTTGATTAAAATGATATTCAATGAAGCTATGAAATTGTCTACTCTTAATTTACAGCCTTTGTGGATAAAATATATCATATAAATACTCTATTCATTTTTTTTATTAAGGAACTAAAGAAAGAAAAAGAAAAGAATATGTTTGTTCAATGTTTAAATTAGCACACATATTTTTAAAAGATTTCAAGACTTAATAAATTTGATTGGATTTTTAAAATATCATTTATAATAATTTCTAGCTGATGTCTATTTTTCTTATGAGTCCTTAAATTAGCACTTATCAAATGAATGAATGAAATAAAGGCGTTGATAGAGAAAAGTTATGGTTATGATAAGAAAAAGATGTACATTCAATGCTGTTAAACCCAAATAAGGAAGAATAAAGTAGTCGAACCGGCATGTATACAAACAATACAAACAATATAATGAAGGTACTGAAAAGTATATTTACTGAAGTTCTCAAAGACACCAACTGATCAGAAGAAAAATGATATATTTAGATACATAGGTCTATTGTTCAGAATATTTTCCAAGCAATTGTTAAAAAAATATAAACTTTAAAATCATAAAATGAATTTAATATAGAATTAATTTTAATTGTTTTGATTAAAATTTTTAGTTAATAATAAACCTTTACATGTGTCATACTGAATAGGGAGATATAATTTTGAGTATAGAAAAGGTTAATTTAAATTTTATTATATAATTTGGTATTTATGACACCAATAATGTGAAGGGAAGGATTGATTTCAGATAAGATATTATTTTCTGTATTACACTTTCTATTCTAATCAATATCTAGAGTATAGGAAGGTAATACAATATGTAATATGCAATTGAACAGGCTTTAAAGTTGGTGTGTATTGTATGAACATTTATGACTGGCAATTCATGTAGACATAAGGTTGATGCTACAAATTACTTGAAATTAGCTGAATGTTTGTACATATGCCTTGAAGATATAATGATTTAAATAGTGTCTAATATCAAAAGTAATAAATAAATCTGAATATCTTAAATACAGATAAATACCACTGATTATATTTTCGAATGAATAACAAGCTTTGCTCATAACAGTAATGTTAAAACTGAATATGTAATTCTATTTGCTGTATATCTTATGTATTTATTAATCAAAGGAAGGCTCATCAATTTTTGTATTTGAAAATATTTGGCTACTGCTTTAATTAAGTATGCTTGTTATATAAATCATCATATTAATTTAGGTCCAAAAAGAAACTAATAAAATTAAATATTCTAATTATATTCAATCAAAGGAAAAGTATAATTTCATATTGGCTCTTAGTTTTATCTGTATTTTACTCCCCTAAATTGACGTTCGGGTTTGTTTACATTGGGTCATCCAGTACAGGCCTCAATCTAGTAACGTAAGTACACTAAAGGGGCCACGTTGAAACGGCTGACTTAATAATTTTCCAACTGCAAACGAGTGTGTATAATGAAAATATTTCTTGATTATTTTTGCAAATGTGAAAGTAATTGTGATTATTTTATATATTTTATATACGTATCATTTAAACACTGAAATATTTCAACGACAATGTTACCAATCAACAGGGACTATAAAGAATCGAGGGTACTTTTGTTGACAGACACGGAGAATCTCATCTGTCTTCATAATCCACCCCTACGAAACAGGACTGTCCTCCATACATGCGATGATATCTATTTTCAAACATGATTTAAAACTTACTTAATAAAATATTCAGAAAAAGATACTTTCGTAATCCCCCGCCATTTAGACGACGGCGCCATGTTTATGGGGGTAAAGGCCATGGGTCAAAGGTTAATGGAAGCGGTTTACGGCAGGGATGTGTAAGCCGGGCTTGACATGCGCACATCCCTGTTTGGAGGATGGGCAACATTCCCCAGTTACGTCCCTTGGCCCCCAGGCGGCGCACGCGTAGTTACGGTCCAAGACAGGGGCGTAGCTAAGGTAAAATGAAAGTGTAGGCAATATTATTGGCAATGATTGAGGGCGTGCCCCCTCCCCTCCCCACGAAATTTTGAAATATTCATGTACAAAAACGCGTGGAAGAGGAGAGCGGGAATTTCAAACAAGATGGCTGCCGGTAAGGTGTTAATACAGCTGAGCCAGATTACGCTTTCAGATGGGAAAATTAGTTACACGATAGTACTACCTCATGAGATTCACCAACGTTGTCAACAAGGTCAGTTTTGTTGTATATTTGAGTCTTTGCCTTACAGATTAAGACCCTTAGCTATGATATTTATCATCGAGTTTATAGTGTTACCTGTTTCCGTGGTATTACAATACACATTCTATGAGCATAATTGCAGACAGTAACAACATCCTAGTCATTACGTAGTAACAGAATACATATTTTTCCTTCATTGCATTCTTGTATCATTTCATTAAATGTTAATATAATATTACATTCCAATAATTAATATAATAAGGGTTATTCACAGTAATCCAATTACATTCTTTAATTAGACCACATAAGTCATGCACATAATATTAATTGTGTGGGTTTTTTTCACAGAACAAGAGCTTCAAAGAACCATCTTCCAGGGTATAACAAGCTACCCTAGGTTTGTCATTCCAGATGGGCAAATACACAAGACACTTGGTTAGTTACCTTTAAATTCTGATTTAGTTAAATAATTAATCTTTGGCATAATGCCTAACAATATTTACAATGTTTGAACCCTTATGCCGAGTAGGAATTTGGTTATTTTAGGAATGACAACAATTTATTCATATTATACATAGGTATAGAAATGAGAATTGTTTTCTATTGATTTACACGTGTAGGTATATCTAATGCCATTAGTTGAATATTTGTACTGACATGTAATTGAAATTATTTCTTTCAAGAGAAGATATTTAAATATAACTACATTGGAGCAGCAATTTAAAACAGTTAATTCAAAGGATGACAGACATTTATTGTATTTAATTTGCTGCCTTGTTAGGTTACCATTGTCTCTGTAAGGTGTCAGCAACCATCTTCGGCAAGGGTAGGCACCATCTCCTAGAATCAAAAACTGTCCGCATAACTGTGGACCACGTTCCCACAAGGGAGAGTTTCTTAGGACACGGGCATCATGAACTCTTCCTGGCCATCCCACACAAACATCTGTGTACCTCAAGTCCTCTCTACAAACAGCCTGCAAAATAATGGAATGGTATCTTTTTCTGTTCAGGTAGTCTGGTTCATGATTGTGAGGAGCCTTGATCCTGATGTGGGACCCATCAACAGCGCCTAAAACACCACGAAACCCTTTCTTTTCCTCAAAGGCATTGGCTACGGTGTTGTATTCCCACTGGGCTGGCCAGGTTATTATCTGTTCCTTTAAATGGGTGTCCATCATATCAAGCATCCTCCTATTATGACTAACAAATGTTGATTCTGACACGTCAAAACGATCGGCAATAGATCGAACACACTCCTGTGAGCCCATGTACCATAAATGCATGAGAAGATCTTTTTCAAGGGGAATCTGAGCCCTACCACCTTTAAAAGTCCTCACTTGCAAGGGGGGACATCCTGTAAAGATCGTCAGAAGTTGCTCAAATGTCTGCCGTGAGAGTCGGAAAAATGTCTTGAAGGTGTCCATAGAGTACAATGGGACAACTTCCTCCACGTAGCAGTGAATCCGTGGCCGTTTCTTGCCTCCACTGTGGAAAGAGAACTTATTTTTATTCAACTCACTGGGGGGGGGCACTTATCCACTGGAGGTATGAAGAATGTGTTAAACTGTAAATTACATGGATCCACTAAAGGATGCTGGCGAACACAGCAAATGCGGTTAAGGCAACATCAGCTACAGCTGGAATGATGTCCACAAGAGACACTACACCAGCAAACACAGACCCGAGGCCCCGCCAGCCATTGTAGCAGTAAAACCCAATAAACAGATCAACCCACCGGCAGCCGCAATTGTCAACAACACGACCACGCAACCAGGTAAACCTATTTTCCGGGCAAAAGCAGCCGACAAGACCCCACAGTCCCCCAAGATTCTTCCAGTAAAACCGATCATACCGCCGTTTGAAGCCAGCCCTAAGAAACGCCACAAACCAAACATCACCCGCAGCTGTAACCGCATCCTGCAAGAAACCAAGTCATCATACCACCACCAACTTCTGGTCCACGCCAGAGCCTCTGTACAACATCACCGCCTATATTATAACAATGAACTGTATATTATAATTGACCAGTGCCCTTAATTGGCAATATCCTCAAAGAACTGTGAACCACATGTGCACCGCCACCGTTTGAAGCCAGCCCTAAGAAACGCCACACACCAAACGTCACCCGCAACCGCATCCGCATCCTGCAAGAAACCAAGTCATCATACCACCAACAACTTCTGGTCCACGCCAGAGCCTCTGAAACCTTCAATACATTTTCCATGTGCACATATCTCATCATTGACCATCCATCTGGCAACTGTTCACAAACAAAAGTAAAAGTCATAAAGGCAATATTTTAAGAAGAAAGAATAATTCTTCAATTACGGAATATAGAGTAATATTACCAAAATGAAAATACCAATACTCTAAACACTTCAAATCAGTTAACAAGGAAGAAATTATAACTTTATATTACATATTATTATTATATTTTATGCTTTAAAGATACCTCTGCATTTATTTCGCCTCTTCACAAAAAAATTTAAAAAATCTATGGAAATCATAATAATGAAATTTTTAAGGTGTATTCAAACCCTACCTGCTTACCTTTAGCCTACACATGCTGACCGACTGTATGGGACTAGGGGGGTAGTAGTTTGAAAACTTTTAGTGTCACTGACAAATACATTGAATTTTCAACATGTACATTTTATACCAATATTATCAATGAAGATATAAACTTTACACTGATTTGGGTTTTATCTCATATACTTTATTTTTATCGGAGGAACAAACATGTATCTCTTTGGTGCGGAGCTTTACACGACAGCACTTTACACCCACCTAGTGTGGAAATTAGTGATATTTCAACGCCACGGTCATTACAAATAGTTTTTGTTTATAAAATATTTTATGTACTTACGCGGCTAAATCTGCAAGTGCAAATACAAAAGGATCATCACTGTCAGATTCGTCGGAACTGTCACTTTCCTCAAAAAGTTCGCTAGTCATTAACATCAACAATGCTTTAACGTCCATTTTGTTAGTCTTCCCGCTGTTCGAGTCGTCTGCTCTTCCGGAAGAGGCTTCTATCTTCCGGAAGAAGTTGAATCGCACGCACCTATGGTGATTTCTACATCAATTTTCTAGACACATTTTAAAAACATGCTGACATATTGTTGTTGCGTGTATGGGCTCCAACCGTGGACGATTGACATTCCTCAGTGACCCTCCTCTCAAGAAAAAAATTAATGATCGCTATTTGACGGAACGATGACGATAAATCCGGGCAAGGTATGGCAGCCGTGGAATCGTTTCAAATCATCGGATTTCACTTCAGTTACAATTTATGGTGAGGGAACATAAGTCATAAAAATTATTTGTTTTTTTATTGTTCGAAACATTGTTGCGATAGGTTGTAAACCAATTAAAGTTTTACAAACTGTAAACAGTGTTGGCAACCTGGAAGTACACGTAGTGATATGATTCGTATGTCATATTTGATATTCCCTTAGAGTTACATGTTATTTTCGTGCAGCATGAATAATTGTAATGAGATGAATTTTTTTTTTTATATTTTTGTCAAACTTTCCATATTTATTTGAAATCACCTCATTGTGAAGTACATTATTTCAATTCAATATTCAGACGACCAATGTGACTAAAGGATATTTGACATTTCTCGTCGGATATCATGTATCTATCTCATCAAGTGAAGTATTTATATTTTCACGAGTGGCGCAGCGTAGTTGTATCTTAATAGGCCCTAAATATTTTTTTTTCAAATTTAGCATTGTTTAATAGTTTTGATTGTTGCTGTATTCATTATATTAATTTTCTGGGGTTTTTTTTGTTTTGTTTTAGCATGAGATATGGTTCTGACTGACTTGAGTTACAAGGTGGGAGTCATTTTCTCATCGCAAGACATCAAGGACTTTCAAAATCATCATGGCATGTATGGTCAGTAACCTCGCAAGACAATTTTAGTATCTAGTAAAAAATCAATAATATTCATATCCATCTATTATTTCATATTAAATTGTATTACTTTATATTTTCTGTGTTTAAGCCTTTATTTTCAATTTTGAAAGTTTTCCGTGTTTGCCTCTTTGCAAAAATTATTTTTCAAATATGTCATTCATTTGGTTAATACTGTTGTTTGTGAACAGTTATAGAGTTATCAATCTGAAATTTGTAAATATAAAAGGTGTTATTTACTTCACATGTATTGATTATTTGAGATCTGAAATTTTGTGTACAGAGTCACCCGTGTAAGATACTGCAGTGTAATATTTCACAGCAGTATTAAAGTTGCAGCTGTAATACCGCTGTGTGTATGACGTCACAATAGCGTGTAGTTGTGAAATCATGTCACAATGGAAGGCTGTTTAGTAGCTTCTATTTCTGTACCTTTATTTATACTAGATTAGAAGGAAAAAGGTTTGGATGCTGAAATGTGCTATACTCCTGATTCTTTACTCATACTATGGCCCCAGCTTAATGAGGATACATTTTACAGCCTGATGAGCTACAGAGATTTTATTCCCATTGTAAATACCTTGAAAAAAAACCCTGATATAAATGTCTTTTTATAGGTGGCACACCAAAAAGAAGACAGAAAAATCAAGGCACTGTACCCTCCAAATTTCCCTGGACAAACTCTGATGGGACTGATTTGAAACTGAAGAGGAAACGTAGGCAGGAAGGGAGAGAAATAAAGATATCAGAACCGTCTGAGATTAAATGTGACATGGATGTTGATCATGTAGCAAAGGAGGAAATAATGTCAGATGGACAAAATTATGTGACAAATAAATCTATCACTACAGTAACAACTGAGTATGAACACATAAATTCTACTACTCATTCATCACTTTCCATTGAGAGCATCCTGTTTAATGCTCCAGCAATTCTGTTATATACAGGCTTAGCGAATTATTATGACTAGAGTTTTGTATTTGTTAGTTTGGGTCCCTGTGTCCATCACCTTAATTACTTGTATAGTACAGTTCACAGCATGAACATAAGTGTTGAAAACAACTTTCTTGTCACTCTCATTAAATAGCTCAACATAGACCAATTTTGAACATAGGCTTTTGTTTGATTTGTCACAGAAACCGTCCATAAAATTTGGATTACCTGGGTAAAGTTTATGCGAAGAACATTGAATTGAATGAATAAATTACTTGGCGAGAAAGAGATTTTGTGTGTAATTTCTGTCCTGTTGACTTCAAGAGTAAAAGAGAAAATAAAATACTTCAGGCGACACTTGCTGTAGGTATAATTTTAACATGTTTAATGACTGGGTGTGTCGCACATTGAATTGTTACAGTGTGGAGCTTTTACAACATAGCAAATAAATAGGTATACATGCTTCAGGTCATAATTTTAAGGCCTTGGCTCGAAAATAACATTGAAGTCACTAGTGCCTAATGTCATATCAGTTGCATTATTTTTGTCCAGTTGCTCCCTGCCTTGCAGCACATTCACATTCAACAAATGTGCAGTCTTTGCCAATAGAAACATCGATTATATAGGACACACGATTTTTTCATTTCAGCACAACTCATCTTGCAGGGAGAAACATGAATATTTTGAAAATCAACTTATGTCCAGATGTTTAGCACTAGATGAAATATTTTGGTGGAAAGTATCAAGGTAGCAGCTGCTAGCAGTGTATAGCACGAAAGGGATTTTACTTCCTCTATTCACATCAATGTAGGTCGAGATAGGTGGGATGTCCATCTCAAATTCTACCTGCATCATTTCGGGTTTCTTTCAAAAGTTGCAGTTCCTGTCATAACTCTCCAGTCTGAAACAGTAACGAAACAGTAACACAACACAATGACAATGAAATGACTGATTCAACATGAAACAATTATTCAAGAGAAATTTATTATTTTATTTTTGCAAATGCTTTTATCAATTCTTAATATCAACCAAAACTACATTTTAATTTCTTTAAGATAATATTACTTTGTTGATTTCGTTCACAGATGTTAATTTATCAATTTAATTCTAATAACCCCAAGAATAGGGACACCTCATATATATCTTTTTAGGATAATTGTGCAGTTATTTTAGAATCTACAATCTGCAATGTGTACTAATGTTTATGAAAATATATATGTAAAATGATAAGACCAACAATAATAAGGGACCTCCTTCATGATTATTAATGACCATATTAATATTTCAATCACAGGTCAAGATTATCAACATCACTTAAACTCCTTTCTACACTATCAATCTGTGTTTTAAAAAACGGTAAAATTTGTAATTGTGGCATGTGTCATTATCAGCTAATCGAAGTGTATTTCTTAGTCCTTTTAGGCCTACCACGAAAAAAAAGGAACACGGGATAGAAGTCTATAATCTCAATATCAAACCAGATTATTTCTGTTGAATTTTTTTACTGCATGAGTTGTTTTAATAATTTTTTTGTGCTCTTTTAAAACAAAGCATTTGAATGTGCTGCCGAATAGATAAGCGCATAGAAATCAGTAAAAAAAAACTTGTGAGTCGTGACGGGAAAGACTAGGTTATCGATCAGAGCTGATTTCGACGTTCTGGTGATTTCGACGATTGCATTTCTCGCTGTGTATCACGAGAGTGAGTGCACGATCGCCGATCAAAAGGGGTTTCTTTGGAAGAGCGGACACTCATGTGCTGTTGTGATAAAATTAAATTTGAAATGTGGATATTAAGTTATATAAAAGTTAACCAATGTTACTATTTATAGCTCGTAATCCTTAGCACCATGTCATTTACAATTTCAAAATCCAATTTTTTTAAAAATATGCAGCGTAAAATCTGTAATATCGGCCCGTCTGCTTCCGACAATCAATGTATTAATAGAAAGTCACGTGATCACAACTTCCCTTGGACGGCGAAGCGAAACATATGGCACGCCTGTCAAGTCCAAATTAATGGCTATGGGATTGAAACGTAAAAAAATATCAAGATAGATTCTTGCATGCGCTCTCACAAATCAGTTAATTTTTAATTTTGTATTTAATTATTTGATTTCTCACAATGTTTGAGGTCGAGGATACCGAAAATATTTCCCTGAAGGTCTTTATAACATACTGCATATTAAATATATTAACCAAGCGGCACGTGCTAAGTCACACGTGCAAAACGTTACCATTGGTGTAATTTAATGAACAAAAACTGACAATTGCTGAAAATTATCATTGTTACACGCCAATATTTTCAGTTAAGTGACAGTAAAAATCACATGCATTGAATTTTGATCGATAACTGGATTTTTGGTGCGGCAAGTTATCTTCAGATCTACTTACTCACAGACTTAGTGCTAAGTACATATGTGGCAGAGATTTTCATGCTTAGTGTTCATTCTATTACAGAGTGAATTCATACTTCGAGATCTGAAGATATATAATTGTTTGTAAGGACACATGCATCATTGTATTGAACTCACAGCACTCGAATTGAAAAGTAAAATTGTAACTGGAAAAAGACATTAAGTTCCAATTTAAGATGAAAATGCTATTCATTACCCTCAGTAATGATGTTTTAAATGAACATTTTGTGTATCAATGTTTGAACTTCATTCAAAACTTTTAAAAATCATCCTTAATACTTAAAATTATACCCACGTGACGCAGTTATCGTTAACTGTTGTAAGCAATAAGTTTTGAAGCTGTGCGGCGTTCCATATTAGTTACTACGCACTCCAAACACCACCGTCGAAAACCCATACAAAATCCCCGGATGTAAAGATCGGCAATAGAATCGCCGAAGCGATATTGTAAAAGTTGTTTTTAAGGACATGCCTCATAATTGGTTTTGAAAGTGATAAATATGTCCTCTGTCACCCACGGTTAGTAAAATAGTACGTTTCGTGATATTATAAAAAGAAAAAACGTTTTTGTCTTACATCGTCGAAAACCCCTGACACCGGGATACATCATCGCATCACATCATTTACAATATCGAACTTACCTCTCTACCAAGTTTATTTTTCGTCCAGAAATCCTGGCTCCTCCGTTTTCAGCTCAGCGTTAAGTTTCGGTATTCTCCAACCTCCGTAATTTATATTTTCATTCATGAATTCCAAAAACTTCAAACAAGTCAAATCAATCACTTGTAAATGGAACGGAGCGCTGAATCTTCTTGCAGGGGCGTAGCTACCCTTTAGGCAAAAAGGCAATTGCCTACACATAATTTTCTTGAGTAAAAGTTATAAACAGAAATTGAAATATTAAAGTTCAGAAAGTAAAGAAAAATTGCCATATAAAAAGCGGGTTTCTATGTACAGTGCGCCTATACTAAAAATCTAAATGGGCAAACGTGACTGAGGCTCGATCCTATGCTGTTGGAATGAGAGCGATTTCCTGAAATACTTGTACGATAGTGTAGGGTCTACCTTCATTAAACAAAGGGACATCACTCTGAACGTCTAACGTGATTCTACATGTTCCGTTGAGATGCAGAGCAGAATTTCGGACATATTCCGGCCTGTGGCCAGTCTAAGTTGCCCAACAAAACCTTTGAGTCCCCCGTGGAAGTTAAACAATTGAAAGAATCTTGTAGCGGACCTACATACCCAGATTTGGCTGTACTGAGTGAAAAAGATTTTTCAAAACCAAATACAAAACAGGCATTTTAACAGGAGAATGGTCAAATGCACATACTTTAAAATTTCCTCAAAGGTACCAAGTCTTCAATGATTCTTGGTTTTTTTTAAAAATGAAAGTAAAATCTAAATTATTTGAAAGGAATGAGATATATATCAAAGAAGCTTTTTGAAATATCACTCGCATATTGCCTTAATTGGATTGAGTCACATATGTCAAATGTCACATAATTTTTTATATCTAAAAAAGACCATAGTAGGCTACTGAAATGTTGAAAATAACAACGGATTCAGTGGTGTGAAAAACATGTTCAAAACTTGCTGATCGAAAAAGCGGACAATATTATATACATTAAGTAACTACAATTTATGTCAAATACAAATAATATTCTGGTATCCCTGTACACGGGCCTACATTAAATCCTTTTAGAGAGCCCGTCCGTGATTTTCATAAAATATTATTTACCTTTGATACGAACCTAAATGTCATATGTGGTGATATAATATCAAAACATCTTACCTTTTCATGTCAAAAAGACATATACATGACAAATTCTGGTTTTCCATGAAAATATAAAAACAGCCTTATAAATGCAAAGAGGTGTAGATATCACGCCCAATATTCATGGATACTAGTAATATAACCTAACAAACGCTATCAACTCCTAACTGCCCTCCTGGCTGTTTTAGATATGTCTCCAAAATTACGTTTGACTATTTGACGCGCGCCACTGTCCGGTTTTCGATCATAATTGCGACGTTCTACCTTCCTTTGTCACTGTAAAAAAAACCAATAAGCTTTGAAATATGTCTTTTTGGTAACAGTCGATACTTCGCGATCAAATGACACCATTGATTAAGTTTGGCATATTTGACTCCAACAACTCACGGGGTGGCTCTTAAAAGTGACACAATCAGTTTTCCAATGACCACGATAACTTCTAAATTTACTTTTTTTAATTATAATAAATCGGATACTCGGTTCTATCAGTGAAATAAACCTTCTATTAGTCTAAAGTAGTGATAATTAACCTCATGACTGTATAAAAAATGTATCAAAATATAAATCCAAGTTAGGCCTAGCTACATGTTTTCAATGAAAATCAAATTAACGTTCATGTTCGCTGAAAAAAATGAAATATGCGTCCAGATTACATATGTACTACATAGGTACTTGGAACAACACCTTTTGAATGATCTACAAACAGAATGAGATCATGTTTTTCTAACTCTATGTCTGTTTTAAAAATGTTTCCCAAATTATGGACTCGACAGTTAATAGCCTAGTTTAGTTAAATACTATCAATTGATGCAAGCAAGTAATAGAAGTAATAAACTTTCAAATATAAAGATAGAAAACCTTTTCTATGATTGATCTAACTCCTAGCCTATGCTATATATAGCGACTTGACAAATATGATATAATATTTTCATGTTTATCATTAGATAATTGACTGTTTTTCTGTTACTTCACCTGAAAATCTTCGTAAAAGCTTACAAGCTCAAAATTAAGGTTTGTTGAAAACATGTTATAAGATGTTTCAAATCTTGTTATCATCAAAATAATTAACAAAAACAGGAATGAATCTTAAAGGTTTTGAAAAAGCTAACAAATACACCAGAAAACGCAGCAAAAAACGCGTTTTTGTACATGAATATTTCAAAATTTCGTGGGGAGGGGAGGGGGCACGCCCTCAATCATTGCCAATAATATTGCCTACACTTTCATTTTACCTTAGCTACGCCCCTGTCTTGGACCGTAACTACGCGTGCGCCGCCTGGGGGCCAAGGGAGGAAACTCTAGGATTTTCTCCATCCTCCAAACAGGGATGTGCGCATGTCAAGCCCGGCTTACACATCCCTGCCGTGAACCGCTTCCATTAACCTTTGACCCATGGCCTTTACCCCCATAAACATGGCGCCGTCGTCTAAATGGCGGGGGATTACGAAAGTATCTTTTTCTGAATATTTTATTAAGTAAGTTTTAAATCATGTTTGAAAATAGATATCATCGCATGTATGGAGGACAGTCCTGTTTCGTAGGGGTGGATTATGAAGACAGATGAGATTCTCCGTGTCTGTCAACAAAAGTACCCTCGATTCTTTATAGTCCCTGACGCTACGTTGATTGGTAATATTGTCGTTGAAATATTTCAGTGTTTAAATGATACGTATATAAAATATATAAAATAATCACAATTACTTTCACATTTGCAAAACAATCAAGAAATATTTTCATTATACACACTCGTTTGCAGTTGGAAAATTATAAAGATGTATATAGCGATCTCTCCGTAAAACCGTCAGCCGTTTCAACGTGGCCCCTTTAGTGTACTTACGTTACTAGATTGGGTCATCCAGTACAGGCCTCAATGTAAACAAACCCGAACGTCAATTTAGGGGGGTAAAATACAGATAAAACTAAGAGCCAATATGAAATTATACTTTTCCTTTGATTGAATATAATTAGAATATTTAATTTTATTAGTTTCTTTTTGGACCTAAATTAATATGATGATTTATATGATGATTTATATAACAAGCATACTTAATTAAAGCAGTAGCCAGATATTTTCAAATACAAAAACACATTTACAAATCAAACAAACTTACATAATAAATGTCAAACACATATATTCCCTATATGTAATATTAATATTCCGTTTGTTGTCCACTGCCTAGTTTTATCTTTGCTACTAGATATACTATGAATATGGAAAAAAAACTTCATTCAGCCTGTCTGATTCTGCAAACTCAGACAACAGAAAAAGATAAGAATTGATTAATGATATTAGCTTATAAACAATTCACCTAATGGCCGTTTTTAGACACAGTTACTGGGAACCCCCTTACAGTAAACAATTGCAGTTTCAACAATAATACCATATAATAAAATCCATTTGTCATAAACAAAAATTCATAAAGATATTTCGTCACAAACTGTTAGTTGGACAGTCGGACGTTTCGTCACATATATCTAGGCCTAGATTCGAAACAAGCACAGAAAATAAGGCGTCCAAAATTATTTTAAAAACATTTGTAAAATATTTCTGTAAAGCTATGAATTTGCTATGGTTTTTTTTTTAAATTTGTAGTATAGTTGTACAAAAATATAAACCCATAACCCAAGTTTCGGGCTACATGAAATGAAATGCCGATTCGAATACGATTTCACTCGCACGTAGTCGGTTAGTGGAATACTGATTATAAAATAGGAAAATAATGTATCGAATAGAATTAAGGTTGTTGTCGAATAAGTTCATAATTAGTTTGTGATAGAATATGTAGCTTTACATGTTTATTTCTAATGGCAGTTACATCAAAATTCGGCTTTAGAAACTCACGCCGAAAAACTCTCCCAACGTTTACATGTCAACAACTGCACACTTCCGGGTTCGTCGGGCTACTATTACGTCACTTGTACATGCGCTCATTAATATAATGTTTGGTTGTTTTCGGCTTTCGCTCGGAAAGCGTGGCATTGCAAGTTTACCATGAGGGACAATTTTTTTAGCTGGGCGATGGCGTAAGATGTGCTGTATGATTGAAACATCACGTATCTAATCACAATAGTTTCTAAGTGGGGTTTTAAAATCCTTTAATTAAAATTCAGTTACCCAAGACCGCAATATAGCATACAGTACAGTTGTAGGTCGGATAATTTGATTTTATGATCCACTGCTTCTTGTGCTTAACTTTGGAATCTAAATTGTGACTAGTCCACATCGGAATCGTTATTGCACTGAGGCAGTGCTGTAGACAATAACGTTGCGCCGCTATGTCGATAGCTTTGTTTGCGTTTCTAGCCTCGTTCTTGTTATCAAAATGTGAATAAGGTCTATCTCTTGACTGCAGTTCATCAAGCCTATAATAATAATAATGATACTTTAGTTTGTATCATGACAGAGCTTGAACATACAGGAACACACATGTGATACATACACAAACAAATTATGTTAATTCAAAGATCATTTAACAGACGAACGCTTAATGAAAGCCCAATAAATATATGGCATGACCTGTCATCCGTCTGTAAACTTTTTCAACTTCTCCGTAACTGCTGCACTCTTGAAAATGTTTTTTGGAGGAACATTGCAGTTTCCCCCTATCTCATATATGGGCATGTCAGACTTTTCCTTAAAATCTTTAACCACCCTCTTTGCAGAAACCAGATGGTAAAGTTTAGAATTTGCAGACCTTACTGTAGATCTTAAAAGATTTACCCTTACACACCCGTATGGTCCAAATGTAGATGATCCCAATTTATATGTAAAGAAATTTGTGAACATCCAATTTTGACGATGAATCCATCGCCATTGTGGGCGATTGGAACTTAGTTCTTGATCCCCCAAAAGATATGGAAAATTACAAAAAATTTAATAACCCCAAAGCCCGGGAGATTGTTTTAGATATGTTAAAATCCTTAAATCTTATTGATATTTGGCAAAACTTAAATTAGAATTGCAACAAATTAAAGAGAAGGAAACAAGAAGAATACAGGTCAGAAACAGAATCTTATGGTATAAGGAAGGAGAAAAACCAACCAAATACTTTTGTCATTTAGAAAATAGCAATTATGTCAAATCAATGAATAAGATTAAGAATGAAGAAGTTACTTAATGTGATTCCATCTTAAGAAGTAAGAGACTTTTACCCAAAAAAATCTTCATCTCTGCTGAGGTTAAATGTGAGAATCTTCACAATTTAGAAAATGTGATAACTCCAACTTTGAGTGGTCAATTGAGAGACAAGCTTAAAAGAGAAATTGATATGAATGAAATATCATGGACAGTTAAGGGAATGAAAATTTGTTTAAAAACCTGGATTAGACGGGGTTCCCCATTGAATTCTTTAAATTCTTTTGGAAGGAACTGAAAGTTTGGATCTTTAGATTTATCAAAGATGTCTTCAAAAGAAATAAAATGTCTCTTACCATGAAAAGAGGTATTATTACTCAACCGTGGTGAGATCACTCATTAGATAACAATGAGTTGGTAACACACGTGTGATACCATCTCGTGCGAAGAAACGGAAGTACTTTCGAACGTCACATGACATCGTCCAATCACGTAACTTGTAAGTTAGAAAATGGCGACTTTCAAATTTTGCATTCTAAATGAGACGTGAATATCTAAAAATATAAAATATCCAACGTGTCAATATAATTACTCTCATATTTCTGAAAACCAGCACAAATCACAGAGTCTTTTAATCACTCGCCCAACTTCTGTGCCGTCGCAAGTTGCGTTACGTTCCCCCTCTGCCGGCCGTTCCACGCCATACAACTTGGCCCTTCCATCATCTGTTCCACCCAACCTGTCGCTTCCCCCTCAACAAGCAGGCAATCTGAACATGACATCTTGCAACCCCCGTTCCCTTAGTTCAATCTTTGCAGGTCCTTTCAACAATGCTGTTATTCGTGTCAATGTTATCAACCAATCCTCCTCAACTGCTGACACTGTACGTTCCGCCAACTTTTAAAAACTGACTGACCTGACCTAGAAAGAGGTCACATTCCAATGACGTCACGACTCACGTATCCACGCCTGAGGTTTGATTATGACAATAACAAATTTCACGCTTCCTTATTCGATGAAGTTTTGATAATATATTTCATTAAAAAAAATATCGCAATGATAAATGTGGTTTTACACGTGTCACTGATGTAACTATTTACATAGATGCAATGTCAATGTCATTCATAGTTTCACGATGTGCCCCACAGCATCAACAAACTGTAGCGGTGTCTTCCTGCCTGTGGACAACTGGTCTTTCAATCACTGAATCTTGGTATGGTGTAAAAATATTTATTTCAAAGAAAGAAGAATTGGATTAGTAAACAAGCCATAGGCTTAAGTGAATACCGCTCCAAGATACAAAATATAGTACATGTCATGGTGATTTTACAATATATGATATATGTAGGCCTATATACATGTTCAGAAACAAACAGTTCATTACAAATACAACAAATGGAATTAATGCAGAAAATTTATTGCTAATCAAGCAATAAGTCATTGGGCAAATCTGTATAAACAAAATCCAAAAAGTCACTACAAATACAACAAATGAGCCACAGTGCTTGGCAGTAATGAAAAAAACATCCTCTGATGTCAGCTCCTGGAAAGATGTCTTCTATTGCTCTGATTGCTGCACAATCAAAGTCAGTCTGCACTGTGTCTTGAGACAGTTGAACACCAAGTCGTCTGCATCTCGATATTTTGAACCTTATACGAGGGGATATCAAAAAGATTCAATTATCACAGACACATATCAAAGGTACAAACTTTTTTTTTTTATGTTTTTAAGACTTCTCTACATAGTCACCATCCAGAGATACACATTTTCCCCTTCGCTTCTTGACCTTGTGCAGACCGTCTGAATAGAAGACCCCTGATTTTATGGAAAACCAAGCCTCCACCTCTCGAATGATTCCATTGGTGTCCTCAAAACGACGTCCATGAAGTGGATTTTTCATCTCGGGGAACAAGAAGAAGTCACTTGGTGCAAGATCGGGTGAATAGGGGGCATGCGGTAAGATTTCAAAGCCACATCGCCGTGCCTCCACAGCAGCTGCTTGACAAGTGTGAGCTGGGGCATTGTCAGCTAACAGGTGTACACCTTTGGTGATCATACCGCGGCGCTTCTGTTTAATGGCATCTCGTAACGTCTTGCTCAGCAGATTGCAGTAATAAGCTCCAGTAATGGTCTGACCCGTAGCTAGATAGTCCGTCAAGATGACTACACGACAATCTCAAAACACAGACACAATGAACTTACCCACAGACTTTTGCACCTTGGCCTTTTTGGGAGGTGGTGACGTAGCATGCTTTAACTATCTTCTCATCTCTTTTGTCTCAGGATCATATTGATAGACCCAGCATTCATCCATGGTAACAAGACGTTTGAAGAAATCCTCTTCGTCTTGTTCCAGAAGCTTCAATGCCTGCGGTGACATGTCCCTGCGATTCTGTTTTTGCAATGGAGTCAGTAAGCGAGGAACCCAGCGTGCTGACACTTTGGACATATGCAACTGGTTATGGAGTATGTTCCATGCACTGCCATAACTCAGACCTGTTTCATGCATTATCATTTGTAGAGTTACGCGGCGATCTTCTTGAATCAGCGCATCAACCTTCTTGATGACATCCATATCATCAGTAAGTGAGGGGCGTCCGCTTCTTCGCTCATCTGCGAGGGACATGTGGCCTGTTTGGAAATTCCTTTTCCATCTCACAACAGTGTCATAGGATGGGCTGTCATTGTCATAAACAGATATCTTGTCATCATGAATTTGACGTGCAGTACGTATAGCCCATCAAATGTAAAAACTTAATTACACTGCGCGCATAAATTTTCTATAATTCTTATAATAGGGGATACTGTGCTATTTGGTCAACAGATGTAAAACTGGCTGTCTCGAAAAAGACTATTGTAGACCCAGGAACTAGACAAGGATCACTTATGCTACAGTGACCATTTGTTCCGTATTTACCAGTACATTCTTTGTGATAATTGAAACTTTTTATTATCCCCTCGTATACCTTCTACAGTGACAGAAACAAATCTGAGAAGAGCCCCACTGTTAAATTTTCAGTTGTTACTATATTGATGCGCATGCGCGGCTGTGGACGGTTGTGAAAATCTGCTCTCTTCAAATTCAAAGTTTAAGAGCAAGTTTTTTCTATAAACGAAGGATTTATTGACACACAAAAGTCTACATTATGGATCTCACAGCCGGACAAAAGAGAAAAATAAAGGATGCTGACTTTGAAGAGCGAAAAAAAAGCACGCGAGGACTTAGAAGAGGCGGCGGGATACTTGGAGACAGTAATGGCGAACCCGGTCGTGGTTGTTGAGTCGGCAGTTGACATGAAAGAAGACAGCTCACAAGCCACTCGATCATCACAAGAACATTCTCACGGTGAGATATCACAACCACATTCTACAATCACGAAGAACGAACATTTGTTGTGCAAAATGTTTGATGCAGTATCCTCGCTTAGGTCCGAAATGCGTGATATGAATAAATGTTTATCTCAACGCATAAACTCTCTTGAAAGCTCTCTAGAAGAAAAGATATGTGAAAAATTTCGACAAATAGCCCGTGATGTGATAGATGAAGAAATCAGGGTTGTAAAAGATGACTTTCAAAAGAAGTGTGACAAACTAAATGAACAGATGACTGCGTTAGAGAAAGGGTGTGAGGACATGAAAGCCACTTATGCGAATGTGGCGAAGGTGAATTCATCATGTGTTAACATTGTGATTAAAAACTTGCCAATGTGTAAAAATGAAGAAAGTGACGCTAACGTGATTTTACAAAAGGTGAACTTATTGATCTGTGACGGATTGAAGCTACGAGATGTGCGCGCCTCACGTGCTGTAAGGAAAACTTCTAATCAACGCAGAGCTGGCATTGTCATAGCAACGCTCGAAAATGAACAAGCCGTGCGTAAAGTGTTCAAAGCGAAGAAAACTTTGAAAGACATTAAAAATTACGAGATAGTGTACATAGAAAACGAACTGTCAAAGGAAACACGAGACACTCAGTCATCCCTCAGAACTGTGTTAAAGCAAATGGGCAAATCTAGTGACTTCTATATACGAGGTACTAAACTCGTAGCAAACAAGACATAGGATTGTACGTGGAGTGTTTGCTTTTGGAATTGTCGTGAATGGTCCCTCCATGACAAAGAAAACTCTGACTTTAGATCTTTTGCTGTTTCTTCTGGAGGTTATGACGTAATTGCATTGTGTGAAACTTTTCTTAGAGGAAAAGAAACTTTAGTTTTAGATGGTTTTACCTATTTTGGGCATAATAGGAAATCTGTGCATAAGCGGTCTAAGCGAGGTTCAGGTGGAGTTGGCGTATTTGTAAGAAACTCTATTTTAGAAAGGTTTTCAAGTAACATAGTTGAAAATTCGGTCGATGATATTGTCTGGTTAGAGTTTGAATCTTGTTATGATGCTAGCTGCTCTGTGTGTATTGGTGTGTGTTATCTTCCACCCAGTGGTTCTTCACGTAAATGTGACCCGGAGGAGTTTTTTAACACGTTACTTGATCAAGTTTGTGAATATCAAGCCAAAGGTATTGTCCAAATTTGTGGTGATTTTAATGCGAGAACGGGTGATCGTGATGACTTTGTCCAGGGTGTTGATCCAGTAACAACACGTGACGTCATAGACAGTACAGTTAACCTACATGGTGAGCTTCTTATAGACTTCCTGGTGGATACTAACTTCTGTATGCTGAACGGCCGGTATGGAACTGGGAACAACTTTACTTATATCAGCCCACAGGGACGTTCAGTTGTTGATTATATTCTAGTACCCCACGAGCAAATCCACATGTTCTCAAACTTCCAAGTGTTGCCAATATCTTCAGTGATAGATCGTTACAATGTTGATGCGCCATGTTCTCTCCCAGATCATTCCATTCTACAGTATACTCTTGACCTGTCTGGATTTGTGACGACACGTGGTATGATGTCATCCCAGTGAGTACTGACTCTGCAAGTAGTACCAAACGGTATAGTTGTAAAACAATACGTAGAGACTTTCTGAATGACGACTCATCTGTAACTTTGATCACCCAAACAATCGAGAAAATACAACAGTCGATAGATGAAACAAGTGAGGTCGACCGTACATACGAGGACTTTATCACGTTGTTACATAACGAAATGGAAGACAAGCTTCCTGTTATTATTAATAAATCTGGACCTGTACCCAAGAAGACATTCAGAAAACCAAACTGGTGTAAAGAACTACAAAGTTAGTGGGATACGGCGTCACGTTGTGAACGTGAATGGCTGAACAGCAAAGCTTGTGTGAATGTGAAGGCAAAGCGAAAGCAGAAGTACTGTGAAGAAAGAAAAAAGTTTGACCGTTTAAACCGAAAGTTAAAGAGACAATATCAAAAGCAAAAACAACATAATTTATTGGATAAACTCAATCAAGCTGATACAAATTTCTGGAAGTTAATTGGTAACATTGGCATCGTTAATGAAAGGTAACAGAAGGTTCCCCTGGAAGTGAAACTAGAAGACGGTACTGTGGTGAGTGACGTACAATCTGTGCTGAACATATGGGAAAGAGACTTTAAGAGACTGTATTCCGGTCTAGATGATGACAAAACTGACAACCGTTAGCTTGCTGACATGAAGCGTGAGGTGGAACTGTTAGCTAGTAGTGGCGCTGTGCAGCACGAGGACAGCGTTCTCAATGCACCGATCTCACGTGAAGAAGTGCGCAGAGCTATACTCCGGGCGAAAAACGGTAAAGCCGAGGGTGTAGATTGCATTAAAGCCGAAGTCCTGAAGAATGACGCCTGTATTGAAATACTGTTCAACCTTTTCAGCAAGTGCTTTGATAGTGGTATCACTCCAAGTTTATGGAAAAAGTCGATTATCAATCCTATTGTTAAAAATGACACTGACATACGTTTACCCTGTACGTATAGAGGGATTTCACTCATACCTGTTCCATGCAAGATTTATTGTGATATCCTGAATCAACGTCTCTCATCATGGCTGGATTCAAGCACCATTCTATCAGACTCTCAAAACGGATTCCGGAAAAAACGAAGTTGTTTCGATCATATATACACTTTATATACGCTGCTGAAAGCAAATTGGACTGCAAACAATCAACTTTTACCTGTTTTATAGATCTTCGAAAAGCATTTGATAATGTCGATAGGGACTGCCTATGGCTGAAGATGCTCCGTGTGGGAATAAACGGGAAGATGTTTACTACCATACAATCCCTCTACCAAAACACCTCTAGCGCAGTACGAGTCAACAACCATATGACGTCATTCTTCCAAGTGTCCACAGGGGTGCGACAAGGCTGTACACTGTCCCCCACTCTTTTTTCAATTTATATAAACGATCTCGCAGATGAAATTATGAACCTCAAGGACGGTATATTTGTTGATGAGGTCTGTGTTCCTATATTGCTGTATGCAGACGATATTGTCCTCCTCGCCCCTAGTGAAGATTTTACTATAAATGATATATGTAGGCCTATATACATGTTCAGAAACAAACAGTTCATTACAAATACAACAAATGGAATTAATGCAGAAAATTTATTGCTAATCAAGCAATAAGTCATTGGGCAAATCTGTATAAACAAAATCCAAAAAGTCACTACAAATACAACAAATGAGCCACAGTGCTTGGCAGTAATGAAAAAAACATCCTCTGATGTCAGCTCCTGGAAAGATGTCTTCTATTGCTCTGATTGCTGCACAATCAAAGTCAGTCTGCACTGTGTCTTGAGACAGTTGAACACCAAGTCGTCTGCATCTCGATATTTTGAACCTTATACGAGGGGATATCAAAAAGATTCAATTATCACAGACACATATCAAAGGTACAAACTTTTTTTTTTTATGTTTTTAAGACTTCTCTACATAGTCACCATCCAGAGATACACATTTTCCCCTTCGCTTCTTGACCTTGTGCAGACCGTCTGAATAGAAGACCCCTGATTTTATGGAAAACCAAGCCTCCACCTCTCGAATGATTCCATTGGTGTCCTCAAAACGACGTCCATGAAGTGGATTTTTCATCTCGGGGAACAAGAAGAAGTCACTTGGTGCAAGATCGGGTGAATAGGGGGCATGCGGTAAGATTTCAAAGCCACATCGCCGTGCCTCCACAGCAGCTGCTTGACAAGTGTGAGCTGGGGCATTGTCAGCTAACAGGTGTACACCTTTGGTGATCATACCGCGGCGCTTCTGTTTAATGGCATCTCGTAACGTCTTGCTCAGCAGATTGCAGTAATAAGCTCCAGTAATGGTCTGACCCGTAGCTAGATAGTCCGTCAAGATGACTACACGACAATCTCAAAACACAGACACAATGAACTTACCCACAGACTTTTGCACCTTGGCCTTTTTGGGAGGTGGTGACGTAGCATGCTTTAACTATCTTCTCATCTCTTTTGTCTCAGGATCATATTGATAGACCCAGCATTCATCCATGGTAACAAGACGTTTGAAGAAATCCTCTTCGTCTTGTTCCAGAAGCTTCAATGCCTGCGGTGACATGTCCCTGCGATTCTGTTTTTGCAATGGAGTCAGTAAGCGAGGAACCCAGCGTGCTGACACTTTGGACATATGCAACTGGTTATGGAGTATGTTCCATGCACTGCCATAACTCAGACCTGTTTCATGCATTATCATTTGTAGAGTTACGCGGCGATCTTCTTGAATCAGCGCATCAACCTTCTTGATGACATCCATATCATCAGTAAGTGAGGGGCGTCCGCTTCTTCGCTCATCTGCGAGGGACATGTGGCCTGTTTGGAAATTCCTTTTCCATCTCACAACAGTGTCATAGGATGGGCTGTCATTGTCATAAACAGATATCTTGTCATCATGAATTTGACGTGCAGTACGTATAGCCCATCAAATGTAAAAACTTAATTACACTGCGCGCATAAATTTTCTATAATTCTTATAATAGGGGATACTGTGCTATTTGGTCAACAGATGTAAAACTGGCTGTCTCGAAAAAGACTATTGTAGACCCAGGAACTAGACAAGGATCACTTATGCTACAGTGACCATTTGTTCCGTATTTACCAGTACATTCTTTGTGATAATTGAAACTTTTTATTATCCCCTCGTATACCTTCTACAGTGACAGAAACAAATCTGAGAAGAGCCCCACTGTTAAATTTTCAGTTGTTACTATATTGATGCGCATGCGCGGCTGTGGACGGTTGTGAAAATCTGCTCTCTTCAAATTCAAAGTTTAAGAGCAAGTTTTTTCTATAAACGAAGGATTTATTGACACACAAAAGTCTACATTATGGATCTCACAGCCGGACAAAAGAGAAAAATAAAGGATGCTGACTTTGAAGAGCGAAAAAAAAGCACGCGAGGACTTAGAAGAGGCGGCGGGATACTTGGAGACAGTAATGGCGAACCCGGTCGTGGTTGTTGAGTCGGCAGTTGACATGAAAGAAGACAGCTCACAAGCCACTCGATCATCACAAGAACATTCTCACGGTGAGATATCACAACCACATTCTACAATCACGAAGAACGAACATTTGTTGTGCAAAATGTTTGATGCAGTATCCTCGCTTAGGTCCGAAATGCGTGATATGAATAAATGTTTATCTCAACGCATAAACTCTCTTGAAAGCTCTCTAGAAGAAAAGATATGTGAAAAATTTCGACAAATAGCCCGTGATGTGATAGATGAAGAAATCAGGGTTGTAAAAGATGACTTTCAAAAGAAGTGTGACAAACTAAATGAACAGATGACTGCGTTAGAGAAAGGGTGTGAGGACATGAAAGCCACTTATGCGAATGTGGCGAAGGTGAATTCATCATGTGTTAACATTGTGATTAAAAACTTGCCAATGTGTAAAAATGAAGAAAGTGACGCTAACGTGATTTTACAAAAGGTGAACTTATTGATCTGTGACGGATTGAAGCTACGAGATGTGCGCGCCTCACGTGCTGTAAGGAAAACTTCTAATCAACGCAGAGCTGGCATTGTCATAGCAACGCTCGAAAATGAACAAGCCGTGCGTAAAGTGTTCAAAGCGAAGAAAACTTTGAAAGACATTAAAAATTACGAGATAGTGTACATAGAAAACGAACTGTCAAAGGAAACACGAGACACTCAGTCATCCCTCAGAACTGTGTTAAAGCAAATGGGCAAATCTAGTGACTTCTATATACGAGGTACTAAACTCGTAGCAAACAAGACATAGGATTGTACGTGGAGTGTTTGCTTTTGGAATTGTCGTGAATGGTCCCTCCATGACAAAGAAAACTCTGACTTTAGATCTTTTGCTGTTTCTTCTGGAGGTTATGACGTAATTGCATTGTGTGAAACTTTTCTTAGAGGAAAAGAAACTTTAGTTTTAGATGGTTTTACCTATTTTGGGCATAATAGGAAATCTGTGCATAAGCGGTCTAAGCGAGGTTCAGGTGGAGTTGGCGTATTTGTAAGAAACTCTATTTTAGAAAGGTTTTCAAGTAACATAGTTGAAAATTCGGTCGATGATATTGTCTGGTTAGAGTTTGAATCTTGTTATGATGCTAGCTGCTCTGTGTGTATTGGTGTGTGTTATCTTCCACCCAGTGGTTCTTCACGTAAATGTGACCCGGAGGAGTTTTTTAACACGTTACTTGATCAAGTTTGTGAATATCAAGCCAAAGGTATTGTCCAAATTTGTGGTGATTTTAATGCGAGAACGGGTGATCGTGATGACTTTGTCCAGGGTGTTGATCCAGTAACAACACGTGACGTCATAGACAGTACAGTTAACCTACATGGTGAGCTTCTTATAGACTTCCTGGTGGATACTAACTTCTGTATGCTGAACGGCCGGTATGGAACTGGGAACAACTTTACTTATATCAGCCCACAGGGACGTTCAGTTGTTGATTATATTCTAGTACCCCACGAGCAAATCCACATGTTCTCAAACTTCCAAGTGTTGCCAATATCTTCAGTGATAGATCGTTACAATGTTGATGCGCCATGTTCTCTCCCAGATCATTCCATTCTACAGTATACTCTTGACCTGTCTGGATTTGTGACGACACGTGGTATGATGTCATCCCAGTGAGTACTGACTCTGCAAGTAGTACCAAACGGTATAGTTGTAAAACAATACGTAGAGACTTTCTGAATGACGACTCATCTGTAACTTTGATCACCCAAACAATCGAGAAAATACAACAGTCGCTAGATGAAACAAGTGAGGTCGACCGTACATACGAGGACTTTATCACGTTGTTACATAACGAAATGGAAGACAAGCTTCCTGTTATTATTAATAAATCTGGACCTGTACCCAAGAAGACATTCAGAAAACCAAACTGGTGTAAAGAACTACAAAGTTAGTGGGATACGGCGTCACGTTGTGAACGTGAATGGCTGAACAGCAAAGCTTGTGTGAATGTGAAGGCAAAGCGAAAGCAGAAGTACTGTGAAGAAAGAAAAAAGTTTGACCGTTTAAACCGAAAGTTAAAGAGACAATATCAAAAGCAAAAACAACATAATTTATTGGATAAACTCAATCAAGCTGATACAAATTTCTGGAAGTTAATTGGTAACATTGGCATCGTTAATGAAAGGTAACAGAAGGTTCCCCTGGAAGTGAAACTAGAAGACGGTACTGTGGTGAGTGACGTACAATCTGTGCTGAACATATGGGAAAGAGACTTTAAGAGACTGTATTCCGGTCTAGATGATGACAAAACTGACAACCGTTAGCTTGCTGACATGAAGCGTGAGGTGGAACTGTTAGCTAGTAGTGGCGCTGTGCAGCACGAGGACAGCGTTCTCAATGCACCGATCTCACGTGAAGAAGTGCGCAGAGCTATACTCCGGGCGAAAAACGGTAAAGCCGAGGGTGTAGATTGCATTAAAGCCGAAGTCCTGAAGAATGACGCCTGTATTGAAATACTGTTCAACCTTTTCAGCAAGTGCTTTGATAGTGGTATCACTCCAAGTTTATGGAAAAAGTCGATTATCAATCCTATTGTTAAAAATGACACTGACATACGTTTACCCTGTACGTATAGAGGGATTTCACTCATACCTGTTCCATGCAAGATTTATTGTGATATCCTGAATCAACGTCTCTCATCATGGCTGGATTCAAGCACCATTCTATCAGACTCTCAAAACGGATTCCGGAAAAAACGAAGTTGTTTCGATCATATATACACTTTATATACGCTGCTGAAAGCAAATTGGACTGCAAACAATCAACTTTTACCTGTTTTATAGATCTTCGAAAAGCATTTGATAATGTCGATAGGGACTGCCTATGGCTGAAGATGCTCCGTGTGGGAATAAACGGGAAGATGTTTACTACCATACAATCCCTCTACCAAAACACCTCTAGCGCAGTACGAGTCAACAACCATATGACGTCATTCTTCCAAGTGTCCACAGGGGTGCGACAAGGCTGTACACTGTCCCCCACTCTTTTTTCAATTTATATAAACGATCTCGCAGATGAAATTATGAACCTCAAGGACGGTATATTTGTTGATGAGGTCTGTGTTCCTATATTGCTGTATGCAGACGATATTGTCCTCCTCGCCCCTAGTGAAGACAAACTACAGAGTATGCTAGACGTGGTGACTCGCTGGTGTTTCAAATAGCGCCTTAATATCAACGCAGATAAGACTAAAATTGTGCATTTCAGGAGAAATAACACTAATATATCTAATTATCAGTTCATGTTTTGCAATATGGTCCTAATCCACAGTGAATGTTATAAGTATCTTGGCTTGTGGCTCGACGAACACCTGAATATGAAGTTCACGGTCAGGGAGATTGCTAAAAGTGCGAGTCGTGCGCTTTCATATCTTATCACCAAATACAGGCAGTGTGGAGATATGGCATACAGGGTGTTTACGAAGCTATATGAGACAATAGTACAGCCAATCCTACTCTACTGTGCACCAATCTGGGGACTATATGGACATCGTGAAATTAGTAATATTCAAAACAGAGCTGGTCGTTTTTTCTTGAGTGTTCCCCGTAATACCTCTAACTGCAGTGCATGGCGAACTAGGTTGGAAGACTTGTCTCACTAAACAGCGCATTGAGAGTTTTCGTAAAGCTTTATCATATATCAGATGATAGGCTCCTCAAAAAGGTGTTTCGGTGGTCTCTCAATCGAAAGGGTTCAATGGCTTTTAATTTGGTGAAGTTGAGTAAACAGTTGAGGTTACACGATACGCTGTTGGAGCCAGATTCTTCATTGAATAGTAAATTAACAGTTATTAAGCAATCCCTTTGTAGATTAGACGAGGAAAGGTGGTTCTCAGAACTCTGGAATGACGTAGACAGGGTAAACGGTAATAAATTACGTACATACAGGTTGTTTAAGAAGGACTGTAGACCAGAACTTTATGTCAGTAATATTATGTCCAGAAATAGGCGTAGTAACCTTACTAAGTTACGTTGTGGTGTTTTATCCCTTCATATAGAGACAGGACGATATTGCAAACCCCCCACACCCCTAAATCATAGATTGTGCCCGTTTTGTGATGCTTTTGAGTCTGAAGCACATTTTATTTTTAACTGTGACTTCTACCATGATCTTAAACGTACCCTTCTGAATAGTACTAGTTTTAATTCTGACGAAAGTGTTTACCTGAAATTTAATGTACTTATGAATACAACTGAAACCAAAGCTCTTAAACTTTTAGCTGACACTATTAATGGAATGTTCCGCCGGAGACAATTTCATTCTTGACATATTTTACCTCTGTGTTATTTATTTATATATATATATTTATCTTATTTTATCATATTATTTATTAACATAATCAATGTTGTATATATATCAGTCTTAATAGTGTCTCGTAAGTCAAAAATATGGCTGGGTGATATGTTATATTTTATGCTATTACAATTGACATTTTAACTGTAACATATCATGTGACACTTTGATAAAATAATACTGTCTGTCTGTCTGTCTGTCTATATTGTTACTTATCAAAACTATTCTTCTTTTACATTAACTGATAATTCTTTACTTTGAAAGCAAAAGCTCTCTACTCATTATGTTAGGAGCAGAATTAAACAAGCTGACAATATTTGATTAACATTGTTACTCATTGTGTTAACCACTTTAATCTAGTTAAAATTGCTTTGATGTGTAACACTGTTGACTTACGGGTCAAACCTATTTTCTGTAGGCACATTGGCACAAAACCAAACGTTAAACCCAACGCTAATGAGGCCACAGCATCGAAAGCAGAAGTTAGTCGACACCACTCTTAGAACGAAAGGCTTGTATATGCCATGCTTGACACCCAGTCAGACATCACCTTCATTCTGTAAGATACATGTCAAGCCATGGATATAGAAGGCACAGCTTCAAAGCTAGCCTTATCAACTATGCTCGCAAAAGTTGCTTGGCTACAACTGCCAATGGGCATTGGTACTTCGTGATGTCATACTACCAGTTGGGAATGAACCATATGCACAAAGAACTGATCTCGGTTGGGGAAAATTTGGAATTGTGGATGCTCAAGAAGATAAAAACACCAAAACTGGACAACATTGGAGTGAGTCATCGAATTTTAACCTATGAAGGTGCTTAGGAACTTAAGCCAATACCCAATCTTCTATACTGCAAGACAGAAGTTGTCATGTCTTACCGAACCAAAGTGAAAGAATCCATCTTACCATTCCAAGTGACAAAGATGATGGACTTAGACTTCTGTGGAGCCCAGCCAGAAATCACCTAATACTCATATGAATCTGACACAATCTTTAGGGATAATTTCAAAACTCTTTTTTCATGATGATATGGTCAATTTGTAAAAGAAACTCCGGTAATTTTCCAACAATTTCAAAATAATATTCCAAGCGAGACTTGTTAACAATAGATAAGGAACCATACCTCCATTGGAAAGAATAAGTGAATATATGCTCTCAACGAAATAATGGTAAAAGAGGGATAGTACACGTTCATTTACATTACATTTCATGCGCAAGTTACGATCTTTTAATCTTTATTGACATTTTTTTAAACTGCATCACTATTAGCATTCTAATATAATTAACGATCAATTATTGTGCCTAGGTACTTGTATTTATCTTCAATCTCAACGTTGGAACTATTTATACAGACAGGGCTTGTAATCTGTTAGTTTATGATGAGTTCCTTAGGGGTTTTTTTGACATACAAAATGATGAAATTGTTCTCACACCAGGTCACAAAATGATTAACATTTTCTCTATAAAAAGTTCATTTCTTGAATGAGTCCAACTCACGCTCTATCGTCAGCAAATTTTACTGTAAGATTGTTGGGGTTACAACTTACACAGTCATTGTTGTAGAGAGTGAATAAATAGGTGAAAGGACGCAACCTTGAGGGGCGCCGGTATTTGTATATACAGGATAGAAGATCTGGTGGAGTTAGCCTTTACAAACTGAGGTGTAAGATTACTCTGGTCAAGGGCAGTGAATGACATACCGCTGTAAAGATAGTATTGCGACATAATAATTTGTTTTGTATTAATGGGATAAAACTGCACTGTCTTAAGTTTCAATTTGTTAAATTGCATCGATTTATAAGATCCATTGGTTTCCTCTACCAACCGTTCAAAATATATATACAGAGTTACGACAATTGATAAAGAATTCAATTATAAGAGGGTTTTTCATTTTGAAGGAATTTGAGATTCCAAAAATCGTAAGTGAAATATGGTGATTATTTAATGTATGTTTTTCAAAAAGTAATCTAGTTATCACTATAACAAACAGCTACAAAACAAATTATTCTCAACGTTAGTGAACACTGTCAAAATATATTTATAAAATAAATCACTTTTTCTAAATTAGGTAGATTTATAGCATGTATTTGAAATCGGATAATATTTTCAATTTCATTATAATTATCATGAAGATGTCACGTATGGTTAAAAGAATCGCGACAAATCGATGCTTAACAATTTTACATTGTGTATCGTATCATAGTGGATGTATCGAGATGCATCTGAACATCGGTGAATCGTTTCACCTTTTCCTCATGGCGATGCTCGACAAACGGTTCACTTTCCTAAAAATACTGTACCACAAATATCTTCGCCTTATGGCGATGCCCGTTGCAAGATCTTGACCTCCAAATTGTGGGTGGATAGTTTTTCAATAACCTCATGGCGATGCCCCACGCAAAATGACCAGTCAAGGACATCAATAACGTATAAAATGAAATAACCAAGGTTGTGTTTCAACAGATTTCAATTGTTGATAATACACTATAATTGTAGAATATAGAAACCCTGTTTCGTTTATAATTTATTTTACTTTTTACAGTTTACTCTTTTTTTCGTAATCAACTCTTTATTACAGAACTCCCTGTTACAGAACAAGGGAACTCCAGCCCAGGAAAGTTAAAGTAATTGAAGAAACAGACTTCTGTGGGTTTTTTTACTAAGAAACATAAAGACACACAGACATATACATCACATTCACTCACACATTCACCCATTCAATGTGTACATGAGATCATAAACATCAATATATATTTAGACAAGAAGAAAATAGTTCAAGAAGGATTATTTACTTTACAAAGTCAAGGTATAACATCCATTTGCAAAGAACTTGTCTTCTTTGCTTTTACTGAATGCTATATTTTTTTCAATGACATATCTGTTGAACATATAATTTCCAAATGATTAAAGTCTAGTTTACATTTTAAAACCTTACATTTGTATATAAAAAATGTTGCCAACAATAATAGCAAATCAAAAACATCATCAGTGTAAACATTCTTTCTCAACCCAAACATAAGCTGCATTTCAAAGTTCAAATTGTAGATATGGGAGCATTTTTCCTTTAGCGATTTAAGAAAAAGTTGCCAAAAAGCCTGTACATGTTTACAATGCCAAAGAAGGTGTGAAATTGTCTCAACTTCGCATTGACAAAATGTGCAAAGGTCGCTATCTGCATTTTTTCATCTTAAATAGAAAAGAGTTAGTTGACTAAATATGATGTATAATTCTAAACTGAAACCACCTCAATTTAGTATTTGTTGTAGTCCTTAAAGGTTTCACAAATATATTTTCCCAGTCTAATTCGGCAAGAATGCACTCTTCCCATTTGTATTTAAGTTTAAGATCAACCACAGATTCGTTTAGAATATAATAGTAGCCCTTGGCACCTTTTTGGACAGACAAAAGTTTTCTGATGGCATTATTATCATCCAACTGCTCAAAAGAAGCAGGCTTGGTTATGTTAATCTATCCTGATACATTTTGAAAGCTTTAATGAGACCATTGTACTGGAGAAAGCTTATGTCGAGTTCATAAGTATTTTGGAATTCTTCAAGAGTAGAATAACCACCATCTGCTTTGATAAAATCTCGAATCTGACTTACACCTCTATTGAACCATGAGGAACAGAAGATTACCTCGTTACCAATTTGTACATGTTTGTTATAGTATATTGGTTCTGTAATGAATTCATCATATGACTTAGGCTGGATCTTATGTGTAAACTTATCAAAAGCAACAATACAATCACACCAAAAGTCATTCTTGGTTTCCTTGGCAAGTTGCTTGGAAAGGAGTTACTAAATACAGCTAAGTTTTGAAACTTTGGCGAGAAGGCATAGCACAACTGTTTCCATTTTGACTAATAATTGACATCCAACAACTTTCTCATCCAAGACAACTTTAAAGACCTAACATAAGAGAAAGCTTCAATCATCATTCACTGGCTTACAATCAACAACTCTTTTGATCTTATCAGGCTTTCCACTCCATAGAAATTCAAAAAGCATCTTGTTTAATTCTTGAAGAAAGGTACCTGGTGGATTTGGGAGAGTAAGGAAAAGATAGTTTAAATTTGAAATAAGTAAAGATTTTATAATAGCAATTCTACCAAGAGGTGTAATTATTCTTTTCATCCATCGATTGATTATAACTTGAATCTCAAATAACTTGTTTTCAAAATTCCTTTTGACCATAGCACTCAAATCAGTTGAAAAGACAACACCCAAAAGCTTGAAATATTCTGGATTCCACTTTTTTCATCTTTGACAACCGATTGCGTTGAGCGTTTGAGATGCAGAGATCTAATGAGACTTCGTCAACAATGAAGATCTTATCAATACCTAAAATATCTTAGGGAATTATCTCAGTCTTTTGTCAAAATTGAATTCCAACTTTGCCACTTTGGGGGTCTAAACATTCAATTGTCAGTTAAGGTTTGAAATGGGTGGTCGAGTTCAAAATTATCAGGAGTTTTGTCTCGTCAACAAAAACATTGTTCTGAATGAGTCCCCACAAAACCCTATTATGTTCACTCCCCATCCAGGAAGGTCCTCTCCCAATTTTATTTCTGGGTCCCCTCCGCCGGATTTAAAACCCGGTTCCCTCTGCTGCCTTGTTGATTTTTTAAATTTGGCAATAACTAATTTATCACTAAAGCAATTCATTTTCAATTGCACAAAAATCTGTATGTGACGATATCTATAACATTTAAGCTCCCTAAGGGTAGGAAAATACATTTTTAGAGTGGACATCCCTGCTTCGAAAACACAAGTGCGATAAACTTCAACTTTATATGGCAATTACGCTTTTTTCCCCTTGTTGTTTGTGTAAAGCAAACGCTGTACCAATATATATATTGCTCATTCATATCCGGACTTTTCACAGTTAAATTTAACCATTTAAACCTCGACAATTAGGAGAAACGAGCAATGGAATCAGACACCTATCTTTGTCTACTGTTTTAGTCGAAATCTTGGATCGTTCCCTCCTTAACCTTGATTATCCCACTACCAGATCCAATTGTCAGAACCGTTTCATTTTGATAATGTGGCCTCGTAATGATGTAGAAAAGGCAAATCCTGAATTTCAAACTTATAGGACGGTAGTTTTGGAAATACTGGTATGTTCCCACATGGGAACATTGGGCAAGTTATCGTTAAAAACAACTGATATGAATTATATTTGAAAATTGAACTTATATTGGGTCAGAATCTATGCAAACAGAAAATTTCACGTATCTAAATAAATATACTGACTCTCAATTATGATTCACGATCCTACATGTTATCCTCAATTTTCAACATATCGTGTAACATGACCAAAAGACCAGAAATGTACAATGAAGTGTATATTGTCAATGTTCTGGGTGTTCAATGGTGCCACATGTGCAACTCCCAAAGCATCGTTGTAGGAATGTAGGAATTTCTTGACGGACTGGTACTGATTGCGACTCATTGTAGCCTTGACAATACTAACACCTAGGTCCGGATGGACTGCCCTATCATATGATGCCCAATAATATCCCTCATGGGGAAGCACATTGTATCCAGAAAGTATCAAAGTTCTAAGACAGTTTTTTACTTCCCCTCGAGATAGAAAATCTGAGTTGTTTCTGTCCCTGTTTGCATCGTATTGTCCATAAGTATTTGGTAAGTGAAAAACATCTTGACCATTTGAAATGATGACACAGCCCTAAATTCTGGATATGAACCGGTTACTGGCTCATTGATTTGTCTGGCAGTGTTTGTCAAATACATCCATTTTCCTCCTCTTCCCTAAGCAACTTCTCCAAAAGAATCACTTTCGTCAATATCAACTTCTAATTATCAAGCTGCCTCAAAACCACTGTCGTCTTCACGGATATCCTCCAAATCACTATACCGATCATGACTATGACCCTCAGTTGGAGGGAATACATCACATTTTCTTACTGTCATATCATCTTCTTCAGCAACATCAATAGCTTCCCTGATGTTTTTTACTGTTCAATTGTGTAAACTGTATGCATTGGCAAATCGATGCATGTTGAAATTATATTTTCTTTAATGACAACTGAATATGGCGTGGTAAACTTAAACATTCAGTGAATATGTCATCAGTTTCAATGTACACAACCATCTATCTTTTTAAATGTGTACAATTAAGGATAAACTACACTGTAAACAGATCAAACAAGACCCACTTCTAAAGTTATCTATTTGTACATTGTAATAATGATTAAATGTGTAATAGTTTTCACATGGAAGTATTGTTCATAGAGGATACTAAACGACCTTCCATTTAATACTATTTTTATTAAACGAGTTAATGATTAAGTATAAAACGAGCGAAAGCGAGTTTGATACTTAATCATTAACGAGTTTAATAAAAAATAGTATCAAATTGAAGGAAGTTTAGTATTCTGTTTATTACTTGTCCTTAGTAATCAAGCATGATTGCCGAAAGTGTGCTGAACGAAACATTTCCGCGACTTGGCCGCCATTGTGACGGCGGTGCTAACATTGTGACGTCACAACCACACAATATTATGACGTCATACGTGCAGCGGTATTACACTAGTTTAATATCGCCGTATAAATATTACACTGCAGTATCTTACACGGGCGAGTAATAAAACAGTGTATTCCACCAAGACTTTAGTTAAATAGTGTCTTTACGTGTGAGGAATACATCAATGGGTTAATGTTTATACTGTATATTGTATTACATTTCTAAATAAAGAAAGGAGAAGTGTTACAGTATCAAACAATTAAAGGAAACAACAATTAACACTTGTATCAATCATATGCCTCATGAAGTATGTTTCAGTTTGGAGAGAATTTGGCTGCACCCGTTACAACCCTCGTTTATCCAGAGGAGATAAGGTTATGTGTGAGACAATTCCTTAGCAGTGATACGTTATGACAACCGTTACGTGTCAACTTTAAATATGTTGTATTTCGTATAAAAAAAAACCAGAATGTAACATTATCACTTAGCTTGATACAATGAAAATATCTATTTATCTTTTATCTATTATATCCGTTCCATGGACGGCATGTAAGATTGGCAGAAATTGCTGCTTCAAGGTTCCAGAAACCAAAGTCATGCAGTCAGTGTAACCAACCTGGTTCCCTGGCCTCGTTCCGCTTGCGCTACAGTGAGGCCATGGCACTGGCTGTATAATGGCGCTGCGCAGAGCTGCGATCCAAGATGGAGGACAAGGCAATTTTATGCATAGCGATCACAAATTCACTTCATTCTCGCTCTATAGCCACGACATATTGAAGACAAGCATCTACCTAGAATGCAAATAAAATTAGAACTCGGAATATCGCCACATATATTTTTTGTTGCAAAGGGATATTGCTAAACATCACAATTTTTGCAGCGGAGTGATACCCCGCCCACCTGGAAATATAAACAATATAGTGGAAGGCTTCGTGCACTGTTTTAAACTGTGACAGGTCGAAAATTGAAGAAATTGTTGTTTTCTTGGTGTGGTGACAACTTGTTTCAAATACTGGTAATGAAGGAGTAAGGCGATTTTGAGACATTTCCCCAGATCAACCCTATTAAAACCTGTCATGAAGGCATGAAGAACTTGCAAAATTTCATAAATTGTAGACTTTCCATAACTGTTGGCAATATAGCAAGGACATCTCCCACTATAACACACATATTAGAGATTCGTCTTGCAGAAGCGTGATATATTTGTATTATTTAAACGGTTGTATTCAGCTAATAGAGATGATGATAACAGCTCCTGAAAACGAAAGATGTAAGTCATAACTCACATCATAGGACACATTTGAGCTACTGATTTTGAATTTATTCCTACATAAATATCCCTGCATTCTGACATTCCAATAGTCAAATGGAATTTAATGCTAAAAAATGTGTTTTCTTTCAAAATGAATCATGCTCTTACTATGTGGCAGATTTGAAAAAAATTGCCTATAAAAATTCTAGAAGTGAAGGGCCCTAGTAACATGGTATACGGAGAATGCGGAAGATTTCCGATTCACATATTTGCTGAAGCAAGAATAATAACATTTTGGATGAGTCTTTTACAAATGCCCTCTTATAGATATCCAAGGCAATGTTACGATATGATTAGTTCGTATGATCAGAGCCGGAGGAAAGACAGATTGGGTATCAAACATTCCGGAGTTATTAAATACGATTCGATATGGGGATATATATATATATATATATATATGGGGATGGTAGAGTCAAAATGTTAATTTTCATTCAAATCTTTTAAATAATGTTACGCAGAGACTGAAAGATATTTCCACGCTACGTCCCTATAGCTTTCAAACAATTGCTTATACTACTATACCTAATTTATTAAATATAAGGAAATCCCGGATTGCATTTGCACGCTTCAGGTGCTCATCGCACGATTTAACAGTAGATACTGGAAGATAGAGCAACAGAATTTGTTGGTTCAGTAATTTTAATTGTTTGGAAGTCGGAATAAAATGTTCTTTTAAGTCATCCGTTGTATACAGACCTGATAAAAAGCCATCGTGTCCCTCTAAACTCTTTCGTACACCAAAATAGGTTCAAATTCTCTCTCCTGCTGAATCCTACTAATAATAGTCTTATTCTCAAATTACAACTTTTGTGTATTCTATAAAATAAAAATGTGAATTCTAAAAAAGGTCAAAAATAATAAATTGGACCATACGACTAGTAATTGTTTGCTGTAATTTAGTTGGTCGTTGTTGTGTCTCAGTGGTACTGAGCGTCGTAGTTGACAGCTTTTGATTGGGTCGATTTGGGGAAATGTCGCAAAATCGCTTTACACCTTCATTACCAGTATTTTAAACAAGCTGTCACACCAAATAAACAACAATTGCTTCAATTTTCGACCTGTCATAGTTTAAAACAGTGCACGAAGCCTTCCACTATATTGTTTATATTTCCAGGTGGGCGGGGCTATCGCTCCGCTGCAAACATTATGATGTTTAGCAATATCTCTTTGCAACAAAAAATATATGTGGCGATATTCCGAGTTCTAATTTTATTTGCATTCTAGGTAGATGCTTGTCTTCAATATGTCGTGGCTATAGAGCGAGAATGAAGTGAATTTGTGATCGCTATGCATAAAATTGCCTTGTCCTCCATCTTGGATCGCAGCTCTGCGCAGCGCCATTATACAGCCAGTGCCATGGCCTCACTGTAGCGCAAACGGAACGAGGCCAGGGAACCAGGTTGTCAGTGTAACCCACAAGGTGCAGGAAATGTGAAAGCGACCAAAAGAAGGAAGAAGCAAACCTTATTAATCAAAATAACCTTGAAATAAATAATTGGACCAATATTTTGTCTCGTTTATCTTTTTTTTTTTTAAATTCACCAATTTTTATAACTTTTGTGATCTTCCTCCCAATGTTCCCACGTGGGAACAATCAACTTTAACTATTCATTACGACCCTTTGTTTTTCTTTTCTAATGGAATTTTTTTTTATAGTGAAGCCGCCTCATTTGCCTATCATTTAAAGCTTACAAAACAATTTTCACGACTTTTTAAATTTAATAAAGAAATCGCTTAATTTTGGCTTAAAATCTGATTTTTGCCTGGCCATTACAAAGTAAAAACTGTTAATAGCTTGTATAACCTATCAAATTGTAGGTAATTATGTCAACATGAAAACTGTAAAAGTGAAATATAATACTGAAATGAAGAAAAGATACAAAGGTTTAAATGACACGTTCCCACATGGGAACATTGGGAGGAAAAAAGTTAATAAGTACATAAAAGTGATGACCCTTAACCCCACACCCCCTGACCTTTGACCCCACAACCCATGACTTTTGACAGATATTATTGGTATTTAACCCCACGCCCAAAAATAAACTCTCATATTCCTAATCCCATCAAACTCTCATACTCCCCACCCCAACTCTCTCACACTCAAATCCCCAAAAATCCCATACACTCCCACTTCTGACGCGATCCCTAACCTTTGACCGTTACTCCTTATTTTGGCAAAACCCTTTGCTTTCCTGGACCTCAATTACAACTTCACCAGGGCCTCGTGAGATACAGCGATTTATATTTCCGAAGTGGTTAGTACCCTATCTTAGCATTTCCTTATCCTTTCCACCATTGCTAGTTGCATTTTACAGGTTTACCTATAACCCTGGTCGTTGATTGGTTGAGAGCACGGTCATGTGATCTAAATTTCACAGGTTCATTTCCCATGAACTCTACAAAAAAATCATTCTTGGGCTCTTTTGAATCCTTATTTTCATCCAAAACTGTGTCCCACAGGAGATATCGCTATTCAATATCATAATGGTTTTACATCACCATGCAATGACATCACAAACATAATGTTACCGTGGTATGACATCACCACACTGCGAGTCTAAGAGTAGTGTAGTGTTCAGAAATATACATTTTTCACGTAATGGAAATGAAAAATGATATTGGATGATAGTAATGAGGCAAGCCTCGGATATTTGTAACTTATCAGGAGTTGATATATTTGATATCAAGAGACACTTGGGCGAGATTCCCTATTTACTACAACAATATGACCTGATTAAACTTATAGCGATGCCTTTTCAAAGACTAAGCAAGTTTTGTTTGCACACATACCACGCCATCACACCAACTCTACAAACTTTGGACTCCATACAACAAAGATTGTATTCCGACAATTTGAGCCTCCTATGCCTTTCCTTTTGATTTGAGTTATTTACCCTACATGTGCACCACTGCGATGTACGGCAATATAATTTGGGGTAGAAACATGAACATTACACGTCATAGTCTCAATACTATAAAGATGTTATTTCGCAAAACTTAGATACTTATCATTGACGAAAGATGATTAGAGGGTGTACACTCATCTTAGCAATTTCAGAATTTTAAAAAATCTTTGTCAGAAACATAACCATTGACTCCGTAGCTCATCAGGCTATCTACAAATTTTAGGTTTAGATTTTGAAGCCTTTGGCTTCTTGAGATGAAATAGATTTTTAGGGTGTTGCCCCTGTGAAAACTATTACCTTAACCCCACTTTAATGAGTAAATCTATAATAAAATCCCAATCGGCTAAGGGAAGGTGTACACAAGGTTTCAGCTTTCTAGGCCTTTTGACTTTGACTGGAGAACCCGATGAAAATATGTTTTTAGGGCATGGTGTGTGTGGCCCTTATAAGGGGGTCACCAAATCTATAAATTAAAACCCCAACAAGCTTAGTAGTCTGTACACAAGGTTTCAGCTTTCCAGACCCTTTGCTTTTGAAAGCAGATTTAAATAGCTTTTGAGGGCGTGGTCTCTGTGGCCCCTGTAAGAAGTCGCAGTCACCAAATCTGTAAATTAGAATTCCCATAATAATAATAATAATAATAATAATAATAATAATAATAATAGCATTCTTATACCGCGCATATATCCATGACAAAGCATGCTCAAAGCGCCATGAGTATTATTACCCTGGAGGGATAGTACTTTCGGTGCTGCCGATTAACAAGCGCTCCGCGCCAAGTCACAAATTTTTGGTGTCTCCACTGGGATCCGAACCCGGGTCTCTGGCGTGAGAGGCAAGCAAGCTTACCACTACACCACTGTGCTCCAAGCCATAAGCCAAGCCATGCCATGCTCCAGCCTTTCAAGCCTGTTGAGCTAAAAAAAAACTCTAAATATTTCAGCCTAATTGTTTCCAGAGAAAAAGATTTTTAACATTAGGGAAAATGCAAAGACCATATTTGAGAGGTTGGCAAGTTCAAAATGTAGAAATTATGATAACTTATAAGCAAAGGTACATTACCACAAAATTTCAGTTTTGGGAGCTAAGCTGTTTTTTTTTTTGAGAAGTCAAAACTGTATAAAGTTCACGGACGACCGGACAACTGGCCATAAGCCTATATAAACATTCCAGATAAGCTAAATGTCAATTTTTCTACTCGTAAAATTTTCACAACCCTGAAAATTTCAAAAGGCACCACTTCAGTAGGTGATGTACAAAGTTTCAGAAAGCTGTAATAAGCAATATTGTAATTATGTTTTGGAAACAATCCTTTCCTTACATACAGTCCTATTTCAGTCCATTCAGCATTTCAATATTCTGAAAATATCAAAAGGCACCACTCCAGTACGTGGGTAATACTCATGGAAAGTTCCAGAAGAATCTGATGAACTGTTAAGGAGTATTAGATATCTGTGGGATAAAAACTCGCCAAGTTATGAGGGAAATTTTCTACCATGCCTACATCAAATGTTCGATAATCAAAACATACAACAATGAACACAAAAAGAAAAAAATCCTAGGAATTTATTGAAATTGTGCAGTCAGACAATCTTTCATCTTTCATTACACTATCTTCACTTTGGCTGTTAGAAATATTGTGCAAGATGAAACAAACTGAAAATCTGCTTCCCTGTACTCGATACAACCATACCAATAGTTATATTCTTTCATTTAAAACTTAGTGTCATTGGTATCTCGAAAATAGAATATAGTATTCCTTAAAAATAGAGCCATTGGCTCTGCAGCTCATCAGGCTCACCTAGGATTTATTTTATCAATGGTCACAGGGTTAACATATAAGCTGCTACGGGATCAACGTATCCATCTATTATTATACTCATCCAGCTTTGGTGAGGTGATATGGGGTTTAATGCCGCTTTAAAGAGTATAGCAGTATTATTGCGGGAAGAAAGCCTATCACACCATTGTGGCTATGCTTTGCAGTGAAACCTGCGAGCATCGACTGAAACTAGTGAACAATGGATGGTTCTGCAAATTCAGTGTAGCATTGCACCCAAACCTCACTGCGTGTTGAACAGTTCTGCCAAGCCCCTGGCGGCATTAGAACCAGACCTCTTGATCAGAAGCCGAAAATGCTAACCACTGCGGTATCCTACCCCATTGAGGTTAGGACTTTTAAGTACACAAGCTTTTAGGTTTCTAGACCTTTTGCTTCTGGAGATAAATATGAAATTTGGTTATTAAGGCTTGGTTCCTGTGGCCCCAATTAGAGGTCACAGGAGCACCTAATCTATAAATTAGAATCTTCATTAACTAAGGAGAATTATATTTCAGATTTTCGTGAGTCAATGGCCCAGAGAAGAAGATGAAAATAGGTTTACGAGTGTGGCCCCTCTGGCCCTTATGAGGGGTCACACGGTCACCAAATCTATGAATTCAAAACCTCATTATTTAAGGTGTACACAAGATTTCAGATTTCCTCAGTCAATGGTTCTGGAGGAGCAGATTAAATAGTGTAAAGTTTAAGAACGGACATACGCTAGATGCCATGCCATGTCATAAGCCCATAGGGTCTTTCAGGCCAAATGAGCTAAAAAGCATTAACTGTCATTCAAGGTTTTTGAGAAATTCAGCTGTTACTCTGAACTTAGTTAAAAACTAAAATCATGTTATCAAATAGTTTCGAATGAAATATTTCACATAAGAATTTTGAAAAGGCACGCAAAGATGGCCTGTGCTTAAACTTTTACGAGAATTTGTAGATGTCGCCATGAGCAAAAGATGTAAAATATGTATACACAATATATTATGACATGCCAAATACAAATCTTTAAGAATGTAATAAATATTTACTTGCACACAGGTGGATCTTGGGGAAACTTAGTTACATTGACTTTTTTATAAATTTTTCTACAACAGTTTATCCATTTCATTTTATGGAATTAAAAAGGCTTATGAAATAAAATTCATGATAGTTTTTACTAATCTTTTTTCATTGATATCTGTCATATCTTATCTTTGTTTTAAATAAATTTGCCTGGATTTAAGAAGTGTGCAACAAGGATGAAAAGGAATGTATTTCTCCCAAGCTCTATATTATATAGACACATTGATTAGTTGGTTGGTTGCACACAGCTCTCAATCAATCATGTCCAACACTGAGCAGGGAAAGAAAAGAGCTCAGATAATATAAATCATGATAAACAAAGCCTACAAGAGAATTTGCATAGTGTACACAAATTGTGAACCACTTATCTGCAGATGATGATACATTACCACATTTAAACATAATTTATCAGTCAGTATGAAAATAACAATATTCTGTTTTGTTTTCACATTTTAATTCTTCTTAACAACAAATGTACATGGAGGACAGTTTGGTTGTGACAGATTTTTGGAACTGTCCCATTTCAAACAAGGAGCTCTGTGTGTATTTTTTTGTTATGCAGCATTTAACAATTACACAAAAAAACACATACATTTACATAGACAAGAAAATATGCAATTCTGCTATCACTCACAATGTTATCACGGAGCAACACCAGAAATAAGAAGCACCAATGAAAACCAACAGACCCGTTCCATATGCCATATAATTAATTACTATACATTTTTTAAAAGATAAAGTTTCATTGGTTTCATTGTCTAATAAGGAATGCTGCACAGACACAGGATGGATGGGTTATCTGCATCATTTTATTAACTATTCAACTACAGTGCCCCTCTGCTATTTGGGGTAAAATAACAATGATTGTTTATAAAATCTGAAATATGGAGCTTAGGTGCACTTTGTTTTTTTTCTGTTTTTTTTTTAAAGAAAGTCTTTAAAACAAAGATTTAACACAACCACTCAGCTGTTCAGATTGCACCACAAGGGACCATTATTAAGACAGCTTCAAATTTTGATATGCCTGTCTGTAAACCTCATTTCAGAATTGCATACTTTCAAAAGGTAAGCACCATGAAGTCGCTCAGCGTCTTCCAGCACCCATGGAAAGACCACCTCGAGCACTCCCGAAACCAGCTCTGTTTTCTCCTGCCATGTTGCAACTTGTACTGCCACTACTTCCTCGACCAGTGCCTCCCCCGGCACCTCTCATATTCCCTCTTCCTGGTGCTCCAAACCCCCCACCACCACCTCCTGATGTGCGATTCATGCCACCACCTCCTCTTGCACTTCCAACTCCACCGCGGCCACCACCTCCCATCCGCCCTCCATCTCCTCTTGGCTTCTTTTCCTCAACATTTAATCTGTGTTCTCCATTATATTTTATTGGCTGGGTTTGCTGAAACGAAAAAGATAAACAATGCTTAATATTTCTCTGAATGTTTGAATTATTGATCTGTATTGTTGCTTGGTTGCAAATTCATTACTTTTCTTGAAAATTAAAGCAATTTCTATAAGTTAAGTTTTTGCATGATTTTCTCTACAAGGTGAAGATTTGATTGTTTGCGACATAAAAGGTTAACAACATGCAATGAATCCTCACCAAACATGCAATCATAACCTGCTGATCAAAGCTCTACACAAAGTAACCGCATTCTGGTAAAATTTGTTTATAAAAAGTAAATAAATAGCTTTTTTGTCTAAAGATTTTTTTAGTTGTACATGCACATGGTCAATAATATATGAGTCATTCTCAAAAGTTGCAGCTTTTTAGTGTACAAATTACATAAAAACTGAAACACAAATTCATGAATGGTCATTTTCACAAATCGAAAGCTATATTATTCAGGGTAAGATTTCAAATATGTTTGATGCTTAATCAAGTCCTATGTCTTAATGAAGACTAATTATGCAAATGAGGACAAAGACACAATCTCTTTCCTCTAACAACACTAAATCCTGTGTCTTTTCTTTAAAATACATAATTGTGTAAAGATTTTGTATTGTTATATCCATCTCATGAGTTACTTTGTTACTCATACTTAAAACAAAATTTTAAAATCTTTTTTTTTTCATGAGAAAAACTATTTTCTACAATTTGTCGGATGAAAAATTTAGATGTGTTCATATTTTTAAACACTTTTGATATCTTGTGAATTGACTTCCAGCTAAAAATTGTACTGAGGATTAATATTTTTTGGTCCTGTTACGTCAAAGATAGCATTGTTATTCCAAAGACATACATTGTTACTGGAAAGAAGATTTTTCGCTTTAATATGAAAATCTATTTAATTAAAACATAAATGTGTCACCTATCTGCACAGAAGGGAAGTGTTTATGTAATTCATATCATATTATTTATATGTTATTAAATATGAATAGAAGCGAGTTTCTCTTTGTTACAGGAAAGACCTACATGTGTTACAGAATGGACAATTGTCTAGTATATTTGAGTATAGATAATGATATATTTATGTCAGTGACAATGAAATGGTTTGAAATAAGCATTTTACATATGTAGTTTACTACCAGGACAATAAAAAAATAATATTTCATAACTTAGCCTGCTTATTATCCCAAAGACATTGACTGTTACAGGAGAGACACATTTTTAAAAAACGTTTGAAATGGAAGACATTGAAGAATTAATCATAGCTCAAGAAAGGAAACCTAGGACTTCTAATAGATGCCAATTTGAACCACTTCAGCTGCATTGTTTTAGTGCTATGGTCAGCTGCTACAGACGGTCTGAAACTGGGTGACATCCAAGTGAAATATGCTGAAAGGAAGGAATCTCATGACTCTAGATACCCTGGTGTTATTATTGCCACCTGTCGATCACATGAAGATAAGAAGACCATTTTGTCAAATAAGAAGAGATTGAGGGACATTACGAACTACCGTATCGTGTTTATCAACAGTGACAAGCCGTTACAACAACGCATATTTGAGGCCAACATGCGACTTCTGTCAACTACTGTGGGGGGTGGCGGTGATCTCAGGGTGACAGGAAGCAGACTACATCGTGTACAGAGACACGATAACGACAACAGACGTGGAGGACCTGACGAGGCTGACAGGGAACACAGACAAGATGCAGGCCCACGGCGCAGTGAAGATAGTGGCGACAGGCGAGCGTACTACGACCACGCACGTGGTGCATCTAATTTTAGCTCGCATCAACCGCGTCACGCAGACCGGACCAATCGACGTTCTTCAAACCGGAGTCCCGCAGGGCGACAGACCAATCAACGTGAAGAGCGTGGGAAAAATCAATATAGGTCACGACCATATTAGGTAAAGTGCGGGTCCTGGAATGTAAAGGGATGGTCATGTGACATTAACTCTCAAAACGCTTTGTTGAGACAGATGTGTGTCGGGTATGCAGACTGTGATATCATAGGTGTTGTGGAGACCCATTTACGAAAATCAGAAACAATTAAAGTACATGGGTATACTTGGTTTGGACACAATCGTGATAAGCTGCACGTACGAGCCCCTAGAGGTTCGGGAGGTGTTGGTTTTTTAATAAAAGATGAACTGCTTAAAGATTATGAAATAAAAATTAAAGATATTACATACGAGGGCATATTATGGCTGTCATTGTGTGACAGGTCAGACCATACTGTCAGTTATATATGTGTATGCTACCTACCACCTGATCATTCTACCCGGGGAATATGTGCTGAAACTTTTTATGACAATTTAATTTCACAGGTGTATGAATATGTAAATGTATCCTTTATCTGTGGTGACTTCAATAGCAGATGCGGTGAGGAAATGGACTTTATTGAGGGAGTGGACACTATACCTCATAGGTGTGTGAAAGACTTCACGCTGAATAACAATGGTAAACTTTGTCTTGATTTTTTAGTGAGATCTAATATGTGTATGCTTAATGGCCGTGGTGACGGAAATGATGATTTTACATTTGTTTCTGGAATTGGAACATCTGTTGTAGATTATTGTTTTGTGACGTATGAAAGTATGAATGAGTGTAGCAACTTCGAAGTGACACGCCCATCGGATCTAGTCAGCAGGGCAGGCTGTGTGGGTACTGTGGAGGGTGACGCCCTACTGAAGGTCGACCACTCTATGCTTTCGTGGAATATGAACCTTAGTAATCGTGTATGTGAGAACGTGACAACTGATGCAGATTTTATTGACTATTTAAACACTAAAACAGTTTCTTCGACCTTCCTACAACAGGACCATGTCAGTGCTCAACTATCGAATATTATTGAGAAACTTGAATCATCTGATAAGCAACAGTCTGATATTGATGCCAGCTATGATGAGTTTGTGAAGGTTGTTCATCTGGAAATGAATTCTCAAGCGCATTGTGTTGAATGACAGTGGTAAAGGCAATAAGAAAAGACGAAGCAGGCAACAATGGTGGACTGATGAACTTTCTATGAAGTGGAATGCTATGTGTCAAGCGGAGAGGACGTGGTGTAAAGCAAGTGGTAATAATAAACGAACCCTAAAGAACCGGTATATACAACTTAGAAAAGATTTCGACAAGTGTGTACAAAACGCTAAACGACAGCATAAGAGGAAGTTACATGTTGAACTTGAAACTATATGTGATGATAATCAACAGCAGTTTTGGAAACAGATTGGTAAGATAGGTGTTGGATATGAGAGACAGAAATGGATACCATGGGAGATAGTTGGAGATAACGGCGAGGTGCATAGAGATAAGGAGATAGTGCTAGACAGATGGAAATGTGACTACCAGAAACTACTTAACGGCGAGGACGACTCTGCACGTAACTGTGACGACTCTGTGCATGATACAGATACTGACTCGTCCGGCCTCAGTGACGATATAACATTGGAGGAGGTGCATCGTGCTCTACATAAAGCCAAGTCGGGTAAAGCCCCGGGACTAGATGAGATACCTGTACATATCCTGAAGTGTGACAATATAGCGGTGATATTGCATAGGCTATTTCATGTATGTTTTAGCTCGTCACTCACTCCACGGATGTGGGCTAGAGGTATTATATGTTCAATACCAAAGTCGTCATCGGCAGATCCTAGGGATCCTCTTGCATATCGGGGACTAACACTGGCACCTGCTGCATACAAGATATACTGCAGTATACTAAATGAGAGACTCTATTCATGGACAGAACGCAATGGAATGATCAGTGATCAACAGAATGGATTCCGACGAGGTCGTTCGACAACAGATCATATCGGTACGCTTACCTCACTCATAGAGACACGAAAACTTTCGAGAAAATCTACATTCACAGCATTTATCGATTTTAAAAAAGCCTATGACGGAATTGACAGAACAAACCTATGGGACAGATTACGCCAGTGTGGTATACACGGCAGAATGTTCAAAGCCATTAATGCTATATACAGTGATGTTCAGTGTACTGTGCGAGTTAACCATCAATATACTCCATGGTTTAACGTCACAAGGGGACTTAAGCAGGGATGTATCCTATCACCTCTACTGTTCAACTTATACATAGACGATCTTATAAGAACGGTGAATGAAACTGGCATAGGTGTCAAATGTGGAGACGAGTATATCAATATTTCAGCTTATGCAGATGACATAGTCCTCATTGCAGAAAACGAAGCAGATCTTAACTTCCTACTGAGCAAATTAAATGACTGGTGACAGTCAATCAGGATAAGTCCAAGGTGGTGCACTTTAGAGGCCAGTCTGTTCCCAGGACGGTGTTTCCTTTCACATGTGGGACCAAGTTACAAGAGACTGTGGGCAACTACCAATATCTAGGTGTATATCTAACGGAACATCTCAGCTTCAAAGATATGGCACAAGCAGCATCAAAGTCAGCCAGCCGCGCACTAGGACTGCTGATTGCCCGGTCTAAGAGTTTCGGTGGACTACCCTTTAAAGTTTTTACGAAACTATATGATACCATGGTTTGGCCGGTGATTGGATATGGAGCTGCAATATGGGGAACCACAGACTATTCATGTGTTAACGCCTTTCACCATCGTGCAATAAGATATTTTATTGGAATCGGCAAATATACACCGAATCTAGCTATAAATGGAGATTCCAGCTGGTCGGGAGTTATGAGACACTGGGCATGACTCAAGAATATGCACTGTGATAGAATCAACAGGCGTATTTTCATATGGACTCACACAACATGGAAACGCAACTGGACCAACAGGATTGCAGAGTTTATGAATAAGAAAAATCTATCCCATATTTATGATCTGGATAATGATATCGAGGCACGCCTACTCTCTAGAACTGTTCAGAAAGCTGTTTTTGATGAGTGTGTAACATCCTGGGGAAATCATGTTCAGTCTGAAAACACCCGAAATGGAAGGAACAGGTTACGTCAATATAGACATTTTAAAAAACAATACGATACAGAAGAATATCTTAAATGCCCTATGCCCTGTGCCCACAGGAGTGCTCTGGCTAAATTTCGTTTCGGAGTTGCCCCACTGAAGATAGAAACCGGACGCTATGAAAACCTGCCACTGATGGATAGAAAATGTTTTAATTGTGCTCACGAAATCGAGGACGAACTCCACACACTGCTGAAATGCCCGTTGTATGAAAGTGAGAGAGAGAGATTGTTAAATGTATGCATGACTGTCTATCCCAATTTTAATAGTTTAACAGATTATCAGAAATTTTACTATGTCTTATCCAATCCTATTTTAATGTTTGATACAGCCAGAACCTGCAATGACATTTTATATAAACGAAGAGGTATTTTATACTCTTGATGTACATAAGCTGTATATATATGCTCTTATTATATTCTATATTCTTAAACATTTTATTGTCTCTCATAAATCGCTGGGCGATTGGTTGTGTACTCTTATCTTTATTATTCTCTTTTATGAATGTACTTTTAATATCTATGTACACAAGTGAGACGTAAATAAACTATTGATTGATTGATTGATACAGTGATAGGCTTAGTGCCAAATCCAACTGTTTCAGTCTTGTGCTCCACTGCTTCAGTACTGAGCAAAGTACAGGCAAACTTGCTACAGTGCTCAACTTTATTGCTTCAATGCTTGCCCCCACACCCACATGTAATTGACATAGATATTAGGTTGTATTTTGCAATTGCATGACATTTGTGAAGACATAATTCCAGCAAGATACCTTTTCTAGCGGCAATACTTCAATCGTAGATACCTTGATATTTTCTTAAAGCATGTGTATAAATTAACTTTCCTTATTCTTTTTCTTTAAGGTTCTTGACATATAAACTATATTAAGGAGGAACATAATTATCTTAAGCGTCATGGTTATTCAAACTGATCAGTATTTGCCTTCATGTCATACTTTTAGACATGGTCACCAAAATTGTCTTTCAAGTAACAATGTATTACTAATAATTTTATCATGAAATTAAAAAAAACAGACCTCACACAGAACAAAAGGTTTTCTTATCCCATAACCTTAATAAAATAAATATGTATTAGGAATGAAACACAAAAATTAAGGATTATAAGTTTTATATTGTCTTTTGCAGTAACACCTGTCTTTTATGTAACATCTAGTTCTTACAAACTGAAAATATAAGGAAATTGTCGTCCTTAACTATTTAGGGAAGTTTTTTGGGTTTATTACAATTTAATTATATTTCTAAAGATGTTGAAATAGCAAATATGAAGCAAATAAATATTGATGATTCATTGCAGTAACAATAATAGTCTTTCCAATAACGGAAAAAGCTGTTACAGAAAAGACTATTATATTAAGTACAAATTACTAGTTTTATCTGTAGAAATAAAAATGACCAGTCTCTGTCCAAATTCAGACAACATAATTGTTTTACAATTATGGTTCCACATGCAAAGAGATAAACAAATCTTTGGAAGGTTGGATATTTTTTTTGTTAAATGGTGTTATTTGAAAGACATGGCTAAAATATACTCATAATTTTTCACCTTTTCATCATCATTTTCTTAAAGGTTTTTGTCTTTGACTCAATGAGTCATCTTCATTAAGGTCATCCAGACTGTCTGTAATGAGCATTACAGACAGTTTCATTCTCATGTGATGAGCAATCATTTATTTTTTCTCAATTTTATGGTTCTGTTACTTGAAAGACAATTTTCTTGTATACAAGATTAAAAGTTAAATTTTCATATCAAGATATTGCTTGAAAGTTGTTAAATTCAACAAGGAATGGGGAAAAGCTCCATATTTTAAGATCACTGCAGAAAAAAAGATAGATTTATGAGAATAAGGGAACAGTAGACACTTGATCACAGATTTTTGTACCTTGATACATGGCAAAATGCATACCCCCTCCTTGTAAAAATAAAAAAAATAAAAATATGTGGTCATTTTATTTGAATCAAAACAAACCACAAGCTCAAATATATGTTGGCATACAAATAGATATCAAAATGTTTTTTAAAAAAAGCATTTTGTTGGTGTTATTAAAGATTTTACTCCAGGTACGGAAAAAAGCTGCATCTTTTGAGAATGACTCATGTATGTTACATACTTAATAATCTGAAAACATTTTCTCTCAAATTAAAGAAACTTTGAGGATAATTAAAGTTAAAATGTTTTTGTTTCAATCCAACAAAGATAATATTCAGATAACGCAAGTTTCCTAGCATCACTACATTTTCAAAAGATATTAAAGGGTGGACAACCTACTATGTCCATATTTGAGGGCTGGGGGATCAAGACCGAATGCACAAAATGAAGACTCACAAGTTGCTGAAAATCAACTATCCTCCAAAAAAAGTAAAATAATATTATTTCCTCAACCATTGACAAAAATTACAATTTCTTCAGCAAAACAACGTAAGCTTCAGTTTGAAGTTTTGCTAGGGACTGACGTAACTCATTCCTTTAACAAGGAGCTAACCATTTCCATTTGGTATCCATCTTGTTAAGTTTTATTTCTATGATTGTGTTGAGTAAATTATCAAGAAATAGAGCCATTGGCGAAATGGCCCCGAGTCACTAAAAGAGCTGCCACAGAATCACCAAATTCATTCATTATAATCCAGATCAGCTAAGAAGTCAGAACACAAGCTTTTAATTGGCTAGGCCTTGTTGTTCCAGTAAAGGAAACAAAAAATGTATCTGGGAGTGTGGCATGTAAGGAGTTTGTACAAAAGATAGGACATTTCTAAACATTTCTCTTCCTGGAGAAGATAAAAAAAGGTTTCAGGGCATAGTCCCTGTGGCCCTCTTTATTTTAGTCTTCAAGGCCTTTTGCTTCTGGAAATAGTTTTTGTAGGGTTTGGCCTCTGTAGTCCTTATTAAAAGTAACAGGGTCATCAAATCTATAAATCAGTATTCCCATCATCTTAAGAATCATGTCAGTAACTAAGTCATAAAGAATACAGTACATGTTTTCCAGTTACAGGTCCCTTTACCTTTTTCTTTAAGATGTCCTGTACTGGTTGAGGACTGTCAAAGACAACAAACCCGAAGTTCTGCAACAAAAATATTGAAAAAACATTAAAATTTGGTCTGCACAATGATTTAATTATTAGAAGTTTTACGTTGGGTGTGATTTTACTGCATAGATGTAATTTTCATAGATGATCTCATATTTTTAAGGAATCCTTATTGTTATTTGCCTGTTTTAAAGTATTCAGCCTTTAGGGATGAATCCTTATTGTTATTGGCATGTTTTTTATCACGACTCTTGTGACTAAACAAGTAAGGAAGTGAGCACAGCTCACATACCCCTGCTTCAAACTATAGTCTGGCACATGTTCTTCATTTCATTTGAAATATAATCATCTGGAATTTGAGGGATTTGATCCAGTAACTACTAACTCATAAAATCGCTAATAAAATTAGCATGGAAACAGCTAAACATATAATTTTGATAAATATGTTTCTAACAAAGGGCAATGTGAAGCTAGCATGAATAATTTAGGATATCTATACTCTGGACAACATGACTTCTCATAGAGTCACTGTACATGTTTATGCAATGTTTCCATGGAAAGAACAACAAACATAAATGAAATTCAGGTCCTACCCTAAAAAAGAACATATAGATATCATTATTGACTTGTGTATGTTATCTCAATGCCGACAGTGTAATCCTCCTTTGGCGGGCCCCCGAAAGCAGCAGCACAAGGCGGCACGAAAAAGCGACCCCCCCCCCTGGGGAGGTCAGGGGCCCCACAGGTAAAGGAGGGCTTAACAAAATAATGATAAAGAAAAAGTAATAAAAGGGGTGGATGGGGTGCTGACTAAGCAGCAAAGATAAAGGGGAAAAAACCTATAAAAATGTAAAGAAGTGGTGGGGGTAGGGTTTAATTCGACTACTGGAGACCTTTTATACCCCTGTTGATTTGATTGAGATTTCCTGTTGGTTTTTCATTAACATACTGAAAATATTTTTATAAAGTTGCTTCATATATCCAAGATTTTTTTGGGCAACATGTCGCTTGAATACCACAGCCATTACGTGGCCTCAATACTAGAGAAAAATGTAAAATTTAGTATATTTCTAAAAATGAATCAAAAGACGTTTTAAGTGAAAAACAAATACATGTGGTGACAAATATCAAAGAAACAGGTGAGTTATTAAATATATTTAGCTTTCTATGTTCATAAATATATGTTAGATGGATTTTTTTCCACAAATATTAGAAAATCATGTAGTTTGCAAAAATTGTTGCAATAATTAAAATAAATTTTTAAATAATCTCATTAATTGTTTTCTCTGGTATTATATATGTAAACAGTTATTTGAAAAAGTTAATCTTAAATAAGAAATAAATTAGGCCTGATGAGGAAAATTAAATCAGTTCATTTCAATGCCTTGAAATTAGCATGAGCGAATTAGAGTCTTTCAAATTCACGTACGTTTCCGCCTGGAAAAACAACCACAATGCATTTTAATGTTACTAAAAAATATAAGAGAATGATCGTAAATGTTCAACTTGCTATAAAAATCTATTGTGTTGACAAAATCCGGAGGCACGGTCACTGCCAACACATGTACTGTTTCAGGAACGAAGCTAAAGTGAATCGCGAGAGGAATTGATTTCAAATATGTACCTTCTTTGTTTACCAAAATTAGCGATAATGCAATCGTATCTACATCAAATATATATCAAAATGATCTGTATTTTCTAAAAATGTATTCTAAAGCAATCGTTTATTTGGTTTTATATCGGGGTTTACGAAAACACAACCCGGAAGTAAACTACGCAGCTGATCAGAGCACGTGGTCGAAACGTTGTCAATACGACATATAATTTAAGAAGGTTTCTTGTTCCGATTTAAAACTATTTTTTGATTTATTTAATGATATTTAATCGAGGAGACATTTAATGAAAACAAATATTCCATATTACAAAGAATGATTAAAAAATAATAAGATGATCGTGATCACGGGAGTAAATTTAAGATTGTTATTTTCACATATTTTGGATTTTCATATTTATCTTGTAATAATTCATAACTTTTTTAACAATTTCCATTTGAGATGATAAAATGTTATTATATTGTTCATAATGACTAAGAATAAATAGAATATATAACTTTTAACGATAGCGTGTCTGGCCTAATTACCATCAGGCGATTGTTGACTATCGCTTGTTATCAAGAAAATAGTATCGTATTTCGATAATTTCTCGTTTTGCAATTGTCGAAAACTTTTCGCTATTATGGACAAAAAACAAGTGACATACTTGCAAGGAATGAAAGTATAATGAAAATTAAAAATATTTCATCGAAAAGTGTTGCAAGTATTTAGATTTTTGTTTACACAATTGTATTTTCGGTTTGATTTCAAACATATTTTGTTTGACCGTGACCTTCCAGTTAAGTTCGTTTAATTTGATCAAGGACCTGTCTATAATACAGGTCCTTGATTTGATCAAAAATACATTTGATAATCTTTAGATAAAAACCTAAGACTGAAGAATATCGATTTTAATATGTTGTAGTTTCGAGAAGCTATACTTTCAAAATAATTTACACTTGATGAAAATGTAACATCACTTAGTGTGTCAATGAAGTAGCGAAACATCGGCAAGTTTCAAATGAATTTTCTTTCAAACAGCTTGGATTAATTCATCAACAAAACTATTTTTTCCCAAAATATAATGATTTTTAGTGAAGATAATTATATAATTTTACAGAATGTAATGAATTTATTATTGTTACTGCGTTAGTTATCTCGGACAGGTAAGTTTTGACGACAACTCGCCCTCGCGCTTAGATGCGCTACTGAGGATACGGCATTTCGTAAAAGCGCGCTTGTAAGCGTCACTGAGTGCCACGGTCTGTTATGCGAGCGCGCCTCAGTGCGTCACTGGGTTTGAGAAGCAACTTTTTCCTCGCGCTTATATGCGCTTCAAGTATGTAAAGGGTTAAGGAGGCTATATTTCCGCCAACTAGGATCTCACATGGCAAGACACATGGCAAGACACGCGGCAGGACACGCCTCAGTGACAACGGGCCAGTTCAGTTCTGTTCACTAGTGCTAATTAGCTTGTGATTCGAAATAGCTGTTTTAAAGTTGTTTATCAGCCAATGGCAAATTTCGTGATTCTATCATGGGCAAGATATTATCCAGATTACATTAAATTTATATTTATAAAAGTGAAAAATGTATGATTAATTTACAGAAATATCCAAATTACATTAACAATTCAAATATACAATTTATCATTATTCATAAGATACATAGTCACAATCTTTTACAAGTAGACCATATTTCTCATGATCACCTTTTCACCTAAGGATACAAAATGTCAGAGTAAAATCTTCATTCTAAAAAGTAGACAACTCGTCTATCTAAGACAAGTGTCTTTAATTAATAATCCTTTTACAAGCGTTGACACTGATAGTGATTTTAGTAGATAAAGCCTTAGGCTAATTAAGCTAATCCACTTAAGAACTTAATTGACCTCATCTAATTAATCTTCAAGTTTTCCAGACATGTCAGTTTATAAGTCTAATGAAAACAATAACTGCCTAGAATATTAGTGACACTGTTAACCAATGAGAGATCACCTTCATTTACCTTTATAAACCCAGATAGAAATTAAATCTTCAGTTAGAGTTTGGATCCCATCTTAGACACATCTCATGTCAACTCCAGGGGCTGATCAGTGAATATTTACATTGTCATGCCCCTGGAGGGATCTTCCAGCTGACCCCTGTCTGATCAGACGCTCTCCCCGTAACTCCGAGGTTGGATCCAATAGCATCAAGCTAGTTCCCTAGGATAAGTCTAGACTGGTGTCAACCTGTGAGATGGTAATGTCTGTCGTCCGGCGGGTTGGCGCCTTCTTTGACAATTCATTAAAATGAATTCCAATTTACCAGTGACTTGAATTTAAATTTTCGAAATTGGCCGATAAAAAACTTTAATACGGCTTTTTTGAAACACTAGCTTATTAGCATAAGTGAAAAAAACAACACCAAATCTCACTGTTTTAACAACTGTTTGAACATAATAAGTGTCATCGAAACAACTCAAACCTTCTATTAATTGATATTTAATTTATCTTTAACTATTTGTATTGTTCCAAGTGAAAGACAGTGTTTTAAAACAATGCTATTGCGCACTATCCCATAGCATGAGTACATCAATTATGACGTCTGCCAAATGTTGTCACAAGAATAAGACTGGTTTAACTAGTCTTATTTTTTTAATGACACACAGGTGGCTGTTATGTAATTCTAACGCATTTATTTTCAATTCTTAATTTAGTGGTCTCTAATTATACCTATTGGATTTTCACGCCTTGGACCCGCCAAGCGGAATATATGTCTTGTCATAATGGCAAATCTCTTGGCATTCAACTGCTTCTTACTTTATTGTCACGGCGTCCAATCCTAATGAACCAATGAATTTGTAGAGTATATATTCAATCAATAAATTAAGAGTAGGAGATTTGGCTCATGCACTTCTACCGACAATAACACTTTTGAAAAAGTAGCTCGTGAGTAAGGGGTACCAACATTCTTTAGGATTGAATAGGATGTTTCTATCGCTTGCGCCACATATGTTATTATATCATTGATTGTTAAATTCAAAGACAGATACGTTGCCACACGGTGTGAGATGTTGTATTAGATATGTTAATTAAATACAAACGAATCATCCACTTAAAAACTACGTTGTCATGAGAGTAAAGTGAAAGAAAAGAATTTTTCTGCAAAATGTGATACAAATGCCACTTCAGTAAATATATATTACATGGTCTCCAGTTCATAAAAAGAAAACACATTAATTTTTTGATACAATTTAAAACTTCATATCAATAAATACATGATACGTGTTTTCTACTTATGGTGGATCCTTAAACGTCCAAGTTCGAAACTTTGTTATATAAACCCACCCTAGAAACCCGCATCCAGGCATTGTCACAGTCCAATCAAAGTGAATTGATGACTGAGAAGGAAAGATCATATCATGAAGAAGTAATATATCGTATTTAGGAATTCTTTCGGTCATGCTTTTGCCTCTATTTTGCTGTTGAACTAGCTTAAAAATACAGAGAAATCAAAGGGCTGGAGTTTCAGCTGACTTCTTGCACGATTTTGTCAAAGCGTTCGCCAGTCTAAATAGGCGGTTATCCAAAACAGGGGTATAAAAGGTCTCCTAGTAGTCGAATTAAATGGTATATTTTCTGGCTCTATTGATTCTTATGATACCTCCTCTTTAACATGGGGTCATTTTTCAAAATGTACCAAGAGACTTGCAAATAGTCAAAATATGCACAATGACAAAAAGCCCAAAAAAGTAACTCATGACACCTTCAAAGGTCACTTGGTAAAAGCGCCATTTTGATTTTTTTTTAAAGACTTTGCAGTTTTGACATTGAAAAGGATTAGTCAGAATGCTCCTAAAGACTTAAAGATTGATTCATACAATGAAAACTAACAAAGGAAAGATTGCAGCTTACGAGTTTGAAGACCTTCAGAATTGTCTGCGAGGCAGTCCTAAATTATAATTATTTCACAATTCTTGAAACAAGATTCAGCCAAAGCGACTGACTCAGTTAGGACCAAACTTTACAATCTGATAGCTCTTACTATGGAGACCCGGTTCAAAGCTTTTAGGCGAAATCAGTTATTACAATATTTGCCAAGTTCCACTCAAAGTTTTGAAATTAGTATCAGCAGATTTTTTAAAATGCATGTACAGACTTGCAACTTGATTTAAAAGGCGCACAATAAAATTACAAGCAAAAACATTAAATCATGATGAATCGTACGTGACATGGTTTCGGTGACATCTTGAACTTTCACAGTTTTTCGAAATACCTGACCTATATTTGTTTTATATTTGCATTCCCGGTCAAGACATGGTCAAAACTCCATTTATAAATTTTCGATTCATGACTTAAGTGTTAAAATGCTGAATTGGTACATTAATTTTTAAATTTTACTTTTATTCTTTTTTTTTATTCCTGATATCTCACATCTTGATACATCATTTAAGGCATAGACTGGTACTTTAAGTTTTATCAAGAAAGTACATAAGACAAAAGGAAACAAGAAAAACAAAACGGAAGTTAAGAAGAAAGAATTTCATTCACTCACTGATACATACTCATTCATTCTTTATTGTGTAATTACTCCATAACACATTCAAATACATTGCTCATTCTTTCACAAATTCATCAAACTAAAGATTTATTCCATTATCAGAATTTTTCTTATGGTGTAATTATACTTTAATTCCTTCTAGAAATGTGATAATTTTGGTTTTATCTTCCTTAACTTACATTCATAAATATGCTATTTGGTTAAAAGTAGAATGAGCTCAAAGGTATCATCTGTATAACTAGAAATATGTGCATGTGATGCACAGTGATGTTCCCCTTCCAAACTTTTAATCCAACCTAATCATTTTTTGCCACTTAAACCAGAAACAATCCATACCAAACATATACAGTGAACAATGCAATGGTGCATAAAGGAAAAGTTTCATATATTTGTCAACTTCTTTATTGTAGGGAATGTGATTTTTGATACTCACACAGTCATCGAATATTATAATTAGCATCTACAGCCCCCAATATGCACTAAGTTCAAATTGTTTCTATGGAAACCAAGTAAAATGAAAAAATTGAGAATAACCAATGTAGAAAAAAGCACCAGCCAAGCACAAGATCTAACCACATACCAGGTTTAGTAAAATAATACTCATTACATTTTTAGATATAGGTTGGAAAATTACCCTTACCCCATATGCACAAAGTTCAAACTGTTTCCATGGAAAGCAGAAAAAATGTTTTTAAAATGAGTAACCAAAGTAGCAAAAGGTACCACTCCATCACTTAATCCAACCTCATCATCTTATTGCCATTTATACAAGAAACAATCCATACCAAACATATAATAAAAAGGTTACTATACTAGCATCAATGAACTCGACATAATAACTCGTGAAATATACAAGTTCAATAGTGCATAAGGAAGGGTTTTATATATTTGTCAATTTCTTTTTCATAGGGAATGTGACATTTGATACTCACACAAACATCAAATATCATAAATAGCATCTATAGCCGCCAATATGCACCAAGTTCAAATCGTTTCCATGGAAACCAAGTAAAAGGAAAAATTAAGAATAACCAAAGTAGCAAATGGCACCACCCAAGCACTAGATCTAACAACATACCAGTTAAGGAAATAATACTTACAGATTTTTAGATATAGGTTGGATAATTACCCTACCCCCATATGCACAAAGTTCAAATTGTTTCCATGGAAACCAGAAAAATATAAAAAAAAATTGAGTAACCAAAGAAGCAAAAGGCACCACTCCATCATTAGATGTAACTACATACCAAGTTTCGCCCAAAAAATATTGAACGTTTTTTCAGATACGGCCTGGAAAAGGACCCTACCCCCTATTTGCAATAAGTTTGTATTGTTTCCATGGAAACCAGAAAAATATAAAAAATTCAGAAAAACCAAAATAGCAAAAGGCACCACTCCACCACTAGATCTAACCACAAACCAGGTTTTGTAAAAAAAATCTTGAACAGTTTTTGAGATATGGCCCGGAAACTGAACTTACCCCCCATTTGCACTAAGTTCAAATTGTTTCCATGGAAACTAGGAAAATAATTAATTCAGAATAACCAAAATAGCAAAAGGCACCACTCCACCACCAGACCTAACCACATGCCAAGTTTCTTTAAAAAATATTGAATGTTTTTTGAGGTATGGTCCGGAAACGAAAGCATTTCGGAATTACGGAATTACGGACGGAACTGAAAACATTATGTCCCCCCCCCAAAGCTCTGTAGGAGTAGTCAAAAGGTGAACATCTGACAGACGAATTAATGCTGCAAGGCTGGGGTATAAAAACAATTCATGAACACTGTATATATGCATTTCAAAAACAGTGCAAATTAGAACATGAAATATTACTTTTTCAACTTGTTATTTGTCAAGATGGCACAAACATAAGATAAACAGGGAAGAAATATAAGGAAATAATTATCAACATTTACTTACGGGCAATTTTCCACCGCCACTTTTTGTATTGATCCTAAGCTCCATTACTTTACCATATTCTGAAGAGAGAAAAATATATCATATAATCAATAATTTAAAAACATTATCAACCAGAGACATTGGGAGATGAACAAGCAGTGGGTAACCTATGTCTCCAGCCAATGGAAAAGCAAAATACTTTTAACAATAACAATAATTCTCCATTCTTCATTCAATCCTGAATAACTAAAACAATTATGGTTCCATGTTTCATTTCATCATTCATGATAATTCCTACTTCACAAATGTCAATTAGTTCAGTGTTTTAAGGATAAGCACTGAAAACAATTGTATGTTGATTTCAGGGGTGTAGAAAACCTGAAGTTTAAGTGCCAGAAGTTACATCTATGCCTTGTGCGTCTTCTATTCTGGTCTAAAATTCTTAGGTGTGTTTCCATTGAAAAGACTGACAATAGTAATTGCTTATTAAGTATTTTATTTTGGTGTTGTCTTTATGGTTAAAGACAAACAAATAAAATAACTAGATTTATCTAGTTTAAGGATGGTCGACTAGACTATTTTATGGGACCAGGCAAAAGCAGAGGAGCCCCGAAACTGAGGGTTTCACCCTCCCTTCATTCGCCTTTCCACAGCCACATAAAATGGGCTTTTTTTTTTATCACACTCTCAATGAGCACTTTTAATGCACAGAACAATGATATAATAAATCAATGTAGGTATTTGTATATTTAGGCAAACTTTTGTGTCCTTGGAAGTGAACATGTCAAAAATTCCTTAGGAGTATAGATTATAAGATATGTCAGAAAACCTAAGTGGGGAAAAGTTTCAGCTGAAACAATGTGCACCGGCAGTTTTAACTGCACAAAAACTTGTAGCGGCCCTGACCTTAGCACTGTTCATGTCATCTTCCTATGAATTTAATGACTTACTGTTCAACGCAGCTTGGGCAATATTTCAGCCATTAGAGGCATACTTCTGAATTTAACTTATAGGTCACAGTTTCACCTTAAACTAGTCCCTCCATTAGCAGATTAACCACTTAATTGTTCTAGATTGGTGTTAAGCCAGAATTTTGGAATTCAAGTTCATGGCAAGATAAGATAAGATAATCTTTATTGTCCCAAAAGGGAAATTTGTTTTGTATAATTACAATTCTCCAGAATGAAGACAAATAATAACATAATATTCAAAAACAATTCATGTCAAAACAGTTAAGATAGACAGATAATTAACTTAATTAACATGAAAAACGTGATGTAACATTAGACAGAATTTATTTCTCTAATGCTGCAGGGAATGAATGATTGGCGGAACCAGTTTGTTCGAAAAGTCGGCATACGCAGCCTACATCAAGAAGGTAATGTCGAATATTCCAAGAAAAGTGGATGGGAAGAATCACCCATGCTCATAAAAACTGGCGATCGTTTCAATAGGAAGCCCAATAATCTTAGATGCGGTATTCACGATTCTTATCAATTTGTTTCTATTTTGAACAGACAGGTTCCCAAACCAACTTAAAAAGTTAAATGTAAGGACACTTTGAATGAAGGTTCTGTAAAACAACATCAAGATGGTTTGATCTATTTTAAAGTATTTTAGTTTCCACAAGAAATGTAAACGTTGTTGTCCTTTCTTATATAATTTCTCAGTATTCTCATTCCAAGAGAGTTTAGAATCAATGATAGTATCTAAGTATTTATATTCATTTACTCTTTCTAATTCATTGCCATCAATGTTGACTTTGTTCTCCTAAAATCAATTATCATTTCTTTTTAACGTTCAAATATAAAATATTAGATTTACACCAATCCACAAATCTTGATAGCTCAGATCTATAGGCAAGTTCTGACTCTCTAATTAGGCCTACAACTGCAGCGTTGTCAGCAAATCTGATGGTAAAACACGAATCAGCATTTGAGACACAATCATTTGTGTACAAATTGTACAAAATTGGCGAAACAACACAACCCTGTGGAGCACCAGTAGATGTGCATACAGTTGAAGATTTTACATTATTGACTTGTACAAATTGTTGTCTGTTAACAAGGAAAGAATGTATCCATCTAATGATATTTGAGTTAACATTCATATGACAAAGTTTTTTAAGTAACAGATGTGGCTGAATCGTATTAAAAGTAGAGAAGTCAACAAACATTATTCGGACATAAGAACTATAATTTTCCAAGTGTTTATAGATGTTATTAAGCAGAGTTATTGTTGCATCATCTACTCCACGCCGTAGAACTCGAAACATCAAAACTCATTATCTCTAAAAGATAAAAATAAATTCTAATTATAAGTACATTGATTATTGCAGTCATAAAGCAAGTTTCTGATGCACTGTATGTGATTTTAATGCCTCTTAAATTCTAACAAGTATAAAAACGAAAGGAGTCTACACACCCCCACTTCCCCCATAGGTCATAGAATTCCAAAATAAACTATCCATCAATGTGACCTGATCAACAGTGGGTAAAATTGTATTACAGTGGAATTTACTTAGAAGAGGGAGAAACTGTCATCAACACATAAATTCAGCATCCGGAGGAGCAGAACTTTATATTTACATATTAGACCTTCAGAATTGGTGGATTTTACTGCTCGAGATGTTTTGTACTGTTATATATATGCTTAGCCAAAATCCTGACGAAAGAAACTATCAGCAATTTACATGTTTGTTTTTGTCTGTAGAGACATATCATAATGAATATCATTGGGTTTTTTAGGTCTTCAAGACAAAGTCTGGATGACCTATTGTTTTTATCCGGTTTATCAAGGATTCAGCAATTTTGCTGAATTCTTATTGTTATTGGAGTGTTTTATTAAGGATTCAGCAATTTTGCATAATCCTTATTGAGATTGGCGTGTTTTATTACGGATTCAGCAATTTTACTGAATCCTTATTGAGATTGGCATGTCTTATTATTATTTTTCCACCGATTTTGTGTACATGATTTAGCATAAACTGCTGAACCAACTACAGCCAAACTTGTCAGTCTGATAGAGCTTTATGAGAAGAAGTTCTAATAAGCTTTAAGGCTTAATGGGCTTAACTCATTAAGGCCGAGAGCCATATATATGCGTCAAAATAATGAGATCCTCACAGCGAGAGCCGCATATAAGCGTCCGTAATACCCCCATTCCCCCGAGCATACGACCTCACTGCGATCAATTCGTTGGGGAAATGAATTTTATTGCCCAAAAAGGTGTGTACTGTTAGCTGTTGTTTTGATCTCCCGACAGCAGCTAAGCCCCACCTTTATGTTGGTTGACCCCTTTCTGCATATTCAAATATTTATGTTAGACATGAAGTGACTTAACTCCCTTGAATATCTTAGGGACCAGTCATTTAAAAGTATCAAACAATACATTGGTTTGGTTTGAGTGAAACTACAAATGCAATGGGGCCCATTTTTTAATAAATTCACTTTTATCTTCAGATGTTTTATTTGATATAGTAACTGAACAAATAAGGGAGATGTTTGGCTATATTGACACTTTTGTATGTAACGTTTTGTAATTATAAAAATATGATTTTCAAGAATATTCAACTTTGGATCGCCAAGGAGAAAATTATTACAGTTAAGGATTAATTTTTTTTCTTTCATACCAGGTTATGAGCTTGTGTATAAGAATTTGAACTTTTTAACATAAAAAAAAATAAATGTTCAAGTGTTTCATTTTCAGACTGGCAAAAGGTACAGAGATTATCCTCTGTAAATCCTATTTTGAAGAGAAATGATTTTGTGGATTTGATCCGATGGGTGAATTTATATTGGAAGTTTCTTGTCCTACTGTCAATCACACAATTCCGTATTGTAACAAAACATTCAGAAAGGTCATTTTCAAAAATATCACAGACGGATTGACGGATTGACACCAGGCCATGAACTTATGGGGCCTTCCAGGCCAGATAAGCTAAAAATTGATTTCTTGAAAGTTTTTTATTTTTCCAATGAAAGAATTTCTGGAGCTCTGTGATCAATTAGACTTAATAGAGCCAAACAAGAAAAAACTTGAACCAGATATCACTTGCTACAGTTTTCTTACAAAATAAATCCCCCTTTTCCCCAAAACTCAAGATTTTACCAAAATAATTTCAAAATATTTAACAAAAAAAAAAGCCATTGTGTCTGTAGCTCATCAGGGTCAATCTAATCAAAATCAAATCATTTATTTCCTCCCTACTCTTATTTTGGGTTGTCACTTTTCAATCATCTAAGATCTGAAGGAATCCCGTTAAGACCTGTTTCCAAAATAAGTTACGAAATGCAGCTTAATGGTGACCATGTGACCATTTATGATAACAAAAATCCTCATCAGTCAAAGTTTCTGTTCACAAGATTACAGATTTCCTGAGTCAGTTCTGAGAAGATAAGAGTTCAGCCTAGTCCTAACATTCTTCACAGGAAACAAAAACAAATAAAATTTCCAGAATTCCAATAATATCAAAAGGCATCTTAGTAAATGGGTAATTCCCAGGCAAAGTTTCAGTAAAATCTTATGAGTGGCTTTTGAGTTCGCCTTTGGAATGAACCTATCCCAATATAGAGTCCTTATTCAAAACACTTCCATTGAAACGAAAAAGAAAAATGATTTCAGAATTCTAAAAATATCAAAAGGCACCACTTCAGTAGGTTGGTAATGCACATGCTAAGTCTCAGAATTATTGGATGAGCATCTTTTTAGTTCTGCTCAGGTAACAAAGCTATCCCTGTATCGAGTCAAAATTCCACTCCATTACATGGAAAAGAAATTTTGTTAAAATTTTTTCTTCCAGAATTCCGAAAAATATCAAAGGTTCCAATCTAGAATGTGAATAGAAGTGTCAGAAAGATTTAAGAGCGTTTTTGGAATTCTCTTCCAGAAATAAAGCTATGCATGCATAGATATCAACACTTTTGTGTAAAAATGAAAAAAAATAATGAAATTTTCAGATTTCTGGGTTAGAAATACTCATGTGAAGGTTCAGGAAGATCTGACGAACAGTTTAAGTGCTCCGGAAACAAAATGATATGAGGGTAATCAATATATTTGGACCAGCAAAGTACCTGCTTCATTATGCCATTCTTGTTGAACACTGCATCCTGGGTCTCAAGAAATCTCTTTACAGCAGCAATCAGGCTGTTGTTTTCAGCAAAACATGTTCACGCAATAAGGTTCGTCAGATTGGTGAAGAGGATGAAAATTGCTTGAACTTTTTTAGGGGGTGGGAAATTTGCATCCTTCCACTGTTTGCTTTGATTTTTGGTTTCAAGGTAAAAGTCATGTACGTAAGTCTCATCCTGGGTCACAAATCGTTTCAGGAAATTATCCCTGTCTCCTCTGAATTGAACCAAAACTTCCGTTTCTGGTCACCAGTAAACATTATTGGCAACCATCTTGCAGACAGCTTGCTCACGTGAAGAACATCTGTCAGTATTGAGTATACAGAGTCAAAACTAATGACCACTTGACCAGTGTCTCACCTATGTATTGAATGGTTATATGTCTATCTGTAAGCACCATGTTGTGATCAGCATCAAATTGAACATCACTGGTGGAGGTTCTTGGCCGACCAGACCTGGCAGAATCTTTAACACACTGCCAGCCACGTTTAAATTCAGCAAACCACTTAGCAACTGGGCAATGTATCAACCATGTCTTTGTGGATGTGCAGGTATTCCTTTCCTGGACAAATACTTGATGACTGCAAGCTTTTCAACATCATTAATTTTTTTGTTTTTTTCACCCCTATACACTTTGGGATGTGACATCTCAAAAACTGCTCTAGAGATGGTTGCAATATCTTGTCACTAGTTTGAGAAAAGATATTGCTTTCAAGGTGTATAGATAATTTGGAAGTAGCGGATTGGTACATCATCCTTACTCTATAAATTTTTTGTATTTACCCTCGCAGTCAGGACAGACGGCTGATAAGGTGATGACTATATTTCACAGTATTACATACTGGAGGGATAATAAAAAGACAATATTTGTGCAAGACTCCTTCACTAACAGAGAAAGAGTGAGAATAATGAATTCTGCAACATCCTAGCTTTAAGGGAGAGGCACTTATTGATTTTAATACATCGAGATTATCAACCAAGTATGTTTCTGTATCAATGATATCATATGTTTGGAATAAAGCTTGTATTATGCGAGACATTGGTGAGCATAACATACATATTTTGTGCCTAATTAACAATATTAATGATATTGAAATATACTTGGTTAATAATCTCTTTCTTATAAAGTCATTTTTTTTAAAAAATTTGAAAAGCAAATATGGTTTCTTCTTATTAAATGTCTCAACCTAAATTCAGTGGAGTAATTTAACTCTTACGTTGCTGAATATTATTTTGACTAGTTTTGCCCCCATGGCTGAATTATTTAGCACTGCTAGACGTGAGATTCTGAATGTAAATGGCCGTTCAATACAAGAGTAGACTACCAATCCCGTATACAAATGAACTATCTTTATCTGACACTTTGAATGGAATTTTTATCTCACCTAGAACGATTTCTGTTACAATCTCAAGATTGTCTTCATCTAGAGTTAAAGAAAATCCTTATATCTGATCGCAGAATTGAAAATTATACATGGAATTGAAGATACATTACTCCTCTTTACGCTGATATATTTTTTTACAATACAACCTCTAGTTAAATATCTACAATAATCTAAAGATTGTATTTAAATCCAGCTGAATAAAATCCCTAATACTGAGCGCGCATACATGTATTATATATGGAATTGTAAACAATTTATTCCTCTTTATGATGACGAAAAAATTATTAGAATATGTCACCCAGTTGAAAAGATATATGCAGCAAAAGATGGTTGGGGGTACCCCTAGAATGCTCTGACATAACAGGATTGATAATTGCAAAATATATATACAGCTTCTCTATTTGGTGAGGTGAGGTGAGTTGGTGTTTAACGCCGCTTTCAAGATTATTTCACTTATATCGCAGCTGCTATTATTATTGCAGGGAGAAAGCCCGCAACACTATTTTGGCTATGCATTGCGGTGAAACCTGAGAGCATCGGCTGGAACTAGCGAACCATGGGTGGTACTGCGCTGAATTTCAGTGTAGTATTGCACCCAAACCTGACTGCGTGTAGAACAGTTCTCTACTGCAGACAAAGTGGATGAGCCCCTGGCGGGATTCGAACCACGGACAAAGCGTAATGAATGAACCTTTTTGTAATAAAAAGTTTGAATTAATAGAATTCTGAAAGACAATGCAACAACTATGATACTGCACAAATGGTCACACTTCACCAGCAACTGCACAGCTATTAATTACTATTAGCAGATATGGTACAATGTAAGTTTCAATGACATATGAATCCTTCAGTCAATTGGATACCTTTTGTAATTGTCAGTTGAGTAGTAATAGTGACATTGTAACAAATATTTACAAAATTACACAAGTTTTAGCAACACATTAAGCAACTAGGAAAACTATTATTAAATTTTATGATCATTAACCCATTTAAATCAAAACAAAATCCTAAAAGGCTGAATACAATCAGGTTGGTTTGCAAATGATTTATGTGCGAGTTATTAAAAACTTCATTTTCCAAGTATCTGACATAACTTGGTTACATATCAATTGGACTTGTGTTTCCTGAACAGTTAAAAGGTCTTTGACCTTCTTTTTCTTAATGATTGGTTCTTTTTTTGTAGATACAGGTTTCTATTCAACTGATGCCCTGTAAAGTTTTTCAGCAGCATTTCAAAACCATTTTGTAATAAAAATAAGAAATACATGTTAAAAATTAGCCATTGATAGGTAGCAATCTAATTTCATACCAAAACTGCTAACTTGAATAAAAAAAATAAAAAATATTATCTTGTGTACATTATGTTTAGGGATACACAAAGGTAAAAAGTTCCAGACCATTACTGAACTGAAGATAGTTTGAAATAGGGTTAAAATTTAAAAAATCACAAAGCATTGAAATAATCATTTCCTTTTATCAACACCAATATTGACACAGATTCAAAGTATTTCGAGATGTTATTAGAAATAGTAATACAAGATTCTGATGAAATATTCCAAACCGTTACAATATTTTGTCCAAACCGTTACATCATTTTCATATCATTAATCTTATAGAAAATATGAATTAAAGTAAGAAAATATGTTTTGTTATTTGAAAAATAGTAACAAAATGATCATTTTATACACAAGTCAATATTTCATCTTCCAAAAAATTCTTTGAATTAATAATATATTCTATAAATGTCCAAACCATTACCTTTTTTTGTCCAAACCGTTACTTCAAATCATTCATTTTAAAGCAACTACATCATGGTTCTTTTGAACAGTAAATTTATATACACAAAGAATTATGATTTTAAACATTTCTTTAAATTTTTTAAATTACTTCATTAGTTCTTAAATATTCAAACAATTTTGTCCTGACCGTTACTAAAACTGTCCGAACCATTACCTTACCTAATGGTAACGGTTTGGACAGGTAACGGTTAGGACAATTTTCTAATAATCTGAAATAAAATAAAGAATGATCCCTTAAAGATATCAAGTGACACACCATCCACCACTTCCAACTACTGTTTTGTGAGAAAAAAAGATTAATTTTGTACAAAATTCATTGGTAACGGTTTGGACAATTAAGGTTGACGAATTTAATTCCTACTTACTTGATGGTGTATTATTTCTGCAAAATATGCCTTATCTCTCTATTTCATACCCTATCATAAGCACAGGATTTAGATCATTCAGAAACACCAAGAACAGATGCAATGCAGCTTAATGGGGAAATTATTGCAGTAATTTTATGTTGCTTTAACGGTCAGGACACAAAATTTACGGACAGACATGTTACACATTGTAGATTTTTTTTTTTTCACGTTAAGGAAAAATAAACTGCACTCTTGACATAAATTATTTCTAATGATAGGCATGACATTGTTATATTTGTTTGATTACGTTTATTTATACAGTTTTTGTGAAAAAATATACTGTGACCGTCACCTCCGGACAGAGTAAACCTGTCAATTGTGATTTTATCAAAACTTTCAAAATTACAAGAACAATTCTTTACCACTAAAACTGACTATCAACATCTAAATATTCTTCCCAGAAACTAAAAGCCCTTTCAAATCAAGTAATTTAAAAAAAATCTTGATTGGACAGAAAATGACACCAATTTTGAAAAACAACCCATATACAAAATGTATATCAAATTGAAGAACATTTTCTGCTCTTAACTTTGATATCAGAAGTTGTAGAGCGTGCCAATTGGTTACGAAAATACGAGGTGCAAAAGTTGCCCAATTTGCGGCGCCTGTTGTGCCTTTATTTTTTATGCGCATGTTTGATCAATATATGGAATTGAAGAACATTGTTTTCTCTATTTTAATGTATAATTTATCAACATGAGCTAAGAAGTATAGATGATATTGAGAGCAAAAGAAAGACATGAAAATTGTGCTTCAGATCACATAAAAAGAATAGCGTCAAAAGTGCCCTATGTGCATGTGGTGCTTGCTGCATCGCTATTTGTTTTAGCACATATACATAGTATATATCAGAAGATAATTTCTTTCTCTTGACAATGATATAAATGTATTTGGAATGCGTCATTTATCAAGTGCCAAAGTTTCCCTATTTGCGGCACTAACGGAGATGCGAAGTGCAAAAGTTGTTCTTATTACAGCATTTGTTGTGCCTTTATTTTTTTATGCGCATGTGTGATCAATATATGGAATTGAAGAACATCGTTTCCTCTTAATTTTGATGTATTATAATTTCTTTCTCTTGACAATGATATAAATGTATTTGGAATGCGACATACATAATTTGTCCTTATTATGGCATTTGTTATGCTTTTATTTATTAGCGCGCATAAATCATCCATAGAGGGAATTGAAGGCAATTCTTTTTTTCTTTATTGTGATGTAAAATTTATCAAAATCTGCATCCCGGTTATTGCGAAAGAAAAGTACATGAAAATTGCGCTTGAGATCATATAAGAAACTTAACAAATTAGCTTTTTGTGCGGCGCTTGCTGTGTCTATATGAATTTCTGCGCATATAAAAATTATACATGGAATTAAAGACAATCTTTTTCTCTATCATGTGATATAAAAAAATTTCATAATACGTTGAGCACATCGTGAGAAAATTGGTGTGACAAAATGGTGTCAAACTAAAAATATGTAAAAAATCACCTTTTTTGCGGCACATGCGGTAACTTTATTTCACGAGGCGCACATATGTATTTTACATTGAATTGAAGACAATCTTTTTCACTTTCAAATTATCCCAACCATATTGAAATCCGTCCAAGGGTGCAGAACATAGGGCGTGCAATAGGAAGGTGTGCATATTGTCAGAATGCACGCGTCTCAGTAAACGATAGCACGCGCAGATCGGTAAGCTCGTGCGAGAGGGTAGAAAGTGCCCACAGGCTTTTAGCCTGATCATTTGAACAAATTTGAAAATTCTTCTGATTACCTAAGTTTTGTTAAAATAATAATGCATGTTAGATTTTCCCTGCTGAAATGTATTTACAAATATTTGCCCTGTGAACTTGCTATGACAGGATTCACATGAAATGTGTACTTTTGCAAAAATAGATCTTATTTTGACCTAATTCGCATGTTTATCAGATTTGGATACAAAGTTCAAGCTGAATCTTGTTGTCGCAACTATTTTGATAAATTATAAACCTCATCAGCTGAGGAATCTATCAACAAGATTTCAGCTTTCTATTTTGCTGTTGAAAAAGGGGGCAACCTTATTTTTTTTAAGGCTATGGGCCCTGTTGCACTTAAGTTATTAGCAGTCACACATTCACCAAATTCATAATCACCACCAGATAATGAGTCGGTACACACTGGGTTTGATTGTTATCTGCTTTATATTTTGTATAAAGGTTAAAATATAAAGGTTAATTTTGGGATTTGGTTCTCATTTTTGTGGTAATGTTACATTTTACACAAGTGAAACCTTCAATGCATTTTCCATATGATCATGTCTTATCATTGTCTCTGCAACTATTCATAAACAAAATTACAAGTCAAAGGGGCAATATTTTATGACGAAAGAATTTTTCAATTAAGGAATATTGAGTAATATTTTAAAAATGAAAATAACACTGATGACTTCAAATCTGTAAACATGGAAGAAAATATAACTTGATATTACAATTTTTTATTTTGTTACGTTACGGCTGCATTTGGATTTTCCATTTATTACACCTTTTGCAAATACAAATATTCTGGGACAGCACCTGAGGCTGGAATAATTTTGCCAGGATAATAGGGTTACTTAGATAATAGGGTCACTGGCCATATAGATTACTGAATAAATCATTACACATCCGTTGCGAGATTTCTATAAGGTCTAGCCTGCTGCAGGCTCAATTCGCGGCCATCAGTGACATTCCCTCTGCATCAGCACCAGCGGCCAGAACACGTGCAAAGCAACGTCACCCTTGACCTCTTATAAATTCAGACAATTACGGACGTTTAACTGCCTCGAGTAGCGAAATAAATGGTACTAAAGGAGTCTACAATGAAAAACTAATTCAATGATATGCATAACTTGCAAATTCGTTATTCATGTTACATGGGTCTACGGAAAAAAGCAATCGATGCGAAGTAAAACTTCCGGTATAAATTGTCACATTGGCCGACGATAAAAAAATGACTGCTACCAAAAAAGTTGTCAATAAAGTAACTCTTGTTCAATGACAGATAATATGTGTTGTTTTATGTACACAAAACAAAATTAGTTAAAATTATGTTATTATGATATTTTTTACGTATTTCTTCAAAGGAAAAAGCGAAAAAACCAAAATGTTGTTTCGTTCAGCTAGAAACCGTTACACTACAGAATTTTTCAAATCGATAAATATATGCTTCCTTTTAAAACAAAAATGAGTGACAACTACAAATAAAAACATAAATCTTGTGTTTATATCTCTCAATAATAAAAATGTTGGCAGTGTCAATATTATGATCTACTTACAAGCACACTCGATCATCTATGTCAACACCATGACGAAAGTTCAATGGCGGATTCCGGTAAAAAGAACGATCTCACATTCATGTTCAATAATCCATTTCGTGGCACTAGAATGAAATATAGTGATACACAGAACCTGCAATGTGCCCTTTCTTGAAAGCCAAAACATCGTAGTGATATGAAACAAAATTAACATAAAATATTTGAATGCCGGGATATCATACACCCTATATATACACACATTTTCAGTAACATATACTAGCATGTTATAGTTCGTCATTTCAACGCCATTTACCGGGCACGTGGTTTTGACTGACAGATGTGGGCGTGACAATGTGGGCGTGGTCATCGTTACGCAATGCGATTTTGTATACATAGCATCAGTGATCCAAGGCCGTGCACGAAGGATTAAACAAAAATGTAAGCATATAATGTTTTGAAATAAAATGAAAGATATGAATTTTTCAAGTTAAATTTGAAACAATTAATTCATTAACACCTGAAAATATGTTTGGTACAGTAATGAACCAATATACGTTTTATCGTGAGAAAGTTTGTGATTGACAGGCTAAATGTGCAATAGTTATCCAAGTTGCTAAATATGGAAAGTTATTAATAATTTTCCCGCCAAATGACTTGAAAATAATATTCCCATTCAGCCATTTTAATCTTGCATCCGTTTGTTGCAGGTTATCTTCGCTATTTTCTGAGGGAAAACGGTGTTCCTGTGAGGGACTGAGACGTTTGTTAGCAGAAATCTATTTGTGAAGAAATATATAAACTTCATAAACATGGTGCAGGAATTATTTCTTTGTGGAAAACGTTATCAATTAGGAATTTAGACTTTTACGACTTCATTACATCTTGATGTAATTTTTATTTCGACCGCAAATTATAATTTTGCGACGATCTTACACGAATGTATTTTACACATCATTCTTCGCGCAATACTTATGGGTTTTTTTCAAATGAAAAACATATTTTGTTAAAGATTGAAATCTTTTTCAGCCATCACATTAATCTTTTTTAAAATAAAATGCATAGAATTTGAATAATTTTTCACAATTACTCAAATTAGCGAAGTCCGCCATTTTGTTGTGAAAACTACAAATTTCGTGACATAGGCCTTCAAAATGTCTTGGTATTTGAAAATGACAGTTGTCACAGCTCTGAAAAATAATCAGTATCATCTTGATACATGTTTAAACAGTAGCATAAAATATAAGAATTTTTAGGAATGTCGCTTTGCAGAAAATCACTATACAAGAGTTGCGATTTAATTGATTATATTTCATGAAGGAAAAAAACCCGTTTTGTTCACCACAGACTTCCAACGATGAAACATAATTTACCGGTGTAACTAATATACCTATCAGATTAAAATAAAACCCTCATTGAATATTAATTGACATCCCTGCATTCGTAAAATACGTTTTTATGTGGATGTTTTAATTGGTTTATTCCGTTTCATAGTTATTTATGTACACGTTCCAATTTCAAATAATGCAATTTCTTATGAAAATCAATATTTTACAGTTACAATGATTCTTTCTTTATTACTATTGTGAGATATGACTTAAAAAATATATGACTATGAGGCCTATCAATTTTTCAATAAGTGTGTGAAATTTTGTTCAGAATTCTTTTGTAGTTTTTGAGTACTTCCAATTTCTGTGACGTTCATTTTACGGCACTTCTGCTGAAATTAATCCAGATGACAGCGGGAGTTAGCCTCAAACATTCCAGCAAGCCGAAGGTTAAAAACAATTGTGATTTCAGATAAATGTTTGCATGCATGTATTGTTTTCATGTAATAATTTGTGTAGGTTAAGGGTTTACCACTGACATGAATATGTCAACTTTTATTCACTTGTTAAAAAACGGTTCCATATAAATCTCAAACATTAAATCTGATGAGGTTATAGATACTACATATTTACAGTTTTTCAAAAGCAACTAATAACACCCCACCCCCCCCTCTTGTTTTTCAGTCCTAGATTGGACACTCAGAGTTGATCTTAAATGTCTATACAACACACACACACACAAAATGTTTTTTAAAAAAGCCTAACTACTTACCTCCCCTATTTCTGATTCTATGGAAATAGTAACCATAACTCTTTTTTTTTGGGCCTTACTATTATTCACAAATTTTAGTGTCGGGACCAAAATCATTTATTTTGCAGCTCTTTCCTCAAAGATATAGCTTATATTCTATGGAAATAGTAACCATAACTTTTTTTTTTTTTGGGCCTTACTAATATTCACAAATTTTAGTGTCAGGTCCAATATCATTTATTTTGCAGCTCTTTCCTCAAAGATATGGTTTATATTCTATGGAAATAGTAACCATAACTTTTTTTTTTTTTGGGCCTTACTAATATTCACAAATTTTAGTGTCAGGTCCAAAATCATTTATTTTGCAGCTCTTTCCTCAAAGATATGGTTTATATAGAGAATCTCACCAGAGTCTTCTCATATCAAATATATCAACAAGTTGACAACAACAAGTCTTGGATATTTGCAACTTTTATGAAAGAGTATTAATATTTTATATCAGAAGATATGAGGGTGAGATTCTATTTATCTAAAATGATTTTTTATTACATTCACACGATAAACAGGGCTTTAGATAGGATGCGTATCTGCGTAAAATACGCATGGGTAATCCATATATATATGCATTAAAAATGATATCAATGAGTGACAGATGCGCACAAATTTCCCAGAATACGAGTCAGATATTTGTTTTACAGGAGTGATTGTGATTTGTCAAAATAAATTTTCATTTCTACATCTCTGATCTTTACATCACGAATAATAGCCGACTTGAAGCCATCCTGTTTGAAAGCAAAGATTACCAAGTTAATATTTCGTCAAAGATAAAAATTTCTCGTTTATTTACATCTTAAACATGTGGAAAATATAATCAACGACGAACATCGAAAAAGATGCTAACTTGGAATGAGGATCTGAAAACGATAAACCTTGAAATACTCCTAGTTTTTTTCATGGGGTAATTTTACTCCCTGTGTCGAAATAATTATCTGGAGCCCTGGATAAATGTACATTTCTGAACACAGCAAAACCCAAAGTCTCCCAGTGTGGTGATGTCATAGCATTGTGATGTTGTCATGTTAATGTATGTTATTGGCATTACTTGATGTAAAACAATTGTTTAAAATCTACTGCCAAACGATATCTTCTAGAAAATCTCGCTTTGATCTTCTTCAAGCAATATCTCCTGTGGAGCACAGTTTTGGATGATAAATGTATGCATGCACTTATTCAAGCACAACGCAGTCAATGGATATAGATAGTCTATAGGTTAGGCAGCAGCATTGTCTTCAGAATGACATAGTTGACAAGGCTTAAACATTGAATACCTGTGAACTTTGGCTATTTTGATGATGTATTATCAACTGTAGTGCTTTGTGACCAAAAGGCAAGTGAAGGTAAAAATTGTGTGTAGGTCAAAATGAAAATTTAAGTACTGCCGCCACAGTCCTAGTTGTGAAATATATAAAGTTTTTTTTTGCAGGGATTATATCACTACTTATAAAATATAGGTCAAAATACAGTAAGCAATAAATCTCACAATGACTTGTCTAATGAGGGGGGAATTTGACAATCATTAGCGTGAATAAAGCATCCTAGATTGGACACTTGTAGAGTAAAAGACGAAAATAGGTTTGGAGGATGTGGTCCCTGTAGCTTTCAAACTGGCTCAAAATTACACTGACATTCCTACGGTGGAGAACAGACACATGGAAGCACATAGGAGTTTGAGTTTCTAGGGCTTTTAATTCATGCATGAAAACAAACCTTATCAATACTCACGTTCAAAAAAATTTCTCAGTTCCTTATCCAAAATGTTATGTGGCAGGTTGCCAACAAATAGTTGGTGACTGTCAGGAAAACGAGAGCCCCGGCGCCCGCTGATGCTGTCATTATCTCCATCGTCTCGACTCAAACTTGTTCTCTCTCCTCGAGACTCACTTCCCCTTTGCTCTCTCGGTTGTCTAAAAAAATCAGGTCCTTCATCACTGAATGAAGTCCTAAAACCATAGATATGTAAACATTTTTAAGTGTTCAATAAATTCTACATAGTATCTATGTGAATTAGCAATTAAATAAAGTTAAAATAAGAGCAATTGGCTCTGTAGCTTATCAGCTTTGGTTTTGTTGGTCAAGACTTAAGATATATAGAGGATACTAAACTACCTTCCATTTGATACTATTTTTATAAAACGAGTTAATGATTAAGTATAAAACGAGCGAAAGCTAGTTTGATTCCGAATTCTTAACGAGTTTAATAAAAATAGTATTAAATTGAAGGAAGTAAAGTATTCTGTTTATTTCTTGACCAAAATAATCAAGCATGATTGCTGAAAGTGTACTGAACGCTTGAACATTTCCGCGACTGCTGCCATCATGAGGGTGATGCCAACATTGTGACATCACAACCACACAATATCACAACGTCATACGTGAAGCGGTATTACACTAGTTTATTAACGTTGTATAAATATTGCTCTGCAGTATCTTACATGGGCGAGTAATAAATAGCCGAGTCTAAATCCTGAAGGGTCCAATTTTTTGGTCCAGGCATATATTTTCAATTTTAACAATGTTTTTATTTGTTTTTATACTTTTAGTGTGTTTAAAACTAACAAATAAGCAAATCACATATATACAAATTTAACCTTGAAGCAATCTTTTTTATATGTAAGAATTAAAAAAATTGGCTGTACAAATGTTAGATTATGAACTATATAGATTAGTTTCTGCCAAATGTTTTTGCAATACAAACTTTTTTACTATTGCATTGGTTCAGCAAATAAAGAGGCACAGTTGCATGTCTCTATATGCCTTACTAAAAAATTTCTACACAATTAAAACCACTGCCACAGATGTTTTTGTCAATACTGCTACCATCACCAAAATCTGTTACAAAATAAACTCCAGTTACATCATTCACAAAGACCACTTCTTGTTTTGGATCTCTTCATTCCTATATTCATTAACACATCATGATTTATTTCAGCCCTGATCAATTTTTATCATAATCAAACTCAAGATGTGTAACGTTATGAATCTATGAGTTGTTCTTGTCAAAACTGTCACCAAGATTTTGGAGAGAACTTACCTATATAAATGCTCTTTCACCTTAATCTGATTAAAAGGGTTGATGAAGGATGCTCATAATGAAATGGCGAGGATGATAATTTTTATTTAATTTGAATAGATTTTTAAGAATGTCAATACTGCTACTGTCAATACTGCAATCATCTAAAAAGTTGCAGTTTTGACACTCAGGGTAGCGGTGTTGACATTTTGATGATCACTAGCAACAATTAAACACGTAGATGTTTGACTTTCAATGTGGTGCATAAGTACACCCTTATTGAAAGCGATATTAACATATCCAATATCCGTTTGCTTTTTGGTGAATCATTTACAAAGAATATTCAAATTCATCCAGACAGGTAGCAGTGGTGACAACTTGGGTGGCAGCAATTGACAATTTTTTTGGTGTCAAAATATCAATCTGTTCTTCTCAAAACCGGCCATGGATGAATGTTTCGACCTTTATTATTAATACAATGATTTCTTACTGAAAAGTGGATATCACTAACTAAATCATGTTTTAAGAAAAGTGTTAAAAACTTTTGGTAGCAGGAAGGACGGATGTGGTGGCGGTATTGACATATATACCAGATATGGAGCAATTTGGAGTTGTTCATACACTTAATTGAGACTTTCTCCTGGTGAAAAAACATTTCTATCTAAAAAGAAAAAGAATAAACATGATTCTACATATGCAAAGTATCCATTATAGACGATACATGATTTATCTTTGAAAGCAGTGGCAGCATTGACATTTACCTAAATCATTCAAATATCTAAAGTTATTGATTGATATTGGTTTAAATAAAAACATTGGCTGTCTTCCAATGACAAAATTTCACCTAACTCTTCTAAAATAAATATATGATTCATTTACACATTTTATTGACCACTCTTGCGATGGCAGTTTTGACAGTTTTGTTTATGGTATTGAAGTAGTTTGTAAGATGATACACTAAAACTTCATTTTTATATCCCTAATATAGAAAATCATTATGTAATATGTGATATTATGAGTTTTCTAAATGATAGTATTGAAAGGTTAGTGGTATTTTCAAAATGAATTTGCATGAATATGAAATCATTGATGTCAATCTTTGTTTATGTAAATGTATATTCAGCTTTCAAACATTAGTCATAGATGAATTGACACATTTTTGTATGTATGACATTAAATACAAATATCTATCAATTTGAAAAGATAAATAGATTCATTTTATCTATTCTGTGTTAAGATTTGTCAAATGCTGTTACCGCCAGAAGTATTACTGCATAATAAATATGATTATGATATGCTAAAATAATTGTCATACTATTTTACCAGACACTGGATAGCAATTTGTATTCATTGAAACCTTTTTATTAATCACAAAATATCAATTCAGAATAAAAGTTGTTTGCCTGAAAATCAAGACTGTCACCAAAGAAGTCAATACTGCTACCACAGCTGAATACACCATTTTTTATATTAGCTGGAAACAGACAGTATAATATTGTAAAATCAAAAACTGTAATATTTTGTCAGTCTTGATAATTCAAAATTTGTTTATGTAAAAGATTTAATTATTGAACACTATTCTCAAAAAGTTTCAATGTCAACACTGTCACTAAGTAGGTCATTACTGTCACCAACACTGTCCTAAACTGCCACCTACTCAAAAATGGTGTTTTAGGGAAAAGTATGATATTTATAACATTGTATAAGATTGTAGTATTTTGATATAGATTAAGTAAGTTTTTAACTTAAGATATCTAAATCTAGTTCTACACATGATATTAAGAATGGTTAAGTATGAAAATGTTTTTATTTCAAAGTTCAGTTTATCTCTTGTTTTTTTAATCGAAGACGACAATGAAAAAAGTACTTGTGAAGACATGTTACCGTATAGGCTTGAAACATAAAGCACATCATTGGTATGACATCAGGTAGTCATAAATTTATTTTGTGCACTTTGATTTCTACAATTTCATACCTTTGTTCTGGTAGCAGTATTGACTATTTTTAACCATATACGTAAAAGTTTTGATAATTACTTAATTATCAATTAAGGATAATCATGCATGCTTGTTGGTAATAGAAATAGAATTTTATACATTTTTCATTTTTGTTTTTGTATGACCTCAAAATTGGACTCTTCGGGATTTTGACTCGGCTATCAGTTCTCCAAGTAAAATACATTGGTAAAATTGTCCAGTGTCAGTGACTAATGCCCTTTTTACATGCACTCTTTACTCCCAGGAGTATATTTACTCCTAGGAGTAAATATGTTCCTAGGAGTAAAAGTATATTTACTTTACGTTCCATTGAAACTTAAGGACCCTTAAGTATATGTGGTTTGCTTACGGTTAAAACATCATTTTGGTGAAAACTCACAATGAGTAAACTGCTTATCCAAAGGAGAAGAAGAGATTGTCAATATTTTCTGTGTACTGCTGTAGCTGAAAATCTGCTTTCTTTCGAATGTTGTTCCAATGGCATGATGTCATAAAGACTAAAAGGTTTGACATAAAAATCATGGGTACCATATATTTCTGTCGATATGTCACTTATTTATAGCTGAAATATTCAAATCGAAATACCTTTATTGAAGGTATATACTCGTCTGTGGTGGCACTACTCACAGAATAAAAGGTAGTGAAAAGGGATTCTGACAATGGGACAGGATCCACACTTTTTCCAAGTTACTGTATAATAAAACAATATTGACTCAAGTTACCTAAATTTAAACGTGAATGTCAAATTGTTGTAATCATGGGGACATGTCAGCTTATGATTATGAACAATAAAAACAGTTTTCAACTTAGATTTATATGTTTTTTCCTTCAAATGAAAATCTTAAGTCTCAATTCTTTTATTTTCAATTTACCACCAATACGTTTATAGAAGTAGTTTAGAATATACATGTACATACATAATCAATGTCAAGGTAAATTTCTCATCTTTTTCAGTACAACATTAATAATTGTGACTAATTTGGAAAAGTTTTTAGTGACGTTATCTTTAACCAAAAACACTAATTTTCTGATAAACTATAATCAATTGATTAATAGTTGAGTAGAAATCTTAATCTTGGTCAAAAATTAAGATAGTGAATATTGTAAGATTCAATTATGAAAGCAATTGTTTGGTATTACACTAACGTAACTCTGTAGAGTATATCAAGTTGGGAATTCCCTTTTATTAAGACCTTCCTGTACCCCTCACAAAAATTGAACAGTCACAAAGTCCTTTCCACTCAAAAGTTGATATGCAAAAAGAGAATTTGCTCTTATGCTATACTACAATATCGACAAATAGTTGTGTTTCTAAAATTTCTGTGATTCATTGTTATTCAATACCCGCAAATTAAAGCTTACTGTACAATTTTAAACTTAGGCAGATGTTGAATAGCAATAAATTCCGGAAATTTTAAAAACACAACTGTTTATCTTCTAAATGATCTGAACTCTTGATTTCAATATGGGCGGAACATTGGAAGGAGCAGAAAGTTCCTATTCTATCTTGTGAACCTCTTGGCTCATTTGGATAAATGTTCTAACACAGCCAAAATATTGTTTTTACATAAAATCTCTTCAAATTGACTTATACAGATTGTGACCGTCTGTTTTTTTAAAGAAATGATACAATATTATGTTTAGTTTTGGGATGCTGTATTCAGTTTGCTTACAGGAGTAAACCCAAAACCTGTTTCCATGACATGGTTACTTACAGGAGCAAAAGTAAATATACTTTTACTTTACCTCTTGGGGTGGAGTATTTTACTCCCAGGAGCAAATATACTCCTGTAAGTAAATTGCAAAGGGACCGTTTACATGGCATGTTTACTCCCTGTAAGTATATTTACTCCTAGGAGTAAATATACTTACAGGAGTAAAAGTGTGCATGTAAAAAGGGCATAAGACAAGTTGTCTTGACATGAAATTAATAAATCCATACCATATTCATAATATGTCACAAGATAGAGAACAGATTCTTTATGAACTAGAAACATAATATAGAATAATAGAAATATGAGGCTAATGAAACACCGAAACCAGTTTCTTTTTTACAAGCAGAAGTTCCCTTGCCTCATTCACACATTTAAGTGCAGTTTAAAATTAGAAATATGTGCATGTGATGCACAGTGATGTCCCCATTCCTAACTTTTAAACCAACCTAATCATCTTGTTGCCACTTATGCCAGAAACAATCCATACCAAACATATAATAAAAAGGTTAATATATTACACACAGTCATCAAATATCATATTTAGCATCTGCAGCCCCCAATATGAACTAAGTTCAAATTGTTGAATGGTTTTTAAGATATGGCCCGGAAACAGACCCTACCCCCCATTTGCACTAAGTTCAAATTGTTTCCATGGAAAACCAGAGAAAAAAAAATTCAGAATAACCAAAATAGCAAAAGGCACCATGCCACCACTTTACCTAACTACATACCAAGTTTCATAAAAAAATATTGAATGGTTTTTGAGATATCGTCCGAAAGAAAAGCATTTCGGAATTACGGAACCACGGACGGAACTGAAAACATATCTTCCGCAAAGCTTTGCGGAGGACATAACAACTAAAAACATGTTTAAATGGGTAAAATATCATTTCTCACCAACATCCTCCCTCTATCTTCTGACTCCTCCCTTTGTTGTCCACCCATATACCTAATTAACAACATCCTAACCCCTGTCCATACCCTGTGAAATCAGGTTACCATTTGCATGTCCCTGGTTACTGGTAATGCTAGATTCAGTGTTAGTAAAATGCAGTCTTAACCAGTTCAATCATATACTCCAGAACAATTTTTATAGACCATTTCATTTTATGTTGATATATATTTCATATCAAATGTGCTACAGCCATGAACTTGGGCTCTTTGATTCCTGATTACCATGTCAATATGATTAAATTGACCATTTTAAAAAGCTTTCAAAAGACGTAAGCCTTTATATGCGAACTTATACCATAAGAACCCTGCCACATCATTTAGGAACAGGATGCTGAAATTTACACATCTTTGTCTCAAACCTACAAAGATGATCTTCTCAAAATTTTAGATCCCTAGCATGATTTGTGTCTGAAAAAAGGACCACAGAACATATGAGGGTTGGTACCCTACCACTGAGGTTGGGGTCAAGTATAATCAACGTGCTTTTTCGTTTCGATATGACCTTTGCAGTCAAAATGTCCTCCATGTGCTTTAAGTCACACTAACTAATTGAGCGAAATACATATGCAACCCCAAGTATAGATTATTTGAGACAATGCCATTCAGTTTATTTATCTTTTCTATATGTTGTATAGTTTTCTTGCTTTTAGATACTTTCGGTTCATTAACTCATTAACGCCGAGGCAGCTTCACGGCTCAACGCCTGGGCCACTGACCACAGACGCTGCTCACTGTAGCGAGACCAATTACCTCAAAGCACCGCTCTTTTCGCGACAGCCTTTAAACAGAAACTGTCTAGCCTTGTGCCATAAAGTCTTGATTGTTTTATAGTTTCATGAAGATAGATGCAGGTGCTGTTTATTGATACTTTACAGGAATATAACATGTGATATTTCACCATTGAGTTTATGTTTTGCGGTTTGTCCGATTTCAATTCATAAAAATACTCAAAGAGAGAGAGAGAGAGATAGTGAAATTGTTTTCATTGTCTCACCAAATAAAATTGACAGGTAAACTGGTTTGATATCGCACCTTTTATATTGGTCAAAATGTTATGAGAGACAATTTCTCTTACTTATACCTAAACAACAGTACTTATACCTAAACAACAGTACTTAAACAGCAAACTTTACAGCAAATAATAAACACAGACACACACTTACATATTATAGTATATATTTAGTATATACATAACCAAATATCACTTATAAGCATTTGTCAATCTTCATGTTAAATTCTTTTCTCAATCAACCACTACAGTGATTTGATGGCGGCATATTGTACACACCTTTGCAAGTACTAACACATAAACACGTAACGTACCTAATATTTTCACATATGTTGATTTACATGCATTTCTATTTGTAAATACAAATACTGCATATCTACACACCATGTTGAGTAAATACAGTGTGTCGGTATCTCAAACATCTGAATAATAATTAAGAATTTATGGAAATGATATCCCGATTTAAGAGATAGCACGTACCATCAACAAATGTAATGATTATTAATATTGACCAAGTGATTTATTCCGTTGTCAACTCTAATTATAATTTAACATGTGTATGTATCCATTCAATGACAGACAGGGTCGTGGATCTCTGAAGCATACTGTCGAATTAAAAAAACCATGTATATGCTAAAACTATTATTGTTACAGGACCGCTCTGACCATGCATGATATAGGATGCGCTCACCTAGTTCAGTAAAGTAATATTCGAACCAACTCTTATATTAATAATAGTATTCAAAGTAGAACAAAACCGGCGTTCAAAATATTAAGTACATGCAATTATTAAATTGATAGCTCATGACATGACATCCCAAAAGTGATGCATTCAAGAAGTAAAGGTAAAATCAAAGTGTCACTTTCAATAGCCTCAAATTCTTAAATTATTTATGAATACATGTACATAAATGTTTATAATAACGCTTCCTCTCGTTTCGTCTTAGATACATGAATTCAAAGCGTTTTACAGATACAATATATCTAACAATGTTTCAAAATTGGTAACTTCACAAAGACTCCAATCGTTTCATCTGAATAAATAAACCTTCTTTTAAAAGTATTTATTTTCCCCTTCCAAGATCAACATATTCAAAATGTTTTCATTTCCCAAACGTAGTATATCTTTGCACAAAGAGCAACAAATTTTATTTCTTATTGCTTTCCTGAAGATAGCATCTTATTTACAAAACTGTTATCTACATTAATGGATGCTAAACTGATTTTCAAAATAAGTTCATTGTTACACTATACGACGGACGCACATACGCGGTGAGTGAGTGAGCATCGGCTGGAACTAGCGAACCATGGGTGGTACTGCGCTGAAACTCAGTGCAGCATTGCACCCAAACCTGACTGAGTGTAGAACTGTTCTCTACTGCAGACAAAGTTGCTGAGCCCCTGGCGGGATTCGAACCACGGACCTCTTGATCCGAAGCCGAACGCGCTATCCCGCCCCCACGCACATACGCGGCTCTCTCTGAATAAGAGGTGCTTTCAATTAACGCACATAAGCGTCTCTCGCTGCGAGAAACTGCTAATTACCGGACGCTTATATGCGGCTCTCGCTGTGAGGATCTCATTATTTTGACGCATATACGCGGCTCTCGGCGTTAATGAGTTAACTATGGTTTCTGCCAGTCATTTTGACATGATTACAATTTACTGCAAACACGCTTTCAAAGCGGAAATATACATGATCTATTTTCATTTGTGCATAATTTTCTAAGTAATTTTAACGTATTCATTGCAAAATTAGAAAACGTTTAATTCAAACAAAACGACAATCGGACCAAAATTCATTAAAATAATTACAATTAAACGAAAGGGCATTCCCGAATCGACTTGGTACTATAAATAGAAGGGGCGTATTATTTGCAAGATCGCGCAAAGGCTTGTGGGACGTAAACAGAGGATGTAAACAAAGATGGCCGAATCAAGACGTTCGCGGAGACCGAGTCGAAAACTCTTAGAAAGTTTGGAGGTAAGGAAACGTTTTCATGTATTGGAACAGCATTTAGTTCGATAGAATATACGTTTATCTGCTCGAATAAATAATAAATAAATATCCATCATTGTGACCGGAAGCCATAACGATGAGATCGCGATAAACAGGAAGTATGGTAAATCCTACACATAAAACTGTGACATCATGGATTGTGGGTTCGTTTATGGCTACGGCAAGTTTTGGAGGGTGGTATACTTTGAAATTAAAATTAAATACTTTCTCGTTGATTATAAATTCTTTTTATGGTCTCAAAAAATTGTTGAAAGATTTTTCTACAGAACTGTATAGTCGGATGTGCGATATATGAAAACGGAGTTATTACAAATGCAAAGTTGAAAATGGATCTTTAATTATGAAGCTCCTAAGATCGAAATTTTTTTATCTTTTGACATATAGTTAATTCCTTACTGAGTATTTTGAATGAGGGCACTGCTAAGAGTAAGGGAATCTTCCCTATGAAAATAGGTTTGAAGGGTGCTGTCTCAGTGACTACACAGCTGACTGGGTTTATGGGTTTATAACTTTTAAATTTTGTGACCCTGTGACCCCTTACCCATGCCAAGTCACAAAACTGTGAAATAGTTAGCGCCAAATAAGATAGTTAAGTAGTAGTTAATAGTTACGAAACTGTATTCCATAATAAACCTTTAAAGGATAAGTCCAATGAAAAATGAAAATTAAGCCTTTCAAACAATGTATATTCGTAAATCGATTCATTTCAGCCAATAATTTTTACATATTTTACTTTAATTACAATAAAAATTCAAAGTTGGAAATATTACGTTTTGAAGGCTTTGATGGGGGTCGACATATTGCTATCTCGAACAGTAAACGAGAGCAAGAAACAGCTGGAATATGACGTCAGCAGCACATCACGAAAATAGGAGACACCGCACAATAGCATTACCGTGCAATGCCCGCCTGTCAGGCTTGGGTTTGCTCCAACAGAAAAGACCGGGGAAAGGACAACCCCGGTCACGGAACATCTTATTTTCAGATCCCAAAACCTGACAGGGATAAAAACTTGTCAAAACGTTGGCTACATAACATTGGAACGTGCTGGACGGTTTCGACTTTCAAGTTCGGCCGCCACAAGGTTTGAATAATTCCGACATTTTGTTCAAATGATTAATCACAATATCATTAGTTTGAAATAATTGATTGTTTTCACAAGTTTTAAATTTTAAATGATACTAAGATTCAAAGTGATATCAACGCAAATTATTTTCATTATAATGGGTTTTTTTCCTTGCCACAATAAACAAATATCGGTTAGATCTAGTATATGCGAATCCTAAAGCGAAACCTCACTCTTTTACTGGTATGTTCGTAATCAAACTGATATTCACCCCTACGTATACGATTTTATCTGATTCGACCACTATTTGGCTTAATTATGTTTGGATTTGGAATTAGAATTGTGACTTGCAATTTGTTAGTCAATCAGTCTAAAAATAGAGCCATGGGCTCTGTAGCTCATCAGACTTTTGATGGAAATAGGTGTTTGGGTTTAGACCATGGGGTCATGGGCAGTGTAGGAAAGATAGCCTGTCCCAACGTCCGAGTTATTCACAAATAAAAAAGGCCCATTGCCTATTTGGGGTCAAGGGGTCACCGAACCTACAATTCAGAATCCCCATTGTCCAAGGAGTCTACACACAACTATTAAGCTATCAAGACCTTTTGGAACTGGAGAAGAAGATGAAAGTAGGATTTTAAGGTTTTGACCCCTGTGACCCCGTTTGGGGTCAAGTGGTCACCAAACCTACAATTTAGAATCTCCAGTGCCCAAGGAGTCTACACACAACTATTCAGCTCTCTGGACCTTTTGGAACTGGAGAAGAAGATGAAAATAGGTTTTTCATGTTTTGACCCCTGTGACCCCATTTGGGGTCTTGGGGTCATGGGGTCACCAAACCTACAATTTAGAATCCCCGTTGGCCAAGGAGTCTACACACACCTTTTCAGCTCTCTAGACCTTTTGGAACTAGGGAAAAAGATGAAATTAGGTTTTTTTAGGTTTTGACCCCTGTGACCCCATTTTTGGTCATAGGGTCACTAAACCTACAATTTAGAATCCCCATTGGCCAAGGAGTCTACACACATCTTTTCAGTTCTCCAGACCTTTTGGAACTGGAGAAGAAGATGAAAATAGGTTTTTCAGGTTTTGACCCCTGTGACCCCATTTGGGGTCATGGGGTCACCAAACCTACAATTTAGAATCTCCAGTGCCCAAGGAGTCTACACACAACTATTCAGCTCTCTGGACCTTTTGGAACTGGAGAAGAAGATGAAAATAGGTTTTTAATGTTTTGACCCCTGTGACCTCATTTGGGGTCATGGGGTCACAAAATCTACAAACAGAATCTCCAGTGCCCAAGGAGTCTACACACAACTTTTCAGCTCTCTGGACCTTTTGGAACTGGAGAAGAAGATTAAAATAGATAATAATGTTGACGAATTTCTAGCAGAACCACTATGGCTAAACCATAACTATAAAAACTGCAACTATATTATCAGGAACTGGGCCAAAAAAGGTTTAATGACAGTTAAAGACCTATGTGATGAACATGGATTTATGCCATTCGATAAATTACAACTAAAATTCAAGATAAGGGGTACAATACTTGACTATAATTATTTACTATACATTTTACCCAGCTGTTGGAAATATCATATAAAAAATACAAGAAATATTCCTACGAATGATTTGTACATCAATATTTACCAAAAAAATATCCTTAAATCTACCAAAGGATCAAGAATTTTTTATGATAAGCTGATTTACAAGAATACAAAACTTGGGAAAAGTGGGAAACCATTTTTAAAGATTGTGAGTTTGACTGGAATAGTATTTTTAACTCTTATAGATATGGACTGAAGGATGTTAAACTGATTGATTTTCAATACAGATTTTTGCAAAGAGTTGTTTACACGAAAAAAGAATTGTTAAAAATGAATCTTGTCGACAATGACTTATGTAGTTTTTGTAATGATGCTTCTTTGCTACATTGACCATGTATACTGGGAGTGCTATGAAACCTCAAAATTTTGGATTGAACTTCAACTTTGGATGAATAACTTTTTAGAAAAAAAATAATGATTTCAAAATACTTGATTTGGTTTGTAACACTATACAACAATACTCTAATAAATCAGATCATTATCTCTGCAAAGAAATATGTCAATCTATGTAATATAAAAAGGATGATACCGAAATTAAAAAACTATCTGAAGACTTTGAAGGAAATCTTTCTTGTTGAAAGATACATTTTCAAAAGAAATAACAAATTGGAAAATTTTAACAACAAATGGAAACCACTGATACCAGTATTCATGGAATAATGTACAACATCAATATATTTAGATAGATATTTTCACTATGAATGTCCATATATTATGTCCATATATTATGCTCAAACTCTGTAACTTATGGGAACTAATTAAAAAAAAAAAGAAAAAAAAAGAAGATTAAAATAGATTTTTAAGGTTTTGACCCTTGTGACCCCATTTGGGGTCATGGGGTCACAAAATCTACAATTTAGAATCCCCATTTGCCAAGGAGTATGCACATAAATTTTCAGCTCTCTAGAGTCATCGGTTCTGGAGAAGAAGTCGAAAAAGTGAAAAGTTTACGGATGGACGGACAGACGGATGGACGGACGCCGGACGCCTTCAGACTTCTTTCAGACCTGATGAGCTAAAAATTAGTATTTCCACAACATACTAAATGCATTTGCTATTGGTACAAAATCAATTTCATTGCGAAAGTTTGAGATTTTACTCAATGCATGATCAATGCATTCTATTTGGCATTGATATGGCATGGGATAGGATATTAATTTCATTGAATTTCATTGTTTGCTGTGGTATTGTTTTACATATTATGAAAGTATATTTACACTCGTATATTAGAATAAAAATTTTCAGACACTGCATATGGTGAGACTTACCTTGCAGAACTCTTTCATTAAATCAAATTCTGTTGTTTGTGAAAAAATTATCTTTGGATTATAATTTATAGATGAATGGATATTTATTTTTGGGCTTCTTATAAGTTATGTGACTATAATTTTGATTTGTTGACAGTGTTAAATACTTGTTTTATAATTTTTGGTACAGGTTGTTTGTGAAGAGCATTTTGAAAGGGACTGCTTTGATGACATTATCCAGGCAAATGTATTGAGAAGCGGTCAACAGAGAAAATTAAGAGCAGATGCAGTGCCTATGCTCTATGACCAAGTCATAAGCGAGGAGAACGCCTTGTGGAAGGAAAAGGAGACGGGTAAATATATTAAGAGAATAAAAGCATACACTTGTACATTACTGTTTTTCAGTATGTGTTGCATGAAAAGTGTTTTTTATAGCACAATATCAGATAGAAATTAAGATAAAGTCGTGAACATTATCTGAGTAAATATTATTGTAGTTTGCTTTAAATAGTATATCATATCACTTGTCATTGTGACATCACAGCAGCACACTACTGTGACGAGATACATGCCACACCCTATAAAAACCTATTGTCTACTTCTCTGAAAGCAAAAAGACTAGAAAGCTGAAACTTTGGGTGCAGACTCCTTGACTAGTGTGGATTATTACTCTTGTGGCCCTTAAAATGTTTCTTCGTCCTTACTTTACTTAGTGTGATCAATTTCAAAACCTGGTGAGCTACAGAGCCATTGGATCTATTATTTAACTAGTGCATCAAGTTGTAATTTTTAGTACAATACAGTTTATAATTCTATTTTAGAGCATTGGAATTCAGACAGATGACTGGTGTGGAGACTGTGGCCACACTACACACCACAAATGCAGTGACCCTGACGCATCCTCCTCAAACATACTGTTGGACCATTCCTACCATAATTCACAGTTCAATCAAGAAACCAATAATGTTTATGAAATTAATCGTAATGACATGGACAGTCAATCACTTGAAATTGTTGCCAATGTTGTTGATAATTGTAATGAATCATTGGTTCTAAATGAATCATTTTCTTCACAAATATCAAGTGAAACATCTTTGTATGAACCCCCATCTGATGCGGATACGCAAAGTGGGGATGATGAACCAGATGTCATCTCTCAAGATAAATACATTGTATTTTCAGATTCACTTGATGAGCTTTTGTACCGAAGTCCTTGTAAATACTGTTCATGTCCTGTAGATAAAATCAAAAAATCATTTTTTGGTAGCATGATAACGGCAAAGTTATATTGTACAGGGGGTCACAAGGTTTTTTATTTGAGGTCACAGCCATAAAGTTGCATCAACATCTGGTATTATTATTATTTGGGCTCACCTTTGAGGAGTGATTGTCTGCTTTAAGTGCATTCACAAGTTCTATTTGAATTGAAATATTAATGTCTCTTTGTATATCTCTGAAGGTATTGTGCTTCCCAGCTTATTTGGGAAATTTGAGTTACAATTGAGATTGTTTGACTGATAAGCTTTCAAGTTTGACTGGAGTTGAAATAGTCTGATATTATTCATGTGATAAAATTGTATATCCAAGTGTAATAAGAATTTCAGATAAACTTCTGATATTTAAACGTAGTTAAACAATAATTCTACTTTTGCATTAGCTGAATTGATACAAATTATTTGCCGATTGTAAAATGATTTTCTAGATGAAAGTCTGGTTGAAATTATTGAACATTAGTGTAAATATTATTGACAGAGTGTCGTGGATAGTAAGCCAATATTGTGGAACCTTAAAATATTGAACCTTGGCTCAGGTACTACACATATTATAATAATTGAAGTAATGATGATAATTGTGATCCAGGGTCATATCACTCAGGAACTTCGCTAATTTATATATGATAAATATATAAAATATAATCTTGTCCTGGAAACTGATCTCTTATTTTCCTGACTGTACAAGCAGGGATCACTTTTGCACCCCTTTCCCAAGTTTCTGCCCGCTGTGAGCCCTTGACAAAGTTTCTGTATGGCATGAGCCTTGACTGTCTGAAAAAGGTAACAGCTAGGTGTTTTATTATGGTATCAAAATGTTTTCCAAATGCTTTCAGAAAACTTATTCACCTTGATAAATTTTTAGTTGTTATTGAATTTAGATATGCCCCACAGTATTGTTTCAAAATCGTCTGTCATTTTCTATCATAAGTCTCTTCCTAAAAGAGGGTGTTTATCTAATTGAGTACTGGTAATGTCAAAAATATATTAATTTTTCAGTTGGTCTTTTACGTATGAAATATTCGCTAATTAATTAGCAGTAATATGTAAATTAAAAATAAATTATTCTATTGGATTATTTGAAGTTTTGTTGTTATTTTATTATTCAACGCTAGTTTCTCACGAATAAGGAAGCAGTTAAATATCGATAATCCATAGACTTTTAGTGCTGAATATCATACTACGACTTACTTTTGATTTGAGAAAACGAGCTGCCAGTTGTTAGTATTGAAGGTTTTTAAGAAAAGGAAATGAACATTTTGAAAGAAATATGAGTTTTACAATTATTATTCCATTTTCAAATTATCATAATCGTTGAAACCAATATAGACCATGTCAAAATTTACATATTTAGACAACAATCACTATCGTCCACCCCTTCCCTTAAATAGCATGAATTGTATATAGGAAATGAGTAATACTGCTGGGTTTAGGCAAATCGTTGAAAAATCTATGCTCAGTAATACACGAAATGCCAACGATTTGATCGTGCAAGTACGGAACTTTTTGGCATCTCTGCAAATTTACAACGAAGTTTAGGAAATCTATTCACCTGTCTATGTTCCAAACATTAGTACATAACAGTTAGTTACGCCGATCACAGAGTTCTTCAAATCAAGACATTGAGAAATCATTTCATTTTGTAGAAATTTGATTTAACACCAAAGTTAGAATAAAGTGACTGTTGAAGGATTTATTAAGATTCGATCTGCAATAGTCCTGAAATACAATCTCACATCAGCGAACACATCAGGGAAAGTTTTGGAAGTCACATGATGCCTGCGCCTACATCAGATCCTTATTTTGTTTGTTATTTTTGCGGTCATTATCGCAAATTGAGCACAAATAAAATCTTATTTGATGTTTTAAATTTAAATTTTCCTTTATCTCTTTAACTTCATGGATAACAATTAAAGGTAATAACGTGCCATTTTTCATATCATACCACATATCAGCCCGAGACCTCCATAGCAGCCCGTGGGCTGCAGTAAACTAATAAATTTTAATAACTAACAGGAACGGTAAGAAAAATAAAACTTTTGGTACCTAGTAAATTCAAGACAACATTAACTCTTACTACCGTTATAACTATTTGGCCCTTTGACCGAATTTTCCAGCGCCGCAAGATGCGACCGTTTTAACAACATATGGTGTGTTTACATGGCGAAATCCGGACATTATCGTCGTTTTATATAAAGCTAGTCAGCAAATCCTGTGTTACAAATGGATGATACTTACTTGACACTTTGAATGAAATTTCTATCATCCCTAGAACGGTTTCTACAACCTAAGTAAACTTGTTTTCAATTCAGGAGCAGTAACTCAATAAATTCTAAGAGCGCATGCGCGAAATCAAAACGAAACTAAAGATGAATAGTTCCTCTTCACATCGATATAAAAAATATTTTTAAAATATGTCTAGAACGAATTTTACAAAATTTAAAAAATTGTCTTCATTTCAAACATTATAAAATAATTTAATCACTGAGTGCACATATGCAAATTATATACGGAATTGATCTAATTTCTTGCTCTATATTTCACGATAAATTTTATTACGATACGCCATCCTAAACGAAAGATATAAATTACGAAAACAGGGTAGTGATAAATCCCGATAACGTTCTCACCCCCACAGTAATATTACTAAACTAATAGCCCCGGGTAAGTGCAGGCGGGGTATCCCCACTGAAACATACACTCACACACAATATAAATTGTCTTTATTTCCAACTTTATAAATCATGTTATTCGCTTTGTATACATGCAAATTATATATGGAATTGAAGGCAATTTATTCTTCTTTACGAAGAAATAAATCATAACAATCTTTTGCACTGTAATTAGAAGTTATTACCAACGAAACGTGGGTATAGCTAGTGTATAAAGTCTTTGATAATCGCCTTATCGCAACATTTGTCGCATCATTTCCACACGTTTTATTTTGATGCAAATATGGGCAAACTACACATGAAAATGAAGGTATTTATTTCTTCTTTACAATGATATGAAAATAATAAATATGTACCACTTGGTTTGTAATATATAAAGTTTGCAGAGATGGTACCCTCAGGTATTTGAGAACAGATTTTGATAATTGCGACATCACTAACCGCTCCTTTATTGTCTAATTGTAATTTGCACATTTTATATAGAACTGAAGACGATCCTTTCCTCTTTATTGTGATATAAAAATGTTGATAATGCGCTCTGCCGTCAAATGGATAGGAAGTGTAAAAACCAGTTGGAAAAAAAAAAAAAAAAAAAAAAAAAAAAAATCGCTTCTCGGTAAACAAAACATGAATAGAGAAATTGCCTGTTTGTGCGATGCGTGCCGGGTCTTTTCTGATGTTCTTGTACATACCAATTTTATATGGCAATAAAGATCATCCTTTTCTCTATATTTTGATATATGAAATTTCAAAATTTACCGAGAAGTTTATGTGATATAAAGTGCGAGTCACAATTTTGCGGAACGTGCTGTATCTTTATTCTATATAGTGTATATAATTGTTTCATATCAAATCGAAGACAATTATTCCTTCTTTATCACGAGGTAATCAATTTCAATATACGCCTAGCTGTTGAGAAGATATGAGCGAAAGAAAGGCACATGTCAAAATCGCGGTTCAGTTTACATGATTTAAATAGAAATATTAGCTTTTTGTGCGGCGCTTGCTGTGTCTATATTTTTGCGCATGTACAAATTTTACATGGAATGAAAGACAATCTTTTTCTCTATCTTGTGATATAAAAAATGTCAAAATACGTTGAGCACATCATGAGAAAATTGGTGTGACAAAACAGTGTAAAACTAAAAATATATAAAAATCACCTTTTTTGCGGCACATGCTGTATCTTTATTTCACGAGGCGCACATATGTATTTTACATCGAATTGAAGACAATTTTTTTCTCTTTCTCAAATGATCCCACCTATATTGAAATCCGCCCAAAGGTTCAGAACATAGGGCGTGCGATAGGAAGGCATGCATAGGGTAAAAATGCACGCGTCTCAGTAAACGATACAACGCGCGGGTCGGTAAGCTCGTGCGAGAGGGTAGAAAGTGCCCACAGGCTATTAGCACGTGCGGCCGGGAGTGGGGGAAAATTGAGTGATTTTAACGCTTATTTTCGGTACGATAAACATTACCAATGTTCTCATAACTTTCGGAACATGTTCGCACATTATTTAGAACACCAACGAAACAAAACGCGGTAGCTTAGCGACAGCGGGAACGAAAATACAAGCGTTGAACTGAGACTACTGCTAGGCAATAAATTTCCGTCCTTCGCTACTGAGACCCGCGGCGATAATTAGTTAGCGTGAGAATAACAGAGTGTGCTACTCGCATCTCGCTAAGGGGACTTGCGGTCAATGCTAATTTAATCCTGGAATATTCCGGGACCCACATCTTAAGGGTTAAGGACTTCATAGATGTCATTCAGATGCCACAAAGGGAGATAACTCTAACAAAAAGTTCCCCCTGGGCTGATATTGATATGGATTTGCGGACCAGTCTGATATGGATGCTGTGTCCTTGCCTCTATCACATATGCAAAACACCCGATATTATTGATAGATATAAGATAATGCGACTTATTCATATAATCCAAACAAATTGCTTAAGATGGTCCCCTTTTGCATACCGTGTCAATGCCTGCCCTCCATTTGCGATCCCCATTGAGAATGATGCCCGCAATTTTGTTTGAAAAACAAAATTCAAAATCTAAAATAGTGAACATGAATATCTCAACAGTTGTCATCATCAATTTATTCATATTTACAGTATTCATCAATTCTTAATTTACAATTTTAGTGAGAGAGTTGCAAGAGTCAAATTGGCCGCAGTACAAACTCAGCTAAAAATATTGATTGATTAGTGTCACGTCATGTACTACACACGTTTCATGCATGGAAATGGAACACATTTATGATTCAATTTCTAGAGAATCTGGTAGAAAATGTCTTGTAGTTTCATCATAATATAAAAATTAAATCAATCTGTTAAAATTACTCACTGAAATATTCAAATTTACAGAACTCGATGTTGCCTTCATTAAAAAAGTTTAAGAAATCTTTCTGTTCATAAACTTTTTTTTAAACAACTGAAAAAGTTATTGTCTTTCAATCCTTTCCCATTCCTATATTGTGAACACAAAAAAAACAAGTGTTTGCCACTAACATGGCAATGTCCCCCACCGATAGCGTTAACAATGTATTACAGTGGTCAAAGAGTTGTGGTGACCTTGAAAATGAGGTCAAGGTCACCAATGTCGACTGGCGTCTGAGTCTTCCTCCATTGAAGGCTGTCACCAAATACGAACGCTCTTGGCGCTAAGCTTTACGAAATATTGTGTTAACAATGTATTACAAAGTGATGACAGTGTCTAATGACCATGAAAATGATATCAAGGTCACCAATGTCGACTGGCAACTGAGTCTTCCTCCATTGATTGCTGTCGCCAAATATGAACACTCTAGGTGTTAAGCTTCATGAGTTATCACGTTAACAAGAATCCGGACGTAAGTATGTACATACATACATACGGACGGACAGACGCCGCTGAATTCATAGTCCCCTGTTCCGCGTTGAGGCGGGGACAACTAAGGGGAAACTACTTCACAGGCACATAGCTATTGACATGAGTGAGCAAGATGATAAAGGACAGGATTAACTCACCTTGACACTCTTTGAGATTGTGATGCAGTGGCAACACCAGCAAGGCTTGGGTCAGGTTTTGGCTCTGGCCTTGTTTGCTGGGATTTGACAGTGGGAGCAGATATGGGTGCTTGAGTTGATGATGCGCATACAGTGTTTTTACTTGCAAGAGCGGCCCAGGAAAATGGTTTAGGTTCAACTGGAAGAAATATACAGAGCAATAAGCATCTTCATCACCTTTTCTTCTTTAACAATAGCAACTCATCACACTATATATTGAATTGATTTCTAAAATGGTCACAGGGTCACCATTTAGGGGCCACAGAATCACAAAATCTGTTAATTACAATCCCCATGAGTCTAACAAATCTACACACAGTTTCAGCTTTCTATGCATTTTGCTTCTAGAGAAGAAGATGAAAATACGTTTTTAAGACAATGGTCACAAGGTCACCATATGAGCTTCCACAGGAATAATAAATCCATTTGTTATTATCATCAGCTTAGGATTTTAGCTTCTGAAGAATATGAAAATTCGTTTTTAAGGTGTGGTATCCATGGCCCTTTTAGGGGTCACAGAGTAACCAAATCAATAAATGCTTGGGTAATCTAGTCCAAACTTTCCCTGGAGAGAAAATAGCCTCACTAGGACAAAACCTTCCCCGGAGAAAGTTTAGTCTAGGTTATTTTTCCCCTTTTGGGAAAGTTTAGACTGGGGAAGAAATGGCCTGCTACACCGGGAAGAGACTGCCATGTTCCAGACTCCGACGATGGGCAAGAGTATTTCTCATTCAAGTTTACAAAACATGTCATTTATGAATGAATTACAAGCTACAGTAACATGCTTCTTTTCTCAATACTCATACTCTGTGAAGCCAGGAGACGAGATGATGAAAATGAGCAAATAGAGTTACCTTGAGGTTCCACTTCTTCCTCCCCTTGTGGTGCCTGAGAAGGCGCTTCAGAGGGGACAGACCCAGACTGAGAACTGGAAACAGTCCCCACTGAAGAACATTTAGCTTCATCTTTATCTTCATACTTTTCTTTTCCCATTTCTAATTTGTCTTCCATTTCTTTATCCTCTGATCCTCCAACTGTCTCTTCCATATCTTCCTGGTGACTTGATCCATTACTGTAACACAACAACATTGAGCCATTAGCCCTGAAACTCATCAAGCTGTAAACCTATAATCATGGGATCATAGTAATATAATCTAACTTTATTTGGAGCTTTTACACAATTCACTCTTTTTTTGCTTTTTCCTTCTAGAAAACAAGATGATTGAGATTTGGTTTTTATAGGGTGTGACCACTGTGGCCTAATTTAAGGGCTTCAAAGGCACAAGGATTAAAACAAGAAGATAGTTATCAACATTACCAGCAAAATTGGTTCTAATTTTACCTAACATTATTTTCCTAAATGCCGGACACCGAATTAGGTAATTCTTTCTTATATTTTTTTTTTTAAGATACCCTCGGGCTAATGAAAGAAAACGGAACAAGGGCAATAACTCGGAAAAAAAATAATTGCACACTTCTCTTCTTCCAAGGCCATCAAGGTAATGATTTCCTGAAATACACCTAATTTGGTCATACTACAGCGCCATGCCAGAAGTATTCACGGAAAAACAAAATGGCGGACGTAAACAAGGGACTGTCTCATTTTTTCAAAAGTGATTTATAGAAATACCAATAGATAAAATTACCTCAGTCTTCTGTCAGATGACCTTTGTTACATATACAAGATAGAATCCTGGCAGGAAGTGAGTTGTACAAGTTACATACATAATCCACACTTAGGTTTGGCCATATGTCCTGAACCACTGTGAAAAGTTCATCGGCGGTGTTGATGTGAATAGCCTGAATTTCAAATGATCTCTTCATCCGATGCCAGACATTTTCAATAATGTTCCAAGTCTGGAGTCATTGTCACTTTTGTATTCTTCCAAAATCCTTGCCCGATGAACATGTGCATTGTCATCTTGGAAACGGTATGGTTTATTTACGAAATGACGGGCTAAAAACGGCCAGAGGTTATCATCGAGAATGTTTATGTACTTTCTTGCATTTATGTGTCCATCAACTTTACAAATAGTTCCCACACCAAACGAGGTAATGCACCCCCTGGTCATAATAGATACCTTGCGTTGACATGGCGGGTTCATACATTCCGGAAGTTATGCTTCAGCTGACGATCGCCAAACAAATACACAATGATTTTGTCAGATCACAATCAGAGACTCATCACTGAAGATTATCTGATTACAGTGTCCATTCACAGTCCATCTTCGGTGTTCTAAACACCATGACAGTCTCCTTTTCTTGTTCACTTCTGATTCGCATCCTCTTCCCAACAACACATCGAAAAACTTTATTTTTATGCAATGTCCGCTGAACTGTTCATACAAGGTTTTTCCGTACAGTACGAAGTAATGACTTCCTACCTTTGTCGGTGATCTTTGAGGGTCGCCCACTTCTTCGTCTATTTTCAACACTTCCCGTTTTCAAATATTTTTTCCATACAGAAGAACCCGTAGTTTCAGGAACATCTAAGATTCTAGGTATCTCTACAAATTGTTTCCCTTTCAATTTTAACTCCACAACTAATTTTTTCACTTCCTCTTTACGCTCCGACAACCTTCGGCCCATGTTTACGTTTATACGTCTGCACTTGCGATGTGGTAGCAGACGACAAATTCATGACGTCACGGCACAAGCGGAATTGGTGACATTTCATATGGGGGTAATATCAAAGCCATACACAACGTATCTTGAACGCCGCGCAATGTGTAATTTACTGTAGAATTTTGCTTTGCCCCATTTATTTCTATATCCGCGAATACTTTTGGCATGACCCATATCATAAAAAGTTTGAGAAAAGCTGTCCCCTTGAAGACACCCTTGAGTGCAAATTACGGAACAAGGGCATTACTCTGGAAATAAATAATTGCTCGCTTTTTCTTTTCAAACTCTATCAAAGTATTGATATCCCGTAACCACAAACAAAATTTGGTTATCTTATCTAAAACGGTAACTAGGGCAGACGGGGCGGGGGATAATAAAATAAAAGATATGATCATAAACCCCATTAGCAAAGGAGTCTGTACACAACATTTCAGTTTTCTGTGAAGAGCTCATCATCCTTTGTATTGCTGATGTTCAAGACTAGGATATATACCCGTTTATGCTCGAAGTGAAATACATCACCAAAATTATCTTGTGTCAGTGTATTCGACACATGGGTTAACACAGAATTGGAAGAAAGTTGATAAAACCATATATTCCTTACAGCATGGTACAAGATTTTTTTTAAACTTTAAAAAAAACAGCACTTACAGAGTATCTATTTATAGATTCTTTTACACGTTCGTTTATTATGCAGGATGCCATGCGCCCATCAGGTATTTATAAGTATAGACAATCGAATAAAGTAAAAACGAGCAATGGGCCAGTGTTTCTGTTAACCAGTAATTACCGGGTTTTTATGATAAATTTTGTGTTTTAACGGTAATCTTTGATGTGAAGCAGGGGAATCCCTCATAAAAAAGCTCTAGATATTGTGATATGCCAATCATTTAAAAGATATCCCATCTGGCATCATGGCAGCAGTTACAGGTACTGTTTATACATTGAACTTAAGGTTAAGAGGAGAAATGACTGAACTGTACAGGGCTGTAGTCAAAATTAGTCGCAGATTCATACAATGATGCAATATTCAATATACGCACTATGTCAATTTTCTTTCAGTACCAATTTAGACAATTCTAGACGTGTTTTACCCCTAGGTAGAACCACAGACCTATATACATCTTTGGTAGCACATGGTAATCAACTGAAATATCAAGCCGAAAATACTACCAATCGAAGTTTTAATAAACTTATTTTGGGACATGTTATTCCTCTGCTAATATTAAAAATGCATATTATTTGATATGCAAAAAAGAATTTTTTTTAGAAATAACCATTGTGCATGAAGTAGGCATGAACTTATAGGTTATTTTGCATAAATCGCCCGAAATACTTTCAAAAAGACTGCATTGAAGCTGGACAAAAATAGTGCATCTTTTCAAATTTTGTTAAATTAAAACGGTAAAATCAAATAATTCTACATTAGTTTTGAACATTTTTTACAGAAAATACAAGCGGAAATGGCCATAAATAAATGCAAAAGCTATGAGAAACATTAATAATAAATATATTAAAACAAATATTACCATGTGGTGGTTGTGAGGAACAGAGGAAGTGTAGAAATTTTATCGTTAGTAGTTGTTACTGATATTAAGACAAATAAGAAAAGGGAAAAGGTTATGGAAGTTACATACATCCCTTTTGTATGATATTGAATATACGAAATTGGTAAAGCAAACTTTGATAGATATGAAAAATGTGTACAGTCAGGAACAGTACTCGAATTTGGACGATACAAAAGCAAGTGATGAAAATAATAAATTAACTATTTCAAACACTATTTTTAGAGACAGTTCTAATGAAAATAACACTCTTAAATATACTTTCTAAGGTATCAAGCTCCGGTTGAGCATGAGAGACGAGGCTTCCGGTTGCGCATGAGCGATGATTAGACGTGTTTTGGCGGGCTCCAGCCACCGATGTAAACTCCAATGGAATCCAACATAAATGGGCTTATTTATGTGACTTATCAACTTTCTAATGATAATACAAGTCTACACACGCCATTGTAAGTTTTTGTATGAAATTTGACTTTTCAAATTGAAATTCTAGACTAGATGAAATATGGCGACAAAACGATCTACAAGAAGTCCTTCCTTAGAGGAAATTGTACTCGCCAAAATGCTCGCAACTCATATGGTCAAAATGAAAATGGATATACAATCATTGGTTGAGTCTTTAAAATCTGAAATATCGTCCGTAAAATCCGATTTTGAAAACATCGAACTGCGTGTCAATGATCTTGACAGTAAAATTCAACAACTTACAAAATCCCAAAATGAAAAACAATTCTTAGAGAAGCAATTCCTGCTCAAAGACATTCATGATAGGAAAGTGTAACTTGTTATTCTATGGAGTTAAGGAAACGCCAGAAGAAAACACTGAACGTGCTCTCAGAGCCTTCATGATACACAAGTTTAACTTCAGTGAGTAGAGGGTTAATGACATTTACTTTAAAGTTGTACATCGTCTCCCAATCTCAGAGTGTCAAAAGAAACATACAGAATCCCCAACTAAAAGCAACCTTCTTGTACATGCCCGACAGAAAAGCTGTCTTTGGAGCGAGGAAACTTCTAAAAGGTACCAAGTGTAGTATTCAGACAGACCTCCCTACACAAATGAAGAAGAGGAGAGCGAATCTTTGACGCCAAAGTCGAAAGATCCAGGAGAAAACTGGCCTATGGAGCAGGGTTAAAGTCCTAGGAACAGACATCTATACCGAGACAAGGGATCCATGAGTCCTAAAGTCACCATAGGTGAAATATGATTGATTGAAAATATATGAAATATCAATTTAATAGAACATAATGCACACACAAGAACAATACATTGATGATAATCGTCTGAGAAACCTTTTTCACGTATATAGTGTTCTAAATTAAAGTTCACCATTACAAATACAAAGGAAACATTAAAAAAATCATTATGTTCTTTAATTTCCATGTCAAATTAACATGTCAACCCTGTTCTTATTTTGATGTAATTTCTCACAAATCGGAAATGCCAATCTTTTTTATCCAAAATTACAATACGAATCATATTCTTCAAATGTATTTATACATGTAGAACACTTAATACATAAATTTTGTTTAGCAAATATTTGTTGCTAGTCTAATCGATAGTGGACTGTCGCACGTGCTTAACGTGAAGGCGTGACTGAATGTGATAGCGTTACACATGGTTTGGCTACAGTATCCAGAGGGATAATTTTAGTTTCAAGAAAAGGATATTCTTGAATTACATACCCGTTATCTATTTTGATTTTGTTTGTTACCGACCACGAATATGCCAAGAAAGGACACTTCATTTACAAATGAAACTAATAGTGTTTCCAAAATAGACTACCTGACAAGGACTGTAATGTGCACATGTGTAATGAGTATTGAGTAAACAAGGATCTGAACGTATTCTTGGAGATATTTACTCAAAGGATGTATTGAGCTCCCTGTGTATTTGTGTTGTTTTCGTAGAAGGATATACTGATGTTGGGATACTCTGCGGATAATTCATAAGTAACGCTTCTTATATACAAAATAAATACTCTGGTATGAAGTAGATACACTAAGTTACTTTTAATTACAAAATACGAAGCCTTAGTTGCCGAAAGGTGTGTATAACTTATGACTTGTGATTACCGATAAGTGGTTGGAGTCTACCTTTGTTTTTTGAGGAAGCTATCAATGTTTTGTTGTTATAACAAGTTTACTCTTTCCTTTTGTTCCTTTAGAAAATCAGATACTAAACATCACCAGGGTTTTACAGGACTAAACTTTCCTGAGTATTTGACGCAGAAAATGTCTAAAGGACCCCCCATAAAAATTCATATGGATCCCTTGTGATGCAGGATTTTTCTGATACAAACTTATCTTTTGATAAAAAAACAGATTTTAGTAAGCTTTTCATGACAAAATGTTATTAAAAACATCAACCATTTATAATCTAAAATAGCTAAATCTTTATCAAACTTTTGTCAAGTATGAAACATCCATTGTATTTTTGGAGGACTCCTAAAATACGAAAAGGGACTTCAAATATATGTACTCGATCCGAGTCCCCTGGACTCTCAGTTTTGATTGACTATGTAAAACCCTGCATCACCCATTAAATGTTCTGATATTTGGCAAACATCCAACCCATTATGCTAGCATGCTCAAATGTGCAACATGATAGACAATCTGAAAATATACTGTAACAACTGCAAATAAGAGGAAAGATGTATTTGAATATTCAAAAATAGAGCCATGGGCTCTGTAGCTCATCAGACTTTTGATAGAAATAGGTGTTTGGGTTTAGACCATGGGGTCATGGGCAGTGTAGGAAAGATAGCCTGTCCCAACGTCCGAGACGGGTAACTTGGGACCATATATAATACACATATATATATATATATGAACACAAGAAAAATGATACTTTGGATATTTATTTGGATAAATTAAAGCAGCCTTTATTATGAAGAAAAGAGAAAGTGAAAAAAACAATATGTCAACATTTCTTTTTGGTAAAAAACCAGAGATATCAAAATAAAAAAAATGCTTTCCAAACCAGGGGTAACTTGGGCTTGAACTAGGGCACATTGGGACATTGCAAATTGTTATGTTGAGGAAAGAAATCAACAATGTATTTCTGAAAAGTTATTCACAATCAAATAAAAAAGGCCCAGTGCCCATTTGGGGTCAAGGGGTCACCGAACCTACAATTCAGAATCCCCATTGTCCAAGGAGTCTACACACACCTTTTCAGCTCTCTAGACCTTTTGGAACTAGGGAAAAAGATGAAATTAGTTTTTTTAGGTTTTGACCCCTGTGACCCCATTTGGGGTCATGGGGTCACCAAACCTACAATTTAGAATCCCCGTTGGCCAAGGAGTCTACACACACCTTTTCAGCTCTCTAGACCTTTTGGAACTAGGGAAAAAGATGAAATTATGTTTTTTAGGTTTTGACCCCTGTGACCCCATTTGGGGTCAAGTGGTCACCAAACCTACAATTTAGAATCCCCGTTGGCCAAGGAGTCTACACACACCTTTTCAGCTCTCTAGACCTTTTGGAACTGGAGAAGATGATGAAAATAGGTTTTTCATGTTTTGACCCCTCTGACCTCATTTGGGGTCATGGGGTCACAAAATCTACAATTTAGAATCCCCATTGGCCAAGAAGTCTACACACAACTTTTCAGCTCTCTGGACCTTTTGGAACTGGAGAAGAAGATTAAAATAGATTTTTAAGGTTTTGACCCTTGTGACCCCATTTGGGGTCATGGGGTCACGAAATCTACAATTTAGAATCCCCATTTGCCAAGGAGTATGCACATAAAATTTCAGCTCTCTAGAGTCATTGGTTCTGGAGAAGAAGTCGAAAAAGTGAAAAGTTTACGGATGGACGGATAGACGGACGGATAGACGGACGAATGGATTGACGCCGGACGCCATGCCATGCCATAAGCCCATCGGGTCTTTCAGACCTGATGAGCTAAAAAGTAAACACTCTCATATCTATTGTCTTCAAGATACCCACTTTACACGAGATTTGGAAGACAACATAAAAAAAGAATGGGGATCAAAATATTGTAAATTTAGCTCTTATAGAAGTAACTCCAGAGGAGAAGCCATTTTATTCAGTAAGTATTTTGATATCAAAATCATTGATGAACATAAAGATGAAGAATTAGGAAACTACCAAGCATTAAAATTAGAAATAGAAGAAAGAACAATAACTTTGATTTTGGTCTATGGTCCCAATCCAGATACTCCAGAATTTATACATAGTATATTTGACATCGTCAAAAACTTCGATTCTAACTACTTTATCCTATGCGGAGACTGGAACATCATACAAGATACTAAACTAGATCTTTTTAATTACAAACATGTAAATAACACAAAGGCAAGAGATGTACTGTTAAAATATATTGAAGAATTAAACCTTATTGATCCATGGAGAGATAATAACCTAATGCAAACGCGCTATACATGGCGTCAACAAAACCCTTTAAAGCAAGCAAGATAAGACTTTTTCATTTTATCAAGAAACTTTAAAAATTCTATAACGAACGCAGGCATAGATCCAAGATATAGATCAGATCACTCAATACATTGGATTTCTTTAAAATTCAATGCCTTAGAAAAAGGTCCTGGTTTTTGGAAATTTAATAATTCCTTGTTACGTGACAAGACATAGGTTGACAAAGTAAACGCAATAATAAAAGACACAACTAAGCAATATAGAGATAATATTAACGATGGAGAACAGTCCTTTACAATTAATGACCAATTGTTATTTGAAACCATTCTTTTTATGATAAGGGGTTAGGCTATCAAATACTCCTCTGAAATGAAAAAAAAGCGAAACAAAAGAGAAAAAGAACTTGTTTACAACATAAAATAATTGGAAACAAAATTAGACTGTTCTGAAAAAGAAGAAACCAAAAGTGATTTATTGCCAGGTATACAAAAAGCGAAAACAGAATTAGAAGAAATACAAAATACAAAACAGAAGGTATAATAATGAGATCCAAAGTTGACTGGTATGGACATGGGGAGAAGCCGAGTAAGTATTTCCTCAATCTCGAAAAGCAAAATTTCCTAAATAAGGCAATTACAAAATTGGAAAACAAAAATACGAAATTGTAACAGGTAAAACAAGTTTAAATTAAAGAAGCAAAAAACATTCTACTAAACACTGTATACAAAAAGAAATACCAAAAAGGTTAAACTCCAGCATTTATTTAAAGATACAAAAATCACAAAACTTAATGAAAACCAAAAACTAAGCTTAGCAGGAGAGTTATCATATGGCGAAATATTGAACTCGCTTTAAAAAATGAAAAATGAAAAAAGTGCCAGTCCATCTGGATTCACAACTGAGTTTTACAAATTTTTCTGGAATGATATACACCCTTTTCTACTTCGATCTTTAAATTTTGCCTATGAAAATGGCGAATCATCTAGTAGTCAACAACAAGGCCTTCGTCATTACTTGTATAAAAAAACGGTAAACCAAAACAATACCTATCAAATTGGAGACCAATATCTCTTAACGTGTCATAGAAGATAGGTTCGGCATCAGTACTACCATCAATTATTAACGAAGATCAGAAAGGGTTTCTTGCAAATAGATATATTGGAAAATGCACAAGAATGATATACGATATAATGGATTATACAGAAACTATGGAAATTCCTGGAATGTTATTACTTACAGATTTTGAAAAAGCTTTTGACTCAGTAGACTGGAACTTTACTAAAAACGTTTTTGATTTTTGTAACTTTGGGGAATCCCTAATAAAATGGATTGAAATATTTTATTGCAATATTAATTCATCTGTTTTAGTGAATGGATTTGGCTCTGATTTTTTCAATGTAACTAGAGGCTGCAGACAAGGTGATCCACTTTTGCCTTATATACCGGTATTTATCATATGCGCTGAAATTTTATCTATAATGATCAGAAACAATCCGAATGTTAAGGGAATAAAAATTGAAGTATTGAAAATGTAGTTTCCCAGTTTGCAGACGTATCGTCCCTTGTCCTAGATGGTACTGAAAAATGTCTTCAAAACGCATTGCAAATACTTGATGAATATGCCTTCTTTTCCGGTTTGAGAATAATTATAACAAAAAAACAAGAATAATTTGGATAGGTTCTCTCAGAGGATCAACTAACATTCTATGTAAAAAGTGGAAGCTTAACTGGTCCCAAACTGACTTCACTGTTCTCAGTATTGTATTTACCCATAACCTAGCTGAAATGGTTGAAAGAAACTATAAAGACTAGGGCTGGGACGGGTAACCCGGATACCCGGGACGGGTGGGTATATAGTAGGACCCGGGTACCCATAACATTACCCGGACCCGTTTTAATCACGTGACAAATAAATAACGAATTTATTGAAAGTGTTTCAGTGTTTGTTGTATTTTCAATTACAACGAAGTTGTAGCATTTTGGTCGAAGTTCATGCAGCAGCAGGAAGCCAGAAACGTAATACGAACTGTCGGCATCGTTGTCAACAATAACAAGAATTTCAAGAAACATGGTCAGCCCGGGAAAGTCGCTGTCGACACCTCATATTCTATGCAAATATCATTAGCTATCAAAAATAACGTGCATGATAACAACTGGATCAGACCTTTTCATTACAAACAGAATGTTAGAAATAGAAACCAACCTTAAATACTTAGAAAACGAATCCATGTTGAAGGAAGTTCAAGGAACATTGCCATCTAATTGCCATCGATCTGATGTTACCGCGACTCATGTAACCTACATTTTCATTGGAAGGCTAATTATGATATAAATGATGTATGATATTTACCTCTGACGTATCGCTTGGTGATTGGTAACTTAGACCAACCCTTCATCCAATCAGCAACGCATATGTGACAGAATGATTGTCATCAGGAATTTCCCCACAAGAAACACGCACAGTTACTTACTGAGTTATCGTGTACTTAATAAATGTAAGAGAAACGGGTTTTATAAATTGCTTTCCATTTCATGAAAGTAATTGATTCTGACGAGTTACTGTCAAAGATGATGTTCGTGTTCATACATTTTATCTATAACACAAGTTAAATCATTTGACATAAACATTATACCAATGACTGGTGAATCTTATTTACTTCTGACACTTTAATATACCGGTAGTATATTTACCTGAATCTGGTGACGATAACGGGATCATAATAATTATTGATATTGATAACAACATAAATGCAACGTCTCTGTATCAACTATTCCTTTTCAACCTTCAGGTTTGAACAGTCAACATGATAATGATGTTAAAAGACAACATACTAATTTGATGTCAGGAAACAGAAAAGCAACTTTACTTTCTTCAATTTTGGTTTTAAATAGTGTTTAGAGAATCAATTATTGTCAATAATATCCACTTAAAATAATTTAAGTTTCTTTTTATTCATCTTTTTATTAATTAATATTATTTTAAATGATTAATATATCTCCTTTCATTCATAGCGAAAAATACTTTTCAATGCAATCAAAAGCAAATCTTTCTGTGATTTGAACGCGATTCCGAAACACTAAAGCTATCCTACTTTGAACCGTTCTATTTGTGTTCGCAAGAGTTACCTCCCTTATACATTCATAGCGAAAGTAGCTGAATTGTGATTGGATATTTGGATATATTTACTTGACATGAGGCGAGTTCATTTGTTGTGAGACAGGTAAGGATATCTATTTATTATTTACTTTGAAAGCGTTAACTAAACTTAACTTATCTTAACATTATTTATTCATACCTTCAATTGTATTTTGCCTGTACACCGTTGATTGAAGGACGGTAGTTTGAAGCCGTTTGTTTGTTACAGAGGGGTGTTTGTTGTTCAAATGCTTCCACATCGATGATGTACCCCCTCCTTTGTGGCTTAGCTGAGTTGAACACAAAATGCATTTTGTTTTCGTGCCTGATGCCACCGATTCAAAATATTTCCACACGCCACTCTTGATCTCGGCCATGCCGGTTTTTATTGAAGGGGAATAACTCACAATTAGTGTATTGACGGGTACCCGGGTCGGGTCGGGTAATAGGGGGTCGGGTACCCGGGTAGAAAATTTAGACCCGTCCCAGCCCTAATAAAGACATACCGTATATGACCGGGTATAAGCGGAGAATTTGATACCAGAAATTGGGGGGTCAAAGAGGGGGGTCGGCCTATACCCTAAGTTTATGTTTCAGACCAAAAATTCCTGAGGCCAGGTAAGTATCCAGCCCAGTTCATCAAGCCGAGCGAGTCCAGGGAGACAATGTTTACATCGAAAACAGTGCATAATCATCGATGTCATTTCAATAATAAAAGTTTGAAATAAATATACCTTTGTCTTATTGTTGTTTTATAATGAATATATTGAGAAAAATACGAATGGAAATTAAAAAATATATATATATAGATTATTTATGTATCGGTAATATTCAACACGCAACACGTGTCAGCTGGCAAATATCGATCGATAATTTGACCTGAATGCGTGTGACTAGCCTTTGTGACGTGGACCGATGAGAAGTTGAATAGAAACCGGTGTTATATGAGATGGAACCTCGTGCAAAAGTTTACGATAAGTCAATTAAACAAAAAGATAAGTAATGTCTTAAATAAAGTTGTCGCATTGTTTCTGAGATGGCAAAGATCGCATTGTCATATATTTTAAGCTCTATGAATGAGTCATTGAATTTCTAAATAGGCAACTTAAAATAATGATGCTGTACAATCAAATGAGATTTACCATAGGTATCGATAGACAATAAGCATTTAACGCATGATGGATGAACATGTTATTCAGGTTGTTAACAGATCTGTTAGATGTTAATTAACTAGTAATGACATAATGTATTAGGTCAACACCTTAGCTTTGATGATCAATTAACAGCAATTAAAGCTGTAATTAACGTTTCCTGTGCCCATGTACCGGTAATAGACGGCCCCATCTTGAATCGAAAGTAGCGTTAAAATGCACAATGTGTTTGACTTGCTGATTGGTCGAGTTTTCCAACTTCCCTTTTCTGTGCCAATGAAAAGACTTTTAACAAATATCATGAGCGACACACAAAGACGCATGGAAGTTTGTCTAAAAAGTTCGTGTTAATGGGAATGAAGTAAGATTTTATTAAAACAAACAACAGACACCGTAAGTCAATATTTTATTTTGTAGTAATAGTTTATTTTTGATAAATGCCTGAAAAATAAAGAATGTTTCGATAAAGCCAGATCAAGTGTCAACGTATCGATGGTAACATCCACCTGCCATGGAACTTCAGCCAGTCAGCCGCAAAGTGTAGAAAACGGGGTCGGTTTATACATGAGATACCGGGATTTTACTGGGATTTGGGGGGTTGAGAAAGGGGGTCGGCTTATACGCGAGGGGGGCTTATACCCGGTCATATACGGTACTTAAAAAAATCAAAAGACAAATGCAAATATGGATGGCTACAAACCATACACCTTTAGGTAGGATAACATTATTACAATCCTTAATACTACCGACAATAAACCACTTATTTTTTGCCCTACCTAACCCATCAAAAGACATTATTGATGACCTAGAAAAACAATGTTTCTCATTTGTATGGTACTATAAACCAGATAAGATTAAACGTAATATCATAAAACAAAAGTATGAAGATGGCGGTTTACGAATGCCCGATATAAAACGCCCGATATAAAAGAAACTATAATGCCCACAAAATTTCCTGGTTCAGAAGAATGATTTTAAATGACTCAAAGTTAATTCCTCTCTTCTCCTTCAATGTGTCACAAAGTATTCATTATTTTAGTTTAAGGGGAGAGACATTCATAAAGGAAAGAGTCATAAATAAAAAAACGAAACTGGTTTTGGAAAGATGTTCTTTTAGCATGGGGCTCATATACGTTATCTAAAAATATAAAAGATTATTCAAACCAGTGATGTTCTATCACAATGTTTAGGGTATAATGAACAGATTCTTCTGGATAAAAAACCATTTATATATCCACACTACACAAAAATAGGCATCACTTTCGTCAACGATTTGTTAGATACCGATGGTACAATGTATACATTTAACAAATTCTATGAGAAATATAAAGACCATTTAAAAACAATTTTTTTAGAATATGCAAGTCTATTAAGAGCAGTAAAAGAAAATTGCAAATTGTTTGAAGTTTTGTTAGGAGAAAAATTAGAAATGCCATTTATTCCTTATTACTTTCAAGATATCTTTACGAATGAAAAAGGTTGTAGGATACACTACGATGTACTAAGTCCAATTCCTAAGCAAACACCATATGCTAATCATAAGAAGAATTGGGAAATGGACTTTGAGACAAATATAAATGAAAAAGACTGGAAAACATACCAAAGGACCATATTTCGAGCCCATATTAATACAGATTTTAGATGGTTCCAATACTAATTTGTGCATAGGATTTTGCCAACTAACCAACGTTTGTTTAAGATGGGTTATATTGAGAGCCAGTTATGTTCATTCTGTAAAACAAACTGAAAGTTTAATCCATCTTTTTTATGAGTGTCCAAAATCAAAGAAAATATCGAATGATTTATTGACTTTGATAAAATCAAGAACAAGATATCACTGCCAATATTGATAAGGAGAAAATAATACTTGGATTTCCCGAGAAAAGGAATGATTACAATTGTTAAATTTACACTTTTTAAAATAAGATCATACACTCGTACGCCAGGATTTGATAAAATCAGACATGCAAGTAATAAAGTCTACAATATCGAGAAAGCATGTGCGATGTCTTCCTGCAATTATACCAAATTTATTGGTTTCTGGTACGATTGTCACCATCTGGTTGATTGAAACTATACTATTCTTTTGATTTGTTATATTGTTACCTTTAGTTGTATCTTAATCAATATTAGATTCTGGTCTGATTGTCTTCATCTATTTGATTGAGACTATACTTATCCTTTTGATATGATGTTATACTGATATCTTTAGTTGTTTTCCTCAATACGTTGATATTTCATGTGATGTTAATGTACAGTGCCGTGCCACTTATATTCGTACGATTAAAAATGGCGGCCGTTTATTTACGTGTCGACTCGACTTTTTCAAGCGTCATTTATCAATTAAAAATTTATTAACATACCTAAATGTTAGATGTCCTTTCATGCTTATTACTTTTGCTATCCTCCTTGGGATTGACTGATAAAGGCCTTGTATAAAGTCTAGCTCGATGTTCTGCCAGGAAGTGTGGATTGCAGCGAACAGTTCATCGTGTGTTGTGATAGCATTTACGGTCTCCTGCAACTTTCTTTTTAATTCTCGATTACATTGAGATCAGGAGACTGGGCTGGCCATTCCATTGCATTAATGGAATTGCTGGCGATGAAATTTCACACAAAATGAGCCCTGTGAACGGGTGTGTTGTCGTCCTGAAATATGTAATTGTCATCAGGGAAATGCCTGGCTATAACCGGCCACAAATTGTTGTCAATTATCTCAATGTACTTTTGAGCATTGATATTCCCTTCGACACGCACTAAAGTGCCAACACCATGGAAACTGATGCTTCCCCACACCATCAAACTTAACTTCCGGGTTTGAGGGGGGCACACACACTCGGGTCGGTTGGCTTCATTCTCTTTTCTCCATATATACACACGATTATTATCCCCCGCCAACTACGTTGGGCGGGGGATATTGAAATGGTCTCCGTCCGTCCGTTCGTCCGTCCGTCCCGATAATGTTTCCGGAGCACAACTCCAAAACAGTGAGACCTATCTCGACGAAACTTGGTATGTGCAACGGGCATATTGCGGAGATGTGCCTTTTTGGGTTTTCAACTTCTTTGCATTTTTATTTTTACCCGTTTCCATGGAAACATAACATAGGATTTCTTTAAGGTTGTTTGTAGAAAAACAACATGATCACTGTTCAATATTCCACAACTAGTATCCTTAACTACCCTTTCCCTTTGGCGGGGGATATAGCTGACTCTGTCTGCTTGTTGTTACTAATAACAACCTGACTCTCATCAGTAAAGATCACTTTTTTCCAAAAATTATCAACAGATTATCTTTTCATTCGTCGACACATCACAAGCTTTTTTCTGTTTACACCTCTGACAACCATTTTCTTCTTCGTAATGCGCCTGTAAAATCCTTCACGATGCAATTCCCGTTGAATTGTTCTTTTAGAGACAGATTGGTTTCTCCATGAATTAAAATCAACAGTAATATCTCTCAAAGGTTTCTGTCTGTTTTGTTCCACAAACCTGAAGAGCGAGGTCCGATCTCTGTTTGACGGCAGTGAGGATCGAGCTCGTCTCGGGATGTTTTCAACAATACCCGTTCTCTGAACTTCGTTAAAAAAGCTACCGATAGTACATTTTGGAATCCCCTAAAGGTCAGCAATAGTTTTATAACTCTTCCCTTCTTTTAACTTTACCGCTATCTGTTTTACATCAATACTAAGTTCCTTAGATTTTCTGCCCATGATTGCAAGATTGCCGTATGCTTCGATGAAAGACACTTTCAACGACATCACGTGAGAGTCACGTGACCATATGGACGCCATGTCAAATTTGAAGTGGATTCGAGCGATATTTACGTTGCGCGAAGTGATTAAAAATATATGAAAACTGTCTGTTATAAACCATTTTGAAATCGTACGAATATAAGTGGCACGGCACTGTACCTAACAAAAAAATCGAATAAAAAAAATAAATAAATAAAAAAATGATATCAAGCTCATGTATTGCCTATTTAGGCTTAAATCAGTTTTACCAACTCTAATACACAGTAACCAAACAGGATATTTCTTGACAAAGTTCACAAATGTTGTTGTGAATAATTAATATGTTTGTAATGAAAAGTGTAGTTGATGGGTACAGTGACAAGGAGACTAGCTAATTGATCACTGATAATTTAGACATGCACATTTATTTCATTTGAAGTTCCTGTTTTCTTTTTACTTTACTCTTGGGAAAAAAATAAAGACAATGAGATTTGAGAAATGGTTTTATTGAGATCTTCAAGCAAAGTTCAAAGATATTCAGAGTCATTATGTTTTAGTTTGATGTGTCGAGATACATATACTATAGTGACCGACATATCAAGATACTTATTATATCGTGACTCTTCTGTATCGTTGCACCCCTACTGCTTGCCAATATCGATTGAACTAGTTTGAACACTGCCAAATACACCTGTTGTCTTCAATAAGCTCACTTGTATACTGGCACTGTCACTACAGAATTACTTACAAGTTGACATTATATATAAATGTTGCTCATTTGAAGCCTCATTAACACATAAAAATGATTTAATTGAACATTTTACTAAGCTTTCAATAAGGGTCAGCTTTGTTTATTTGCAACCTGCCACAACATATGAGCCCCCGTCACACCATTAGAATACCTGTAATTTTCCATAACATCCCACAAATGCATAGAGCTGCGTCATTTTAGGATACAGCAGTTTAAAACATAGCACTACTGGGTGACAAGTTGACAACTGGACCCTTTTGGAATGCACCTAAAGAAACACTGGGTTTTAAAAGAAGTGTGTAAATGGTTGACTGAGTAAATATGTATGGATAGGAACCACATGTGGTTCTCAATCTCAGCTTAAGCATGCATGCGGAAGTTGTCAGGTAAGATTTTGGAGGACAATCTTGATAAATGCATGTAATGACTCCTACCTGAGGGTTGATGGTTGATCATAGAAAGTAGGCCCAGAATCTTGCGTTAAGGAATCCATTTGTTGTCCATTCTCCACAACGTCATGCTCCGAATCTGCAATGCAACATTCTAGTTACAATCATTTCCATTTTGAATTTATGGTTTTGAAAATCAAAATAAATAATCATAAGTAACTAATTTGTGCACTCAAATAACCAAAGAAACAAGGTGAGAAAATATCATTTGAGTACATTTGGAAATCTCTTGGGGACTGTCATGGCTGCTCAAAGTGGTAAGTGAGGGAGAGGAAGCCGCTTTAATTACCCTGGAGTATGTAACCCAGACATTGCACCCTGGAGTTACATAACCCATGTGTGTGGAGAATATACCCTGGAGTTATAACCTGGCTGTGTGGAGAATTTACCCTGGAGTTATAACCTGGACATTGGGCCCTGGAGTCAATAACCCGGGCTTATTTTCGGTTATGCAGGAGTAAAGGGACGTGAAATGGTGGAGGGAAAGGCTTCTTCTCTATAAATAATAAATAAGGTAAAAAGATTGCTATAGGATTGTTGCAGAATCAACCGGGATACCAATTATTTATGTAACCGGGATGCGGGAAACCGCATTAGTGGTGGTTGGCCCTTTTGCAAGGGAAATAACTTGTGCGGTTCATCTAGAAGCTAACCAATTTGGTTTCGAATCCCTGCTGTAAAGTCCGATATCTATGATTCTAATTTGCCGATCTTTTCATAAAATATTACTAAGGAATTCCTTTTTGGTGTAAATAATTTTCATGATTATTTCCCATCAAGATAAGATTATCTCAAATGTGGTCCCCCTTCTTTCGCTCCTTATAGAGGCCGTAACGAGGGGGACCACATTTCTTACGAGACAGTTTTTGAAGCTTAATAACTTTAAACGTATTATGTAATGCCCCCACATTGTATTTGAGGATCAAGTATGACATTATTTAAATAAATAAGTACACTATGGGAACTATTCTACGAAGTAATGTGGATCCAAGTTATTTTTGGCCGACTGAGAGAAGGACGATCGTGTACACAGCCATAGCAACGAGCAGGGCTTTCTCATTGGTCAAAAGAAGGTCAGGTCAGGGACCATGGATCATCCGTGTACGTTCATTCGTTCAGTGTTCGCGTTAACGCATAAACCTGCGTTTTTCACGCATAAAAATCATATAAACACGCAAAATATATTGTAACTAAGTGTTTTGCACGCACATATAATTATACACTTAAGTTTATATTTTTCCATAATGTTAAAAATATCGTTCTAAGCTGATTGTCTGATTACAATGTCCTGACAAAAATAAATCGAAACCTGGAAATCCCATTGCTAAAAGCCCTGTCATTGGTTACTTTACCGATGGAATTCCCCGGAAGTCGTTCGTTTCATCCAATCAGAGCGATGTTTACAAGTGATTATTATAAAGTCTCATGCTGTATAATATTACGAAGTTCGGAACGGCAGCTAGTTACTTACACAGGCATGTGGCTGCATGTGTTTTATCATCAAAACTGAACCATATATGGTAGGTTAAACTTTGATGTCTAAATTTTATGACAATTTATTACCTTTACTAGTAATTATTTTATTGAAATAAAAACTCCATTAACAAAAAACGCGAAATATTTGAATTGAACATTTATTATTTCATTTCTGCACGCACTGTATAAAAACCTACCGCGAACACTGTGGTTGATGCATTTGATACAAGGTCACGACAAAGTTGCGATGGAGCGTGGTTTCCATCTACGATTGAGACTAGACAAAAGTTCGCCCACATTTCAAATATGAAACAAAAACCATCAGAATCTGTTTCTACCAGTGTAAAAGAAAATGCAGTTCAGGACTTTTTAAAGTGTTGATGGAAACATCTCAATAAAATCCAAAACCATGCTATCATGTTTTCTTAAAATTCAATTGATTTAATTGTTTTGTGTCCCTCAATATGAAAATCATTTTTTTTATATCTTAACATGTTAGAATCCACATTTTCTGTATCAAAATCATGATTTTATAGTTTTTAAAAATGTGGGCCCCCTAATTTTGTGGCATGTAGGTGACTGATAAAAGAGGGCTCACATTTAAGATGTAAAACAAAACGCACTATAGCTGTTTATAAATACCAGTGTTCCCCATTATATAAGAAAATGCAGTGAAGGATTTTTTAATTGTTGATGGAAATATCTCAATAAAATCAAGCAGGTAAGATTTCATCGAACTAATCATTTAATATAAGTTCTCAAATACCTTTCTTGTTTTCTTAAATTCAATTAATTTAACAGTTTTGTTCCCCTCAAAATCAAAAATAAAAATTTAAAATTCTCAACATTTTAGAATTCATATTTTCTCTATTTACATCATGATTTGATGCTTTTTTAAAATGTGGTCCCCCTATTTTTTTTCTTTATAGTAGAGTGACAAGAGGGACCACATTTGAAATATTACACAAAAACATCAAGATTAAAATCTGTTAATTAATATCAGTACATGATTTCATGGGTTTTTAAAATGTGGGCCCTGTTAGTTTGTCGCTTATAGGAGATTGACAACAGAGGGCCCACATTTGAAATATTACACTAAAACATAAATATTAGAATCTAATTCATACAAGCCTAGTCCAAAAGATGCAGATCTTCCTTCTTAAATGTTGATGGGAAAATATTTATAACGACAGGAAGAAAATGTTTAAATCAATTTAAAAAAATAAAACTTAAGGGCACCTGTTCATTAGTATTTCTCTTATACTAGTGTTGACCACGTTTTGACTTCCAGTTTAATATTAAAATTACATTTGTTTGATTTCTTGAAATGAGGCCCCCGGGGCTTGTCATCATTATAGTACAATGATATGCATATGAAGTCAGTGGGTCCACGTACACTACAGTCTTAATATGAAGCCGATATTCTTTGACAAACTAACAATTATCGGAACGTACCTGTTTATTTATTGATTTTCAAAAAAAAAAATGCGTCAAAGCTTTGAGACAACATACCTCCCGACCACGCGAGCGCGAATACGTAAACAAACTGATAGCTCTGCATACTGGAATCGACTTTGGAGTTACTTCCCTTGAAAAACGGCAAACCACCACTAATGCGGTTTCGCCGATTCATGTCACAAGTCAAACATTATCCAAGAGGCATTCTTGATGTGTCAGTATGAACACAGTGGATATTAGAGTCCTTGTGGATAGATTCTCACATTTACAACATAAAAATGTTCACAGACATGATTTTGTACTCCACGAGAGGCATCACTGAGAAGTCAACAACATGGTGGATATCGGAGTCCCTTTGGATTGATTGTTACAGATATGATATAAAATTGCCTGTAGAAATTCTGTCAGGTCCTAGAAATGTTAGATGTGTCATTGTCATCATTATAACCTATCAAATTAACTACAACATACATTTATTTAGTTTCTACTAAGTGTCTGCATTTTCTTTGTCAACTGTATAAGTTTTGATTTGCTAAATATCTGCACCCAAACTATTTCATCTTCATCACAGTGGTAATGTGTTCATATTTTTATTTTGACATGTTATTTGATTTCCGTTTCACCTTTGGTTGTGTTTTCTTTTAAGGCTACCTTTTCAAATCACTATTTCATGTCATATGGTGGCCACTTGAACCATTCAAGTCAAATGATACTGAAAAAGTGAATGTCATTTATATTCATATGAATATTTTACCACAAAGCACAAAATCTTAATAAAGAGACCATTTTTTCATAATTGAGATCAGTGAGAAGATGAACATGGGGAAACAAGCATAAAAATTTTGAATTTGTTATGATTTAAAAGTTTTATCATAAAAGCAGCAAAATTGTCATTGGTGTTACAAATTTGTCAGTGGTGTAACAGGTCTAGCAAACCATGAGGAACAAAACGTAAGAGTATTATTTTATAAGTACCGTATTCGACGTGATAAGCGCCCTGGGCGCTTAAAAAATTGGTAAAAGGGGGCGCTAATTAAAACGATAAAAATTGTCCTCAAGTTTAGTCTTGAAAGTGTTTTCTTACCATACACGTCTTTGAAATATGGTTTTATAACTTTTATCATTTTGGTGGTGGCTGGGGGTCTTGAAAAACCCTGTATTCTTTACTTTAGTGGAAGTAAAAACCTTATTGCAAGACTGAAAAACCTTCTTCAATGAATCAGCATGCAAGGTAAGCAATGTTGAGAGGTGGGCGCTAAATCAGGACGCATATTGTTCAGTCAAAAACGTGGTGGGTGGGCGCTTATAGGGGAGTGGGCGGTTATTAAGTCGAATACGGTATATCTCTTTAGTAAAAGATTTTGATAAACATTTTAAAAAATACTTTGGATAAATGTTATGCAAGCCAAATCCACATGACATCAATGAAGCTGTATCAATTAGTTTAAATTGACTCAAAATATTAAATGTTCTGAATTAGTTCAGATTAATAAATAATCACTGTTATACCATTGACGCAAGAAAAAATTTATGCTTCATAGTAGACTTATAAACATGCATAGAACTTCAACAGCAATTCAAATGTGGCCTCAATAAAACTTCAGCCATGAACAGCATGTTTTCAGCAAAGGGAGCACTCAGTATCTTATATTTTATTCAAGGGAGATAATTCCATTTAGCATTATTTGGCTAAATGTCGTTATTGTACGCTCAACACATTTATCCATTTACACAACTATTAATATTCCACTTACAATTAAATCACATCACTTTATTACCACATAAATAACATTCACTCCTTACAAAACATGTGCTCGTGTTTACAAACATAAACAAGATCATATGATTTCTGCACTTCCTTTTTCATGACGTCATCACATAAACGAACACGTCATATTATTACGTCACATCCTCTCATTCGCGAACGCCATTTTACTTAACTGTCACTCTTCCACTCTGCTACAAATCTCTTTTCATCTCTTTTATCAATTTACTTATTAATTTAGCTAAGATTTGTAGTATACAATGCCTCCTAAGCGGAAAGCGTCCATAAACCACAAACTGGTGCAGACTCAGCCTACGGCAAACAAGCAGAATTCTTCCGTCAACTCTGTGCCATTGTCAACAACAACAACAACAGTTCCTCCTCAAGACAATTCAGGTATTGTCCTTGACAATGGTTTCATTACAATTGATCCCGCTTTGGTATTACAACCAAACCCAAATCTTAACAATTCCCAATCTGTGATTCCGCCGGATGGTGACATGCACCGTGCACTAGCCTGGTTATCACAACTCGCTTCTAAATCTAATTTCCCGCCTCCCCCCAACGGCTTCATCACATTCAAATGTTGCTTCTCCTCAATCCCTTTCCAGTCAGGTACCACTTGCATATCCCTTTGAAGCAATAGGTTCACACGTCAAGGAACCCGTTCGACAAAAAATATTCAATGGTGAGTATGTGGATTTTCGGAATTTGCTTCCAAATGATAATCAACCACTCGATGACCATGTCCCGCTAAGGCTTGTTTCAGATAGCAACGGACAGGTTTTGTTCAAACCATATGAATCTCAAACCTCACGTCCACTGACCATCAGTGCGTGGACTACCGCTTTCCATATCTTCATGGGGATATACGTCAGCAAGCAGGCAGACCGCGTATAGGAACTGCTGTCATATGCTGAAACAATCAGGGGGGCAGCGTTCAAGCATGGAGCAGATTCATGGTCGACCTATGACTATCATTTTCATCACAAAATGGCACGTGACCCTGCAAGATCATGGGGTAAAATTGACAGTGACCTTTGGTTAAAATGCATGTTGCCAGGTAAAAAAACAGTCGCCAAATATTCCTTCCCATTCATCAAAAGCTCAAAATGTTGATGTTCCAATAGAAGCTAGTTCCAACCTCCGGGTGGTCAAAATAGCATTAACATCGCCGCTACCTGTCTCATCTATTCAGGGTCCAACGGAGAGCAGGCTTCCCCCTTGCTTGGTCCTACGCCCGCCTTTGCCTTCCACACCTGGCCTTTTTGATCCAATATCACTTGTTTGTTGTACTTTTATTACTTTGTTCTCAGAGAGTTGGACAATAATTATTTAATGCCAGAGTTTTATGATTTGATACACCACTGACTGACATTTTGGCGGTCATTGATTTTGTCTTAATTCATTAAAAAAGATTTCAAACAATCTATTTCTTCCAGGAAAGTGTTAATTCAATTGGTATTTTATTTCGATAGCTGAAAAAACATTTTTAATCATATTGGAATTGACATTTCCTGGTTCTGCAAATTCGCCTCACTGTCCTCTGATGGACATTTTTCTCACCAGATGACATTAAAAACCTTAATTTATCCAAAAAAATACTTCCTCATACAACATTTTACATATTATCTTTATCAGGAACAAAGCACCCTTTTCTCAGTTTAAATGACTTTTTGAAAATATTTCGAAATCACATTTTCTGTGCAATGTGCTACTGAGTCAAATTTGGGCAAATTTTGAGAATGACCCATATGAGCTGCCACACAATTTGATTATGCCAAAAACCTTATTTGAGCTCCTTCTCATGAAGGTCTGTATAGCTTTAGTAGTTTTGGCTAAATCATGTCCACTAAATTGGTAGAAGAAAAAATAATAAATGTAGTTACAAGCCACGACGAAAGGATTCAGCTAGATAGATAACATTTTCCCACAGATAATAATATCAACAAGCAGACAGAGTCAGCTATATCCCCCGCCAAAGGGAAAGGGTAGTTAAGGATACTAGTTGTGGAATATTGAACAGTGATCATGTTGTTTTTCTACAAACAACCTTTTAAGAAATCATGATGTTGTAGTGACTTGTTATTACCAATTTTAAATATTGGTGATGCATTTTTGTGATACATTTAACCCGACTGTCCTGCATATTATTGTATTTGAACAGTCACAAATATCTTAAAAAAATAAATACAAGAAGTTGAAAACCCCAAAAGGCACATCTACGCATGATGCCCGTTGCACATACCAATTTTCGTCGAGCTAGGTCTCACCGTTTTGGAGTTGTGCTCCGGAAACATTAACGGGTAAAAATAAAAATGCAAAGAAGTTGAAAACCCCAAAAGGCACATCTCCGCATGATGCCCGTTGCACATACCAAGTTTTGTCGAGATAGGTCTCACCATTTTGGAGTTGTGGCCCGGAAACAAAATCCTATGTTACGTTTCCATGGAAACGGGTAAAAATAAAAATGCAAAGAAGTTGAAAACCCAAAAGGCACATCTCCGCATGATGCTCGTTGCACATACCAAGTTTCGTCGAGCTAGGTCTCACAGTTTTGGAGTTGTGGTCCGGAAACGAAATCCTATGTTACGTTTCCATGGAAACGGGTAAAAATAAAGATGCAAAGAAGTTGAAAACCCCAAAAGGCACATCTCCGCATGATGCCCGTTGCACATAACAAGTTTCGTCGAGCTAGGTCTCACAGTTTTGGAGTTACGTCGCCATATTGTCGGCTAGTGCTACGTTGACTTGTGAAAATTTTACAACAAAATTTTGCATGAAAACTGGAAAATAACGTATTCAAAGTTAATATTTGTTGACGTTGGTTTGTTTAGTGACAATTTATGCATAAAGAAAACTTTTGTTGTTGTTATGATTCCTGACTTGTAATCTCGTCTCATCGAGATTGAAAACAGTGAATGAAGTTTACGCTACGTAGTACAAATATATGAATGGAGAAAGTAGTCCCTCGTCTCATTCAGAGGTCAAGGTCATATTTTAACCAATCAGATACGCCAAAAGTGATATGTGCACATGTGCTCGTATCGAAAATATTAACTCGCTTATCATAAACCATATGGATAAAAAACAATATTACGTGACACATTGGATTGAGGGTCAAGGAAACTTTAGGGGAATATATAATATTTTAGAAAATGGTGTGTCACACAATCATGATATGTTCTATTAAGCCCACCACAAACTAGCGACAGCATTAATAATTTTTCTGATTTTCTTAGAAGAAATATTATGGGATAGGGACCAACAATTGTTCACAGAGCACAGCAAGTCAGTTAATCAATAAAAGTCCGGGAGTCGTCGTAAAATATTTCATTTACTTAAGTTTATGTGTACTTGCCGTATCGGTATCAATTGACCATTTTTCAGTCTTGACGTTTAGTTATCTGCCCTTGACCACGGGCAACGTCACGCTCGCGTCAATGGGAACAAGTGTAGGAGTTTGCGTTTGTCCCATGGGTTCTGCATTGGAACATTGGATTTGCAGGCTCTTTGCAGAGGAAATTCGTGACCTCAAAGGGATAAAAAAGGATTTAACTCCTACTCAAATCAAAAACAAAGAATAAAAATGAATCTAATAGTAAAAAATCTGGACATGGTAAGAAAATTGTTTCAAGCAACATTGCTGCTCCGGGTCCAAGTGGCCATGTCGAGACGGAACCGTCCCGCAATGAAATAGATTTGATATCGAACCTCGTAACCGAGGTAAAAAGTATGAGAGAAACTATGGACAATAGATTGGGTGGTTTTCAAGAGCAGATTGATTTTTTCTACTGCGATGATTATGAGGACCAGACATATGGCCAATTTGACGTGCAAGATGATGATTATATTGACCCGAGTCAGAATCGGGCAAGCGACAGGTCAATGAGTGCAGCAACCGATACCGGGTTTGTCAGTTTGACAAACCAGTTGCTGAATACGACGCCTGCGCATGATCAGGAAGCGACTTTGCCTTCCGGTGAGAGCGTCGACGAGACAGGTTTTCTCAGTGCTGTTCGTTCTAATCTTCTACTCGAAGAACCGAACGGTGAACCTATTGACACAAAACTGGCCGAACTCGTTACTGAACTGTTTCAGACCAAACCGGACGAATCGTCCCTATCGACAAAACTGAAGTCAATTAAGAAGCCTGAAAACTGCCCCGAGTTGAAAACACCTGAAGTAAACAAACTGTTATGGGATTCTATTAATCCTGGTGCTAGGTCCATGGACTGTAGAATGCAAAAGATACAAAACGGCATGATTAAAGCTACCACATGTGTTGTCTCTACACTAGAAATAATGATGAAAAACAAGAAAGACATTCCTCCCGCAGTTTATTCGGAGATTGTTGATAAACTATCTGACACTTTGACTATGGCCGCATACTCCAACAGAGAAATTGTCCAGAGGCGAAAAGAACTCATGAGACCGCATTTGAATTTCCAGTATCGACCTCTCTGTGCCCCTACTGCACCCACTTCATCTGATTACCTTTTCGGTGACGACATCACTAAAAGCCTGAAGGATATGAACATGGCCAGTCACCTTGGCAAGTCGATCGGTAGAGGTCGTGGATATCAACAAAATGCTCGCTATATGCCATACAACACTCAGTTTGGCCGTAGAGGAAGAGGCAGAGGCCGAGGCCGAGGCCGTGGATTCCAACCAGCTAATTTTTTAGCCGGGACACCGAATTACAACCAAGGTTTCCAAAAGAAAAGAGGAGGGGGGAAGAACTAACTGTATCCCCGGAACATGTGAGCAAGGATCCAGCTCAGGTAGGTCAGTGTCATGTTTATGATTCAGAAGCTAACTTTAAAGCAGGTTCATTAGCCATGTGCTTATCTGAGTGGCAAAAGCTGACCCATGACAGTCATATCTTGGACATTGTTTCAGGCTTAAAAATAGACTTTATAAAAATTCCAAATCAATTAAAAGAACCAAAACAAATACAATTTAATTATCAAGAAAAGGAAGTTGTAAACAAAGAGATTGAGACCTTAAGAGGTCTTGGTGTCATAGAACTTACACATGAAACTGAAGGCCAATTCATATCAAACATATTCATTCGAAAGAAGAAAAATAACAAATATAGGTTGATTTTGAACTTGAAACAATTAAACCAGTTCATTGAGTACCATCATTTTAAGATGGAAAATTTACAAACAGTTTTACACTTGATGAAAAAGAATGTGTATATGGCATCAGTCGATTTGACACATGCTTATTACTCAGTTAATATACACAGAGATTATAGGAAATACTTAAGGTTTCGCTGGAATGGGTGCCTGTATCAATTCACATGTATGCCAAATGGTTTAGCTTGTGCCCCAAGGATATTCACAAAGTTACTTAAGCCAGTATTTTCACACTTGAGACTGCAAGGCAATCAATGCATGGGTTATATAGATGATATGTATACCCAAGCAGAAACAAAAGCCGAATGCAAGTCGTCAGTAGGGAACATGTCAAAGCTTTTTAAAACTTTAGGGTTTGAAATAAATCATGACAAGTCGAATTTCGAACCATTAAGGCAAATGAAATTTTTAGGCTTTCTTTTAAATTCAGAAACTATGAAAGTTGAGCTACCAGATGATAAGGCAATGCACATTATTGAGACATGTTCCTTGATCATCAAGAAGACAGATCATGTAATAAGAGATATAGCCAGATTATTAGGATTGATTGTGTCCTGTTTTCCTGCCGTAACATTTGGGCCGCTGCACTATAGATCTCTTGAAAGGGATAAGTCTCTAGCACTTAAACATAGTAAAGGTGATTTTGATGCCACTATGCAATTGTTAGATGAATCTAAACAAGAAGTTATCTGGTGGAAGGATAATTTATTAGGATCAGTAAAGGAAATTTATCCTTTCCATAAACCCGATATTGTACTGACAACTGATGCCAGTCAACAAGGCTGGGGGGGCAATTTAGAGTCTAGTGTTGGGGGAAGGTGGTCTGAGGAAGAAAAAGACTATCACATTAATGTTTTGGAACTGAAGGCTATTTTAATGTCACTCCAAGCCCTCTCACTAACAAACTCTTTCAATGGAAAACACATCCATGTACTCTCAGACAATACAACAGCTGTTTCTTATGTTCAGTCTATGGGCGGTACAAAGTCTATTCCTTGTAACAATATTGCAAAAGATATCTGGTTTTGGTGTATAGAAAGAAATATTTGGCTCACTATCTCTCACATTGCTGGCTCAAAAAACATAGAGGCTGACAAAGCATCTAGAAAATTTAATGATAGGACAGAGTGGTCCCTCAGTGCATCAGTATTCAAAGAAATCATGCATCATTTCAGGGTTAATCCTACAATTGATATGTTTGCATCCCGACTAAATAAAAAACTACCAAGATTCGTTAGTTGGAGACCTGAACCAGATGCAGTAGCAGTCGATGCATTCCATGTGTCATGGACAGACGAATATTCTTATATGTTCCCTCCATTCTGTTTGCTATCAAAATGTCTGCAAAAGATTGAAGCTGATAGGGCTAGGGTTGTAATTATTATACCATGGTGGCCTACTCAAGCTTGGTTTGCTCATATGTTACACTTGTTGTGTTGTAGGCCCTTGATGTTGCCTGTACGGATGGATCTGATATCCAGTGTGGAAGGCCTTCCACATCCGATAGCCAGGAGGCTGAAACTGACAGCCTGCCTACTGTCAGGAATAGCTTCACACAGAGAGGAATTTCTGAAGAGGCAGCCACTTTCCTTATCAAGTCATGGAGGAAATCTTCACGCAAGCAGTATGCCTGTTACCTCACGAGATGGAGGAAGTTTTGTTCTCAAAGAGAGATTGATTTCAGTTCACCGTCTTTAACCGATGTTCTAGATTTTTTATTATCACTAGTCAAGGATGGACTGAGTTATAGCTCTGTACACACAGCACGATGTGCCTTATCTACCTATGTATTGATCAATGGTCAACCATGTGGAAGTCATCCAATGGTGTCTAGATTTCTTAAAGCTGTTTTTCAAGAAAATCCACCAGTCCCAAAATATCTTGAGGTTTGGAATGTGAAGGATGTTCTTAATTTTTTGCAAAGTCTGCAAACTATGATTATTTCCTTGAAAGAATTAACCATAAAACTAGTTGTGTTGATGTCCTTGACAACTGCCCAGAGAGGCCAGACTCTACATCTTTTAAGTTTAAACAATATGACAGAGAAGGAATCTGAAATTATCTTTCATTTTGCTGACTTAGTCAAGCAGTCTAAACCTGGAAGACTGCCAAAACCTCTTGTTCTAAAGGAATATCCATTAGACAACAGTATCTGTGTAGTAACAGTGCTAAGAGAATACATAAGAAGAACTGCAGACTTGCGAGGTTCTGAGAAGAAACTTTTTATTACACATATCAGACCACACAAAGCAGTGTCACGGGACACAGTGTCACGATGGATTAGGACTGGTTTAACAAAAGCAGGTATTGACACTAGTGTGTTTGCTGCACACAGTACCAGAGCTGCAGCAACATCTGCAGCGCAACAAGCTTCAGTACCAATAAGAACTATACTTGAGAAAGCAGATTGGTCCAATGAGAAAACCTTTGCAAGTTTCTATAATAAGCCTATTGTTTCAAGGGATAATTGTTTTGCAGAAGCAGTCCTGCAATAAAGAATTTTGTTATTCCTATCAATATGAATCTTTGAATGAAAGCATTCGGTAAACGCCTTTGTGACAAATACAATTTTTAATGTTTTTTGAAACTTGAAAAGAGTATGGGTATAATTTTTTGATTGATACTTATGTACAAGTATTTCTTTTGTGAACTTGGTTTGTTATTTAATATAACATAACTTTGGCTATTGTTTGTAACATGAAATCGATTCGATGTGTGGTTTCATTGAATAAAAGTCCTAGTATGTTGTAACAAAATTTGTTTGTGAATTTCTTTGACGAGGACTTATTGAGATCCTGTTTATGAGTGAGCATCCATCTTCGAAGTCTCATGGAAGCCTGACTGTCACGTGATTAGCTGATAGAATCTAAAAGTTAAACGAGACTTACCTGTAAGTTGAAGTTTGACTGTGGTTCTATCAGCTAATCTACGTAAAGGAGGGGTTACATGCCCACCACGGTATTACCCTCCCATAGTTGTCTGGATTTTGTGGGATACTCCCTCCTAAACTCTTTAAATGTCTGATTCGAGCATGCGCAGTAGCAATCTCATGTAACCCCTCCTTTACGTAGATTAGCTGATAGAACCACAGTCAAACTTCAACTTACAGGTAAGTCTCGTTTAACTTTTAGATTATTAGAATCGAACATTAGAATTTTTAACAATCAACTATTTGAGGTCGAAAATTACGTTGCCGTCGTGTAAAAAATTAAAGATAATTACTATGAATTATAATGTGGACATTCAAATTTGCATTAATAAGATACATCATTTCTTTCACATATATTATGAAAAGCATTTGTCACTCCATCCGTGCGTCAGTGTTTTTGTTACATTTAGAGAACCAGGAATTTGTATACAGAAACATTGCAGGTTGGCTTTCTTGTAATTCCCCAGTAATATTCTGGGTTTACACGAAAACAAGCTCGACAAACATAGGAATGGCTATTATCCCGGGCAAAAGAAGAAATATAGACAATTCAATTTGAAAATCTGAGAAAAGTACATATAAATATATAGTCCAAGTAAGAATCTTGAAGATATCTCTTTCACATTCTTCTAACTTATACCCTCGACCGTTTGCCTGACCCATTGGATGTTACCTATAAGCAAATGTTTCTTTTTGTTGAATTCAAAATGATCAACTCAAACTCTTGAAAAGACTAAATCTAAGTAGTACTGTGGAAGACACGTGAAAGACTATATATATTATATAGTTTTTTCAGTGTATATTTTTGTAATTTTTTCCATGACCTATATTTTTGTAACTGTAACGAATATTTCATTTTTATGCATAAATCTAAAATTTTCATTTATAAAATAATTGATATACTGTGTTTGACGCAATAAACACCCTGCCCCTATGAACATCGTGTTTAATTCATGAAAATAAGCCCCCCTACTTTCGTTAAAATTACAGCATTTTGAATCGGTATTAGCGTGAATTTAATTTTCTGAAGTTTATTATTATACGTAATTGATGCCCCAAGATGTCTGCAAGGAAACAGCCAAGCATTTTCACATTCTGTAAGTCAGAAAACTCTCGTGATGCAGTTAAAACTGTTGCCGACTGCGAAACCCCAACTGAAGGCGAGAAACCAGAGTTGATTTATTAACGAACACAAGGCGTCATGTAGTTCCGTCTGTTTTCTGCTACAAAATTGGTGCAGCCAGTTTTGTGATGGTGCAGTCAATTCTAACTGGCAAGCTGCACTATGTGCAGTGTATGAAAAAAAATTGAAATCGAACCCTGATAAATCAGTGTAATGTTACGGGCGCTCTTTATTTGATATGACCTTTATTCTTGATGATCATAAGTCGATTTTAGATATATTTTAACGCTTCGCATTTAAAAATTATTAAACGAATACTCAGGCTTGGAAGGCGCACAGTGTTTTCTTTATGTGCGCCATTTATCATCGCTATGGGCCCCGATGGTGCTATTAATTTTTTAGGTTGCACCAATTGAGATTTTGATGCGCAAATGGCGCAATGGCGCAGTGTAAAGGAACCCGAGTCATGCGCTCTGTTATTGTTTACATTGACTCGCACGTTCACGTTTTTGCACTAGCAACACTCATAAAAACAACTATCAAGTAATGCTACTTATTAAGCATAGTCGGGAAACATTCGAAAATGAGGAATGATAAGCTTTTGTTATTGTAAACATGTGTATTAATATTTTAGTCTCCGAAAATGCCACCGTGTTTACGAAATCACCCCACCTATGAACCCGCACTGTATATACGGACATAGCTAGTTTGTCTTGTGTTTAGACATCAAACAAACACTATGGACAGGATAAACATCTTGGAAATACAGTTAATTGAATTTTTTTTATAAAAAGGCAATTATAAAGTTTGATATCATGTATGCTGTCAGCAGTTACAGGGTAATTCATACTTCAACTTCAAAAACTTATGTCATGTCCGAATCGGAATTCGGCAGCAAGGTTTCGCTTTCAATGGAGTGCCTGTCTTTAAGTTTCTAATCTTGTCATCCGGACATGGTGTGTCCCAGCGGATGTTCCCCACCTTACCTGTGTGAACATGATCTATTGAGTGACAACAAAGCTTCTCACAATGACAGTGTCGATGTACCGAGTATTCAAGATGATCGCCTTACAAGCACAGACTTGTAACTTGATTTACATTTGTTTCGACGCTTATCACTTTCAATTCAATATCAAAATGTTATCCAAAATTAAAATATGCTTAATCATGATGTATCAAAAAGGTTATTCTATATACAATAATACAATGTTGTATATGCCATTTTTATTGAAAATTCAGACATTATTATTTCAATATCCATATTTGCGAAATGAAGGGGATCCAATGGCAACTAATGAAGGAGAATATCTCCAGTTCTGATGGTGGAACAATTTGTAGCAACGCGGATCGATGGCAAGTCTCTTTCGCACCATTATAGTAGCAGAATCCTCAATTATTGCATACTAATATATAGTAGGTAAGGCAGCAATATGTTCTGTATATTTTGTCATCAGCCTACTGCGAGTAGAGCTAAACTCGTCATCCTTGAAAGTGCACTTTTACGACTGGCGCATCGCGCAGGCAAAAATGTATGCACTTTGAACATTAATATTTTCTTAATCAAATGACCTTTTGAAAAATTATTTGCTGGGGTTTTTTTTTAATGTATTGTCTTTATGAATAAACTAATAAACATTAAAAACAAAGCGGGATTTCAAGTTAAATTTCAAGCATTAATTTTTGCGATCTGAAAAAGATAACTGTTTGTTGCCCAGAGAACATCATTGAAGAACCTCTAATTATAAATTCTAACGTTTTATGACTCCATTAGGATTCCATGATAATTAAGTAAAATTATGCTGATGTTTAATTCTATAAAAATCGTTATATTAAACACCACTGGGTTGAATCAAGCAGAGACTAATACCAAACGGTTTTACAATTTCGAACAAAATCTGACTGATTATGAAAATTATTTTTGCAATTTACGATTAAAAAACAGTATCGGTCAAACCTACCGGGCTTAATCATGGTTTGATAAAAATGACTTAAATATATCTTGGGCATAAGCGCATCACTTATATATATATATATATATATATATACATTAGGGCTGCAATGGTTCACCACTACCTCGCTTCGATTCTCGATTCTACCCACTAGATTCGATTATTTCCGATTTGATTCACAAAAAATAACCAACAACTTTTCCTGCATAAAATGATGAAATAACAAGACTATGCATTATCTACAACTTTTATTTTACTCTCAATTTGAATGTATTACCTGGGGGGTCTTGACAATGACAGTAGTTCGTCTGCCATGTTGCTTTCTGGTCGCTACGAGTAATTATACTTAGACATTAGAAACGGAAACGCTCGAAGATGAATACCAGAAATATTATCCAATGAGAATGCTTATTATTTCAACGACAATTACCAAAGGTGTAAACCTATAATCAACATCCAATGAACAATCAGTATGTACCCAGGTATCTGTTTTGAATAAATTAACTTTCATTCGCTCGCGTAAATTGTTTCTAAAGGGATGTAACTCTAATGTAGTTTCGTTATTGTTATTTACTTGGGAAAGATCGTGCTTCCGTTGATAAATTAAACGAAGTAAGTTACAGTTGAAACAAATCGTGTTATTTTCATTTCATCGCTTTCTTAATTGATTCAGATAAGGATTATCATCTAGTACGGTGTAAATTGTTTTTATTCATAGAAATTTTATATTGAACCGAATCAAAATTTGTACTACGAAGGTCAAAGATCCAATCGGGACTGCTGGTGTCGCTTAAAAGTGCACCTAACCAAATGATTGCAGCCCTAATATGCATGTAATATTTTTTGTATCCCAGGTGTAGAAAACAAAATTGTTACTGCTAATCCAAATCGGTTTTTTTCTAAACCAAAAAATATAGTTAAGAAATACGATTATGAGGTCTTGTATGCTGAACTTACAACTGTATATCTTATTAGAAAATAAAAATGAAACAGTATTCTATTGAAATGCCACAATTACAAAAGTATTGCTAAATAGAATGAATTTCTCCTGCATAATTATCTTTTTTTTCTTAAAAAGTTTAATAAAGTATTACGGCCTTGCACTTTCCGTAAGTATCTTATCACTTGTAATGTTTTATATACCGAGATTTTGAAAATTATAAATATGAAAGCCAGAAAATTCACATGGCAAGATTTACTTTCAGTACTGGAGTCGACTTATTTGAAAAAAGCGAAGATGCGGAATTCTGGGAATAAGAATGAATAAACGTGGGAAGATTCTGGCAAGTAAGTCAATATTCAATATATAGTCAATATTCGACAAAAGCTACAGTAAGGATCAGTACAGCTGGAAATGTAACAAGAAATCTTTCTATTCGACACAATTCATGGTTCGAAAATAGTAAACTGGACTGTGGAAAAATATTGTTACTAACATACTGTTGGGTGTGGAGGCTACCCCAAGACTTTGTGCGACGGGAAGTTGACATTTCTTCATGTAACACTTCTGTCGATTGGTACCATTTTTGTCGGGAAGTTTGTGTGTGTGTGTTGTGGATTCTGACAGTTCAAAGATATGAGGGCCGGATGAATTGTGGAAATTGACGAATCAAAGTTTGGGAAAAGAAAGTTTAATAAAGGGAAAAGGGTTGAGGGTCAGTGGGTGTTCGGGGGAATTGATCAGGAATCTAAAGAATGTTTTTTTGCATGTGTTGACAAGCGCGACTCGGATACTTTGATTCCGATAATCAAGCAACATATCAAACCTGGCATATGACTGCCTCAGTAGAGAAGATTAGAAGACAGACTATTCTCATCACTTATCAATCTAGCATAGCCAGACAGAATAAGGGGAGGTGGGTGGCCTTACCCCAAGGAGGATCCCCTTCAAAGAATCTGAAACCTCTGCATGTTTTTAGATTCTTTATCAGAAGGGATCCTCCTTGGGGTACTATTGCATAAAATAGACTGGGGCTGGTTCCACCCCGTGTGACTTAGGCGGCGGGCCCGAAGAGAGGCTGTCCAGGGGGGACTTGCGTTTAGACCCTGAGGTGCCCAGGCCTTTTTTAATGTTCTGGGACCTCTCGATGTGGTCCGCAGAGTCCTTGATCACTGCGCCCGAGCCTGGGAACAGGGTTTGACCCAGTTCAAATGGGAGGGCCAGCAGTGAGCTTTGGCTCGGCTGCGGGAGCGAAGAACAGCTCAGCCACAGCCTCCGCAGCCCCATCACTGCGGTCATCACCTGACTCTAGGCGCTACGAATGGAGTCTCTTGTCAGGTGAGTATTGACCTCTGTCAGTTGCCTTTGGAGCACCGATTGTTCGGTTTGCTCCTTACCCTCCGCCATGTGAACAGTGACCCTGAGCTGTTGACAGGCGTTCCGGTAAATCTCCTCGAAGGAGCAGAACGTCCGTTTCAGCAATGCGTCAGACTGTTTGAAGGGAGGCACCCGCCGACCCTGGACCCCGAGAGCGTCCAGGTTGACATTGGCCAGCACATCATCGTCGGAACCTCAAACAATCCCTGCTCTCCTATAGGGTACCTCTTAGCTAGATCCGGTAGATCGAATCGGTTGCGAGTACCCGAGAGTACCCGAGAGGAGAGGGGTAATTGCATCGGCCTGAGCAGCCCAGATGCAGGCCCCGACGGCAAAGCATCAGGGCCCAGACTCTTGGGGAAACTGGTCTCCCTAGACGTCTCGGCGGATCCGAGATCGGACTGGGGGTCCCGTGTAATGGAAGGAACCGGCCGACTGGGCATCGGGACCCGATGAAGGAACCGATGACCTAATTTCCATGCGGAGTTCGGTCATGAGCTCCCCCATGAGGCCCTTCATCTGCCCCTTAATTAAGGCATTAATGGTTGAGTGTGAAAAGAGGGAAGCCTTAGCAGGGGAAACCCGGCCCCCCCCTTTCCGAATCGGAACTCTCAGTGGAGGCCGACGGGATTGGGGGGGAACTTACAACCACTTTGGCCTTTTTTACCCTACGACGTCTCTTGGAAGGGGGGGGCGCAGCACACACGTCCTCGCCCGCCTCCAGCTGAGCCCTGTAGAAGACCACGTCCAGGTTACGGCGACGCCTGGCCTTTGGAGTGAAATTCTTGCAGGTAGAGCATTCAGAGTCGTCGTGACCCTCCGTGACTAAGCACACCAGGCACTGATCATGTAGATCGGCCTAGGGAATAGAGGAGCTGCACCCAGCACACTTCTTGAATGACTGTAATCCAATCATACAAGAAAAAACTGAGCAAAGTGTCTAAGTGCAGGGGGGGTTGTGTAATCTTAATTAAGTATAATATATTGATTAAATATATATATATATATACAAGATACACGGCCGCGGCATATATATATAAGTGAGAAGTATCGTACGCAAGCACTAACTATGCACAGCCTGAAATAAAAAAAATGTCTTGCCCAACCATCCACCAAAATTTTCGTCAAGTTAACAACAAGGCGAAAATAATCGTAATCGAAGTGGAAAGATGCTTATTTATTAAAAATTAACATCAAGTGCCAAACAATAAACAAATTCCATACAGGAGATCGACAATTTCCTTTAGTCGGAAAATGATCGTCTGGGAAATCGCCATGTTTGTCCGTTTTCTCGCGCCAAGACGAAGCACGTGGTTCGCCTGGTTTGAAAAAACCTAAGTCACAACGCGAAGGAATGCGAAAAATGCGACCTACTCTATAGGGGTGGGCGATATAACCGGTATACCGGTATATTGCGATTCAAACTACTCAATATAACATATCGCGGTACAATGTCCAAGAACCGGTACAGGCGATACGTTCGGCAATTTCCGTGAGCATTTTCGGTAATTGTACAATTAAATTTTGAAAAAGCTGTCAACTCATCTTCATAGAGGTTACAATAATAAACTGTCGGGAAATCGCAAGTCTTCATTGTTTACATGCTGTTACTATACCCTCCCTCCAATAACTTAAATTTCCGGTTACAAAGCTCCATGCATCGACCGAGCATGATATATATATCAAGCCCACAGTGTTTGGAGCTTGCGTTAAAAGGGGTGCACAAAGGAACAGCGACCTATATCATATCTGAGGTGATTGTCACTGTCGGCTTTCATTACAGGGTCAAAATATTACGTGGTGTGTGTCAAGTAGTTAATATGCATCATAATTCTACTTAATCATGTTTAAAAGAACTTGAGTGCTTTTAGTTTACTCAATGTAATATATTTTCAGTGTTTTACCACGGCATGGTTACACGTCTATAAATAGATCTGTACATCGTCTGCTTTGCTGTTAAAATAAAATTCTAAACAAAATTCTTAACACCCAGTAGTGATTAACTGAATTAATCACTAGTGAAACTTGCTTATTATACATTGAAATAATAAGCATTTAGTTAAAAACTGTAAAGAAAATTAATGAATCAGAATGATTTGAGTGAATTAAAATTAAATTTTAGACACCTGCTGCATATTTCCCATATGTTATTTTCAGACAATATAGCCTATATCTTTATATGAACGGCTTTAATAATGGGATAAGGGAAATGGAAACGTTTATGTCACAAACATCAGAACAAAATATTTGACTTTTTTGTTTGTTTTAATGCTTGACTCATTGTTTTTGAAAATGTCTCATCATTTTTTAGCTTCATGAGACATTTGTCTCACTCTGACTGAAAACAATCTGAAACACTGGGACAAAAACTTTGCAACTGACATCCGACGACACCGACTTTCGTATTTCTAAAGGAGTATTTGACTATTTGTTCATAATTTGAATTGACAAGGATTCAGTGCTATTAGCGACTATTGAAACAACTATAAGCTGAGATTTGGAAAACAATAAAAACTTTGACACAAATGTAACATATCTGTTGTTTTTTTTGTTAAATATATTTTATTTAAATCCATGCCATGAATGTGATAACAGAATAACTATTGATTGATTCAAGTTACCATTTGTAATTTTTGGTAGTAATTAATTAACAGTCCCAAAACCCAATTGCACTTTTGGCAATATATTGCAATACGTATCACAATACGGCATTAAATATCGCAATATATCACAATACGTTTTTTCTGGCAATACCCAACCCTACTACTCTAATATATAATATATAGAATATAAAAGCTCACCATACATTGTACTTGTCCATCACTTGAACGTTTTCTTGCGAAACTATTTCAAAGCAAAAAACTCTCTCACAGACACACGTCCTTTCGGTCGTATGACAGATTGATAAGTGATGAGAATAGAGTTATCGGCCCTTGGAGTTACGGTGACCGCCAGGGGTTGGGGCCCTGTTAGGGTGGTGATATATACGAAAACACGTTTTATGTAGTTTTTTGTATACTTTTTATTCAAAATATAGTCACAACCTGTCATACAGCAAAATACACAGATTTAATGCAACAGTACCCCAAGGACGATCCCTTCTGATAAAGAATTCAAGGATCCCGAGACAGGTGCTCACACTAATACTATTGAATCTTCCTGGGGTGCTTTGAAGCGATTCTACCTAGGTCGGGTACACCAAAAATCTTGTACTCATCATATTTTGAGGAATTTTGTGTGAGGAGAAAATACTTGAGTGATCGCGAGGACAAGTTTATAGCTTTCTTGGAGCTTATTGTATGGATATACAATCCACATGAAAGAGACAGTGAAATCGTGAAACCTTATGTGAGAAGCCCCCTCAATGTCATGCAACTCACTGACGCTAACAACAGTGCGGATGATTTCGTTATGTTAGGTAAGCTAGTATCTACACATAATCCTTACACGATAACTACCAAATATACGCTAACCCTAACCCTAAAAGATCATCGACAGGGAACCAAGGGTTAAAAAAGATCGTCTAAAAATATCTTAGGGTTAAGTAAGACCGTTGCTAGGGAAGTAGGTTGCGCACATAATTTGCGCAATTCTAAAATCAACTCGCGTGCTTACAAAGATGGCGGAAGGTATCCGGTACTCTGTAGTCTTTCCAGATTGAAATTAAATTACTTAAATTTGACAGTTCTTGTTGCTCTTGACTATTCATTTCATATTCAGAAATATATATTATATCTTCAAAATTCAGTTACCCAAGACTACAATATAACATACAGTATAGTTGTAGGGATTAGTAAGATGTCACAAAAATAAGATTAAAAACTTGAAAGAATTTGATTTTATGATCCACTGCTTCTTTTTCTTAACTTTGGGAACTTAAAATGCGACTACTCAATACGTAATCACAACAGAATCGTTAGTGCACTGAGGCAGTGCTCTAGACAATAACGTTGCGCCACTATGTCGATAGCTTTGTTAATGTTTACGTTCCTAGTTTCGTTCTCGTTATCAAAATAGTGTCGTATGAATAAGGTCTATACTCTTCACTATCGCCCCTGGGAAACTTCATCAGTAAAGTTTGTTCTGAAATTACCTGCCCTTGATTTGTTCAAGCCAATGAAACTGTCATGTCTATTGGACATGCAAGCCTCACAAAAGACTGGTTATACACGCTTCAGTCTTGCGTTGAGGAAATAAGCTTGCAATCTTAGCCCTTAGCTAACACTTTCATAGCCAATTACAGGGCTCAAACAGCTCAAAGTCCCAAAGATTCAAGGACTTTTCAAGGACATAGACTGTTTTTAAGCACCCTTTTTAGCACCCATTTTTAAAAAAGAACTATAGATATTTTACAAAACTGCATGTTTTAGAATGCCTTTATCATAAATCATAAATCAAACAGTTTCTCAGCTGTTATCTTTAAAACAACATTTCAGATGAAAGTTCCAAGTTCTACATAAGTCTCAAGGGCGGAAAATTGCAGTACAGAGTTCCTAGGGGTGATTGTGAAGAGTATCAAAACATTAAGCCCTGTGTGACCAAGGATGGCATAACCTTTAGTGCAGAATATGACCAAATTTGAAGACTAAGTGAAAGGATTCACGAGATTACAATTCACAAGAAACCAGACAACGTACGTATGTACGACGTAGTATACTATGTTCCAAGTTGTGACAAGGAATATTATTATATATATACATATATATATTGATTGAGGAATACCTATTCTATAACTTTTACAAAATTACAGTTTTGATGCTCATTAAAACCTTGTTAACAATCCTGCAGTCAAAACAATAAATATTGCTCCAGAACTAATCTTTGAACATAAGGTTACATATCTTATTACACAAAGATTGTTTCAGTGGCTGAATAACTGACCTGCTGCTTCCTCTGTGACTTCAGCATCTTCACTGTCCGTGTCATGGAAAACTTCGTCCTGGTACCTGAAGATGTCATTATGAACGTAATACTTCTTAGGGGACTGAGGTGCTAGAACAAAGGTCTGCATGAAGCGACGCATAGGTTCTCCATTATTGGACAGTTCTCCCGTAACCTAGTGATAAATAAGAAAACATGAAAATAACGGGACTGGAAAACATGTACATGACATCATATTGGTATGATATAAAGCATCCTGTCTCTGGATAAAACATATGCACTCTCACTAAACTTATTTTCCCTCGATTAGAAACCCACTAAACATTACGTGCTTTGACCTATGATCCAGCCAATCAAACTGTCTTAACGTGATGGTTCATGATAAAATTAAACCAACTACACAGTTGGCTTTTTCTCTTCTGCAACATGAGCCAGATAAAATCAAATGACATTCGCATTAATTTGAAGTAGGCATCTTAAATGTTTAAAAACACTGTTTTGAGAACCCTAAATAGTTCTGCAGTGATCCACCAAAAAGAACGCAATCAGAAACCCAAGAGCAAGGCGTTCAATCCAGATATTGTTGATTGCATATCAAACGCTGCTGTTGGTAGACATTTTTTTAGATAGTTCATGAGACATAGGTCACAGAGCCTAATGTTAAGTGGAGTTTTAACCCAGGGTATATAAGTGGAGCGAGAGTGTATACGTTTTACCCTGAGACAGGATGGACATAAAGAAGTGTTTGCCACTGACATGCCAATGCCTCAAGTCATTTATAATGGAACAGATGAAAAACATTTACTAATTTTCATAATTTTGTAAGAAGCATTGCTTCATTTATTACAACAATAGTAAGTTAAGAGTTGTGTTGACTATTATTTAAAATTTGACAGTGACTATGAAAATAGGGGTCAAACGGTATGCTTGAGCTTAAGTTCGGTGCGTACTGCGATACAAGACCCTCGGTTCGGTAGATTTTTGATTTGGTATGAAACCCATAGTCGCCATATTTCTTTGAACAAGATCTCGAAAATTAACATCATTCAAAAACTGTTGTTGAAAGTTAAAGATCAAACTAAATCATTCCAAATGTTTATTTCCGGGGGAAATGGCGACAGGTATCGTTACCACTTCGAAAATTAAAGACGTTTAACGATAATAAATTAAAAAACATTTGATCATTGACTTTTTGAATAAATATTATCGGTTTTTCAAGTTATCAAAATGATATTTTGGACACAAATTATACATACGGTACGAACCGAAAATCCATGTTAATTAGAGGTAAAACGAATACACTACCAGGTGAATACGATACGCATCACGAATAAAGGGTAGCGAATACGAATAATTATTCACGAATATGAATGCAAAAATAAACAAATTGAAAACACCAAAAATCAGATAGTCTGGGTTAATTTTTTCCATTTTGTCTTTCAATATAACAATGTAAAATAAACAATGAACTTGGATGAATCTATTTATGCTCTTTCCGGGAGGGAAGCTTTTTTTAACCTCTGACTGTACAAATTTACGTTGAGACAATTTACAACATTAATCAACAGAAAAAATAAACATATCACTTGTGTGTTGTTGTATTGAATAATGTTTTTATTCTTTTTTACTCTCGTGATGTTTACTTTAAACCAGCAATATCAATTTTTATCACAATGAGATGGAACATAGATTTCACATTACCTCCTGTTGACAGATTGAGACGATGTGAAATGTAACACATATATAACACATAACATACTTTGTGAACGTAAATAAAAAAAGTATTTTTATTCAGATTAAATACAAATTTCGTGCACATAATTGATGTTAAAGTCAATAGTAAAAAAAATATTTTAAAATCATAAATAGTAAAAAAAGATTTTAAAATAAAAAATATTTGGTTTTCATTGTAACGAATATAACGACAACGATTCACATCCTGCAACGGTTCAATTCACTGAATATACGAATGTATCGTTGCAGCTTTAATGTTAATGTACGGTGAACCAAACGTAAAATACTGCGGTTCAACTACTGTTGTAGTGAACCATTCACCCCTATATGAAAATGAAGTCAAAGTCACCAAAATTGACTAAAGTGCTCTGAGAGGACAACATCCCCCGCCAGACACTTTACCTTCTTAAAGATCAACTGAAATGACCGATGGCAACTTTTGTGATTCATTAAAATGTATTCGAATTCAACAGCGACAAATCTAAATATTACAAATCGGCCGATAAATAACTTGAATACAGCTTTTTTCAAAACACAAGCTAATTAACAATAGTGTACAGAACTGAAAGGGCCTGTGGTCACTCAAGCGCGAGTCCTGCCTTGTGACGTGATAGTCGCCCCTATTTCCTCCTTATTGAAATAAGAACAGCAAATCTCACTGTTTTAACAACTGTTGAAACATATCAAAAGTCATCTAAACAACTCCAACCTTGATAAATTGATAATTAATATTTCTTTAGATATTTGAATTGTTTCAAGCGAAAGACAGTGTTTTAATACGACGCTACACGCACTATCCCATTGCTTGTGTACATTCATCACATCTGCCCAATGTTTTCACAACAATCAGACTGGGTTTCGGACTCAATTTTATGACAAGCAGGTGCCCATTATATATGTCATACAATCGCATTAAAATTCAATTCTTGATTTAAATGTCTCTAATTAGACCCGTCAATGGGGTGATGTAAAACTTCCTGTCATAATGTCGCAACTCTTAGCATTGACTGCTACTTAGTTCATTGTCATTATGAACCAATGAACTTGTTGAATATACATTCAACCAACAAAGTAAGAGAAGAAGATTTGGCTCATGCATTTTTACCGTCCCATGAGTGTGCTGTGGGTGACTTGAGCCGAGAGTCAAGGTCAAGTTCCTGGTGTACTTAGCTGTTTGTGTGGACAGTGTGTCAAACCCCATTTGATAAACAGATGTTTTTCTTCCCAACCGCCTGTGGGGTAGATATGCTGCCTGTGTTGCGGTAGAGATGGCCCCCCATGTTGCAGACGATTTGTTGTGAATCTTCGCTGATTTACTTGGATTAAGTGTAGACTGAACATACTTTTGAAAAGTAACCCGTTTCAATGATAACTTCAGTGGGTTAACTTCGATTCATGAAAAACTTTTTGATAATGTGAACTGTTTGTGTCAGAGGTTAGTTTGTCTCCTTTCGATATGATGCCATAGGTACATTCTAAACACTTTATGTATAATTGAGACTTTATACATCTTATCTAATTTGAAACTAATTTCACCTTTGCACTCTTTCAGATTAAATGGCACGAGAGTACCCAAGCTATCAAAAACACATCTGTTTTCATATTTCTATTTCTAAGTTCCTATGGCACAACCAAACCCTGTGTCTTTTTCCAGTGTTTCAGCCATGATTTTGCACTTATGTGCCACCTTGGCACACCACTCTTAGAAAAGTGTGCCAATGTGTGATCATAATGTGTCACAGTTCATAAACTGATTAAACTTCACAAGTTTTATAAATGATTGTACTTACATCTATATGCGGTCAGTGTAATCATGGTAATGGTCTGCTTTTACTTCTTATATAGCCATTCAAGAAGTGTATGTAGCATTATTGCCAGATTCCAAGTTTTGTAATTCATCACAACCTTGTAGTTTACTTAAGTCAATCAAAAGTTTGTATTTTACAATAGATACTCCCCCCTTCGCCAACCAATAAACACATTTCATGGCAGCAACAGGAAAGTTATCTTTCATACAGATTTCTCTCAACGCGCGCTGGTGATCAGAAAAGGTCTTGTGACGCTTCAGTGTCGATGTTCTAAAACAACTTGTCCCAGTTGTGTAAAAAATTTCTTTCATCATCATGTCTAAACACGTACATATTTTTCATATCATCGTTTCATATTTCAGCCAAGAATACACCAAACCAAGACGTTAAAAAACGATGTTCAAATTTTGATTTTTTTTTTACTGAACTCGAAGTTGATTGATCTGACGTACCAATTCGGTGGATGATTCGTTTCGGTCGAGTTTTCTTCGATTTCACTTGTCTGGAGGTTCTTTACTTTGTTCCAAAACAGTTATGTAATGTTGAAGAAGTCCGTTATTCCTCGTCTCATGATTAAATGTCGTTCAGTCAAAGCGAAAGTCGACAGTTCACTCAACACGTGTGTAATAGGATGTGGGTCAAAGATAGCAAGTGAGCATGAACGAACCTAATTCCATGCCATTCAAAAATGATCGGGTTTTTACGTAAAGAAACAAAGTATTGATCTAATTATAAACACGGAAGTGAGATCGATCATCTTAAATTCAGACCTGACGTTGACATCGTATTTAAGAGATTGGCATTTCTACAAATTGATTCTAAATTTTAGTATTGCTTGCTCTAAATTATTTGCGCCAATACATACGCAGTAGATTTTAACATTAACGCCAATATTTATTTTTTTGCCTGAATGGCGCTGCCTGGCTGAAACACCGTTTTTCCCTTTCGTAAATGTAATATGTACTTGGGGGGGAGGGGGGTCGTCGGGAGGTCGTCAGGAGGGGTTCTAATAATAAACTATATGTAACTATTTGTATAAAATCGTGGTGGAAAGCTCAAGGTGGATTTACAGTACAACCTGTTTGAAAAAAGTGTGTAGTTGAAAAAATGGATGAAAGGAAGAGAAGACATTCAGATAAGCTCCATGACATGCAATCATTTGCACTATGAGCTAATTAGGTTTCATAATCAAAAGAAAGATTCAGGAAAACACAAGATCAAAATTATAATCCTTGTAGGCATTAATCGTACCTGCACAACAACTGCATTTCCAACTGTCGCTTGGCTGTCAACCTGGCGAATCTTTGCATGGCAGTCACGGAAATTCAGGGACATAATTTTCTTATGTATATCCTGAAAATCAAAATAAGGTCAATAAGCAGTTGATTTAAAAGTTCAATTAAAATCGAAATATATCTTAAATACATACATTGTCATAGCATTTTAAGTACCTGTGACAAAGACTGAATACATGATCCAATATGATGAAACCAGAGCATATGCAGGACACTGTGAAAACAAAGCAGCCTCGAAATCTGAAGATTCTGCCTTTCCCTTTTATGCCTTCTCTATAGCCATATTAGAATGGGCATTGAACATTAATGGCAATCAACATTAATGGCAATTGAACTTTAAAGAAATGGTATTTACAACTAGTAGCATTTGGATGTCATGACTTTACTGGGGTGTCCCTCACAATTTGGATCCTAATTTTATTGTTATTTCAGAAATTTTGACCTTGAGCTTTGACTTTGAATATGAAATTGCCAAAAGAATTACCAGCTGGTATAATAAACTAAAAATATGTGCATGTGATGCACAGTGATGTCCCCCTTCAAAACCTTTAATCCGACCTAATCACTTATACCAGAAACAATCCATACCAAACATATAGGTACTAAAAAGGTTAATATATTAGCGCAGGGTTCGATTACGGTTTTTTTTCATACACTGCACATAGTGCAGCTTGACAATTAGAAATGACTGCACCATCACAAAACTGGCTGCACCAAATTTGTAGCAGAAAACAGACATAAAATAACTTTAATTTATGTTAATATTATGACTAATACGAATAGATTTTGCACCTGTTCTAAAGTTATTTCTGCGTCCACTTTCGACCTAACAAAGAAAACATTGTGTTCATTTCCACCTCGTATCGTAACCATTCTCGACCATTCTGCCAACTAGGCTGGAATAAGCAAGTTTTAACTTTCTTGGTGACAACTGGTAACTCACTGCTAACCGTAACGAGTTCGTCGTTTTGTTGTTTCAGCATTTTATTTGTAATTATTGCATCACCTAAATCAGTTGCGGGTTTATCATTGACAGAACTACATGACGCCTCGAATCGACTCGGGCTTCTTGCCTTCAGTTGGGGTTTCGCAGTCGGCAACAGTTTTAACTGTACGGCGTACTGTTTTCTTGCCGCATCTTGGGGCATCAATTGTGTGTAATATTAAACTTCAGAAAAGTAAATTCACACTAACACCGTTTCAAAACACTGAAATCGTAACGAAAACATTTCACTCGGTCGCCATCTTTGTTAAGATACCATGACAACCCGATGTTCTTCGTCTATTGTCATTAAAGATCGGTAGTAGCTATTTTAAGATCTTAAACTGGGTCATGCTGGCCGAAGAATTACGAACAGTAAACGATAGTATTTGATTGGTTGTTATTTTAGTCGTTAATTCAGTATTGCAAATTAAACAGTGAATCATGATTTGATTGGCTATCAATCCATCCAGCGTGTACTATATACGGAACAGGAAGTAAACACGGTAAATAAATATGACGAGACAGTGGCATTATTGTAAACAGAACTATATACATTTTATGTTTGCTATAACTGTCATGTATTGCTAAAAACAATTTACTGCACAATGTGCAGACGTGTCACACATGTGGGCTGCAGACCAATATTAGGTTATTCGTGTGCAGTTTGATTAACGTGAAATCGAACCCTGTAGCATCAATGAAATTGACATAATAATGACTCATGAAATATACAAGTTCAATGGTGCATAAGGAAGAGTTTTATATATTTGTAAACTTCTTTATTGTAAGGAATGTGACATTTGATACTCATACAGTCATCAAATAGTATAATTAGCATCTACAGCCCACAATATGCAATAAGTTCAAATTGTTTCCATAGAAACCAAGTAAAATGAAAAAGTAAGAATAACCAAAGTAGCAAAAGGCACCACACAAGCACTAGACCTAACCACATAGCAGGTTTATTAAAATAATATTCATTAGATTTTTAGATAATGGTTGGAAAATTACCCTACCCCCATATGCACAAAGTTCAAATTGTTTCCATGGAAACCAGAATTTTTTTTTTAAAATTGAGTAACCAGAGTAGCAAAAGGCACCATTCCATCACTAGTTCTAACCACATACCAAGTTTTTAATAAATATTGAACAGTTTTTAAGATATAGCCCGGAAACGGACTCTACCCCTCATTTGCACAAAGTTCAAATTTTTTCCATGGAAACTAGGACAAAAAAATTCAGAATAACAAAATAGCAAAAGGCACCACTCCACCACTAGACCTAACCACAAACCAAGTTTCGTAAAAAAAATATTGAACAGTTTTTGAGATATGGCTCGGAAACAGACTCTACCCCTCATTTGCACTAAGTTCAAATTGTTCCCATGGAAACTAAGGGTGCAACGATACGATACACCGGTGCATCGCGATTTTTGACATACAATACGATACGCGATACTATTTTTCTAGTGAGTCGATACACTACGATACAATTTGCACAAAATGTAATGAAATTTAATCCTTTTCAAACATATCAAATCTTCACATTTCCCCAGTAGACTTATCATGTGTTAAGCTCGTAACTTGCCTTTAATACTTAAAAATTTCTCTGCAATGCAATATTAGATCGTTATTAAACAAATTGTTGTATTTGCTCAAATGTTTTTAATGTTTGTTCTGTGATCGTCAATGATTATTTTTCCAAAACTTTCAAATACAAAGCGTATATAATGTAAATTTTTACCAAAATAAATGAACATTAATCCTAATTGTACTAGATATAATTAAGACAATCAAGCTTTATTTATTTTTAAAAAATAATTTCATAATATCTAAATGATAATGTGTTTTCGAACTCAAAACGCTTCACACAAATACAGCATTCTTGGAAAACGATCTAAAGCGAAAGTACCTCGCTATGCTGTTTACTCATTGGTTGAAAGTTAAGCGAATGGCCAATTAGATCAATTGGCTTGATCAGTAAGGCCAAGTTCGATTTCAATGTTAGCCTACTTCATTCTTAGTTGACAAAGACGATATACCAACTTATCCTTTTTGACAGTTTTCCCGTCATTGTATTCCACTGGAAAACCAAATGTTTGCCAAACGGAAGATTTAAGCGAAGCAGGGGCTTTTTCAACTTCAAGTTTGATATTGTCACCATCTAAACTCCTTCGGCCATCGTTTGATAGCATCATCTAGCCTATACGGAAAGTTTCAAAAAAGCTTTAGAATGGCCGTATAATCTGGCATGATCATTGATCACTTGAATTTGTTTAATGATGTTTCAACTTAGATTTTAATAGTTATTTATTTTTATCAACTGATAAAAAACCACAATTAATAAAATCACACAAATTTTTTTTATAGACACTTTTGTTTTCTTGAAAGTTTAAACAATAGAAACCGAATTTCTGTTTAACCTGAATTTCTATGTATTTGTCAGTTGTCACAAATGTTAGACACTCCTCCAATGTGACGTGTAGATCTTCAATTTTGTGTTCAAATTGATTATTTTCAAACAGAAGGTATTTGACCATTTTTTCATATAATTTTCTTTTGTGATTTTTATTTTGTGTATCGCGATACGTATCGTATCATGGCTGCTGTATCGAGATATGTATCGTATCGTGACCTACCTGCATGGTTGCACCCCTAATGGAAACCAGAACAAAAATAAATTCAAAACAAGTGTTTGCCACTAACATGGCAATGTCCCCCGCCGTTATGATATTTGGCATAATTAATATTATCGCGTTAACAATGTATTACAGTGGTCAAAGTGTCATGGTGACCATGAAAATGAGGTCAGGGTCACCAATGTCGACTGGCGTCTGAGTCTTCCGCCATTGAAACCTGTCACCAAATATGAACACTCTAGGTCCTAAGCTTTAAGAGATACCGCGTTAACAATGTATTACACAGTGGTCAAAAAGTCGTGGTGACCTTGAAAATGAGGTCAAGGTCATCAAAGTCGACTGGCATCTGAGCCTTCCACCATTGAAGGCTGTCAACAAATATGAACACTAGGTGCACGTTAACAATGTATTAGAAATTGGTCAAAGTGTCGTAGTGACCTTGAAAATGATATCATGGTCACCAGTGTCGATTGGCTTCTGAGTCTTCCTCCATTGAAAGCTTTCACCAAATATGAACACTAGGTGCTAAGCTTCATGAGTTATCGCGTTAACAAGAATCTGGACGTACTTTGTGTTGTGGTGACCTTGAAAATGACGTCAAGGTCACCAAAGTTGACTGGCGACTGAGTCTTTCTCCATTGAAAGCTGTCACCAAATATGAACACTCTAGGTGCTAAGCTTCACGAGTTTGTCGTTGTGACCTTGAAAATGACGTCAAGGTCACCAAAGTCGACTGGCGTCTGAGTCTTCCTCCTTTGAAAGCTGTCACCAAATATGAAAACTCTAGGTGCTAAGCTTCATGAGTTATCGCGTTAACAAGAATCTGGACGTACTTTGTGTCGTTGTGACCTTGAAAATGACGTCAAGGTCACCAAAGTTGACTGGCGTCTGAGTCTTCCTCCATTGAAAGCTGTCACCAAATATGAACACTCTAGAGGCTAAGCTTCATGAGTTATCGCGTTAACAAGAATCCGGACGTACGTACGTACGTACGTACGTACGTACAGACGCCGCTGAATTCATAGTCCCCGTTCCGCGTTGCGGCGGGGGACAATAACCAAAATAGCAAAAGGCACCACTCCACCACTAGACCTAACCACATACCCAGTTTCGTAAAAAAAATATTGAACGGTTTTTGAGATATGGTCCGGAAACGAAAGCACCCCCCCTCCTTTATGCACTAAGTTAAAATTGTTTCCATGGAAACCAGAAAAATAAAAAATCAGAATAACCAAAATAGCAAAAGGCACCACTCCACCACTAAACCTATCCACAAACCAAGTTTCGTAAAAAATATTTAATGGTTTTTGAGATATGTTCCAGAAACGAAAACATTTCGGAATTACGGAATCACGGAATTATGGACGAGACTGAAAACATTATGTCTCCCGCAAAGCTTTTTGCCGGGGGACATAATAAACTAGAAATATGTTCATGTGATGAACAGGGTGTCCCCCTTCCAAACTTTTAATCCAACCTAATCATCTTATTGCCACTTATACCAGAAACAATCCATACCAAACATATAACAAGTGCTTGCCACTAAAATGGCAATGTCCCCCTGTCTGAGTCTTCCTCCCTTGAAGGCTGTCACCAAATATGAACACTCTAGGTGCTAAGCTTTACCAGATATCGCTTTAACAATGTATTACACAGTAGTTAAATGTCGTGGTGACCTTGAAAATGAGGTCAAGGTCATCAAAGTCGACTGGCATCTGAGTCTTCCACCATTGAAAGCTGTCAACAAATATGAACACTCTAGGTGCACGTTAACAATGTATTAGAAATTGGTCAAAGTGTCGTGGTGACCTTGAAAATGACGTCAAGGTCACCAAAGTGAATAGGCGTCTGAGTCTTCCTCCATTGAAAGCTGTCACCAAATATGAACACTCTAGGTGCTAAGCTTCATGAGTTATCGCGTTAACAAGAATCCGGACGGACGTACGGACAGACGCCGCTGAATTCATAGTCCCCCGTTCCGCGTTGCGGCGGGGGACAAAAAGATTAATATAAATCACACAGTCATCAAATATTATTATCATCATCTACAGCCCCCAATGTGCACTAAGACATGCGATCGTTAAAAGTTATATCTTCTCATTTATTCTTAGTATCAAAGAAATGATAACATCTTATCATCCTCAATTGAAATTGCCAAGAAATTATAAATGATTGCAAGATAAATATGAAAATACTAAAAATGCGAAAATAACAATCTTAAATCTCTCATGTGATCATGATTATCTTTTCTATTTTTCATCATTATTTATAACACAGAACATTTGTTTTCATTAAATGTCACCTCAATTAAACATCTTTTTATAAACTCCAATCAAATATTGTTAAATCGGAACAAGAAATCCTTTTAGCTTATATGTCGTAGTGACAACCTTTCGACCACTTGCTCTGATCAGCTGCGTAATTTACTTCCCTTTTTTTTTTGTAAATCCCGATATAAAAACAAATAAACAATTGCTTTTTGATAGATATTTTATGTAGATACGATTGCATTATTGCTAGTTTTGGTAAATATTGAAGGAACAGAATTGGACTCGATTCCACTCGCGATTCACTTGTAGCTTCGTTCCTGAAACAGTATACGTCGCGTTGGCAGTGACTGTGTCTCCGGAGAATGTCAACCAGGGTTGCAGAAATCGGTCTATTTGCCGGACATGTCCGATTTGGAATCCAGTCTGACCAATTTGAAAATCGACTCGTCGGACATTTAAAAAGTCATATGACCGATTGAGGAAAAAACATAGAAATATTAATAAATACTCAAACTTACTCAGTTATCTAACAAGCATTGATTAAAGGCAACTGCCCTGCTTGCGTCGGTCATATAATTGGTTATAAAAACACGATCCGGTCAACAAGAAATCACAACTCTTGTTTTCACACGGCACTATTACCTTGTTAATGGAATAATTTAAATGTTTGCACTGCCTACCTTGTGATGTTCAATAAGAGATAAATATAGATTGAAAGGTATCAAATTCATTACAATAACTTGCCGAGATGGACCTGTACAATGACAATGTTACGACACATCACAACAGACAAAAAACGGCGACGAGATGAAGATGAGGTGCTATCTAACCCGAAACCGACAAAGCCCAGTCGGTCATACAACAATACTTGGCAGCAAATGTTTGACTGGCTAAATTTTGAAGAAAACCTTATAGGTTATTTTTGTCAGGCATGTAATTAATCTTATCAATCGTCAGTATTTTTAATGTTAGCGATGAAAAGTACTGTCGTAGTTGATCATTAACGAAGGCTTACTGCCCTGATTTCACAATACAAACTGTTATATCTATCATAACAATTAATTATATGAAAATAAATTAATTATAAAAGTAATTATAATTAAAACAAATTGTTACAGGAACTTGTTTTCTAAGAAATAATCTCGAACCAAAGCGCAATTTGTCACATGTGAAAGTGAAGTGTAGTCACATGACCTGATTTTCTTAGAAACTTTACTCTCGAACCGATTTGCAATTTGTCACATGTTGATTTGCTTATTTACATTTCAAGTATCTCAGAAACATGGCCAACACTTTTGGAAATCTCCATTAGTAGATCATGATTTAATTATTATTTCTTTATATTATTTATGGAAAACAGTTGTATATATTTAATGTCATTTATATGTTATTCATGTCATTATCATAATAAAGCAGTATCAAAGTTCACTTCCGGTCGACTTCAATATGAAATGTCCAACTGGCAAAATTTTGAATCTGCAACCCTGATGTCAACACAAAAGATTTTTTACTGCAAGTTGAACGTCTACACTCATTCTCTTATTGTTTTAGCAACATTAAAATGCATTAAGTGTTTTATTCCAGGCAGAAACGTACGTGAATTTGAAAGTATCTGGCTCACTCATGCTAATTTCAAGACATTGAAATGAACGATTTAATTTTCCTTATCAACACAATGACATAATTTATTTTGTATTTAAGATTCAATTCTTCAAAAACTTTCTTCACATATTTTCCCTAATAAGAAATCAAGATCATGGACAAGTTTGGAGCAATGTGAGACACATGCAATGCATGCAAACCTCACCAGCAAAAGGAACCTCACAAACAGTGTGGTGTTCTAGAGACACCCTAGCGCAAGCCATAGCCACAGACCTGTTAACTTTAAAGCAAAAAACCTACCTTGTCCTGGTAGACTCGTACGCATTAAACTCGCTAGAAAGTACAGGAGAGTCACTTTGCCCAATTTGGAATACCCAACACCCTTTAATAATAAAAATAATGCAAGACAGTTTAGCTCAAGTGAATTTAAGAAAGCATAAGACAAGAATTCTTAACTATCCACAGAGCAACGGATTAGCCGAAAGCGACATGGACATGACAGATCCATATCTTGACACACTGAACAGAAGAAATACCCAACGAGATCAGATTCTTCGATCACTGACACAGCGACTAATGGCTAGAGGTACAAAGACCCAACTTCTGATATCCAACTCCTAGAGTCCTCACACAAAGATACAAGGAATGTACAAAACAGACTTAAAGAGATCGGTGAACAGAAATGTCTTTACGACAAAACTGCAAAACCAACGGGACAACCTACACCTAGAGACAAGTTCAAACTACAAACAAACAATGGATTCAACAGAACAGGAATCGTGAAAGACAAACACAAGACACTGAGATTATGTATAATTGAATCTGAAGGAGGCACGAATGTCAGAAATAAGAGACATATACTGCTTGTCCACGACATACTTCACAGACAAGACAAGACAAGTTGCCCAAGAAGTCAGACCTGCAGCTTAACAGTCAAGACCCAATATTCACCTTCGTCGTCCAAACTAGTGACGAGAACAACACCAGTCTCATCACCCAGCAGACAGACAACAACAACACATGGCACAGCAAACAGGACAACTCCAAGACCGCCCTGTAAGAACTCCTAAGATAAGCCACATGCAGTCAAAAGCCTTAAACATGTGTCAACACTCGTTCAAGGCTTGTCACTGAAAACAAGGAGTGGAAGAATAGTGCACCCTAAACCAATCTGAACAGCGACAGTGATAAGTTCTTATTTTCAGAGACTGTTCCTGTTTATATTTCAGAGACAATGTTTAATTCAGTGCTCCAGTTAAAGCATGGATGTGGTCAGAGTTGCAGAGACAGTTATGAGATTTGCAGTTACAGTGTTCAGTGTTTAAGTTTTTCTGTTGAACTCTGAAAGTTAAGAAATTTAATGTAAAGTTTGATAATAAAAGGGGAGTATCTATAATCCATATTCCAACTTTCAGCTATGATTACAGTAACAACCAAGCCCACTCTTGTTCCAAAAATTGCCGCAACCAGAGCGTGCCAATGTTATGATGTATCAGTATGTATCATGAAGTAATGTATAATGATTGAACCTTCAACCATTGTCGGTCAAACATCATTTAACTTGAACTTTTGTCCTGCCCTTTTATCTTTGTGTCCCTATTAAAACTGCAGAGAAGTAGGTTACATCTACTATTTTTAATGGTCTAATGTGCTCAAAATAGGCCAAGATAACATCCTCAACTGACCACCTGAGAACAACACTGGTCACCATGCAGCGTTCGAAATCATCATATAAAGACTGCACTGGTGCAGGTTAAAATCAGTTTGTGCAACTTATACTAGTTACCAGACTGCACCAGGTGCAGTTTGAAAAATAACTTACATCGATTAATTTATAGTATTCAAACGAATTGATTGGAAATGATAACAAAAACGTCCGTACTCGACGCCGATGATTTACTTCCGCATTTGATAAAAATAGATTTGACCTGTCCTGGCATTTCTCATTTAAATATTCATCAAAGCTATAATTGTCCTATCACATCTTGATTAGTTTGACACGTCATTGCTTCAGATTTTTCTGTGAGAACTCGTTTGTACTCGTGTATAACCTCGGTAAAACTACGATCATCGCATAGCAACCGAGTCTTCCGGTCTCACGTCTGTCACACGTGTTGTCTTGATGTAATCAAAATGTCATTGTCGAAAGAGCAGTCCTCAATTTTTAAATTCTTTACAAAAACAAACAAGAAAACAAATGAATCTGATCAAGTTGAATCGGAAAGTACAAAAGATGTTCCCATTACTGACAAGGAAGGCCAAGCTGCTGGTACAAGTGGTGAGAAGCGTGCCGCTAGGCCTACGAGTTCAGAAAAGATCAATGATTGTTTTGAACCTAAGTCCAAAAAAGTCAAAAACATTCTTTCAGAAGTGAATGGAAATTCGGCGGTGACTGGTTACATTTTGATGAAACTGATAAGGTGATGTTTTGCTCGATCTGCCGTAAATTTGATAGAAATGGAAAATCAAATGCATTTCGTTCAGGTTAAATGTTTTAGATTACAAGAACTAAAAATAGAGCCATGGGCTCTGTAGCTCATCAGACTTTTGATAGAAATAGGTGTTGTGGTTTAGACCATGGGGTCATGGGCAGTGTAGGAAAGATAGCCTGTCCCAACGTCCGAGTTATTCACAATCAAATAAAAAAGGCCCATTGACCATTTGGGGTCAAGGGGTCACAAAATCTACAATTCAGAATCCCCATTGTCCAAGGAGTCTACACACAACTATTAAGCTATCAAGACCTTTTGGAACTGGAGAAGAAGATGAAAATAGGTTTTTCATGTTTTGACCCCTGTGACCCCATTTGGGGTCATGGGGTCATGGGGTCACCAAACCTACAATTTAGAATCTCCAGTGCCCAAGGAGTCTACACACAACTTTTCAGCTCTCTGGACCTTTTGGAACTGGAGAAGAAGATTAAAATAGATTTTTAAGTTTTTGACCCTTGTGACCCCATTTGGGGTCATGGGGTCACGAAATCTACAATTTAGAATCCCTATTTGCCAAGGAGTATGCACATAAAATTTCCGCTCTCTAGAGTCATTGGTTCTGGAGAAGAAGTCGAAAAAGTGAAAAGTTTACGGATGGACGGACGGACGGATGGACGGATGCCGGACGCCTTGCCATGCCATAAGCCCATCGGGTCTTTCAGACCTGATGAGCTAAAAATACACCAGAACAGTGAAATTCATAAATGATCTGAATGTAGTGAAATTGCTGAAATTTGTGTTCAAACCTCATCTACTAAAGTAAAGTTGCCCCTTGAACAATCGTTTACGAAAATGCATGAACATCAAACTGATATATCATATGCTGAAAATATTATGTTCAACTGCACAATGGTTATTTACTGTTGTGATCATATGACAATGTAGATGATAGATCAGATATGATATTCAGTAACTTGAAGTCTTTTTAAAACCCATTCATTTGTCTTCTTCACACATGAATAAATAAAAAAAAAAATGACACTTTTTGATACAAACTCATTTATAATTAAAGGTGATCACTTTGGTGCAGCCAGAGGGGCTCAGGTGCAGTCTTGTAAAAACAGTCAACTGCACCTGGTGCAGTTCCTAAAAAAAACCGAATTCGTCCCCTGCCATGCGGAAGTCACAGGATCACCAAATTCATTTATTAAAATCCTCATGATCTTGGAAGTCCTTACACAGGATTTCAGTTTTCTAGGCCTTTTCGAAAAAGAATTATTAGGGGCCATAGAGACTATCATCAGTCTATAAATTTGAACCCCTTTCAGATTAGGAGTCTGAACACATGGTTCCAGTTTTCTAGGCCTGTTGATTATAGAACAGCATAGGTTTAGATAACATAGGTTTTAAGGATGTGGCCCCTGTAACCATTATTAGGGGTCATAGGGTCACCAAATCCACATATTAGAATCCTCATCAGCTAAATAGTTTGTACCCAATGTTTCAGCTTTCTAGTTTTTGAAAAGATGAAAAAGGTGTTTAGGTTGTGGTCCCTATTGCCCTTATCAGTGCTCACAGGGTCACCAAATCTTTAAATTGGAATCCCCCTCAGCCAAGGAGTCATAAGCCAAGGAGTTTGTACACAAAATTTCAGATTTTCTTTTCTTTTCTCTTGCTTTACGAACAAAAGGGAGACTTACAGCTTGACCCATAACAGGAGGTTGTTCCTCACCAGGCTTCTCAACTCCTCCATGCACAAAACAAGAGTTGTGGCTGTAAAATCTGAAAAGGAAGCCAGATGCATCTTAGTAGTGTCAGTCTTGAAACCCAATTTCTGTGGCAAATGTTAAAACAGAAAACCAAAACATTTCTTTTTAACACTTTCTGGATATAACATCAACAAGGAAGTTAAAGATTGACCTGAACTCACCTATGAAGATGGATCGGTGCCTCATGAAGCAGAGTGTAATACTGCCTCACAAACTCTCGACCGACACACTGTGGACTAGGAGTTTCCATGACCATGACTTTCAAATCAATGGTTTCTCCAGTATCTGTAACAATGAGAGACTGTATAAAGAGGTACTGTTAGAAAATGGTGCATTAACGGTTTCTGGATATGACATTAAATACTATTTAATGGTAGACACCCTGCCAAAACCATATTTGAAGGACAATGAAGGACAAGTCAAGACCAAATCTAGAAATTATAGTCTCAACTTAACAAAGATATTATTTATCTTGACCATTAGTTTCAAAAATGTTTTGTACTTGTCAACAAAAGGCTGTTTGGACTGTTCCTTCATGAAAAAAATAGGTGTTGTTCATATCATAAAATTGAATATTAGATAATTTCATAATTTTAGGAAATGATTTTGATTGTAGGATTTCTTGAATCATTTTCATGTTTCTGTCCATAAATGTTCACCAGTTTAAGATTTATTCATTAGTATATTTCTCAATGATATGATCACCACACCTATAAAATAATAGTTTGTTTAAATACACAAATATGGAGGGAAGAAAGTCAACCACATGAATGATTTTCTTCAGATGTTCCAATGTATATTTGTGAAGGATTTTAGATGTATTTAATACCGATATGAATTTACTTATACCATCAGATTTGTGTCATGCATCAACTAAAATGTAAATATTTGATTTTGATAAGGAAACATTCTGTTCATATAAACAACACATAAGATTATTGACATTTTCAAATATGTCTTTCTGAGATTGGTAAGTTCAGTGCTCCAGATAAGATGTGTATCTGTGTAAAATATGCACGGGTAATTCAACTAACGCATTACAATTGAACGTCTAACATTCCCAGAATACGAGTTAAATATTATATTTGTTTACAGGAGTGATCCTGACATGTCAAAATAAAGTTTCATGTCTACATATCTGATCTTTTTATCTCGAATAGTAGCCAACTTGATGCCAACCTGTATGAAAACAAAGATTACAGAGTTAACATTAGATAAATCATGCGTTTAATTACAGCTTAAACGTGTGGAAAATATAATCAACAACTAACATAAAAAAATTGCTAACTTGCAATGGTGATCTGAAACGATAAACCTTGAAACACTCCTAGTTTTCATCACGTGGTAATTTTACATCTCAACTTATATTTTAAGGAGTGAAATACCCCTGAGTCCAAATAATCTGGAGCCCTGTAAGTTGTATGCCTGAAACAAATATAGAGATAACTAGAAATATGTGTATGTGATGCACAGTGATGTCCCTCTTCCAAACTTTTAATCCAACCTAATCATCTTATCGCCACTTATACCAGAAACAATCCATACCAAACATATAATACAAATAATATATTAGCACCAATGAACTTGACATAATAACGACTCATGAAACATACAAGTTCAATAGTGCATAAGGTAGGGTTTTATATATTTGTCTTCTTTATTGTAAGGAATGTGACATTTGATATTCACACAGACATAAAATTTCATAATTAGCATCTACAGCCCCCAATATGCAATAAGTTCAAATTGTTTCCATGGAAACCAAGTAAAGGACAAATTAAGAATAACCAAAGTAGCAAAAGGCATCACCCAAGCACTAGATCTAACCACACACCAGGTTAAGTAAAATAATACTTACAGATTTTTAGATATAGGTTGGATAATTACCCTACCCCCATATGCACAAAATTCAAATTGTTTCCATGGAAACGAGAAAAATATTTCTTTAAAATTGAGTAACCAAAGAAGCAAAAGGCACCACTCCATCACTAGATCTAACCAAATACCAAGTTTCGTAAATAATATTGAACGTTTTTTTAGCTGTGGCCCGGAAACAGACCCTACCCCCAATTTGCACTAAGTTCAAATTGTTTCCATGGAAACAAGAAAAATATTTAAAATCGAGAATAACCAAAATAGCAAAAGGCACCACTCCACCACAAGACCTAACCACATACCAAGTTTTGTAAAAAAAATATTGAACGGAAACGAAAACATTTTGGAATTACAGAACCACGGACGGGACTGAAAACATGTCTCCCGCAAAGCTTTTTGCGGAGGACATAATTAGAGCAGATGAGGTAAAAAGGATAAAACTGAAGAAAAGCGCTATGTGGTGCTTGTATGTGAAGATTTAGATATGTCACCTGGTTATTTTTTTGTTTGGCAATTGCTTTGAAGTGTTTTACAAATTTTAAAAACTTGTTTGCTTTCAAATACTTATTTGATATTTGTTGTCTATGCTTATCAACAACAACAAAAGTTAATAAACGCAAATATGTCTGGTCAAAATGAAGGATAGTCAATCCACCCTCTCTAATTCCCGACAAATGACTCAGTTTGTAAATGTTTAGTTTGGACAAAAGATTGACTACTTTGACAAGGTTTCAGCGATTAGTTGTTTTCTCGTTACTGTCTGCCATTGCTTCCGCCTATCACTGGAAACTCACGGATGGACTGTAACATCACTATCATATTTGTAAACAGATTATTTTTGGAAAATCTCATTCCAAGCATCAACTATTCAAAAAGAATGGTTTCGGTTTAAAAAAACAATAAAATGAACACGGCAAGAGGGATGGCTGCGGCAAACAACTTGGTGATCAGTTTGTTAGCTTCTTCATTAGGTGAGGCGAGGTGATTTGGGGTTTAACGGTGTGTTAAAGAGAATTTCACTTATATCAAAGCTGCCAGTATTACAGTGCTGTCGGGTAAAGCTACACACCTAAGATATGCATGTTCATTTTTACGATACAAATACAGTATACAGGATAAGAACTACGTCTCTGTTAAAGTTTAGATCTTCACTGATAATATTAATGCAAAATATCCAGTCTGATTAAAATCGACCCTGTTCCGAGGAATAAAAGTTTCAAAATATTGACTCTATCGCGATTCGAACTATCTGTCTAGGCCATCCTCTCCACTAGGTCTGAAGGCAGCCTCACTGCTCGCACGTGCCGACACCAGTTTAGCGCAGACAAAACCTAGTCAATAGCGAACCAATCACATCATGGCTTTTAAAATAAAGATAGCGGCGATCAAGGTTAACGAATGGTAAATGGGAGTTACTTGCCCCTAGCTACTGATACCGAATGCTTTTGCCGCACGCATTGTGATTGGTTAGATGAGTTTAAGCAAGAACGTGCGCTACAGTAGGGTGCGGTCAGACCTAGTGGAGAGGATGGCCTAGACATATAGAGTTCGAATCGCGATAGAGTCAATATTTTGAAACTTTTATTCCTCGGAACAGGGTCGATTTTAATCAGACTGGCAAAATATCCATGGTGAAATGTGTTTGTCAGTGACACTGAGAAAGTTTTCAATCGACTACCCCCTATTCGCATAGGTCGGCATGTGTAGGCTAAAGATACGCACGCAGTGTTTTAACACACCTAACATTTATATTATGATTTTGATCGATTTTAAAACTGTTTCTGAAGTTTAGGTAAGGACAAACCGATAGTCAGATCAATATTTTGGTTTCCACTGACAATTGTAAGCGAGAAAGCAAACTGTTTGATGACAACATGTTTGCTAGGAATTTTGTGAGTTTTTACCAATTTTGTGCCCCTAATCAACTTTTAAGTCTCTTTTGCCTTTTACAAAACTTAATGATATATTCCAAATTGCCTTAAATATATCGATCTATTATAAGCTAGCACTCATCCTGATTTACTTGGTTAAGTCTTGTGCGAGTGAGTATCTTTACCCTTCGCTTACTTTGCCCGACACGGCTGTATTTCAGGAAGAAAGCCAGCAACGCTATTGTGGCTATGGCAGTGAACCCCAGCGAGCATCAGCTGGAATTAACAAACCATTGGTGGTACTGAGCTGATATTCGGTGTTCTTGATTCAGAAAGCTATAAAATAAACAATACTTGCAATTTTCAACAAAGCTGAGAAAAAGTGGTGTATTCCAGACTTCTAAAATGTAGTAAGTGACTATGAACACTCAAGCTTTAAAATATATGCATATTTTACAGAAGAGCTCACACAATGTCGTTGGTTCTCAATTGGGTCCTTTTAACACCCTTTCGATGATAAACACTGACAATATAGAGATTATATTTCTCATTTCATGGATATCGAACCTGTAAAATTACTAAAATAACAGTATCAGCCTAGCTCGAACTTCTGACTATAAACCTAACCTTCCCACCACCAACCCCCAATGCAAACCTATTTTTGATACAAGTTAGAGAAACAGCTTATAGCTGTTTACAAACATCTTCCAATGTATCTTTACACATGAATTCACCTTCAGGGAAACTAGTCTGAATTTTCTTACTTGGTATGTCAATATAGGCCTAGATAATTGTCTGATGATTAACTAACTTCTGACTCAACTTAGACAAAGCTTTCACTCTGTAAGAAATCAGGACACGAAGAATGCATTTACCTGAAAATATACTTGAAATGAATCTTTAGAGTAGTGAAAGTTTTACCCTAACACTTGTAAAGGGAAAACTCCTCACAACAACATTTGCTCCTCATCGATACGGGCCCGATTATAAACGCACCGGCATTCACCGCTAAACGTTGTACACGGTTTTCGGAGACTAAAAGATCCATAATGCTTTTATTCGAAAAGAAAGAAAAAAACTCACCTCAAAAAAACGAAGCTGATATATGTTAGAGTTATATTAATTTACACATTGGGAACTGTGAATTGATTAAACAATGTTTTGGTGATTCGGTTAGCAGAGTGAAAATTTCCTCGTCTAGCACATGCGCGATGCGCAGAAATCGTCTGCGCAGTACGAGACCGCTCTCGCTTAAGAAAATGTAAACCCCTTTCATTGACGATAACAATATCTTGTCGATTCAGAGTCATTTCAGCTTAGTCAAAGATGATAATTTGCTTGAATTCAATCATTTCAGAACTTCAGATTATTCTATTCTGTATGAATCAAGATACAAACAACAAAGTGGACGTTTTATTTCTTTTATAAGATATCTACTTAATACAAATGCTCATTTAGGGCGCCTTATCAATTTGTGCATCTGTAAATCTATAATGTTTGGTCTGTTCTGGTGGAAGACTTCAGAAAGCAAATATTGTTCATTTGATCATTAACATTTGAAATAAAACAAGTTTAAAAGAAGAAAATTTCCAAAGTTCAATTGTAATGCGCATTTCCGTTGTCAAAGGTAACCTAAATCGCTGGTGAATCGTACGGTAGGCCTAACAACTATGGATGTTCAAAAAAAAGGATAAACCGATCGCAAAATAGAACCTTTATTCCGTTTACGATAGCAAAACTGTCTAAGCGTGATTTCATACAGCATATATCATGAATATCATATTGATCTACCCTGACCAAGTTGCATGATTTAATACAAATATGAGTTGGGAAATGTACATGCCACTTGATTCGAGAAAACGGCTTACACAACCAAGTTATGCCCAGAAAACACCAATCGATAACATTCGCTGCAAATTCTTCAGGAGCAAATACGATAAACAAAAATATATGAGAGCAATGAGGCTCATCAGGATTAATATGATATATGATGGAAACTAAATTATGAATAAAACCTAAATTTTCCAGATGCAGTTATCAGAGGCTTATCTAGTCCTTGGCCAATGGTAATAACAATAAAAATAACAATAAGAAGCAGCTGACATATGGTCGAGGTAAATCCCCAGCAACTGACACAATGTTTTGAAGTATTATATATTTGAACACTTAAAGATATTTCTACGACTGTATTAAAATTAATGACTCCTTAATGGGTTTTTTTATGAATTATATGTCATTTGCAGTGTTATAAAGAATAATAGAAGGGAACTGTTCAATCAAAATCGGAATTAAATCAATATATATGTTCACACATTCAAATATGTTTTTGATTGATTTCACATTAACATCCGATTAGATAAAATAACAAAGGCAGAGAAGGCTAAATCATTTAAGTCTTTTGTGATATTATCATGCCGAGCCCCAAAATTCCATATCTTAAAAAGGTGGCGAAAGGCACACTTGTGCTTATTACAAATTACTATCTGTATTCGTATCACTTATAAGAATTAATAGAGCCCAAAAAATAGAAAATATATAAAATAAAGTAGTCGAATACCCCGGATTTGGATAACCGCCTAATCAGACTGGCGAAAGCTTTGACAAAATCATCGAGGTCACGCCCAGTGTGTGACGTCTTAGGGGCAGCTGAAACGCCAGCCCTTTGATTTTCTCTGTATTTCTCTGTATCTTTTATTTTTTAAGTGTTCCACCACTATTGAATAACACGTATTGTTATATCATGTATTTATCGATATAAAGTTTTAAATTGTCTCGAAAAAATGAAAGTATTTTTATGAAAAGAATACAATGTAATAACTTTTTTACTGTAGCGACATTTGTATCATATTTCGTAGAAAAATGTTTTTAACTTTCAGGACAACTTAGTACGAAATGAGATGATTCGTTTGTGGTTATCAAACTTATATCGTTATCTAATATAACCTCTCACACCGTGTGTTAATGTCTCTGTCTTTGAATGTAACAACTTTTTATATGTTTAAACAGTTGTTAAAACAGCGAGCTTTGCTCTTCTTTTTTCAATAAGAAGGTTATGGGGTGACTACTAGCACGTCACGCGGCAGGACTCACGCTTCAGTAACCACGGGTCCTTTAAGTTCTGTTCACTGGTGCTAATTAGCTGGCGTTTCGAAAAGCCGCACTAAAGTTGTTTATTGGCCGATTTCGGAAGTTTAAATTTAAGTCACTGACAAATTTGAACACATTTTAATGAATCACGAAAGTTGCCATTTCCGGTCATTTCAGTCGATCTTTAAATTATTATTTTTCAAGTCGACCTTCATGTATTTCTGGATCTCTGTGATGCTTCTGTGTGCATCTATGCTAATAGTTGTATTCGGAGATGTTGAGGTCAACCCAGGACCACGACAGACAAGACTTACAAGGCTTAATGTCGAACGGGTGATAAATAATCTGTGAAGAAAAAATAATGGATTTGAAATCACAGGTGACTAAATTTCAGGTTGATAGTGATCATCGAAAGAAGGATAATAAAACAGAATACAGACAGCCTTGAGAACCATAGCCGTAGAGACAATCTTGTGTTTTATGGCATCCCAGAAGAAGAAAATGGGGTGGAATATGGTCTCATTGTGAACACGCTGTAAGAAAAGAAAAAGAGGATAACTGAGGATATGAGCAGACGCATGAAACTCCTGTATCAATCGAAAGCTCACAGGGTAGGAGAGAAGCCAAAGAAGACCGACAGAATGACGTGAAATCAGAAAGGAGAATGTTAAGAGAAAGCTAATGCCTATCAGGCCCGTAGCGAACAGGGGGTGGGGGGGGGGGGGGTAATTTCAGATAAATTAAGCCCCCCCCCCCCCCCCCCCTCCCCCTCGAAATTGGTGCTACGGGCCTGCCTATTATTATTGAAAACAGAGAACAAAACCCTACAACTAGGGTGAACACTATTTGGATAGTGACGAAATAAATGGAATTGTTGAATTGGAAGGAAAATGTTTTTTGAAAGCAATCGTTAAACATGGTGACATTGAATTGTACTTAACAGGTGACTTTCACGCGAGAATTAGAAATACTGAAATGGACTTCATTGATAATGACACGTTTGATTTTCTCCCCTGAAAAGACGAGTATGAAAGTGACAATTTTTGTCTCCCCAGAATCCCATGCGACAGTGTTACGAATAATTTTAACTTTGACGTTTGTCTGTTGGAATTGTGTAGAACATTTAATATCAATGTACTGAACGGTAGAGCAATTAAGGACCTAAATGGTGACTACACTTTTAAAACGCATTTAGGCAAACGTGTTATATATTATGTCATTGTTTCTACAAACATTTTTCATCATTTTTCAGAATTTCAGGTTCTTTATAACGATATATCAGGTCACTTTCCTACATTAAGTATCACGGATATGTTTAGATCCAGCGAGAATCCTGTGTTAACCACAAACAACAAATGGAATAGACTACAGTGGAATTCACAACATAGTGGTAAATTCATTGAGTCACTGGAAAGTATGTTTGTACGTAGACAATTAGAAGAGATCTACGATGTTGTTGAAACTAATATTGACCAGGCTCTCAAGATTCCTACTAAGGCCTTACAACAATGTGGTGAATGCTTCAGGAAGAAGAAGTTATTGCACATGCCGGACAACAGACACACTAAAAACTGCTCAGTACAAGATGCATATTTCTCTGGAAAACGCTGGTAGGAAGACATGGGCTCGAAACATTAGAACTTTATTATTTGTCAATGGGATTTGCATACGCATGGGTCGCTCAGAGCGTTGGATGTGTAAAGACCCTTACTGGAATACAAATATCAAGAAAAATAACGAAATCGAATTTTACCCTCGACTAATATCACCACTTCAATCAGTACAAGCAGACAGAGTCAGCTATATCCCCCGCCAAAGGGAAAGGGTAGTAAAGGATACTAGTTGTGGAATATTGAACAGTGATCATGTTGTTTTTCTACAAACAACCTTTAAGAAATCCTATGTTACGTTTCCATGGAAACGGGTAAAAATAAAAATGCAAAGAAGTTGAAAACCCCAAAAGGCACATCTCCGCATGATGCCCGTTGCACATACCAAGTTTCGTCGAGCTAGGTCTCACCGTTTTGGAGTTGTGCTCCGGAAACATTAACGGGTAAAAATAAAAATGCAAAGAAGTTGAAAACCCCAAAAGGCACATCTCCGCATGATGCCCGTTGCACATACCAAGTTTCGTCGAGATAGGTCTCACCGTTTTGGAGTTGTGCTCCGGAAACATTATCGGGACGGACGGACGAACGGAGACCATTTCAATATCCCCCACCAACTACGTTGGGCGGGGGATAAAAATACCTTTTATATATTAAGAACCGTCACTTTAAAAGATACCTGTGTAAACCAAGATGTGCAAACCATAATCTGTGCATTTAGACTGGACGATTGGAAAGTTTACCAAGAGAACAACGCTTCTGTGTATGTTGTTCTTCTAATAACATTTATTTATTATATTTCTGTTATCAGGAGAGAATGGAATAAAACATTTTAGACTAAGTTAATATATTGTTAAAATCATCTCTTTTAAATTCAACTGTCTAGAGAGTATCGACATGTACATTTCATTCGTGTACATGAGAAATAATAACTAAACATTGCTTTCTATGCGTGTACATGAGAAAATATACCTGAATATTGCTTTTTATGCATTATATATGACAGTGTATTTGCTAATGTGTGCTTATGTTTGACTCATTTTGTATAAAATCTGAAATATGGGCTGGAAGGCCTATAATTCCGAAATAAACATATATACAAAAGAGAACTATTTATGACCCATGCATGACGCACTATACAATTGTCTTCCTTATGCATCGCTTTTTTCAAAAAAAAGAAAATTCTTGCACAAATACTTTCAAAATAGTAAATAATGACACACCTTGATGTTTTCAGCATCTCATACCAATTTCGATAAAATAAAAAACCCAGATAATTAGTTGAAAAGTTACGGTCGGACAGTATGAAAGGGACAGGGCTATTCAAACTTTGTAACAGAGAAGCCACGTTTTAACATATATTGCAATATTAAAAAAACAACATTAAAAAAAGAATTAATCATGATTTACCTTCGTGTAATTTTGAATGTCTTTAACAGATTTGATGAAAATCAGCTTATTATTTCAGAAGTTATGAGCCATACATTACTCCTGTGTTCTAACAAAGTCGCTGGTTCTTACCAAAAAAAATGTAAAAAAGAAAAACAATTTCAAAATTGTTAATCATGACATACTTTCATGTAATAACATATACAAATTTTATAGCAATTAAATGATTACTTTATAAGTTGTGCGCTGGACGGAATTTGAAAAAGTTTTCTTAATGAGTTCCCATTTTTTTGGCAAAAAACGCAAAACATTATAAAAGTATTGTCAAACTTGTTAATCATAACACACCTTCATGTAACTATGTATCTCACTACCAATTTTTATCAAAATTAGATGATACGTTTAAAAGTTATGAGCCGGACAGGACTTCTATCAGATGTCCTATATTTTTTAATCAAAAAATAAAAATTAACAAAAATATTTTTTTTCAAAATTGTTAATTATGACATATAGTCCACCGGCCCAGAGGGGTCCCCATGCAACCCCTCCCATGGCAGAATGAAACTAACTTTTTATGAAGCCTTGACATGTCTATTATGCAAATTTGACTGGTAACAGTGTATAAACTGGGACGAAATGTGTCATTTTTACATATTTCCATGGGTACCCCCCTCAGCCACTTATTCTCTGAAGCGTCACACCAAAAGGTGGATGTCCCCATATCTTTGGTTCTAATTATCATAGAACCATAATCTTGGTATCAAAATGTATGTTTATAAGGTCACTGAATCCATTGACAGACGTTTCAGATAGCTACCATAGGTCATTTGTACGAAATTTTAGGTTTCCATTACAAAAAGTCATCATTCATGACTTCGACCGGTAACAATTCTATTTTCTCTTCTCTACAGTTAATGTATATCATTTTATTTTACATTATTTGCACTGATAGTAGAATTATGAGTACCTGTAACCATTTTGTGTACTTATGTGTACTTATAACACACAAATTAAGTGTCCAAAAGCAAACCAAGGGACCTACCGCTACTCTACTATCATTGAAATACACCAACTCAGCCTTGGAAAAAATATATTTTTTCCTCTCTACAGTTAATGTATATGATTTTATTTTACATTATTTGCACTGAGAATAGAATCTTGAGTACTTGTAACCCTTTTGTGTACATATGTGTACTTATAACACATAAATTAAGTGTCCAAAAGCAAACCAAGGGACCTACCGCTAATCTACTATCATTGAAATACACCAACTCAGCTTTGGAAAAAACTATTTTCTCTTCTCTACAGTGAATGTATATCACTTTATTTTACATTATTTGCACTGAGAATAGAATCGTGAGTACTTGTAACCCTTTTGTGTACTTATGTGTACTTATAACACATAAATTAAGTGACCAAAAGCAAACCAAGGGACCTACCGCTAATCTACTATCATTGAAATACACCAACTCAGCCTTGGAAAAAAATATTTTCTCTTCTCTAAAGTTAATGTATATTATTTTATTCAACATTATTTGCACTTAGAGTAGAATTATGGATACTTGCAACTCTTTTGTGTATTTGTGTACTGGTATCAATCAAGGTTAAGTGTCCAAAAGCAAACTATGGGACCTACCATTGATCCAAGATCATTGAAATACAACAAATCAGCCTTGGAAAAAACTAACAATTTTGTATTTTGAATGTGTTGTTTTACTTCTAAATCATTGGGGATTTAAAGGGATAGATTTAAAGGGCACAAAGAAGAAAGATAACACATAGGTACTAATTCTGTAATGACACACATCACAGACATGTACTATAGGAGTACATTCTTGCAAATTATTCATTTTCAATCTCATTATGACTGTTTGATTCAGATGCTTTTTGGACATCAACAACTTATCAAAATTCTAGTTTTAAGAGAGAGCATCATCATCAATAACATCACCATACACCACACACCTAAACAACGTTCATTATCATCCTCAAAGCTGTCACGTTGCAAGGCCTTGATGTCAACCAACTCTCTAGGAAGAGCGCACTGGCTCTAGCTTCCAATCCACAAGAGTCGAACTATGACTCTCATTAGCAAAAATAACAACAGACATTGGAACAGAGATGTATTCCATAGAGCCTCCTGATAATTGAAATGCATTTTATGATACTCTAGGCTTTTGATGGTATCATGATAGTGTCCATGTTACATTGTTTGACTCATGTTCACAGCAATAGAAATTCAGTTGCAGACAGCCAACTTTATCAACATTTTTTGTCAGGTCCACCATAGACAGCAAAATAAATCCTTATAGGTCTTTTATGTGTTATCTTTCTTCTTTGTGCCCTTTAAATCTATCCCTTTAAATCCCCAATGATTTAGAAGTAAAACAACACATTCAAAATACAAAATTGTTAGTTTTTTCCAAGGCTGATTTGTTGTATTTCAATGATCTTGGATCAATGGTAGGTCCCATAGTTTGCTTTTGGACACTTAACCTTGATTGATACCAGTACACAAATACACAAAAGAGTTGCAAGTATCCATAATTCTACTCTAAGTGCAAATAATGTTGAATAAAATAATATACATTAACTTTAGAGAAGAGAAAATATTTTTTTCCAAGGCTGAGTTGGTGTATTTCAATGATAGTAGAGTAGCGGTAGGTCCCTTGGTTTGCTTTTGGACACTTAATTTGTGTGTTATAAGTACACATAAGTACACAAAATGGTTACAGGTACTCATAATTCTACTATCAGTGCAAATAATGTAAAATAAAATGATATACATTAACTGTAGAGAAGAGAAAATAGAATTGTTACCGGTCGAAGTCATGAATGATGACTTTTTGTAATGGAAACCTAAAATTTCGTACAAATGACCTATGGTAGCTATCTGAAACGTCTGTCAATGGATTCAGTGACCTTATAAACATACATTTTGATACCAAGATTATGGTTCTATGATAATTAGAACCAAAGATATGGGGACATCCACCTTTTGGTGTGACGCTTCAGAGAATAAGTGGCTGAGGGGGGGTACCCATGGAAATATGTAAAAATGACACATTTCGTCCCAGTTTATACACTGTTACCAGTCAAATTTGCATAAAAGACATGTCAAGGCTTCAAAAAAGTTAGTTTCATTCTGCCATGGGAGGGAGGGGGGGGGGGGGGGGGGGGGGGGGTGCATGGGGACCCCTCTGGGCCGGTGGACTAATACTTTCATTTAATTGACTTTCCATTCCAAATTTGATTATTTTGGGATGTTGTAAAAATAAGTAAAAGTACAGCGCCCTTTTTCATGTAATTTTCCCTCCCATTGCGGACCGTAGCCAATAGCCGATGTAAGGACAGTATATCCACACATTTACAAATAATTTATGATAAAACTAATAAGCATGGCCATGTAATGGCGTAGCAAGGCCTTTCACGCTCGATGACTGGCTTCACTTCTCGTTCTTGTTTTATTTCACCGAGTATGCGCTTTCATTTATCGAATTGTAAAATCAAAATCAACCAAAATTTTATTACTATATAATATTATAACTCATTAAGAAAACTTTTTCAAATTCCGTCCAGCGCACAACTTATAAAGTAATCATTTAATTGCTATAAAATTTTGTAGTGATATATGTTATTACATGAAAGTATGTCATGATTAACAATTTTGAAATTGTTTTTCTTTTTTTCCATTTTTTTTGTAAGAACCAGCGACTTTGTTAGAACACAGGAGTAATGTATGGCTCATAACTTCTGAAATAATAAGCTGATTTTCATCAAATCTGTTAAAGACATTCAAAATTACACGAAGGTAAATCATGATTAATTCTTTTTTTAATGTTGTTTTTTTAATATTGCAATATATGTTAAAACGTGGCTTCTCTGTTACAAAGTTTGAATAGTCCTGTCCCTTTCATACTGTCCGACCGTAACTTTTCAACTAATTATCTGGGTTTTTTGACTGCTCCTCTTCAGCTGTTGAAAAGACTTGTGAACAAGTCGAAATGCGACGCATCCAGTCATCATTAAAATGACATCTACAGCAAGTGTCGTCTGAAGTATTTAATTTTTTCAAATATACATTTACTTCACGTGCGACCTTTCACCTTTTTACTATCTTTTATTCCACGTGGAAAGACTGACGATGGCATAAGCTAAAGATATCATGAAGGCGATTAACCAGCTGAAGAGGAGCAGTCAAAACGTGAACAAGAAGATTTCTCGAGAACTGTGCATACTGAAACAATAGCTTCACGAGTTGTGTCGCTTCATTGGACTGTCTGCCGACAATCAGTCAGTTGAAACTGAAGAGGACAGAGATATCACTCAACCGGATCTAGAAGATTACGCTAAGAAGCATTACGGTTCGCACCTCGCTAAACAGCAAGCCAGAGAAGTGGAGAATGAAGCTTTTCAACTACGAAAGTCAATGATAAAGACATGGCGCCGGAAACTTAACGACAGAAAGCAGGCCTATTATAATGCAGTTCGAACAAAACGGACTGCAGAAATATATAGAGACTTTCTTGATATCGTGCGTGAAGGACGACTCAATAGTATCAAAATTGGAAGAGAGAAGTAATGATACTTCATTGACATCATCGCAAAACAACCTATAAAAAGCTTTTGGAGAAAATTCAACTTCATAAAAAGACACTCTTCAAAAAGCATAAAATCATATACTCCTAGAAATTACATGTACACAAGAAATATCAATTGTGCAATTGAAACAATAGATCAATTCACGGACTGGGACCGACCAGGAAGATGCCACTATAATGACTCAAATCTTAATCCCTCATAAATAGTGCATTGTGCACTACTCCCGCTAACCACATGTCACTTGCCAATCAATCTAAGTCTATTACACATTGTTACAGCGTTTAGCTATGTACCTATATGTTTGCCATGTTGGAAAAGCTCCGCACTGTTAAAAAGACTTGTGAACAAGTCGAAATTCGACGCAGCCAGTCATCATTAAAATGATATCTACAGCAAGTGTCGTCTGAAGTATTTCATTTTTTCAAATATATATAAATCTATTCGCTCACATTTCCTTTTTTCTCGAATGCCACTTTAGATGTGATTTATTCATCAATGATATTAACTTCCCGTCATTCTTCATTTCCACTTTCATTTGAGTGTGACAATTCCTGTAAGCTTTTTTCAGATGTGAGTTTATATCAAAAAGGTTTTGAACATGGCGGTGAGAATTCCACCACTATATAATAAAATGTAATGTTATATCATGCGATTCGAAATGAAGAATTATCTATCGATACAAAGTGTAGCTAGTCTCGGAAAAAAGTAAACCTTTAATGAACGGGATACTTATAAATTGGATTAGAAATACATATATGTTTACTGAAACGACGTTTATATCATATTCTGCAGAGAGTTACTTTCTTTTCTTAACTTTCGTGAAAACTCAGTATTTAAGTGGATGATTTGTTTGTAGTTATCTGGTATCTGGTAACGTGTGGATGTGTCTCTGTCTTTGAATTTAACAACCAATGATATAATAACATACCTTGCACAAGCGTTAGAAACATCTTATGTTCCCCTTAATAACCGTTCAAAACGATGTACTTTTTCAAATGATTGTCATCATCTTTTCCCCATATATTCTACACTTTCACTGGTTTACAATGATTTCACGTTGTTTAAATAGTTTTGGCTGTGTAATGCCATGAGTTATGCCCTTCTGAAGAAAGATTTATTTACATTTAGAAGAAATATTATGTACATTTTGTAAAACTTCTATCGGAGATCAGGCTAACCTCATTTTGTATTGTCCGTTTCTAAAAGAATCTAAGAAATTAATTTCTCCCGAACTATTTAAAAAAAATTAACTTTCTATTCCAGAAACCCTGTTACAAATACAGCTGCATATCAAAAGTTTGTTCACTTACTACTGTATCTTAATGCAAATATCATGTAATTTAGGTTTGGTTTGAACGTCTATAAAATAACTTCAGCAGAACTAACATAGGGTCTCCAGTTGTCAATTTGTAAAATAGCCATGTTTTAACTTATTGTGGGATTGTCTGGTCTCTCGAATTTTGGCATGATTAAAAAGACAGAAGGGGTCACATTTTCGAAATTCCGATTTCCTTAAATTTCGATTAAAATATTCAATTTTGACTTTCTGAGAGAAATATCATCAATTTCATATGAACTTGATGCTGACTAACAAACATAACTTGTTTTTAAAACTGTTGATTACTTTTAAAGGATTTTGTAGGGGAAAATAAAATTTACTGTTTTTGAAATTTTGACCCCTGGTCACTTCAGTGACCTGCCAAAAACTAATACGGTTAACTGTTGGGTATGGCATACGGTTGCGTTAAGGTGCAATGGATTTTCTCTTCTGTATTGAAAATTTAAGATTTTCCGCAATGCTACGATGCCTTAAAAAAATGCCAAATTATATGATATTTACACTACGATTCGCAGGTATGTGAACAAACTTTAGGTATGCAGCTGTAGGGACTTCAACCCAGGGTAGTAGAAGCCCTATGGAAATAATTGTAGGGACCTTTTCAGTTTTTTTTAACATGAGACAAAGACAACAAAATCACTCACTCATTCACACTCTTATATCTGTAGTGAATGTAATAAAACTTAAAAGGTTAAGGTCTGTAGTTATGTTTCTTCGTCAACATGATCTAGTAACAGCCTGTGGTTATGACATATGTGATAATATAAACTTATTACGTGGATGGACACAAGATACAAAAATTAAAGAAAGATTACTTTAAATTGATACACGATACAACAGTTATCTAAACTTTATTCTCACACATGATCAACAGCCTTTATTGAAACTTGATGAAGGTAATTAGGAGAACGAGGCTGTGCAAGATGGTCACGTTTAATTTCGTGTGAACCGAACATGTTTGTCTTAATGTAATTAAACATAACAAGAAACTATAAAATGGCTTAAAACAACATGACCACACTGGAGAATGAACCCGTCAACAAATAAACGACAGGGGAAGAAAACCAAGCGTAAAACACCTCCAACAACCCAGGAAACTAATGAAGAAGAGGTGAACACAAGAAGGAAGATGGCGGCGCCCACCAACCAAACCGTACCTCAGCATGAAATCACCGGCACTCCACCTTCATCTCAACAAGCGATGCTCAATCATCAACAACACCAACACTCTGTGTACAATCAAGGTAATTACGCTCCAATGGGCGGTATGTACCAATACCAACAATACTCACCACAATACCTACCCATGTCCAACTTACCTTCACCCAGACAGCAACCTGATGTAAACAGACCTCCACCCTGGGTAACATAACTCTTTGCTGAACTGTCATCACTTAAATCTCAAACATCAAAGTTGGATAATGTTACCAGTGAACTTTCTGACATTAAAATGCATTTATTGAACCTTGGTAGTAGAATGAGGGAAATGGAAAATATGAAAAAAACAGTCATTGAACTAGAAAAAGATGCAACCTTCATGAACAATAAATTTGAAGAATGGAACTTGGGAAAAGCTGATATGGAAACTAAAATAAAAGATCTACAGAAAGAAATACAGAAAACCGAATTATCACAGTTGAAGATTGAACAATTGAAGCTTAAAGAGACTATGATATATGTAGAAATCAGATCTATGTCTAACAACTTACTTTTCCTAGGAATTCCAGAGCAGCAAGAATCAGAATCATCATCAGAAAACACAACTGAAAAGGTAAATGATATCCTCCAAAAGTTAGACTTATCTGGTACATGTGTCATCACATCACATAGACACGTGGTGGCACGTGGTCCTGTGCGTAGCTCAGTTGACCGCTATCAGTGAAGTTCAGCAACATCTGGCGTGGCTCGCCGGATGGGTGGGTTACCCGATTGTTGCTGTATTAACTGAGAGTTCAAGGGTTATTCCCTGCCCCACACTGAGACACGAGCTGAAAAACTTGTGGTGTCTCCTTAAGCAAGGGACTTTATTCAAAATGTGCTTCTGTTCACCCAGCAGTACTAATTGGGTACCTGGTGTAGATGGTGTTGGAGATGACCTTTAAGCGCTTAATCGGCTGCTTGGGTTAGACCAGGGTAATAATGCAGGGAGCGCATTGAGCATGCAATCTGTGTGGATATCTGCGCTATATAAATACCCTAATTATTATTATTATTATTATTATAGACTAGGTCCAAGAAAGTCAGCAAGTAGCAAACCACGTCCCATAATCGTAAGATTCAACAACTCACAAGAAGCAGATGACGTCAGACACACCTCACATAAGAAGCTGAAGGGGACCCAATACAGGATCACAGAACAACTTCCTAAAGAAGTCAGGACATACAGGCAAGAAGTGCTCTACCCAGAGATAAAGAAAGCTAAGGACAGTGGACAGGAAAGCTTTATGGTGGAGGACAAGCTGTTTGTCAATGGTAAACAGGTTTTACTACAACCCCCTCCTCCCTACAGAGACCCTACACAGAGCCACCAGAGTTCCAGATCTTCATTTGCAGAGTCCATGAATACTCAACAACAGACGAGTCAACAATAACACACTCACCGTGGAAATAGAGACTATGTTAGAAATAGTTCCTGTGACAATGACACATATGACAGTGATGGAAGTAGATCATGTAAAGAAGTAAATGAAACAAATATTATGAACATTCTTTCAGTAAATGTATGTGGATTTAGAAATAGACTTCGATATGAGGTGTTTTAGACCTGATAAACAATGCTGTTATTATGGGTATTCAGGAAACAAAGACTTGTGATTTAGACCTATTTGAACTAGATAACTATGAACTCCACTTTGAAACTAGAAAATGCCTTGGTAAGATTTCAGGTGGACTTTGTATTTTATTTAGAAATAAATATTCAAATCACATAACCATAATGCCATCAAAATGTGATATAATTATGTGGGCAAAATTGGATAAGTGTTTATTTCAGGTTGACAAGGATATTATTCTTGGATTTGTGTATATTCCTCCACAGGTAACGAAATATGCCAGCGATGATCATTTTTATCAAATGAATTCTCAAATGACAACACAGTGATTCTTATGGGAGACTTCAATGCTCGTATTGGGTCTGAGAATGACCTATGTGATATTGACCCAGTTATTCGTCGACATATCGGATTGCAGGATTCTGACCTACTTATTGAAAATACTCAAATTACTCTATCACAATATGGTTTCTCAAAACATTGAACATCTATGGACACCGCACATCCATCTTGATATGGAAACCACCTTCTAGAAATATGCAAATCAACTTAAATGTTCATTCTTAATGGAAGGGTAGGTGACGATAAAGATGTTGGATTACCCATCTGCCATGATGCTAGCGTTGTTGACCTTGCGATTTCAAGTCCTGAAGCGGCGAACCTAATATCCAACTTAAAAGTTCTTGATTTTAACCCCATGTTTAGTGATGTGCACACACCAATTCTCATGAAACTTCGTAAAGCAGGACACGTTTCTACCGAAGATAATACAATCAAACCATGTGCAGAAACTGTTCGTCGATTTGACATAGGTAAAGGTGATCTCTTTGTGTCAAAGGTTGATCACGATGCTGTGATCTCTCTTGTGAAAGATATACGAGATGCACGTGCAGGTCATGAAGACCGTGGTACTACTTTCGGTAATGCGGTTAGTGATATCAGTGAAATGTTCTACGCTGCAGCAAAATCAACGTTTGGTACTAAAGTGATACACAATAAAAACAAAATTCAGAAATATAAATATAGCAAATGGTATGGTCATGAATGTCTGAAAATGAAAAGACTTTATCGAAAGGCTAGACGTAAATACAGCCGTTCCCACAGTGAAGGAGAGAAACTCAAAATGAAAAAGCTTAATCATGATTACAAAAAGACTGTTGATACTCATTACCGGAACTACGTAACAAAAACTAAAAATGAAGTGAGACATATGGCTAAAAGTGACCCGGGTGGCTTTTGGAATTATTTTAAATCAAAGAACAATAAAGAAGAATCTATCTCTATAGAAACACTACGGGACTTTTTCAGCCAACTAAGTGTAGAGAACGACAACAATGACTTTGACATAAATGAAGTTTTACAAAGTAATAACAAACTTGATTTATAAATATCGATCGAAGAAATAAACAAGGCAATAAACAATCTTAAGACTAATAAAGCAGTCGGTTTGGACAAGATAGAGAACCAAAAGATTATAGCTTCACAACATATATTTATATTATTTTATTATGAACTTTTTAACCTAGTTCTTGAGAGTGGAAGTGTACCAGAAACTTGGCTTACCAGAATCATTAAACCCATTTATAAGAAGAAAGGCGACCCTAACATGCCTGAAAATTACAGACCAATTACCCCGTTATCATGTCTTGGGAAACTTTTTATATCAATACTTAATAATAGACTGACTAAATATGTCGAAGAAAATCTTATACTTTCTGAGGTGCAAGCTGGTCTTAGAAAAGGATATGCAACTACGGATCACATGTTTGTTTTAAACAGTTTGATATACATACTTAAATCAACAAAAAAGAAACTTTACTGTGCATATTGATTTCCAGAAGGCTTTCGATAACGTGTGGAGAATTGGACTATGGCAAAAACGTCTTTCTTATGGAATAAACGGGACATTTTTTACAGTGGTTTATAATATGTATGATAATATCAAATCATGTATCAAATATAACAATGGAATATCTTGGTTCTTTCGATGTGAAAAAGGCGTTCGGCAAGGCGAACTCTATCACCTCTACTCTTTTCTTTATTCTCAAACGCCATTGACACCCATATGAATTTTCACAACTTCAAGGGAATTACAGTGGAAGCCATTACATCGAACATCAAGATAATGCTTTTGTTATATGCTGACGATATAGTTCTTTTAGCCGACAACTCGGAACAACTTCAGCACTGCTTTGGATCCGGACCAGCAAAGAAAAGCAAACATGAGTTCACGTTTAATAACCAAACCCTTAATATTGTTGACGAATATGCTTACCTCAGGATAAATTTCATAGAAACCGAAAATTTTTGGTCTAATATTGAATACATATACCGTTTTTGTAAACTTTGTAATCTACAAACTCTTGGGGACGAGTATCACTATCTAATTATCTGTCAATATTTCTTAAAACACAGAGAATGTTAGTTAAAAGAATTTTATTATATAAATCCAAGGTGTAGTAAGGTAAAATTGTTACTTGGAACCCCTTCCAAGAAGAAGTATTCCGAACTAAGGAAATTAGCAACATTCATTTCAATTATATAACAAATCTGTTTAAAAAAATTATTTCATACTGCAATGTTTATCGATATCAAACAGGTTATAAATTATCCACTGTAACATAAAAGGTAAATGTTTCTCCGGGGCAGCTTTATGACTTTAATTTTAGTTTGTGTTGCTTCTAAAATGACGCTGCAGCAAGAAATTTTAATTTTTCATAAATGTTATAACCAAAACTGTAGTGTTAACATACAAACATAAGTGATGTGCCAACATTTTTGTATGTATCCTTTGAGTAATCAGCACCAAAAACATTATATATACTCCAAACCTGGTCATGTAACAAACTACAAACCTGTCACTGTGTATTATTTTTATTTATATATATATATATATGTTACAGTCAATATGTCAAATCAGTCATTTCGTCAAATGCCTAAATGTATCAGGCACTTTTCCAAATGACTGTGACGGTCAGTCATTTGATTAAATGACTAATTTTCCTAGGCATTTAACTAAATGACTGAAATTGTACCCTGTATTTTTGACAATTTGACTGTTAATGTGTAGGCAATATGTCAAAATAATTATAACGTGTCACTGAAGTGTTGTAAGTTAGTAAGCTTGTGTCAATAGATCTGGTCTACTTTATTCATACTTGGACAAACTGGTAAGTTGGACCTCACTTAATTGCCTGATGTTTTGATAAGTATGCGAGCTTGAGTTCAATGATAAATGGTGTTGCATAGATTGGCTTGTATTGTGACAAATTTGGTAGCAATGTATAATTGTGATTCTGTTGCTCCCATGTGTCAGTTGTTATTGTCAGAGCAACATTATGGATGTCAGTACCAATCATCAAGAGAGATTCAAAATTGAATTACAAAAAAGGTATGATGAAATGAAAAAGGTTTTAATTCCAAGAGAAGAGTACTTTTCCATTATTGACAGCTAGGCTGAAGAACATGAAATCTGATAAGAAGACAAATGGTGACTATATATTTTGAACAAATATGAAGTATTTGAATGTGGCGGAATTGAAAAACTGAACAAGGTGACTCGACGGTGTTATATTTCATAAACATATGCCATACGCCGAGCACACTTATCAACTGGTCATTGTGGAAGAGACAGAATGCTAAAGGAACTAGCAAAAAAATATGCTAATGTAACACGAGAAATTATTGAATTTTTCAAATCATTATGCAAGAAACAAGTTTGATCTTTGCCCAGAGAAACTCTTATTTGGTTTCACTACGTGAGGCTGTCAAATCAGAATTGACGATGGTGGACCGTGCTTAATGAAATGTAACTGTGGAGGTCGGTACAAATGTGCTACCAAACGATGCAAATGTAGAAAACACATTATTCTATGCAATAGAAGGTGCCATTCCAGTGTTATCTGTTGCAATAAATAGTGTTAATTGACAGCCATATCATAGGCATGTGAATGTACATGTGTGCTACAACTGTGTAAATATGTTTGAGTGTTAACTGTTCTACAACTATGTCTTGATGCTCTGAAATAAAAAAACATCAATTCATTAATAAATCTCTTTTCTCATACATAGGCATTTAGTAAAATGCCTAGTGTTATTTTTCAGTCATTTAGCAAAAATGACTGAAAAAAGTAGTCATTTTGTAAAATGGCTGGTGGTCATAGTCATTTCATCAAATGACTAAATCGTTCAGCCATGGGGCAAAATGACTTATTTAACATATTGCCTGTAACATATATATATATATATATATGCACCTTTTTTCATTATGGTCTCTAACAACGTGGACGAATGCGACCCATATCTGCATTTGGTATATATACTATTTTACAAACAAACGCGGAGTGAGTCCTGACTATGACGCGACGTCATACCCGCAGGGCGCGCAGGGACTTTTTTCAATTGGGCTTTCGAGGTGGCCAATTTCTACGCACTTTGAACCATTATATCTTTTTAATTAAAGGACGCATATAAACGCTGTTTGGTGTTTTATTTATTTGAATGTATTGTCTATATGAAAATGGGGATTGAAGTCAGATAAAACACTGGGATATTTTATTTTTAACGCAGTTTAAAGAATTGATTAAAACACCTTTGAGTCATGGATCTGGAGCAGAGTGTCAGTAGACTTTAAGTTGTTCCCGTTAAGCAGGGAAGACGGTCCTACACTGCTAACTTCAAACTGGAGGTCATTGGCTATGCCAAATCTCAATCGAAAGAAGCTGCTGCGAGGAAGTTTCAAGTGTCCGCGAAGAGTGTACGTGAATGAGTATGTGCAGAGGAGGCTTCGATACAACTTAAAGAAGCAAGCACTAAAAGAAAGAGATGTGTTGGAGGAGGTCGTAAACCCTTGAGTTGTACATTAGAAGTTGAACTTGTCAGATGGATCGAAAATGGCATTCAAGAAAAAAAAGAATATCAAGGAAAATGTTAATGAGAGAAGCCAAAATCTTATTTGCCCAGTTATCTCCTGCAGGTGCAACTAGTTGCACCTTTGAAGCAAGCAGAGGTTGGCTTCAGAAGTTTATGTCACGAAATGGGTACAGTTGGAGAAGAAAAACGTCTGTCGCACAGAAATTACCCGATCAGCTTCTTCCTCCACTTGTCAACTACATACTGTACATCAGAAAGCTTCGACTCCTCAAGAATTATCCGTTATCCATTATCGCTGCTATGAATAAAACTGCATGTCGGGTGGACATGATGTTGGACACTACTGTCACTCACAAGGGTGATAAGACTGTAAGTCTGCTCTCATCTGAGAATCAAAAGAATAGATTACCAGTAGTTCTTGCAGCGAAGGCCAACGGTGAAAAGATGAAACCTCTACTTGTATTCAAAGGCAAACGTGTTGATAATGAGCTTCAAGAAATTCGTGGAATATCCGTAATGTACTCCCATAACGGATGGATGAATCAAGATCTGACAGTAAAATGGCTAGAAAATACATGGGGTGCATTTGCTTTCGGAAAGCATCTTCTCTGCTGGGACTCGTTTAGATGTCACATTAGCGATGCAACAAAGGCAAAACTACGCCAACTTCAGACAGATATGGCAGTTATTCCAGGCGGCTGTACTGGACTGATACAGGCTCCCGACGTTTGCTCGAATGGTCCATTTAAAGCTGCTTATTGACAGCTTTATGAGACATGGATGCTTCAAGCACAACATGAGAAAACACAGGCTAGGAATCTAAGACCACCAACACGGAAAATGTGTGTATGGGTAAAAAGTGCTTGGCAAACCTGTCTGTCCTCTGAGGATATACGCAAATCGTTTGAGACATATGTGGGATGACATCAACAGACGGAAGTGAAGACAAGAAGATTTCTTGTTTCAGGAAAACGGGGTACCAGGAAGAAGGTTTGGAAATGCTGAAACGTCAGCATGAGGATATGATACGGCAAATGCAAGTTGAGTCTGGCGATCCATCTGACCTCCACAGTTACATTTCATAATGCCCTGTACACCATCGTCAATTCTGATTTGGCAGCCTCACGCAGTGAAACCAATTTTAAAAATTTAAGAGTTTCTCTGGGCAAGGTTCAAACTTATTTCTTGCATAATGATTTGAAAAATACAATCATTTCTCGTGTTGCATTAGCATTTTTTTTGCTAGTTCCTTTAGCATTCTGTCTCTTCCACAATGACCAGTTGATAAGTGTGCTCGGCACATGGAATGATATGTTTCTTCAATAGTGATGAAATACAACACCGTCGAGTCACCTTGAGTAGATATAAAAAGGGGTTTCTGGACCACGAGAAATTTTTAACGTATTGCTAATGTATTTTATACATTAAAAAGGGACTTTTTAGACACACATATTTTTTAATGTACGAAGTACATTAAAAAATGACGGGGTTCTGGACCACGAGAAATTTTTAATGTATGAAATACATTAAGAACCCCTTTTTTAGACACACGTATTTTTTAATGTGTGATATACATTAAAAAATACTGTAAAAAAAGGGGGGTTATAGGCCAAACATATTTTTAATGTATATCACACATACTGAAGTGATTCGAACCAACACTTTAGTAACAACCAGCTGTTGCCCACCTGTATTGATTGGGGGCCTTTATCACATTTCAGACAGAAACATTTGTCAATAAAGTAGTCGTATAATATCACAAAATGGTGGATGACTGGTTCCCCGGTTCAGTTGCGATAACTCAGTGAGGATATTGCACAACCAATCAATAAAACAGTATAAACATTCACCGATAATACACATTATAAGCAGTTTTACATCAAAATTAGGGTTGTATTTAGTTTGTATAGTATTATATTATCAATTGAGACCAAAAAATTTTATTTCTACGATAGGAAATATAAATAAACCAATTTGTGCTGTTATATCTGTCAGGTCCCTGATAGCTGTGTGTTACAGCATGCAAACACTCCGTCTGGCCAGCGGTTTGTTGCAATATTGTGGGTTCAAACCCCACATAACCTCGGTGGTCTTTAAGAGGTGATTGGCAATGATAAGGGACCTGACACCCCTACTTGTCCTCGCAACAACAAAAAAAGAGGCGGGAAAAAAACTCGTAACAAAAAAAAAGAGGTGAAAAAAAACCTCCCTGGGGGGAAAATAGAAGAAAGAAAGAAAGAATGAGTTGACCCCAGGGAGGTCTGGCAAGTACAGCCAGAAACGGGGGTTTTGCAAAAAATTTCTATAATTTTATTACATATTTTATTACATATTTTATTACATATCTTATTACATATTCATATTCAATTTTGAATATGAATTATTTTATACAAGGTTTAGTCTTTCTTGAACATTTCTATAATATTGTCTCTGTCTATCTTTTGAGATTTAATTTGTCTTATCATTTCATAAAAGTTTGAATGTTCAGCCGTAATAAGATTAAATTCCTCATTAGAGATACAGTCATCATCTAAAGCTTTAGAAATAAGGCTAGAAATGGTATTTAATTTAGAATTCGCGACAATACATATATCTTCATGTTTTTTAAGTTTAGAACGTAACCTCTTGAACGCAACCTTCATCGTTGTTCCAAGGAGACCGGCGATAGTCGTAGCTAGCAGTAGTAATTCCGATACTAACTGGTGCCATAATATCAGTTGCTAAAACACCCACACCGCTAGCTCCTAATGCGATACTACAAGTAATTAGTGATGTATCCAGTGTTTCCGTTACATTTAAAGCTTTTTTAATGGATTTACTTTTAGCCATGTGAAAGTCATATTCTTTAATAATCTCATCTTTTATCTCGCTTATTCTATTCAAGCGAAATTCATCGACGTCGTTTGTTAATACGGACCGCATTTTATTATATTAGGAACTAATCCTTAAAGGTCCGTAAATAGTCTTTTGAAATTGGTTGAGAAGTAGACATTAATCTTTTAAAAACTGTATTATTATGTATAGGTATCTTACTAACTATTATCCTACTCCCACCAGGGCATTCTATTGTAATTTCGCCTTCTAAATTATGATTTATCTCATCGGGTGTTATAAGCATATACAGGGGCTTATTTGGCACAGTCCATTTAATGTTTAGTCCGGGTAATATCGTTACAAAATCATCGGGCACAGTGCTTAAAAGCATCGCTATATAAATATATTCACCGTAATTCTTTTCAGTAAATTCTTCAAAAATTAATAGAAAAACCGGAACATCAGGTTTGAATGCATCATTTCTAGCTAAACCAAACTCCCCATCATTATTAACACCTTTGACGCTATTATCTCTGTTCGGTGAATAAGTTACTAATGCACTTCCACTGTTTATGATTTTATTGACGAAGTGCCGTCTTCCAATTATTGTATTCCCCGGGTTTAAATAAATATCTAATTCCCATTTCGGTTCTACGATATATGTAAGTTTTCTTGGATTATTGGTTAAATATTGTATAACCTTCTTTGGTTCAGTCAACGTCTCGAGAGCTGTAATATCAACATCGTTTAATTCCTTCTTATTATAATTACCATTTTTGAATAAAAAGCCATAAGTTTTATCCTCGACACCATCACCATTAAAAATATCCAAAGAATCAACTTCTTTTCATTTATAAACTCCAAAATTAGTCAATTGAAGGGCATATATTTTACCTACTTTTCCTGGTATATTGAATCCTTCGACATCGCCTAGATTTGTTATACCCGTATTCAAACATCTGTCAATTGGTGCGGCCCGCCTGAATCTGTCATCTTTATTAATTATTATTTATTCTTTTAATAGCTATTGGCGTTAATAGCTAATTGTGGATGAAAATCCTCATAAGCAGACGTTAACCCTACAAATGATACATTATTATCTAAGTAAATTTTATTAAATTTAAACGAATCTACAACTATTTCGTATTCAAATTTAATGTTGTCATTACCACCAAAGTGAACCCGCCATTTTTGGGATGGGTCATCCATATGGGAATTATCTGCTATATAGATCCAGCAGTATCCTGCGCCACTCCATCTTATTTTTAATCCGGGTAAAACTGTAAAAAAATTCCCACGCCTATGTCCTAATGCTAGTTCTAGTAAAAAATGGGTACCAAATTTAAAGACTGAACTTCCTAATTCTTCAAATTCATCTACAATAGATAGAAAAACTGCATCACTAAAATTAGGTTTCTTATATCTCTCCAACATTTTTGGGAAAGAATTTAATCCAAATCCATCACCTATGAAATGATTAGCTACAACACTTCTCAAAGATGGAGGTTTATATGATACCATCGCTAGGCCTTCATTTGTAATCTTCTTTAGAAAATGTTGTTTTGTAACCAGTAGTAACCAGTAATATTTAAAATCCACCTAGGTAAGTAGCTAATCGTGTATACCTCAAAGTATGGTTTTTTATAAATTGTATATACCCCCTCAACATACCTTTCCCCAGGAAGCGGTTCTTTATCCGTAATTCTAACATCCCTTAGTTCACTAAGTTTTTCTCCTCTATTTTCATTTTCAATCAGTTTATATTCTCCATCTTTATATTGAATAATGTATTTACTGTTTTCTTTCCCAGTATCATTAAAAAGATTTGTGCTGACTTTTTGTGCAACTTTCATGTCTAGGTCCACCAGAATCCGTCATCTTTATTATTAATTATTTATTCTCTTAAGTTCATTTATTCAACCCAAGAAATGCAATGTTAGAGTCATGTAGCCCATATTTATTAGTTGGTTTTCTGTGTCTAATAATGTGATTGTCAAGTTAGGTATTTGCCCGAGTTTAAGTCTTTTATACTGAGGATTAGTAAATGAAACATATTTTCCGCTGTTTAAAATTTCATTTCCCACCGGAATAATTCTCAATAAAGATGAAGGTTTTTCTCCGAAAATATTATCGCTAGTGCTAATACAATCTAAATGAACGCATAGTTCTTTGTATGGTGCCAATTTAGGTAAAGAGTTTGCACGATGAATGCCAGTAATAACTATGGGAGAATCAAACCCGAAAGTTTTAGCTAATGGAGTTGGTAATGTAATTTCTTCAGTTCCAATCTTTTCTATTATTAGTTTTCCATTAGCCGTATTAATCGATACTTTACAACCGTGCTCTTTAAAGTAATCGTTTAGCATACAAACATTATAATAACCATCCAGAATAGTTAAAGTTGTTTCTCCCTTCATAAACTCATTATTTTCTTCACTTATGTTATACCAATTAGGATAATATAAAATTTCGCATAATCCAACTCGCATCTCTCCATCAGCATTGTCTAGAGCTCTTGTAAGTTCGAACGTTTGCCCATTCTCAAAATTGGGGATAGTTAAATACATCTCTGGCCTCGACATTTTATTATTTAAAAGTTTAATCCTTAAATTATAAAAATGGCAGCCTACAAGTATAACGATAAGGCAAGTTATAAAGCTGGCGGTGTATACGATGCCTATAGTGAAGGTAATGAAGTAATTCAACGTAGTTATAAGTTTCTTTCTCAGCATCGTCATTATAAACCTGAATGTAGCAAAAGTAAAAAAGAAATAAACCTAATAGAACAATCTATATGGGTAGATGCTAAGGGTTCTAATTTCATGGTAACATTTCCCGATATATTAGACACAAAACCAAAAAAAATAGATAGATATTGTGATGCTATTTCTAATGCAGGTGAAAAAAAAATGAAAAAAAAAACCCCATAAAAAATAAAATATATAAATATTATGTTACTATTTCTAACGAAGGTGAAATAGAAAAATGGAATAATAACCCCATGCAATTTTGGCAAAACCAACTTCATTTTGCTGTGTGGTGCGCTACTACAGGGTGTGGGGTATCTTATAAATATCATCTATCTTCCAAGAGCGGGTTAACGAAGGCAATATTTTTATTTCACATATATTATCAAGTTAGGCGTATTTTAAAGTGATGGAGGTACCCTTACCTCAAGATAAAGCATGGGAAGCCAATAATAATTCGTACAATGTCAGAGTCTACTAACGTATCTGTAGTGAATTTAACGTCCCAACAAATACCGATTGGCGTACGTGTGGAAAGAATAATGGAATGGGGTACATATATGTACACAGCGAAGGTTTTGATAATGATCCTAATCATACCTCATATGTAAAGGATGATTACTCACCTTCTAAATGGTCCTTTTCACCGCAACCAAAACCTAAATTAAAATTTAATATGAGGGATGCGTATGCCATGAAGTACGGAGGATTAAGTATGCATATTAAACGCGAATACGTGTATCCCGATAAACAACAAGTCGTAAAATTTCACCAAATTTACGAGCATTGGCAATCCTTTGTTTTGGATAAATCGAATGGGTTCACTAACCCAGGTGTTCAAAGATTGAACGATTCTATTAGGACGTATGTCTAGGGTTTATTAGGTGCTCAAGGGGAAACTAGAACCAATATTATAGTTGATGGCACCGCATTCGATGCCCAGAAACAGTTCATTGCCAATGTAGAAGACGCCATTGCTAGCCCAGAACATATCCCCAATTCTATAGAAAGATATCAAAAAGGATTACAATACGCTAGTTCTAAAGTAGATTATGTTATAGGCTATGACTTATACATGATTCCTAGCGATATGAAATTTAAAGTAGGTAAATCGGAAGGGTATAACAATAAAATTGTAATTGCGACACCCGATAGAAATTTAGGTAAGAATGTAGAACACTACCAACTAAACCCAATACCTGAGAGTATGTTGATATATAAGAAAGGCTATCAACCAAAACCAGAGGTACTCGAAAAGCATAATTATAATAAAGGTATAATTATATTAAGTGGAGTAGTAGTAGGGTTAGTTATTATTTGGAGATCTTAGTTTTTATATACACAATTATTATACTTCCGATAGTTACCATTAATGCCCATATATTTTGACTTAACCAAGTCGCTGTTTTAGACAAGAAGGTTAAAAGCCAAGATAAAATACTTCCTATTATTCCTGGTAAAGCCGCTGCAGCCTTCCCTGCTAATTTAGATAATGCTTTACCTATATATTGTAACCACTCTTTAATCTTATTAGGAGATTTTTTATTAGGTTCTGGCCCTCCAACCCCACCTCCTGTTACTGATAGTACTATGGTACTATCGCTGTTATAATAGAGGCTATTGTTATGCCCTGTTCCCTGAATAATGTCTTAAGACGCTCGCCTAACGATTCATCTTCGTCTAAGAGTTGTCTAATAGTCTGTTTTATACGTTGAATTTGTGAACGTAGGGCTCGTTTATTTATTGATACAGCTTCTAACCCAGCTGACCTTTCGAGTTCCCAATCCCTTATTCTTCCTTCGACGAGTTCAGTTTGTCTTTGGCCTTCCGCTTGAGTTAATTTAATTTTTTCGTGTTCTAGTTTTCTATCCAGGTGCGTTAGTCTAGACAAGTTATTAATTAGTTCTCCTCTTTGAGTTTTCATAGCTCGATCGAGTCCCCTCAACTCTCTTATACTAAGTTCTAATCCCTCAGTATTTAAAGGTGGGTCATGTATAGTTTGCATGGCTTTGTCTATTGCATTAATAGCTTCATTAGTGGCTTGTATTGGTTGTTCGCTGAAAGAAGTTTCTGCTTCACCCACCTGTGCCACTTGGCTATTAAGTTCTATTCGAGTCCTTTCGGGAAGTTTTTGCCTAATCTTATAATCCGCAAACCCCAATTCTTCACGAATAACCTTTACCCCTAGTTTTTGGCGTAAACTTTCTAGAGGCTTTACCTTACCTGTATCCTTTCCTCTTTGGTAATATAAGTCCACTTCAGGATGACTTTTAAGTTTAAGCTTTCCATTTTGATCTACCATAAACTTAGAATAATCTCTACCACCACTAGGTTCACCGACATCATTATAAAAATTATCCACAGATTGGTTAACCAATCTTGTTCTTTGATCTCCTAGTTCATCTCGTAAACTAGTCACATTAGGCGATAATCCCTGTCTTGGGATTGAACTTTCAGAAGAAATGCTTTCATCCATTTCATCAAAATTACCTAAGTTGTCCATTTCATAAGATTCATCTCTGACATCTCTGTCATCAAAATGACCGAAGTTGTCCATTTATAAATATATGTTTTTCCCTTTAAACATATAAATATGTATTAATAAAATGTCTAACTACGGTCAGAAACTCAATCCATCGCGTAATTTTAGAGAGGCTTTTGGTATAAAAGGAGAAAGGTCCAGTGTTCGGGTAAGTAACAATCCGAGTACTATTGATCAGAACGAACAACTATTAGTTCGCTTTCCTAATCTTGGAAGTCACGATGTCATAGTCCCGGGTACGGTCAGATTGGCTTTTGATTTAGTCCTAACATCGGATGGTGATAAAGATGAGAACAGTAGCATTGTACAGAATATTGGTCGCTCCATTGTGAAGAAAACAACCGTTAAGATAAGTAGTAATGAAGTATTGTCTATAGATGATAGCGATATATATTACACTTACGTAGATCTTTGGAGAACTACACAAGAAAGAGGCAGTTTACATTACCAAGGTATTGACACAACTGTAAATCGAAATGTCACCAGGTTAAGAATGGGGTCTGGTCTTGGTGATGCTTCCATTGTAGAAGACAAAGCCATAGCCGATAACCTAGGAAATCGTTTTTATATTCCTCTAGATTTTGAATTGTTAGAGACTCACATGCCTTTCTATCAAGCTGCATTGGGAGATAGATTAGAATATGAGCTGACATTTAATGAGTATAAGAATGTAATTATAGGGGAGCCAAACACGAAGTATGAAATTAAGAATATTGCTTTGGAATTTGATAAAGTCAAGGAGTCAGAATTAGCCAGCGAAATCCATTCGATGTATAATAGTTCCATACCAATACACTATGATCGCATACTTCGACATCGTATGATACCTTTGAATAAAAGTGATACGGTGTGGAATATTAATATCAATGTACTGGCCAAGTCTATGAAAGGAGTTTTGATGTTATTTAAAGAGCCCACCTCAGGGTTTGATAGAATAACTGAATCATTTTACAATCCTAAAATTAATAACGTGCAAATGACCATTGAAGGAGTACCAAACCAGTTGTACAGTCAAGATATGCGTAAATATAACTTATGGGATGAAATTAAGAAGCTTCCCAGCATAAAACGTAACCCATTAACGAATATGGTGATGAAAGATCTTTGTCTTACGGATATGACTATTGGTAAGTTCTTAACCGACAAGCATGCTTTATGGCTCGATCTTAGGACAATCGATGACGATAAATTACACGGTTCTGGTAGGCGAATTGAGAATGGTAGTGAAGGAATGACGATAGCAATAACTAAAAAAGCCGAAACAGCTGGACCAATAAATGCTTATGTGTACGTCATTATGGATGCTAAATTGATTATCAATAATGGTCGATTTGAATCAGCTATTTATTAGTTAGCTCGATTTTGCTTAATTTTTGCTAAAAAAATTTCAAACACAATTGCGTTTGAAATCGATTAAAATTAAGCAAAATCTAGCAAAAATCAAGCAAACTTTAGCAAAAATCAAGCAAAATCAAGCTAATCTAGCACTTTATGCCATGGTGGTGTGTCAGTGCATAGGATCAGTTTGGAGTATTTCACGTTCAGCTGTTTTCTAACCTTTTCTATTTCGGATTTACTTTCAATAACATAGTTCTCTCGTAAACAATCATCAAAATTATCTTTATCCTTACACTTAAATAAGCAAATCCAGCGAATTTGCTCTCTGAAATCTGTGAGTATAGAATTATATTTCTGGGAAAGAATCCAAACGCTATGTTGAGTATGCCTGCCTGAGAATGCTAGCTTAGATAATTCGGCTTTCTTTCGAGTTAAGTCCCTTTCAGCACTGCAGTCATCGATTATGAACAAGGTAGGTTCATTCTTGAATTTCTCGTGAAAATATTTCAAACAATCGTTAAGTCGTTCCCCTGGAAGAATTCTATGTACATTTGGATCATTATTTACCCACAATTTAGACTTATAAGTTTAGTTATCATTAATGGTTGGACAAATAATAATAATGTGTTCAAAATTTTCGTAATAATACGTTTCTATAAGGTCTAACATGAATTTAGTTTTTCCGCATCCAGTCTTTCCACAAATGATAGCGCAATGCGGATCTTTAGGTAGTATCTCTGGCATCTCTTTTATAATTAAGGCATAAAATTGTAAATATAAATGTTGATACTTGTGTTATTGTTGATATGTTTAGGTTTTGTAGGCATAATGTTATTGTTGATATGTTTAAGTTTTGTGGGCATTATTGCCTTAAGCACTTGTCGCATAATATTAAAAATGGAATTAAGAGAAATCATGGGGGAGATGTCCTCTATATATCCCCAAGAAATGATTGAGGATAAGAGAAACAAACTAACAAATGCTGTCTTGGGTGGTGGGAAATTTGTGGATAAAAAAAATTCTACGGATATAATAAGCGGTATGACCGATGAAGAAATAATAGCAGAATATGAGAAATATGAACGTAGGCTGGGCACGACTATGGTAAAAACACTAGGGAAATCTTTCCTACATTAATATTCCAACGCTATGAGTCATGAGTTAAAAAATTAAAACATGGCCCAAAAGCTAATGGGGATGTTCAACAAAAACTCACAGTCACGAAAAATCCTAAAAAGGTAGAAGCTGGTAAGAAGGGGGCCATGATTAAAAAATTAAAGCGTGAGACAAAAGAGACTCGAGTTATAAATCAAGGTAATCTAGCACTTCCCATCCTAATAGGAATTTTAGGCATAGGTGCAATGATTGTCTACACTAAATTAAATAAGCCATCTACTGATAACAGTAGTGATAAAAACACCTTTAAGAAAAAGGTATATGATATATAAATATGAGCGAACAAAAGAATATCGTAAATACTCTTTACCATGCCGCAATAGTAACTGGACTAGCTGCAGGTTCGGTAAAATTAAGCAAAATGGCATTAAAAACGAGTACACCAAAATTAGATTTCCTTCCCCAAGATATTGGAAAGATGACAATTTATATCGGGGAGCAATGATACTTAAAGATTATCTAGTCAAAAATAAATATATTCCCAATGATATCATTCCCTGAGTGAATGCCTCTTTAGAGGTTATAACTCCTTAGAGGTTATAACTCCCTGAGTCAATGCCTCTTAGAGGTTATAACTCCCTGAGTTAATGCCTCTTTAAGGATATAATACATTATTTATAAAATGGCAAGTATTGCAGTAATGGTGGGTGGCGCAATAGTTAACGCTTTGGCCTTCTCCGGAAGTAACTATCTATTTTCAAAAATGGATAAGGGTGAGAGAGAAAAACATGATAAAGCTTTAGAGAAATTATCAACTGCTAAAGTTCAATGGGAGAAACGTAGAACTAAGAGACTCGATTTCTTAAATGAGCAACTAAAAAGACAATCTCATTCTATTAAAACTTTTAAAGATGTGGATGAGGCGATGCACGAATATTATATTAGATTTGGTAAGCCCTTACAACTATTAGAACCTCAACCAACTCTGACAGATTTTTATACTCCTTCGAGTAGTCAAATGGAGGGAGAAATAATATTCACTATTTCAAGTATGAGTGTACTTATTGTATCTGTTTATAAAAGCCTTTGAAAAAATAAAAAAAATTTGAAAAAATAAAATTTCATTTTATTTAGTATAATAAAATGCTCTCTTCTAAACAAGAAGTATGCTCCCATAAGGAAGTAATAATGTGTAAAGGGAAAGAGTTTTGTGAGAACTGTTGCCAGTTTATCCATATTAGTCCCGAAGACTGTACTCATGATAATATAATAGATGGCTATAGATGTGTTGACTGTGGGTTTGAATACAAAATACTTGATGATTGTAATATCAATATCCCTAGTCATAAACAAAGGAAACTCTATAAGAAATTGCGCCGATATAATTTGAGACTATGCTTACAATTATTAACCACAGAAAAATATATTAATATATGTAATAAGTTAAATTTAACTATAAGAGGCAAGGATAGCCTAGGATTGATAGGTGTTTGCTTAGTTCATGCTTATAAAAAACTTAATGTTGAAAAAGACAAGGAAATTGCTAAAATGTTAGGCATAAAAATTTATCATATCAGTAAAGGTTTATCCTATTATGAATTATCGGAACGTCTCGAAGATGAGGTATTTTTATAAATATATTTGGTTTATATCCAATGAGGATTCTCATTGGATTTACTCCATTAAAAAAATTTATTTAAAAAAAAAACATTTCTAGATTATAATAAAATGGCATCAAGTCGCCGAATTATCGGATATATGTCACGGTTTTTGGTGTTGGCAAAGTCGTTTATAACGGGAGCATCTGTTTCCACCATTAATCGTATGAAAAATATTACCAATAAATTGAAAAATTATATTGTAACTCAAAATGAAACTGAAAATGAACCTATAACTGAAACTCAAACTGAACCTATTACTGAACTTAATACTGAACTTGATACTGAACTTGATATCAAATCTAATATCAAACCTGAAGTGTTTTATTTATCAAAAACCTTTGCTAAAGGGTATTTACGTAGTTGGGTAATGGATCTTGATTACAAGGATCTATTAATACTATTCAAAAATACGGAAAAGCTTGTGGTAGAAAAATTAACCGAGGAATTAGAAAATTTGACTAATATTAAATATCAGTTAGCAATTAAAGTTTAGCTCAGTAAGGATGATGGGAAAACCGGTGAGAAAACTGTTATGCATGCTTATTTTAGAACTAAACAGATGGTATTGAGTGATATTCCTACATTTTTATCCAAATGCCAAGAAGTGATACAAGAAAAATTGGAAAAATATACGAATCAAGGGTCGGGGTGGGTTGTAGATCGCATCGAAAAAATGTGGTTAGATGTAGCAAAATATAATCCGCTGAAAGGTGGGTCCTACATAGATTTACCCAAATATTATAAGGATAAGAAGGCCATCATTAATGTAAAGAATAAGGATGATGATTGTTTAAGATGGGCTTTGAGATCTGCCTTATTTCCAGCAGATTCACACTCCGATAGGGCATCATCATATCCTAATAATGATGGGCTTAATTTTGATGGTATAGACACTCCTACTCCAATTTCACAAATTACAAAGGTAGAAAAAATGAACAATTTGGCTATTAATATATTCGGGAATAATGAAAAAAATGATGGTTTCGTTGTTCATAGGATTAGTTCCGCTAATGAAAATATTCCTAGAATTAATGTGTTTCTATTAGAAGAAGTTCAAATTGATAAGAGAGAAGACGCAATTGATAAGGTTAGAAAACAGCTGAACAGGGGAAAAGTCAAGACATTAAATATCATTATATGTGGATAAAGAATTTAAATAGACTTCTTTTCGATCAATCTAAACATAAGGAGAAAAAATATTTTTGTGAAAGATGTCTTCACGGGTTCAAAGTTTTACTCATAAAATAGAGGAACACGACGCGTGCGGATTTGGATTTATTGCGGTTAGGTGTGATGGAAAAACGATGGAACTGATAATTTATAGGGGGCCAAATGCAGCGGAGACATTCTTAATACGCCTTCAGGAAGTTGAAGAAAATGACTATGACTGAGGATGAATCGAGTAAATTTAATAAAGCTAGAAATTGTTGGATTTGTGATGGGTGGTTTAATAATAATGATAATAATAAAGATTGGAGAAAAGTAGGCGATCACTGTCATATTACGGGAAACTATCGTGGTGCGGCTCATAACAAATGCAACTTACAACTTAAAATAAAACCTGAACAGATTAAAATTCCCGTAGTAATTCACAATCTGAAATTTTATGATGCAAACCTTATTATGCAGGCTATTTCTAAGGTTGATGGCAATATAGAATGTATACCTAATAATATGGAAAGATATATATCATTTTCTTTAAGTGGCCTTCGTTTTATAGATAGTTGTCAGTTTCTTCTAATGTCGTTAGATTCTTTGGTAAAGGCTAATGGTAACTTCCCTATAACTGAACAATATACTCGAGAACTCACGCGGCATTTATTATTGAAAAAAGGAGTATATCCATACTCGTATATGGATAATTGGGATAGGTTTGAAGAAACCGAACTACCACCTATTGAATGTTTCTATAACAATTTATCCGAAAGTCATATAAGCGATGATGTTTATAATCACGCTAAAAATGTGTGGAATTCATTCGGTTGTAAAAATTTAGGCGATTATCACGATTTGTATCTAAAAACCGATGTATTATTACTGGCTGATATATTCGAAACTTTCAGAAAGACTTGTTTGAAACAATACGAATTAGATCCCGCACATTATTTCACGGGTCCAGGGTTATCCTGGGATGCTTTACTTATGAAAACCGGAGTAAAACTACAGCTACTAACTGACTATGACATGCACTTGTTTATCGAGAAAGGGCTTAGAGGTGGAATATCTATGGTGTCCAAGAGACATGCCAAGGCTAACAATAAATATGTAGAGGGATATGATTCCAGTAAGCCATCGAGTCACATACTTTACTTAGACGCGAATAACCTTTACGGGTGGGCGATGAGTCAATATTTACCTATTGTTTTTAAGTGGGTAGAATACGAGGATCTTGATATTATGAATATACCTAAAGATTCGGAGAAATCTTAATTTTAATTCTCGAAGTAGATTTAGAATACTCGAAAGAGACCCATATTTATCATAATACCTATCCATTAGCCCCTGAAAGACTTAAGGTGAAACAAGAATGGTTCTCCGATTATCAAAATAATTTATTAATCGGAGAAAAAATACCCGATGTAGAGAAATTAGTGCCCAACTTAATGAATAAAAGTAAATACGTAATTCATTACAGAAATCTCCAATTATATCTTTCATTGGGTATGAAGTTAACTAAAATACACAGAATTCTAGAATTCTATCAGAGCCCCTGGATGGAGCCGTATATTAGAATGAATACAGATTTGAGGACGAAAGCTACTAGTGATTTTGAAAAACAGTTGAATAATATACAGTATAATAAATGAATAATTCTGTATATGGTAAAACGATGGAAAATGTGAGGAATAGAATAAACGTAAGGTTATTCAGGACAAATGATGAAGAAGAAGAACCATTAAGAAAGGCTATTTCAAGTAGATCCTGGACGTGAGTTTATGGGAGATGTAACAAAACTTTTATCAAAACATAACGTTAGAATTAGAAGAGGCGAAAAAGAAGCGCACAGAAGTCAAGCCCTCGTAGAGAGATTTAATAAGACACTATCCGAACGCTTATTCGGATATCAGTATGCTCAGGAATTAAAGAATCCAAAGACAAGGTCTACCGAGTGGGTAACTAGATTGCCTGAGGTTATATCGGCAATAGATAATGAAGAGACTCGACTTATAAATAAGAAGCCTATAAAAGCTATTAAATTGAAATCAGTTGTGGCTAAATCATCTGCACCTTTATTAAGAAATGAAAAAATAATACCCGATAGAGTTAACGTAAGATATTTAGTTCAACCGGGTGAACTCGAGGGTTATCAAAGATTTAGAGCAACGGATCCCATATGGTCTCTTAAAATATATAAAATTAGCCGATATGTTTCTAAAAAAGGTGAACCGACACTTTATTACTTACAAGATGGACCAGGGAGAGGCTTTGTTAAAGAAGAATTATTAATCGTGCCATCGGATACTGTCCACAATAATTTGGTCACCGGTGAGAGATGAGATGTACATTAAAAATACGTTTGGCCTATAACCCCCCCCCCCCCCCCCCCTTTTTACAGTATTTTTTAATGTATGAAATACATTTAAAAATATGTGTGTCTAAAAAGGGGTTCTTAATGTATTTCATACATTAAAAATTTCTCGTACATTAAAAAATACGTGTGTTTAAAAAGTCCCTTTTTAATGTATAAAATACATTAGCAATACGTTAAATTTCTCGTGGTCCAGAAACCCCTTTTTATATCTACTCCTTGTTCCCGCTTTTTGATCAGTTTTTCAATTCCGCCACATCCAAATACTTCGTATTTGTTCAAAATATAATAGTCACTATCTGTCTTCTTGTCAGTTTTCATGTTCTTCAGCCTTGCTGTCAATAATGGAAAAATACTCTTCTCTTGGAATTAAAACCTTCTTCATTAGATCATACTTTTTTTGTATTTCAAATTTGAATCTCTCTTCATGATTGGTACTGACATCCATAATGTTGCTCTGACAATAACATCTGACACATGGGAGCAACAGAATCAGAATTATACATTGCAAGTGAAGTTGAAAAGCTACCAAATTTGTCACAATACAAGCCAATCTATGCAACACCATTTATCATTGAACTCAAGCTCGCATACTTATCAAAACATCAGCCAATTATGTGAGCTCCAACTCACCAGTTTGTCCAAGTACAAATAAAGTAGACCAGATCTATTGACACATAAGCTTACTAACTTACAACACTTCAGTGACACGTTATAATTATTTTGACATATTGCCTAAACATTACCAGTCAAATTGTCAGAAACACAGGGTACATTTCAGTCATAATCAAATGACTGACCGTCACAGTCATTTGGAAAAATGCCTGATACATTTAGGCATTTGACGAAATGACTGATTTGACATATTGACTGTAACATATGTAACTTATGTTTGTATGTTAACACTACAGTTTTGGTTATAACATTTATGAAAAATTAAAATTTCTTGCTGCAGCGTCATTTTAGAAGCAACACAAACTAAAATTAAAGTCATAAAGCTGCCCCGGAGAAACATTTACCTTTTATGTTGCCTTACATTGGATAATTTACAACCTATTTAATATTGAACATTTGTGGATTGGTGTAAATCTAATTTTTTATATTTGAACGTTCAAAAAACTAAAGAAATGATAATTGATTTTAGGAGAACTAAGTCAACATTACCATCTGTGTGTATTGATGGCAATGAAATAGAAAGAGTAAATGAATATAAATACTTAGGTACTATCATTGATTCTAAACTCTCTTGGAATGAGAATACTGAGAAAATATATAAGAAAGGACAACAACGTTTACATTTCTTGTGGAAACTAAAATACTTTAAAATAGATCAAACCATCTTGATGTTGTTTTACAGAATCTTCATTCAAAGTGTCCTTACATTTAACTTTTTAAGTTGGTTTGGGAACCTGTCTGTTCAAAATAGAAACAAATTGATAAAAATCGTGAATACCGCATCTAAGATTATTGGGCTTCCTATTGAAACGATCAGCAGTTTTTATGAGCAGCAGTTATCGAAAAAAGGAAAAAAAATTTGGGTGATTCTTCCCATCCACTTTTCTTGGAATATTCGACATTACCTTCTGGACATTGGCTGTGTATGCCGACTTTTCGAACAAACAGGTTCCGCCAATCATTCATTCCCTGCAGCATTAGAGAAATAAATTCTGTCTAATGTTGCATCACGTTTTTCATGTAAATTAAGTAAATTATTTGTCTATCTTAACTGTTTTGACATGAATTGTTTTTGAATATTATGCTATTATTTGTCTTCATTCTGGAGAATTGTAATTATACAAAACAAATTTCCCTTTTGGGACAATAAAGATTATCTTATCTTATCTTGATAAACATTGTAGTATGAAATAAGGTATTTAGTTAAACAGATTTGTTAACATATTGTCATGTGTCACGTGGATTGACAAACCTAATTACCTTCATCAAGTTTCAATAAAGGTTGTTGATCATGTGTGAGGATAAAGTTTAGATAACTAATCAGTGCTTTGTGTATTACCTAATTGGAAATGTGCCAGGTGCTCAAATCAAATCAATCTTTTTTTCATAATAACCACCCACCGTGGTATATGAAAAATTCCACATAACATATATATGACATACTGGCTCTGCATATTGAATACATTGAGTAATCAAGTTTTGAAAGTGTTACATATAATTGAAATGAAGGGGAAGGGGTTCCTAGTAACAATTTTATATAATATTTATTATTCAATGCCAATATGCTCAGTTCAAGTAATAATAAGATACATTATCTCCAAATCATGTATGACCTAGTTCAGATTATTAATGAACCTACAAGAGTGACACAGGACTCTAGCACTTTGTTAGATATTATACTTACTTCCTCATTTAATATCGTACATGACTCGGGCGTCCTTACTCCAATTTGCAGCGACCATTGTCCAGTTTTTGTTACATTAAAACTTGGGAAACATTCTACAAATGCATTTAAGAGAATAATCTATGACTATAATCATGCAGATTATGAGGGGCTTAATAATATTATATCAATTACTGACTGGGACTCCGTGTTAGATGATGATATAAATAGTTCTGCTAACGCGTTTACAAACACGCTCAGCAGTTTAATCAATGACTATATTCCAAATAAGGAGGTTGTTATAAGACCTCGAGATTGTATATGGATGAACGGATATCTGCGAAAATTAATGAGGAAGAGAAATCGTCTGCACAAGGTTGCCAAAAAGAAAAATACTACTTATTCTTGGGATCGCTTCAAAGTAGCTAGGAATAAAGTCATTTCTGAAGTTAGAAAAGCTAAACGTCAATATGATTTAAAACTGAACGATATAATCAACACTGAGATGGGAACGAAATCGTGGTGGCGTCTAGTCAATAAGCACATTAAAAAAAACAGAAAGTCGAACACGCCGTTCCCACCTATCACTCATAATGGTATTGTTACTGAAAATGCAGACCATATAGCAGATGTATTTAATGATTACTTCATAAATCAAGCCCAAGTTGATGAACCTGATCTGCAACCACCTCATCCTAATTACCGTGAAAATACATTAGACAATTTGTTGTTAACTGAAAGTGAAGTCTGTGATATCTTGCTCTCGTTGAATGCTAAAAAAGCTAAGGGCCCAGATAATATTAGTGATAAACTACTAAAGATTCTAGCCCAGTCTCTTCATAGGCCTATTACAAAGTTATTCAATCTATCACTGAAGTTATCACAATTCCCCGATATTTGGAAATATTCGGCAGTTGTACCGATTCATAAAAAAGGGTGTATTCATGATTGTAATAATTACAGACCAGTTGCTTTAACTTCTTGTTTAGCTAAAGTTTTTGAAAAATGTATATTCAAGCATGTTTATAACTTCTTTATAGATAATGAAATTATATCTAAACATCAGTCTGGATTTAAACCTGGAGACTCAACAGTATACCAATTTACTGAACTTTATCACGTCATAGCAAAAGCTTTGGAGGATGGTAAAGAAATCAGAGCTGTCTTTTGTGATATCAGCAAAGCGTTTGACCGTGTTTGGCACGCAGGGTTATTAGTAAAACTTGAATCTGTTGGAATCACAGGGAATCTATTACATTGGTTTAAGCATTATCTTAGTGATAGAAAACAGTCGGTAGTTATAAATGGACATAAATCAAATTCGAAAAGTGTATTAGCTGGTGTTCCCCAGGGCTCTGTCTTGGGGCCCCTTTTATTTCTTGTCTACATAAACGATTTAACAGATGGATTGGTAAGTAACGTGAAACTTTTTGCGATGACACCTCTCTATACCTAGTTATTGAAGATCCATTTCAGACCCAGACCGTGCTTAACAGTGACTTAACACGTATTTCAGAATGGGCAAAACAGTGGCAGGTTAAATTCAGCCCTGAAAAGACAGAAGCTATGTTATTTTCAAATGAAATTAATAGAGGTCCTAAGCTTCAATTACATCTTAATAATACTGCAATTTCCGAAGTATGGGAACACAAGCACCTCGGTCTAATTCTACAAGAAGATGGGAAATGGCAGAAACATATTGATTATATATTACGCAAAGCAAGTCCTCTAATAAATTGTCTGCGCAGTTTGAAATATAGGCTGAATAGAGTATCTCTTGAAACCATGTTTAGATCATTTATAATGCCAATTTTCGATTATTGTGATACCATCTGGGACAACTGTACTAAGGAACAGGCTCATATGATAGAAAAATTACAATTAGATGCTCTCAGGACTATTTCAGGTGCTGTGAGAGGTACAAATCACGAAAAACTGTATTCTGAGACAGGCTATTGCTCGTTAGCTGAAAGGCGCCACTTTCACAAATTATGTATGTTTTATAAAATGATAAATGGATTAACACCTCAATATTTATCTTTATGGGTACCACCAAATGTTTCAAATATGAGTAGCTACAACTTACGAAATTCGGAGAATCTACGATGTACTACCGGGCGTTTGTCTCATTTTAATAACTCTTTTCTCCCATCTACTGTTAAGGCTTGGAATTCGTTGGATTCAAATATTAGAAATGCTAGGTCTCTGACACAATTTAAGAAGTGTGTTTCATTCGACAGAATCTTATCTCCAACATTTGAAAAGTATACATCTTACGGTCCGAGGCGAAGCCAAATTCTTCTCTGTCGTTTGCGCCTTGGTTGCAGCGACTTACGTTCTCATTTGTTTGATCGATGTTTGTCAGAAAATCGTGTCTGTTTTTGTGGAAACACTCAGGAGGACCCTCTTCACTATTTCTATCAATGCACGCTATTTGATATATTCAGATTAAATAAATACTTTTTTTATAAATAATATTAGCTTACAAACTATTTTAAGCGGCGACGAATCTTTGTCACAGAGCGAAACGAAACTATAATTAAATCAGTTTATCATTACATAAATGAAACTAACCGGTTTTCATAGTTTCCCGTTTCAATCTAATTTTTCTTCGACCTCAAGTTTGGTATAAAAAATTACATGAATTATAGACTGTTGTACTTGTGCAATTAATTTGCTTTTTTTTTGGACATGCGTATTTAAAATGTATTTCCATATATGTACTTAAAACCTTATTTGTTATGTTTGTAAAAGGAGAAGCATTTATATAGGCTGCATTAGCCTGTTTGCTAATCCTTTTTCCTTTTTGTATATATAGAATGTTGTGTATTACATGTTTTATGGAAATAAAATACTGTTTAAATCATTTATATAATAAAATTCTTTTAAGTAACATTCTCTGTGTTTTAAGAAATATGGACAGATAATTAGATAGTGACACTCGTCCCCAAGAGTTTGTAGATTACAAAGTTTACAAAAACGGTATATGTAGTCAATATTAGACCAACGGCCAGTCTCCTCAGGTAGAAAATGGTTACATGTACGGAAATTTAGAATAGGAGTTGATAGTTTACAGGGGAGATAAATATAACTTTCTCCCCCAAAATATGGCTTTAAAAGATTTTACATTAAACCTTTATGGGAAATTGTCAGGTCGGCCTGCCACTTTTGAATAAATTGATCTGACAAACGCTGAAATACTGTGGAAATAAGCCAATTGTGGTTATATAAATGAGGATAATAAAACACTTCTGACAAACCGCATTCATCTAATATACGTTGAACATTCAAAAGCCACGGTGAAACATATCTGCCATTTTGTAATATATCTGAAAGAAAATTATACATCACAACGGAAATTTTATTTTGGTTAATATTGGTAGCATAATCGATACATAACCAATCCAATTTCTTTATATTAAATTAAAAATGAAAGCATTTGAAATTCGTTGAAATACAATTTAAACATTTGATACGAGGGGATATCAAAAAGTTTAAATTATCACAGACACATATCAAAGATACAAATTGTATTTTTTTTCTCGTGTTTTTAAGACTTCTCTACAAAGTCACCATCCACATTTTCCCTCATCGCTTCTTGACCTTGTGCAGACCGTCTGAATAGAAGACCCCATGATTTCATGGAAAACCAAGCCTCCACCTCTCGAATGATGCCACTGGTGTCCTCAAAACGACGTCCACGACGTGGATTTCTCATCTCGGGGAACAAGAAGAAGTCTGATTCTTAGCTAGCTAATCCGTCAAGATGACTCCACGACAATCCCAAAAAACGGACACCATGACCTTTCCTGCAGACTTTTGCACCTTGGCTTTTTTGGAAGGTGGTGACGTAGCATGCTTCCACTCTTTGCCCATCTCTTTTGTCTCTGGATCATATTGACATACCCAGCATTCATCCATGGTAAAAAGACGTTTGAAGAAATCCTCTTCGTGTTGTTCCAGAAGCTCCAATGCCTGCCGTGACATGTCCCTTCGATTCTGTTTTTGTAATGCAGTCAGTAAGCGAGGAACCCAGCGTGCTGACACTTTGGACACATGCAACTGGTTGTGGAGTATGTATGTTCCATGCACTGCCATAACTCAGACCTGTTTCATGCATTATCATTTGTAGAGTTACGCGGCGATCTTCTTGAACCAGCGTCTCAACCTTCTTGATGACATCCATATCATCAGTAAGTGAGAGGCGTCCACTTCTTGGCTCATCTGCGAGGTACATGTGGCCTGTTTGGAAATTCCTTTTCCAAATCACAACAGTGTCATAGGATGGGCTGTCATTGTCATAAACAGATTTCATGTCATCATGAATTTGACGTGCAGTATAGCTCTTCAAATGAAAAAATTGATAACACTGCACGCCTCAACTTTCTCCATAATAGGGGTTACTGTGATATTTGGTGAAAAGACGTAAAACTGGATGTCGCGAAAAAGACTATTGCTAACCCAGGAACTAGACATGGATCACTTATGCTACAGTGACCATTTGGTCCGTATTCACCAGTACATTCTTTTTTTATATCCCCTCGTACAGTCTAGGTTTTGTTTAGAAATAAAAACATTGTAAATGCCAAATCAGCAAACCTATTTGATTTTTACATAAATTTGTATAAACTTCATGATCAATTCGATCAATTGTCGAGTGAAGATGGATTTGGCAATTTAACTTGCATGAATAAGAAAAAGAAACAATTGGGGAAAACTGGCAAGTTTTATTTCACACAATAAAGCTGGAAGGTACAGCTTGAGATACAAAAAAACCCAAAATACTTACAAAGACCTTTGAAATATATAATGGAATTAAATCCTCCTTACTTATACACAGTAAGATCAATTAATAGGCTATCTATTAGCGGACAGCTGCACCGCAAACCAATAACACTACTGGGAGGGTGGGCGGTAATGCTACAATTTTGCTTGCGAGCAAAACACCATGATGCATTGGATATTTCGCGAGAGTAAAGGGGAGTAACTCTAAACAGTATACAGGGGAGTAACTCTAAAAGGTTTAAAGGGAAGCTATCTTACTTCCTGGTTAAAAATAATTTTACCTTATAAAATAACCCTTTAACTAGCATGAATAAGAAAAAGAAACAATTGGGGACAATTGGCAAATTTTCTTTTACACAACAAAGCTGGAAGGTACAGCTTGAAATACCAAACAGCCAACATGCGTTGGCTTACAAAGACCTTTGAAATATATAATGGAATTAAATCCTCCCAGCCCAATTGGTGAAATAGAGAAACTATGGAACAGTAACTTATTTATAGTTATAACGTAGTTATAAGATGAATTAGAGTTTGACAAATATATAGGTTAAAGGATGGGGTCTACTGCTGTGGTAGTGCTTTGACAAAACTATTCATAGAATCTAATTCATGTTGGCTTGAAATTTGCAAATAACGCAGATAGGCATTACTTTTCCAAAATCCAACATCTTGTATCAATTGTCCAGGTTATCCCACTTCAAATGCCCAACTAGCCCCTCCTCTCCTAAAGAAATGTCCTGAAAGTCTGTCTTTGTTGCAATTAAGAAAGTTTGATAGGAGAGAGGCTCTTACTGATTGTTGCACAACAGAGGGCGAGTATCAGGTGTGCACTTTGTCCTTCCACTTGTGTGGAATTGTAATACCTGTCTCATAGCCCACACAGGATCGAGTGTTTGCCCCTTTAGATCAGGAAGAAACACTTGAAGCAACCTCTCCCGAAACTGAATTGTTTTTGTCCATTTAAGATTTACACAAACACCATTTTCACAACTGGTCTCATCACTCACAGTAATGTGTTTTCTTGGGTCAAAGCTTGTACCACACAAGATATTTCCTGGTCTGAGCATACCGAAGAAGCCGAGTAAGCAGGCTAACCATATGCTCTTAATCAACAGTAAGTGTTCTGGTGTAATCGGAATGTCACAATATGGAATGACAACAAGATTCAAAGCTTGAATAAATGACATTTATTAAAAATCAATGCAGTTAATATGTGTATAAAATCCCCCTCCCCCAATTTTATCTCGCATACAAACATACCCACATACTCACTGTTACCCTAACATACTCATGGAACACTACCCACACGCACAATACTTCCAGTCAATACAACATTAACCTATAACAATTGATTACATATTTGCTTTATACTTATACAAAATATACCATCTAATACTTGTAACAATGTCCAAGAATACACATGGCAGAGCTTATTGTCCACTTAAGCCCAATCACGAGATACGTCTCACTGTAAAAAATCCTGTGTCACAGATCCTGGGGTCCGACCTCGCCCACTGGTCTGGTGTTTCACCTCGGGTGTTTTCCGGCGGAACGTCGCCCAGGCACGATACTCGGGCTGCACTAGACCCGGACACTATACAACATGATAAAATACTTATCATTCAGCACACACGAGTATTACAACTCAGAATGACAAACACCATTACATAATCATTCAACATACTACGAGCGTAACAGCTCAGAATGATTTACACCATTACATAATCATTCAACATACTACAAGCGTAACAGCTCAGAATGATTAAAATACATACACAATCATTCAACATACAACGAGCGAAACTGCTCAGAATGATTTATACACTTCAGCAATTATAGCATTATATCAGAACAACATATGTTATTCACTACACAACAAATGCTTACACTGGCTGAATACAACATTGTTTGAACAATGTAAAATACTGACTGTGCATTCAATGCATGACATTATACATGTGAGACATGGTTTCACCAATATTACTTTAGCCATGATATTTTCCTATATGAACATTCATGTTACAATATAATTGTGGACAAATCAAATAATACTCACGTCATGAAAATACACCAGTCGATCTGTACCCAACAACCTTTCCAAACACATTTTATAACTTTCCTGCATACTTTCCACATACCTTGCACACTTCCCACACACCTTGCATGCTTTTCACACATCACCTAACCACACTGATACCAACTACAGTCCAACCACATTAAGTGATATCACCTACAGTTAAACCAAATTATTGTGATCTTGACACGGTGTGACTCCTGCCTACGCATCACCAATTTCCCGTTTAACACCTCTTAACAAATGTTGTAAATGCCAATTATTGGCCACTGGATCTGGCAATTCATTAGCTTTATGAAGATGAGTTATGATACACAGATATTGTCTCACAGTCGCAAAGGCAAAATGTCTAACATCCACAAGGTAGGCAATGTAGAGTGCAACTTGGTGACAATCCATTGGCACAGGGTCCATCTGCACTTTATCACAAAAACACAACAGACAGTTAAGTTGGGACTCATAAGTTCGTTTTGTAGACTCCGCCCAACCGTGGCCTTTTAATCTTGTCACTACTTTTTGGAGGAACTTCATCATATCTTGCCCATCTAGAAAAATGAAATCACATGACATATGATAACAAATTGACATGGTGCTAAACTGACACAGCCGTAAACTTGGAATCATATTGTATACTTGTGACAACCTTCCTGGTTCATGCAACCTGGAAGTAGTATCTGCTAGTCTGTTATTAACACCAGGTACGAAATCAACCCAGATAGAAAAGTTATACATGGCACTTAACAAAAACAGAAAGCGAAGAAAAAACATGAGAAATGGTATTTTACATGAACCCTTATTAACAAAAGCTCGTGCAGATATGTTATCCGTCCGAATAACAACATGCTGATTTTTCCACATATGACACCATCTGATGGTGTGGTGGCGAAAAATATGGCTAAAGTTTCTTTCACATTGATGTGCATATCATGCATCACAGGCATATCACTTTTCCAGTTGAGATAGAAGAAATCTCCATTGTAATATCCGCCACCACCTTGAGAGCAGGCATCTGTCTGTATAGAAGAAACAGGTTTCTTCTCAAGGAAAGATTTACAGCCATTAAAATCTTTCAAAAGCAAAATCCACCATTGTATATCCCAATGAAAATTGCTATCAAGCTTAGCTTTATTAGTGCGACCCCCTGGATGACCATGCTGGCCCAGTTCAACTTTCCCACTAACCGTTCCAACTGTTTTTTACTTGCTCTTTGGCGGTGTGAAAAGTCATTTAAAATTTCACACAAGTTGGTCAGCTTGTCCTCGGGCAAGGCAAAAGTACAAGTATTTGTATCAATTAAAACACTAAACACTAAGAAGTGATATAAGTGTTGTAAGAGCTTTGGCACACAACTCTTTAGATTCGGATATAACGAGGAAATCATCAATATAGGCAATGACTTGAAATCCATACCCCTTTTCATAATGCGACATATGGCCGCACTCAAACACTGAAAAAAGGTAGTTTTTGTCAAATAAATAAGTAAACTGACAGTCTCCTGAGAATCTCCAACACAAACCTGTTAAGTCATAGTTTCTTGGGTGTATTCGAACAGAACGGTATGCACTTTTCAAGTCAACTTTAGCTGAGAAACAACCCGGAGTAATGCATTTCCTTGCTTCCCTTAAATCCATGTAAGTACACTCACAATCAGTCATATAACTGTTCATACTCTTACCACTTGGAAGACTGCCGTCGTGCATGAGTCTTATTTTTCCTCCACTTTTTGAAATAACTCCCAGGGGGCTTATAACATTAGGTTTTTGGTCCGTTAAACAATAGTTACCAAGGATTTATTCTTCCTGTATCTGATTTTCTGTTAATTCCCTACACTGAAAAACGGATCTATGATTACTCGTTTCCACTTCTTAGATGTCTGAATTGTCTATATCTACAAGTCTGAAGCCATCTAAAACCCCTGCTAAAATATAATCTCTATCAATTTCCTCCTCTGGGAGCGACTCACACCACGCTGTGTAGTTTAATGGGTTACTGAATTCTGATTGCTTGACTGGGCTTGGGGCTGATTCACGTATGGGTTATAGAAGTGTTTTGCATCTTGAACTGATGACTTCATCGCAAACTGGTAATTGGTGGCACCATGCTGTTGCATATTATATCCCCTCCTTCCACAGGTTAAGAAAACATGAGCTAATCGACAGTACTCTTCTTGCATACAGTTTCCGAAATTGAAACGACGACAAATTTCGATGCACTCCGACGTGAACGGCCTTGGTGCTGAACGTTTTATCCTATTTTCGCGGGCCTCGTTGTTGACGAGTGGACGGAATGGCGACTGTTTCGCAATGAGTTGAAATTCGCGCACGACTTGTAGAGGCTTCCCCCATGCGAATCCTTCTTGTGCCTGTTTCATTCTATATTCCTTATCAAACAAAAGTACTCTTACCCAAACATACTTAGAAGCCAGCCGGCTGATGTCCTGCACATATTTCAGATACTCTCTGATACCGTTACAGTTAGTCTCTTTCTCACTAATCATTTCTTGCAAAACCCCGACGCTTGCATAAACCCACATTTGTAGAGACATCTTTTAGTTCATTTTTTTCGGTTCCTACATCTAACATTATCCCATCACCTAGATCGATTGAACGCTTTTCAAATTCTTGATCAAGAGTATCAACCCACATGTAGTCTTTCAACTTCCGTAGCTTTGATGTACCTTGATGAGTATGTCTACTGTTGTCCTCATTCAATCCCGGTTCAGACTATCGGCTGTTGAAGAGTTTCTTGTAATTGTTGGACTTCTTTCTGTAGTTCTCTTTTCTTCGATTCCAATTGTAATTTCTTCATTTGTTGCTCCAAATCGGTACTCTCCTGCTCGAGATCGCTGATGTCGTTTACCGTTTTCCCGCCATTCCCTGTCTGTAATGTCTGTTTTCTCTCCATTTCTTCTTCATTGTAATCTCCTACCATCGACATGTGCTTCAGAGCTTCTATCATCTCTGTCATCTTAGATCACGCCCCTTTCGTTCAGGTTTTACATTGCCAACTTTTGCCATCTTATTTTTGACCATGTAATGCTATTTATCGCGGAGACGTTAACGCTACAATTTTGCTTGTGAGCAAAACGCCATGATGCATTGGATATCTCGCGAGAGTAAAGGGGAGTTACTCTAAAAGGTTTAAAGGGAAGCTATCTTACTTCCTGGTTAAAAATAATTTTACCTTATAAAATAACCCATATATTGGCCTGATTAGCAAACACAATGTTGGAGCCTTTACATTGCTAAAAATAAAACACAATATCTGGATTGAATCTATTTAATTGTGAAAGAGGTCATTTTTCTCTCAGGCGAATTTTCAAATAATGAACCACTCCCTTATTTACCGTCATTTAAGTTACGGTTACAAAATACTCCCTCTCTTTTTGGACCGCATGGCAGGCGAACAGTGATCAAATGTCGTAGTGATGAGTTTAACGCCAAATATGTTGGCTATGAGATCAAACCTTCAGGTATATATTTTTACACATGTTCTAGATTAATGTAGTCCCTATTAGGCTCATAAATATTAAGTGTAATTCTTAAAATTGATGTTTATTTAAGTCTGCGGTAAAACTTCGGACGATTCCATGTTCATAAATAATAGGGGTAATGTTAAGCGAATAGCGTATCATATAATAATTTAGAGCCATATTTTCAAGTGTGTTTACTTGTTGAATGTATTAATCAAGTTTTACAAAGTGTTAAGAGTGTTTTCGCTAAAAAGGCTGTGAGGAACCGACTTTTTAATTCATATATTCTGATGAACATTTTTGTCAGTAACGTAAATATTTTCACATTGTTTCCAAATTGGCCCTATTTTCTAATTGTCATACGTTATCATACTTCCCGATAAATGTAAATGTCACTAAATGATTTTCTCATCAACTCTCCTTTGCCATCAGTAAATATTAACATCGTAATTCAACATTAATATCTTTTGTTTACCTCTCAACTCTCCCCTCGTGTTCGCATCTAGCATAACTTTTTATGTCAAATTACCTTGACCCCTGACCCAGGTCACGCATTGTTGACTTCCGGGTCACAGCTGTCAAACTTTCGCGGGTAAGTTACGCGATAGTGTATATGTCAAACTTAGATCTTCTCTTTATTCATGGTTAGGATTATATCATTGCCTATAAATGAATTGTTATGCTATTTTTAGGGCTTTAGTAGTTAAAATAGATTGTATTTAGGTAATTTTGATAGACATTTCTGTCATCTTCATCGGGTGCATGTCACTTGGTGCTTACTCCACAAGCATATTCCACAAGCAAATTCCACAAGCCTATTCCACAAGCAGATTCCACAAGCATATTCCACGAGCAAATTCCACTAACGTTTTCCACTAGATTGCACAAGATTCCACAAAATTCCACAAGATCGGAGGGTATAAATAGAGGTGCCAGTCGACTGGCCCGGGTTAGCCTGTCATCGCCGTAGTGTAAAGATCGTCTTAGCGTTAAGGTTAGTTGGGTTACTCAGAAATTTTAGAGGGTTGTTATCGTAGCGTTGTAATTCAGGTTCACATAAATAACGTTAGGATGAAGTAGTATTGTGTTTTTGGCAGATAATTTATTAGCGAACACTCGCACTCATATTAAAGTTTTACCGGAGTGTTCAGGGTTGTATTTTCACAAAGTTTATGAATGTTGCAGACTGAGTTAAACTCAGGGTGCATTTAATATTGAGATTGTTTCACGTTGAAATATGATAATACAGTAACGTAGCTGTAGCGGTTCAACTTGAAAGTATTTGTTGACATATTACAGGGTAAATTTCTGTGATATTAAAAGTAGTATTTTGTGAGATTGTCTGTTTCTCAGTGGTTCTTTCAGACAGAGATTTACAGTTGTTGAAGTGATAAATAACTGTAGACGCAAGAAATACACAAGATCATTACTCGCATCCACAGGGATTTATTCGTTGGTTTAAGTAATACAGTTGACGATATTCGTATCTCGTTGAACATTAAAGGCGTTGAGTGGATGAGGTTTGAAAAACTAGAATGAAATAGAAAAATAGCTTTCATTACTTATATTCAAAATATGTAACTGTGATACAAGATAAAATGCATTGATGAAGCATTCACAACAATATTTATCTACTATGACTTTCATACGAAAGTTATCTGACAACATTGCACAAAGTTATATTTAACGCGAGGCAATGACAATTACCATGAACAATATTGAAAATGCATGTTCACTATAGAAGAATAATGAAGCAAAAGTGATGCAAAACTCACATTTGTGTTCCTGTGTACTATGTTAAGTTTACAGTCAGAGGAAGAAGGCTTCTTTTCAATATGGAGGCTGCTCACACACTGAACCAGTGATACCAAGCACTACATGTGCTTTTTAAGATCATGTGACAGGATATGGGTATTATGGGATAAGATTATAGTTATAAGATCTGCAAAAGTTTTAAGCAGAAACCTGGGCTTGAACCCTAAACGGCAGGATTACCAAACAGTAAAGGGAGGTAATAAATGCTACCAAGATGAAGTAGCAGTAGCACTGGGCTACTGAGACATTGATGAGATATGAAAATATTAAATGGTCAACAAATATTTATCCACATTAAGATAATGGGGAATCTTGGAGTAGAATATGTAGATAAATAATTGTATATGAATTTTGCATTTACACACTCGGCCTCTTAAACATACCAAGGGTAGTTTAACAAAAGAAATACAATGCAGGATTCAACAAACATCATGCAATATATACCTCCAATACCTACCTATGCTGAGTTCGATGGAAGGAGCAGAACCAGTTTGTGAATAGGTCGCCGTAACGTAGCACCTCTTGCTTTCAACAAAACACTTCTAACGATTCCACATGTATCCACCTCAGTCTGGATAACACGGCCCATGGACCAGGCACTCCTAGGCAAAGTGTCATCTTTAATGAGAACAATATCATCCAGCTGAAAAGTTCCACTTTTGTCGTTGTTGAAGAGACTGGAGGTACTCTTTCTTCCATCTGGACCAGAAAACGTTTGCCAGATACTGGATACGCTTCCAACGTTGACGTGAATACAAATGGTTCTGCTGAAACGTACCAGGCGGTGGGATGAAAACATCAGGCTTCATCATTAGGAGATGATTTGGAGTAAGGGGGCTAAGGTCATCTGGCTCTCCAGAGGCTGTTGTGAGGGGCCTCGAATTTAGAATAGCCTCGATTTCACACAGTAATGTCCTGTACAGCTCATCGTCAAGGTACGAACCAAATTCATGAAGCATGGGATTAAGGATGTTGCGGACAGATCTGATGAGTCGCTCCCAAACGCCACCCATATGGCTTGCTGATGGGGGGTTAAAGTTGAAATTGATCTCCTTGAAAAGCATTTCTGAATGAATCTTGTCTTGATCGAGCTGGTCCAGACATTCCTTGAGCTCTCTTGCTCCACCTACAAAATTTGTTCCATTGTCACAGAATATGTCTTGAACTGGTCCTCTCCTGGCAATGAAGCGACGAAGAGAGTTAATGAAGGAACTTGTATCAAGGGAGTTTGCAGTTTCAATATGGACGGCTCGGCTAGTCAGACATGTGAAGAGCACGCCATAGCGTTTAACATACTTCCTACCCTCCTTGACAACGTGTGGTCCAAAAAAGTCAACTCCTGTGAAAGTGAATGGACAAGCTGGATTCACTCTACATGCTGGAAGGTCGGACATCATCTGTGTACTTGTTGGAGTCTTGAATCTTCTGCAAAATACACATTTGTTAATCACACTTCTTATAGCAGAATTTGCCCTAGTGATCCAAAACTTGGCTCTCAAAGATGAGAGAACATGGTTTCTTCCTACATGCCCGAGCCTATCATGAGTGTCCTTTATGATTAACATAGAAACATGGTTCTTTTGAGGCAGGACGATGGGATGCTTTGTATCTTCAGAAATGTTAGCTCTACTCAGGCGTCCACCAACACATAGCATTCCATCTCTCATAACTGGGTTTAACTTGTACAATGGACTACTTCTCATTAACCGTATGTTGTGTGCTCGGCCTCGTTCATCTGCTGCTTTCAACAACTCCTCAATCTCGGACTGGTATTCCTGATGCTGGACAAACTTCAGAATACTTTCTCTAGCAAAAGACAACTCTTGGACAGTAAACGGTGAAGACGTTAGGTTACTGACCTTTACTTTCTGTGCCTTATACTGTAGGAAAGAAAAGAATCGTCTGTAGATTGCCACAGCTCGCTGCAATTTGTGCCAAGATGAGTAGTGTTGGAGCAGCCTACATACAGTATCCTCACTTGATGTCAATGTTCCTGAAACAACAGAGTGTGTCATTGCAACAGATTCTGAGTTTTCATTATTTCCAAAACATGATTGCCTAGGCCATTCCTCAGCGGATCGAAGAAACAGTGGACCTTCAAACCAGATTGAAGATTTCAAAAGCTTTGCACATGTAATCCCTCTTGACGCAATATCGGCAGGATTACTTTTGGAGTCCACGTATCTCCACTGCTGGGGATCAGTGAAATCACGTATAAGCTTTACTCTATTTGCAACGAATACAGGGTACCTGTTTTGTTCGTTGGTGATGTAGTGAAGTACAGTTGTGGAATCTGTGTAATATGTGGTACTATCGATATCCATGTCAAGTTCCTTTTGAAGAAAAGCACCAATCTTTACTGCAGTGGTTGCTGCTGTCAGCTCCAGTCGAGGAATAGTGATAGTCTTGATTGGTGCAAGCCGTGCCTTACCCATTACCAGAGCTGTGTGAATCTTCTCTTCAGTACAAAGTCGAATGTAGGCAGCACATCCGTAACCTGTAACACTTGCGTCAGAGAATATGTGAAGCTGGCGAGAGATAACATTACCAAAAGCTTGTGGTCTGAAACAGCGTCTTACCTCAAGGTCACTAAGCAGCTCGAGCTCACACAGCCACCTTCTCCAGCTATCACAGCAATCTTTACTCACTTGGTCATCCCAGTCAAGAGACTTATCCTTGCACAGGTCTTGCAGTATTTTCTTGGCTGGCAACAGAACTGGAGCTACAAGGCCTAGAGGATCATAAAGTGAAGACATTGTAGACAAAATTCCTCTACGTGTAGCAGGTTTTTCTGGCAAATCAACTGAAAACTTGAAGGAGTCAGACTGAATGTGCCATTGCATACCAAGAACTCGTTCCATGGGAATATCATCACAACTCAGATCAATGGATTGGACTTCCTTAGAACAGTGCTCTGGAGGGAGAGATGACAAAACTTGCTTACTGTTGCTGGTAAACTTGGTGAGGTTGAATCCTCCTTCAGCACACGCAGACCGCAACTTGGAAATCAGTGTAACAGCAGTCTCTTCATCTTGAACCGACTTAAGGCAGTCATCCACGTAAAAGCTTCGATCTATTGCGTAGGCAACATCAGGGTCATACTTGTCCTCGGACCTGCGCGCTGATGCTTTCAGAGCGTAGTTCGCAATACTTGGGGAAGATATAGTTCCAAAAGTGTGAACTGTCATTCTATATTCCTTCAAATCACTTTCTACATTACCGTTTGGCCACCAGAGAAATCGAAGGTAATCCTGTTGCTCTTTAGGGACTTTGACCTGGTGAAACATTGCCTCAACGTCTCCCATGAATGCAATGTCTTCTTTCCGGAACCTTGTTAGCACTCCAATCAACGAGTTGGTGAGGTCTGGGCCTTGCAAGAGAACCTCATTTAGCGACACACCATTAAACTTTGCACTACAATCAAATACTACACGGATTTTGTTGGGCTTTCGAGGATGATACACGCCATGGTGAGGCAGATACCAGATATGACCAGGCTGACCACAGAGCTCAATCTTGGGGACTTCACAAGCATATCCCTTTGACAAAATGGAATCCATAAAGGCCACATAGTCTTTGTAATATACCTCGTTCTTTGACATCTTCTTTCTTTGCCAAAGTACTCGCTTAACAGCTTGCTGCCTGTTACATGGCATCACATCAGAACTGCGAAATGGAAGAGGAATCTGAAAATGGCCATCAACAAATTTCATATTCTTATCAGTTCCATCAATAAAGCGTTGATCTTCAACAGAATATGCTCGCTGTCCAGGTTCTTTACCTATGTCATGCTCATTGAAATCAAGCTCAAACAACTTCAGCACAGTCTCGGGCGTAATACACTCAGTTACCTTTACTGTTTCCTGAAGAACGATCCTGTTGCAGACTATTGTGTTGTCTTGGAGACTGTGGGTGAGTCGAAGTGGTCCGTTCACTGCCCAGCCAAGCTTGTAGCAAACTGCAAACGGTTCGTTATCTTTTGATGGGATGATTACCAGCGGCTTTAGAGCTTCTGGACAATTGCATCCTATCAGCAGTCCTATCTCCAAGTCAGGTTGATACGCTGGGAGCTTGTCTGCAAGGTGACTAAGATGAGACACACGTTTAAGGACTTCAGGCTTAGCAATGTGATCATGTTCAACAGGCATTATATCACGGGAAAAGGTGCGTGGCAAAGAAACATAGTTACTGTTGTTCATGTCGCTGACGATGAGATGTGATACAACTGAAGTGTCAATGAAATCCGTTCCATACATAGTTTGTAACTTTAAGACGGTAGGCACATGATCAGCTTCTAGTTGATCCCTAAGACTATCTGTTATGAAACAACCAGTGCTACCATTGTCCAAGAGTGCATACGTTATAACTACCCTCTCACTTCCTTGCTGTTTGACGTTTACAGGAATGATCGGTTGAAGGATAGTTTCGTTGATATTGGAACAAATGGCGTTACAATTTGTTGTACTTGTGTTTACCTGTTTCATAGGCTTCTGGCTAAGTGGTGCTTCAGCTGAGTCTTCTGACCTTTTAGTGAACTTGAAGTTCTCATCATGCAGAGCAGTAGGATGTCGTCTACCACAGGTCCTGCACTTTCTCCTCTTGAAGCATCCCTTGACAGAGTGGTTGAGTCCGTAACAGCCAAAGCATCTGCTGTTTTCTATCAAGAAGGAACGTCGATCTGCCAGAGACTTGCTGCAAAATGCTTTACAAACGTCAATGTCATGAGGTTGCTTACAAAAGTAACAAAGAAAGTTTATCCTACTATTTGGAGCACTGTTGTCGACCTGAGAAGCAAAAATGTGGGACTTCATGGTATGTGGCTTATTGCGAGAGGCATCGTTAGTTTTGTGAGGAAGACCATTAATCATAGAAAGTGCCTGCTTACCAAAAGTTGGCTCGTTTGCTGATCTTGCTGCAAAGTCTACGAAGTCCACCAGATGACCAAATCCGACAAACTGTGTTCCATTCATTCTGGTCTTAGTGACATGATCCCTCCATCTTGTCTGTAGATGCTGTGGAAGCTTCTGTACAATTGACTGCATATGAGGAGCATGGTTTAGCACAGACATATGAGATACACTGTCCATCACATGATAACACTTGATCAGAAGATAAGAAAACTGCTTAAGACCAGAATAATCATCTTGCTTCAGTGTAGGCCATGAAAGCACTCTGCTCAAATATGCAGACGATACTTTATAAGGATCTCCATACTCCCTGAATAACAATTCTCTTGCAGACTGATAACCAATAGACATATCCATGTATAGACAACCAGATACAAGATCCAATGGCTCACCTTTTAGATGCTGATTCAAGTAGTACAACTTGTCTGCCTCAGTACTTGCATGTGGAAGGATACGAGCATCAAAAGCCATGATAAAGGATGCAAACTCTGTCGGATCACCTTGAAACTTAGGAACTTCAGGCTTGGGGAGAAACATTGCGTTGACCATCTGCTTTTGAGTCTCAACGAAAAGAGTACTTGAATTAACATCCTGATCAAAAGAGTTATGCTTAGTATTTTCCTGTGTCATATTGGCATGAGATCTTTGAGGATTCGGCTGAAAGTCGTAAGCATTAGGGTTAAGAATGTTCCTATTTGGTTCTTGACATGATGGAGAATGCCTTTGAATATATGTATCGTTCTTGCTAGCGCCTACATTGGCTGAAGAAATGGATAATTTAGGCTTTGTCTCGCTGAGGAAAGTATTGGGCATGTTATGCTCTTTGTCATCATCAATATCATTTGAAACCATAGGCTTAGGTTTTGACTCACGTGACTCTAGATCATCAAGTGTTGTGAATTCCTGACCTTCGGCTTCAGCAAAGACTCTTTCGCGGGCAGCAGTCCTGGCGATAGCAATGTCCAGCTTCATTTCTTCGATGTCCATCTTGGTCTGCTGCATGGTTTTCTCCATCTCCAGTCTCTTGTGCAACAGAGATCTCTCAGCAAGTAACCCTGCAAGCTTAACCTTTTCACAAGTATGAGAAGATACGGAACTACTGGAACTAACGCGTGAAGTAGAAGCTTTTGACTTTTTACTCTTACGTGAGCCGGTGGCAGATACAGACTCACTCTGAACTTCTGCTTCTAATTCCTGTTCGGTGGATTGGATCCAGCGCTGAATAGAGTCCTTGAATGAATGCATGGAGCTCAACCTGATGTCCACAATCTGCTGCACACCCTGTCTCTCCACTGGTTCTAACTCACTGCAATAGAGCTCAGCACAGGTGAGGTACCTAAAATACAGTTGGTTAAATGTATCAAAAGCAGTCTTAACTAAATGCAAGTTATCAACATTTTCTATCAACTCATTCAGCTTATTTTTACATTTGGTTACAGCAGCAAGAGAAGCAGTAGCCTTATTTCTCAACAAATATAAATGTTCAATTTGAGCTTTTTCTGTAAGAATCCTCTGACGAGAAGAACGTCGAACATCGGATTGATCGGGTATACCACCAACAGCACCCTGGATATCATCGGAGTCATCAACACCAGATAAAGAAACGTTCCTAGTGCCCATATAAATGTCACCAGTTCTGTCGTGCGAATACATGACTCGCGTTGCACAACAGTCAAAATACACAATACCTTGCACGTTCCTTGTTAAATTGACGTCACTTAGCAAGGTAGAAGGAGTGGTGTAGCAGTACGGCCTCACATAGTGAAAACTTTCATTGTCCCTCTGACTGTAAATTTTTTCAAACAAATGTAGACGCAAGAAATACACAAGATCATTACTCGCATCCACAGGGATTTATTCGTTGGTTTAAGTAATACAGTTGACGATATTCGTATCTCGTTGAACATTAAAGGCGTTGAGTGGATGAGGTTTGAAAAACTAGAATGAAATAGAAAAATAGCTTTCATTACTTATATTCAAAATATGTAACTGTGATACAAGATAAAATGCATTGATGAAGCATTCACAACAATATTTATCTACTATGACTTTCATACGAAAGTTATCTGACAACATTGCACAAAGTTATATTTAACGCGAGGCAATGACAATTACCATGAACAATATTGAAAATGCATGTTCACTATAGAAGAATAATGAAGCAAAAGTGATGCAAAACTCACATTTGTGTTCCTGTGTACTATGTTAAGTTTACAGTCAGAGGAAGAAGGCTTCTTTTCAATATGGAGGCTGCTCACACACTGAACCAGTGATACCAAGCACTACATGTGCTTTTTAAGATCATGTGACAGGATATGGGTATTATGGGATAAGATTATAGTTATAAGATCTGCAAAAGTTTTAAGCAGAAACCTGGGCTTGAACCCTAAACGGCAGGATTACCAAACAGTAAAGGGAGGTAATAAATGCTACCAAGATGAAGTAGCAGTAGCACTGGGCTACTGAGACATTGATGAGATATGAAAATATTAAATGGTCAACAAATATTTATGCACATTAAGATAATGGGGAATCTTGGAGTAGAATATGTAGATAAATAATTGTATATGAATTTTGCATTTACAATAACTGTAGTTCAGTGATATTATAGTTGTATGAATACAAGGTTGATCACTGTGAATTCCATCACAGTTGTCAGGGTTGAGACATTTCTAGTATAGACTAATTGAGATATACTGTTGAATTTTATTGTTATCTATTATTGATATCTCTTTCATCATAAGTATTGTTATAACAACAAATATAAGCATAATCAAGCATTATCTCTACGGATTTGATCTCAGAAGCTTGCTGATATCAATCTGTGTTCTTGTTGAAGGCATAAGATTCTGTCTATAAGGTAAATAACTCATTATAAAGCATATAAAATAATATTTCATAAGCAAACAAAGTTGATCAAGTTATGTAAACCTATGTGGTGATTAAGTCATTGCACGTATAGATCTCATATTTCTAATACAAGTGTTGTGTTTATCCAGAGTTTAGACGTTCGATTCTGATACCTAACAGTGTTACAGTTTATTATTTAGTGTTGTTAGAATATTCCATAAGATTCTGTGATAAGCAACAATACAATTATTGTTGCTCTATGATCTCATAAATCTTGAATCTTCATATACATATTTTTCAGTTGGGTGTCTCATCACCAAATAAAATCGTTATTGAACATTAAAACCATTTGTTGATTTATCATTTGCCTTGAAGTATTAATTGTTGAGAAGAATTAGCCATCCTGACAAGAGGCTATCATTGCATGGTCGTCACAAGGCATTATCTTATTTCATGCATATGTTATTGTCAGTTTGTTACAAATACCTTTCACCCCTGTATGTGAAGTAAACTCGCTTCCCATGAATTAGTAGATTGACTGTTGTTGCCCGATGTTGATGGCATTGACGTTTAGAGTTATCTCATTTGTTTGTAGTTCAGATTAACAGATAATATGTTTCTCATAAGCGTAAAGAGTATAGATATTTCTCGAACTTTAGAGTGTAAATCTAGGTCATTGTGAAGTGTTGAAATATGAGTGTACAGATAACGTAAATTATGTGGTTCTTTTTTTGTGCGCTTCAGTGAGTTTTGAGATTTATATTGTTTGATGTTTCGACTCAAAGTATCTTTCCTTTGTTTCAGAATTATTCTTCAAGCTTTATGCTTCTTTGTTGTAACACCAAATACCTTGTACAACTTACAAGTAATACACAGAATAATTAGAAGAAATCCACGGCTCAGTTGTTTGTTCTATTCACACCAAAGTTTCTGAAGGTTTGAAACCCAAGTTTCTGAAGGGTTTTAAGCTATTTCATGCAAGTTCATAAACATCAAAACTTAATGAACTGTGAGGATCTAAGTGAAGCGTCAGAGTGAAGTTCCTGAAAATATGGATCATGATTTTTATTGACTTCGATTATCCTATATGAACATTTTGTGAACATTTAAAACATTTAAAGTGCTTGGTAAAGAACTTTCAACTAGAGATGGCAAACTCAGAGAAAGAGGCTGAAATTGAGGTTGAAATATATTGGGATGGAGAGATTGAAAATATTACAGAGAGAGATAACCCTTCTGGTTATGTGAACATTGCTTCAACATATGCTGTTAATGAGAGAATTAAGGAGTTGAAATCTAAGAGAAAGAAAGTCAGGGAGAATAACATGAACTATAAACAGAACAAGAGACAGTATAAAAAGAGAAAGATTTAACAGAAAGAAGAGCTGTAAAAGTCAAAGATGACTTGAGGAAGGATCTAAATCTGGCCCTAGAGTTACATTCTGAATTGTATGATTCTGATGAAACAAACTACACTCGTCTTGATAAATGGGAAAGTGAAATCTAGAATGATGTGTATACCATAGAGGAGAGAATAGAGGACTATTTGTCTACATTCAGGGCGGCGTCTCTGGGTGAGAAGATCCAGACAAGAAGAGCCACTAGACAAACCCCATTGAAGAGATAGAAAAGGCAGACCCACCAAGTGATTCAGATGACAGCATCCTGAGTGAAAGAAATAGAAGTAAAACTGAGAATGTGAAGAGTGTCTCATCAGAGAAAAACATTTTAGAACTTTAATTGAGTGGACTCTTGGATAGACAACCTTGTAGAGTTCAAGGAAACAGAATCTCCTGATGTTAGTGTCAAAGACATTTCTGTTGCTGATGCCTTATCCAGAATTGAGGCAAGAAAGGAAATACCAAATATCCAGTTGACAGAGTTCCTTTTCAGTATGTGGAAATTGTGGAAAGTTTCAAAGTTCATATACATGACAAGCCGAATATATCGGACAATCTCAGGATGGCGCAACTCAAAATGCTACTGACGAGACAAGCCAAGGCAGCTGTGTCTGGGTTAGGATCAAGTGGCATCATGTACGCGACTGCGTTAAAGACCCTTAAGGAGCAGTTTGGACACCCAAGTGTTATCACAAGGGCATTCGTCAACAAGGTCACCAAGGGTGAAGTGATTAGGAGCAATGACAGAGAAGGCCTGAGAAGATTCTCTACTGATATCATCAACTGTCTTGCAACATTAAAGAGACTAAATCACATGTCAGATGTCAATGCCTCTGAGTCTCTCAGAATGATCATCAGAAGGCTACCAGATGACATGATCCCCATTGAATGTAGCGTCAAACATTCAAGAGAGGGGAGACCCTTCCACACTGCAGCACATCAGCGACTTCCTGCAGAAAAAAGTCCGAGCAGATTTTGACCTTGATTTGAGAAATATTGAAAGGTCATCTCCCAAAGGCAGAGATAGCATGAAGCCCATACAAAGCAGAAAGGGGATACATGCTGCTCAGCAGATACAGATGCAGAGACAGCCAAGGTGTTATGTGTGCATGTCAAGACTTACAGACTGTCAGACTTTCAAGTCATATAGTGTTAGTGATAAGGTAGCATTTGTTAGAGACAACAGGTTATGTTATTCATGTTTATTGAGAGGTCACAAGACAAAAGATTGCAGATCAAAGGCAGCCTGTGGTGTAGACGGTTGTAAGAGGACACACCACCCCCTGGTACACAGTACTCCACAGAGTGCAGAAGGAGCCAGCTTCCTACCAGTGATTCGAGTGAAATTTAGAGCTCTGAATGGCAGATTCAAAGATGGTAATGTGTTGTTGGACAGTGGGGCAGGAACTACAGTCATCCGCTCATGGGGGGGAAGAGTATGAGATAGAGGCAAATGAGATAGACAAAACAGTGAGTGACATCCCACCGTTAGATACAATATGCCTGAAATCATTCAGACACCTTGATGATATATGCTTTCATCAGAGATATGGACCGGTTGACATGATACTTGGAGTGCAGAACAGCCACATACACGCAGAGCAAAAAGTGAGAGGTTTGCAGTTTGAACCTGTGGCAAAGGGAACGGGGATTGGTTGGACAGTACTGGGATCAGACTACAAAGAGACAAGTGCCAAACTCTCCATTGGATTCTGCGAGAAGATAGACATTGACATTGAGAAGATGTACAACCTGGAGACAGTGGGGATACAGGCTCCAAACTGTGAGTGCCAAAAGTTATCACCGAAGGACAGAGAGGTTATGGAGATGTTTGAGTCCTCATGCAAGCTTGTGGATAAAAGGTATTCAGTCGGCATTCCATGGATGAAGGATCCAAGAGATTTGCCAAACAACTACAATTTAGCAGAGAAGAGATTGACATCATTAGAGAGAGGTCTTCTAAAAAATCCACAAAAGGCAGAGACGTACTGCAAGACCATGAAAGAGTATGAGAGGAATGGCTGGAGTGAACGAGTAGAGGAAGATACACAATAAGAAACTGTATACTATCTGCCCCATCATGGGGTTGTGAGACTTGACAAGGTGAGCACTCCTCTTCGAGTTGTGTTTGATCCAGTGTGCTCATACAATGGAATGTCACTGAACTCATTCCTTCACAATAGACCATCAACCCTGGGAGACCTGTTTGGAATCTTGATTAGATTCAGAGAAAAACATGTAGCCTTTGTAGGAGATATCAGCAAGATGTTCCTGCAGATTTGTCTACCCGAGAAAGACACTCATCTCCACCTATATTGTTGGAGGGATATGGACTTGAATCAGAAGCCAAAGGTATACAGGTTGCTACGCGTCACAATTGGAGACAAGTCATTCCCTGAAATGGCCAACTTCATTATGAGGAAGATCGCAGAAGCAAATAAGGACATATTTCCAGGTGCAGCTGAGATTCTGCAGAGAGATAGATATATGGATGACTTGATCCACTCATGTGATGATGAAAACTTGTCAGTAAAGTTGAGAGCAGATCTAGACCCAGTGCTGGCAACAGGAAGTTTCAAGGTGAACGAGTGGCAATCTTCAGAAGAGAAACAGACAGAAGACTGATGACAGACAGAAGCTCAAAGCTATAACAGGAGACAAGGACGACAAGATGAAGACCCTCAGTGTCTCGTGGTGTCGTGAAACAGACCCATTGCATTTTACAATGAAGCACTGTTCTGAGGACTACCATACAAAGAGATCAGTCTTGTCCAAAATAGCCACAGTATTCCATCCTCTTGGTCTTGCATCAGAGCGAGAGTCGCAATGCAAGAGATATGGAAAATGAAGCACCTCGATTGGGATGGTCGATTGCCAGAAGAAATGTGTCAGATATGGTCAGAAAGGCACTGAACTTCATACATTTCCCAAGATGTCTGAAACCAACAGTGACTGAAGGAACCTCAGAACTGCATGTGTTTGCCGACGCAAGCATGACTGCTTACGGTTCTTGTGCATATCTACTATGGCCAATCCCAAATGGACCAAGTGTCAGACTAGTTGTGGCAAAGGTACGTGTTGCACCACTTCGTCAAACCACTATTCCCTAAGGTTAGAGTTGATGGCGGCTCTACTTGCGTCCAGACTAGCAAGAACTCTACACACCTAGTTGCGAGACAAACCAGAAGTTTTCCTTTGGTCAGATTCTCAAGTGGTTCTAAAATGGCTGCAATCAGAGTCAAGTTCCAAGAAGGCATTTGTTGCTGTCAGGATAGCAGAGATACAAGGAGAATCAGGCAACAAATGCTGGAGATATGTGCCTACCAAACAAAAATGTTGCAGATGATCTTAGCAGGGGAATCAAGGCAGGAGATATATCTAATCGGTGGCTCCATGGACCAGAATTTCTCCAACTGTCAAAAGAACAATGGCCTGATCAAGATTGTATGGAGAAGGTGACAAAAGAAACTGATGAGAATGAAAACAGGAAAACATAGCCGCAATGCAGACTCGGAGGGAAGCAGAGGGAGAATCTATTATCAACAGTGAGAATTACTCCTCATGGCGAAAACTTCTGAGAGTAACTGCATACTGCTTGAGATTTGTAGAGAATCTGAAGAACAAAGTGAAGGGACAACCCCTACAAGAGAGAGAAAAAGAAGTTCTTCAGCAGATTGAAATACAGAGAGCAGAGTACTACTGGGTACACTCTGCACTGTCAGAGATTCTCAATGTTGCAGAGACATGTGCTGAGCTAGCTCCCTTTGATGACAACGTGATTCTACGAGTTAGTGGAAGACTGCGTTATACTCCTTTGTCTTATGATGAGCGTCACCCTATGTTACTGCCACCATCCAGTCACAATACAAGAGTTATCCTGAATGAGGTGCATGCAAAAGTACTCCATGCTGGAGCAGAGAGGACATTAAGTGAGAGTAGATGCAGATTCTGGGTTATCCAGGGCAGAAATGTGGAATACAGTGAACAAATGTGTTGTATGCCGGAAGTTGAGGAAGCCTCCTCATACAACACTGATGGCAGACTTGCCTCCAGAAAGATTGATGCCTTTTCACCGTCGTTCACGACAACCGGAGTGGACCTACTTGGCCCCTTTAATCTGAAGTATGGCAGGAATAAGACGATTAAAGCATGGTGAGCGTTATTTACCTGTATGACAGTGAGAGCCATACACTTGAAATGGAAACAGTTGAAAACCTTTCAACACAAGCATTCTTACATGCACTCAGAAGATTCGTGTCTCATCATGGATGGCCGAAGACGATGTTGTCAGACAATGGTACATGTTTTGTTGGTGCAGAAAAAAAGTTTAGGGATGGGCAGAGATTGAGAACTTCCCATGTATTGTTATGGTATTTATATTTTTTGTATGAATGATGTATGATGTATGTAAAAATCATCATGAAAAGACAATGCCATCACTGAATAAAATACTTGTTAAAACAATTGGTCTTGTTTTTTTCTCCTTGGTGGAAGATCCCACTTTACCTAATAGGGGTGGCCTAAGTTACTTAACCATGAAATTGGAATCACCAGACCTTAACATGTTGTTTTAAGACTGTAGGCAGAATGGGATGTAGGCAGAATGGGACCCCTCTGACAGGATGTTTTTACAACTACTTTGCTGAGACAACCTGGCACCTTATATCCGTTCTAGGTTACGGACCTCACCAATTGTAAATAAATTAAGCGTGATTGACACAGTGACTATCCTCGTTAAAAATGTCTACGCTTTCGCAGTATCCGAAATCATAACTATATAGATCTTAGTTAGCAAAAGTCATCAAGAATCTAAAGAGAAAAATAGTAATACCTGCAAAAGAATTAATAGGTCTTTGGTTTCTGATGCAACAGCTTCAATATAACACTCTTAACGTACCATAACTGTACGACATGCACTCAGAACAGCAAAACTCTAATACACGACCATATATAAGTTAGCTTTATGATAAGAAAATATCGATAGTATCGAATGCAGTACAGATTCGCCATCTAAAATGCCATCTAAGTATGTGCATCCAACCCAGCATAGAATCGCCCATTCTAATAATTTACATCAAACCCAGTATAGATTCTCCCCCTCTAAGCATTTACATCAAACCCAGTAAAGAATCACCCCACTAAGCATTTACATCAAACAGAGTATAGATTCGACAACTAAAATGTATCTAAGTATGTGCATCCAACCCACTATAGAATCGCCCCCCTCTAAGCATTCACATTAAACCCAGTATAGATTCGTCCCCTCTAAGAGTTTACGACAAACCCGTTATAGATTCTCCCCCTCTAAGAATTTCCACCAAACCCAGTATAGATTCGCCCCCTCTAACTATTTCCATCAAACCCATCATAGAATCGCCTTCTCTAAGTTTGTTCATCCAATCCAGTATAGAATAGCCCCCTCTAAGAATAGACATCAAACCCATTATAAATTCGCCCCCTCTAAGGATTTACATCAAACCCAGTACATATTCGTCATTTAAAATGTATATAAGAATGTGCATCCAACCCAGTATAGAATCGCCCCCTCTAGGCATTAACATTAAACCCAGTATAGATTCGCTCCCTCGAAGAATCTACATCAAACCAATTATAGATTCTCCCCCTCTTAGAATTTACACCACACCCAGTATATATTCGCCCTCTCTAAGCATTTCCATCAAACACAGCATAGAATCGCCTTCTCTAAGTCTGTTCATCCAATCCACTATAGAATCGCCCCCTCTCAGTATGTTCATCCAACCCAGTATAGAATCTGTTATATTTCTATATAAGTACCATTAAAACTTCATCACTAGGTAACAGACTTCAAAGTATACAAGATAAGATTTTCTGCTTAACAACGTCTTTATTTTGAAATTCGTGACCTTTCGGATTATAAGCTTACTCCTTCATAAGGCTAAATATGCACACAACCCGCTGCACAGAAATTTACCGCCAACACTTTAAATTCAACAATCACAAAACCCGTTAAATTTCCTCACTTATAGTGTACAAAACTAAAGGTTCACTATGCCTCTTATAAATAATTCGATAATATATATTTATGTAATCCTATAAACCGATTGTATCCAACATCTCACCTTTCATGACAATATCATAAGCTTTACTTTACTTTAGCTGTTTTTAGATTTTCATGGAAAACCAGTATTTGTCATATATATGTCTTTTGGACATGCAAAGTTAAGATGTTTTGATTTTTTATCACCACATATGACCTTTAGGTTCGTATCAAAAGTAAATAATATGTTATGAAAATCACGGAGTGGCTCTTTAACTCCCTCTTTATGCATTTCAAGATACAAACACTATTAATAAAGCATTTATGGTGGGGCGAATCTATTCTGGGGGGAGATTTTATTTCGTGAAAGGGGGCGATTTTAAACTGAGGGGGCGGTTTTGTACCGGGATAAAATCGCCGGGGGGGATTTATACCGGGGGCGGTTTTATTTTGTGACACCGTCCTGCGCTGGTTGTCCACACAAATGGCTGACGGACCACGTGACTGAGGCTCGTGACGTCATGTGAGAACTATCTGTTTTGAAAAAAAGCCCATCTGAGAACAACCTGCTTCCCTGGCCTCGTTCCGCTTGCGCTACAGTGAGGCCATGGCACTGGCTGTATAATGGTGCTGCCAGAGCAGCAATCCAAGATGGAGGACAAGGCAATTTTATGCATAGTATGATGACACAAGCACTGTTCGTAATTCAAATGTGTTATCATCAGACAACCTCAGAAATAAGTAATTACACACGTGGAGGGTAAAAGAAGTGTGCGCTTACAGGCATAAAGTTGCAACAGCGTAAGTATTGTGGCTGTATTAGTTCTTTGATTTGCCATGTGCGTTTTAAACACCGGAAACGACAAACAAAACGGCAGATAACTCTAACTGAACAGTGAAACTGGTTCCCCGGTAAGAAGCGCTCACATCGTTTGCGCTATGAGTAACAACTAACATAAAATGGAGGGATGCGCCCGTAAAATAACCAAGTGTCGATAAGTAATTAGACAAAGTTTGTGGTGCACATATTAAGAGTCCTCATGGGCCACAACACTCCCCTTCTGATTTTGGCAAAAATCACAATTGAAACTGAAATGAAAGCATAATAGACATAATAAGAAGTTCCTTTATAATACTAAAGGAGGTAGTCGCAATTATGGATTGTCCTGAGAATAATCATTAAGACTAGAGTAAGTCGGGATGCTGGTATTTGAGTCAAAGAAGACAGACTAGTTCAGTCACTGGACGGATGTAAGTCACACATTTGCTGTCCTTGCATACACGGACTGCCACTTTCCTAACTAGTCCATCGGGTTCGGGATACACAGAGTCAACACGTCCCATGGGCCACTCATTTCTCGCACTTTGAATATCCTTCATGAGAACAACATCGCCTTCTTGCAAGTTTGGTTTTGAAACTTGCCACTTAGGCCTTCTCTGCAGGGTGTGAAGATATTCTGACTTCCATCGTCACCAGAACTCCTCGGCAAGTGTTTGGACTTGTCTCCACTGGACTTTGTACATGTCTTTGCTGTCGAAGTTAGCATTGAAGTTTGATACGTGAACATTCTTTTGTGTCAAGATCATAGCAGGTGATAATAGTGTTGGCAATTCAGGGTCAGTTGATATCACAGTTATTGGCCGTGCATTTATGATGGCTGTCACCTCAGCCATCAGTGTAGATAGCACCTCGTGAGTTAAGGTCTTCACCTTGAGAAGCATTGCATTAAGTATATTTCTCGCAGTCCCAATCATGCGTTCCCACGCACCTCCCATATGAGAAGAGTGAGGAGCGTTGAACATCCAAGTAACACCATTCTCATACAGAAAACTATGTATTGGACCATCCTCAACATTCACTGCACTGATGTCGAGAGGTTCAGTACAGCCAACAAAGTTTGTCCCACGGTCAGAACGGAACTGTTTCACAGCCCCACGAAGAGCAAGAAATCGACGAAGACAGTTTATGAAGGAAGAACTTGACATCTCTTCCACCAAGTCAATGTGTACAGCACGGATCACTAGGCAGGTGAAAAGTATCTCCCAACGTTTCGTATTTGCTGCTCCGCCCCTAGTCCGACGTGTCACTATCTCCCAAGGGCCGAAGGCATCTACACCTACAAACGTGAAAGGTGGGCACTGAGTGATTCTGTCTATGGGAGATCTGACATCATTTGTGTCTCAGGTTTACATCGAAGTTTTCTGCATATCACACACTTGCTGATGACTGATGATACAAGTCTCTTTGCTCCAACAATCCAGTAACCTCCAGATCTGAGTGCACCTTCTGTGAAGTGTCTGCCCTGGTGATATACCTTCTCGTGGAAGTGTCGAACGAGAAGTCTTGCCACATGATGATTTTTTGGATAATAATTGGTTTAACCTCCTTGATAGAAAGTTTGCTGTTTTTCAATCTTCCGCCAACCCTGAGGATTCCATGTTCATCCAAGATTGGTGAAAGAGATAAGATTGAACTCTTCCTGGAAAAGTATTTGTTTCCAACAGTTTGCAAGTATGTAATCTCATCAGAAAAACATTCCTGTTGCACAAGTCTTAGTTTGACACGTTCTGAGTTTTCAAAGTCATCGACAGTTTGATATATTCTACACTGGTGCCAACCCTTACATGGTCCCAAAGGAATGTGAAAAGATTTCAGGATATGTCTCAAAAGAGAAATGGTATTGACAAGTCTCTTCCATGAGGAACATCTTGAGAAGCGATCTGTGTCAAGATTCCTTTGTTTGCTGTTGATGGATGTTTTAGCCACTGTGACTTCAGGTTTCAATTCCTTGTCGCTCTCTGGATTTATAAGAGAATATGAAAGATCGTCATCCTTGACAATGGTTTCATATCTGAGGAAGTCAGGTGCGTTGAGCCACAGACTGTCATGGAGACGAGACGATGGCAGAGATCTGGTTGCCTGATCTGCGGGATTGATGTCTGTGGATACATAGTTCCATCCATGAGAAGATCGACATATTCTGTCTACACGATTTGCTACATACACGTGGAATCGTCTCTTTTCATTGTGAATGTAGCCAAGCACCACACGACTATCTGTATAGAACTTCAGACAGTCTGGTCTTAGTCTCAACTGTCGAGTCAACATGTCCGCCATTTCCACAGACAACACTGCTGCGCAGAGTTCAAGACGTGAGGGGGCGCTACCTTTGCTTTGCCATACAGAAAACTCACAGTACTTGAATCGTTGACGTCATAAATCTTGAGATAGGCAACAGCTCCGACCGCTTCCTTTGAGGCATCTGAGAACAGATGGATTTCTCTGTGTTCTGCTTGTGAGAATGAATGTCAGAATACACTCTTGGTATCGCTATATTTTCAAGCGCTGATAGCGATTCACACCAGTTCCACCATTCTGACAAGTATTTGGATGGGAGGACTTCATCCCAGTCAGTAGTCAAACCCATTAGTTCTCTCAACAGGAGTCTTCCCTTGATAACCACCGGCGCAGTAAATCCAATCGGGTCGTAGAGACTATGAATTGTGGACAACACTCCACGTTTGGTAAAGGGCTTTTGTTCAGTGGACACCTGGAATGTGAACGTATCCTGAGAAATGTTCCAGGCTAGTCCTAGGCTCCTCTGTATCGGAGGAGTATCAGTACTCAAGTCCAAATCCTTAATGTCTTTGGCTAGATCCTCTGTGTCAAATGAAGCCAAAACTGTTTGACTATTTGAAGCTATTTTGTGAAGTCGAATGTTTCCTCCCTGCCTCAATTGAGTCTGGGTTCTGTGCACGAGGTCTATCGCCATCTCATCTGTGGGAACCGATAGCAGTCCGTCGTCAACATAGAAGTTAGAATGAACAAACTCTTTCACATCATCATCTGCGTTCTCTACAGACTTCCTGAGGCCATATGTAGCGACGGCAGGAGATGGTGAGTTTCCAAATACGTGAGTGGTCATTCGATACTCTATCATTTCTTGATTTGGGTCATTGTCCTTGTACCAAATAAACCTGAGAAAGTCACGATGAGAGGGCTTGACCTTGAAACAATAGAAGATTTGTTCTATGTCAGCAATTACCACGACAGACTCAGTCCGGAATCTTAGGAGGATACCCAGCAGATTGTTTATCAGGTCAGGTCCTGTCATAAGCACATTATTGAGTGAGAGACTGTTGTATTTTGCCGACGAGTCAAACACACCTCTTATACATCCTGGTTTCTTGGCATTGTAAACCCCAAACAAGGGTAGGTACCAGCACTCCTTATCCTTCGGTATAGCCGTAGCAACCTCAGCATGACCCTTGTCAACAATCTTTGACATGAATGTTATCATGTGCTCACGTTTGATAGGATCCTTTCGCAGACTCTTGTCCAACAGCTGTGCTCGATGTAGAACTTGTGGTTTGTTACATGGAAGTATCTGTCTGTCTGGTCTAAAGGGAAGAGGTGCAGTCCAAAACCCATCACAGTCCCTTGAAAACTCTGAGTCCATGAGTCTTAAGAACTGTTTGTCCTCAACAGAAGGACCTTGTGTTTCATCAAGGTCAGTTTTGATGAAAATGTCCTCAAAGTCTCTCTTTTTTCTCACTTCAAAGTTGTTTGTGCATGGTGGCATAATAGAAGTGCGACCATCCTTAAGAACATGAGTTTTCCTAACAATGACATCTTCCAGTTGATGGACCTTTCCAAGGCAAACCTCGCCGACAATGACCCAGCCCAGATACATCTTCTGAGCAAAGGGGGCATTTGATGGTCCGAGACGCTGGTCCAGAACATGGTGAGCAGTAGGGAGATCCCGACCTATCAGAAGCAAGACATCCGCTTGTGAATCAACAGGGGGTATGAACTCCGCAATATCTCTCAGGTGTGCGTGATATTCGGCTGCCGCAGGTGTGGGTATTTCATCCCGCACATTTGGGATTTCATTGCACTCGATAAGTGTAGGTAAGTGCAATGAGTTCTGAGCTCTGAACCATGTAACCTGATGCTCGCCTACCTGACATTGTGGCTGAACCATTGCAAGATGAGAGTGTGTATTCTATCTCTTGTCCATGTTCACTGAAAGCATTGAAAAATTCTGATCTTGCAAGGGATTTGTTGCTTTGATCGTCTAGTATTGCATAGGTAGTGAGAGATTGATCCGGTCTGTCAATAGGGAAAACTTTCACCAAAACAGTTTTTGAACACGATTTACCACCAGTTAAATTTTCACAAATTTGAGTGCAAGTTGAAGTAACAGAATGAGGTCTGTCTCCTGGCATCACACACTTTTCCTCCCCTCCATACTTCCTTGAGGGTGGTTGAGGATTAGCTGATTTACCTGAGATGTCATTGTCTGGTTGTATGTGCAATGCTGTAGCATGTTTTTCACTTTTACAGAAGAAACATACCACTTTTTCCTCACAAGTGCGTGCAGAATGTGCAGTGCTCTCACAACATCGGAAGCATATTTTTTGCTTCGCAAGGAAATCTCTTCTGTCTTTGATCGGCAATCGACGAAAGCCCTTGCAGTAATTAAGAGTGTGTCCTTCTGACGCTCCATGATAAGGGCAAAGTCTAACACAGACCTTATCACTCTGCTCTCTCGAGACATCTGTCTTCTTAGAGTTAAGTTTGTAGTCTGTCTGTATCCAGGATGTGCTTTGGTGGGGTGTCACTTTCCTTGTGCCGGTCACAGCTGGTTGTGCGTCATACACAAAGCTTGGATCATTCCTAATACTTGCCTGACGACAAAGAAAGTCTGAAATACTTTGAAAGGAGGATATGCAACATTGTGTTGCTCTTTGTATTTTACGGCTTCACTTGTCCATCTTTCTTGGAGACCATAGGGGAGTTTACAGACTATTGGTAACACGCCTGCAGATGAGTCATAGTATGCCAGTAGAGTTGAGTACCTAGGACTACATTTCACAGACTCGATCTCTGACACGATATCCGCCAAGTCAAACAGTTTTGCGTGATCTCTACCTGAAAGCTTGGGGAAATGAAAGAGTTTTCTTTTAAGCTGTAATTCGACTAACTCCGAACTACCATATCTGTTCTCAAGTCGTTCCCATATCTTGTCTAGGGCTCGAACAGGGTCATATGCATTAGCAGCCCGTATGCTTGCTGCTTGTTTACTGGAGTCAGGACCCAGCCACTTCACTAGTAAATCCATCTCTTCATGAGCAGAAACCCCAAGGTCTCGCACAATTGAGTTAAAACTGTTTTGCCATGTAACAAAATATTCTGGTTTGTCATTAAATTTACTGAATCTTGACAAAAGCAGATCCTTTTTCATTAGGTATTTAGAAAGTTCAGCGCAAAGGTTGAATTGATTAGAGTTATGAAGAACAGGTTTTGGCACATTTGGGATGTATGGCTGAGCACCGGGGTTGAGACTGCTGTTCATAACAGGCTCAACGTCACTGATCCTTTGAGTAACTTCATCCTGAAGTACATGCTGAGGAACAATAGGGACATTGTGATTGTTATTAACATGATTACCAGTCGTTTCATAGTTACTGTTTTGTCTCTGGTAGACTGCGGTCACTGTGGAGTTGCTGCTGTGCTTGAGATATTTCTTGTTTCAGAACACTCTTTTGTGTTTCTACAAACTTTTCCATTTGTCTGATTTTTTGCTGATATTTCTGATTTTTGATCCCTGTCTACCTTTATCAAACTTTGCATGGTGTCAAGTTCAACTTGAGCTTCCTCTGCCTCACATTGTGAAGCCAGGAGCTTCCTGCTGATTTCCAGCTCTGTTTGCTGTCTTTGAACTTAGTTTGAAGTTCAGATTCTCTTTCAGCAAATTTTAGTCTTGTCTTAGCAGCCTCTGCCTTAGCACGCTGTTTCATTAAAAGGGAACTGACACTGGAATGACGAGAATTCCTGCTTCCTATCATAGACACAGATTCAATATTGTCAATATCTGTAAGGCTCCTGATACGATCATTTAGTGTTTTCATATATTTCTGTACTTTATTCAACACATCGTCATTTATGTTCTGCTGTTCTGTTTCTGTAGCCATGCTTTCTACAGTTCTGGTACGTTGCAAATAGGTTACAAATTCTGTGTTTACATTTGAATATTCTTTGTATTTTGAATCTATATAGTTGCGATATTTACGTAACTGATGAACCTCTGTTACTGTTTCAGATTCAGCAATCACATTGTCTATTTGTTTATCTAACCTCAAGAGTTCACTCACGTACACAGATACCCTGTCATGATACAAATCAACGGCCTTTCCTGTCAAATTCCTAGCACGAGACATGTTGAATATCAAATTGAGAAGTATTCATGTAAGTGCGTTGTGGTATTGAAGCACCGAATCGAAATGTCAGTATTGCAAGGCACAAACCTGCCGTAAATTAAATCGGGCGAATCCATGCCGAGAATTCACGATGCACTTCTTTTACTATGGTGACACAAGCACTGTTCGTAATTGAAATGTTTTATCATCAGACAACCTCAGAAATAAGTAATTACACACGTGGAGGGTAAAAGAAGCCAGTGCAGATCCTTAAGTTATGTGACATGATTTAGAAGTTCTAGTCACTATTCTTGCTGCAGTGTTCTGAACTTTCTGAAGTTTGTATAGTTGACGTTTACTGATTCCTATCAGCAAACTGTTACTATAATCAAGTCTAGAATGAACAAGCATTTGTACTAGTATTTTTGCAGCATCTCTTGTAATAAGATGACGTATTTGACCGATGCAACGGAGATGGTAATAACAAGTTTTACAAAGTTTATCTATTTGTGGTTCCATTGTTAGTTCTGAATCAATGATGACGCCAAGGTTTTTAGCTCGGTCAGCGAAAGGAATTTCAGCACTTCCGACTCCAACAGAGCTAAACGGAATGTTACGCAAATTACGCTTAGTGCCTATTAACAAAGCCTCTGTTTTCTCATCATTTAGCTTCAGTTTATTCAAAGACATCCAGGACTTGATATCAGATGTGCAATCAGTTGTTCGTCGCAAAGCTATTTGGACATTTTCTGGCTTGAAGCTGTCAATCAGTTGACTGTCATCAGCATAACATTGGTGTTGAATGTTATTATTCTCTATCACTCTACCAAGACTAGTAGTATAAAGCACAAACAGCACAGGGCCAAGGACGGATCCTTGAGGAACTCCACACGATAGTGAATAGTGTTTAGATTCAACCTGATTAATGACCACGGTTTGTGATCTATTTTTCAGATAAGACTCAATCCAGTCAAGCGCAACATTTGTTATACCCATCTCTAGCTGAAGTTTAGAGAGTAGCAGATTGTGATCCACTGTGTCAAATGCTGCCGAAAGATCTAAGAGTGTTAACGAAGCAATATTCCCATCATCCACTTGACTTCTCAATTCATTCATAACTCGCAGTAAAGCGGTTTCTGTACTGTGATTGTCACGGTAGGCAGATTGAAACTCATCCATAAGCCCATATTCTTTGAGATGATCTTTGAGTCTTATATTGACTGCCTTTTCGATGATTTTTGAGATAAATGAAACATTAGACACAGGTCTATAGCTACTTAGACTGTCAGGATCTAGGTCACTTTTCTTGAGAAGAGGTTTCACAATTGCAGATTTAAGGGAGTCTGGAAAAACTCCTGTAGATAAACTTAAATTCACCAAATTTGTAATGAAAGGAAGAAGTATATCTAAGTAATCTATCAACATATTTGTGGGAATAGGATCCAGAGAACAAGTTGTTTTCTTAGATGACCTAATAATTTTCTCAACTTCTTGTTGGGTTAAAGGTTCAAAATAGGAAAGTTCATTGCAAGTTAGTGCGTCAAAATTCGCACATTGACTTTACTCACTTGAAGTATTTTTCAGATCACGTTGAATGACTTTAATCTTAGTGTCAAAATATTCCGCAAAGTCATTGGCAAGAACTTCATCAGAATCGTGTACAGGATACCTAGCTTTGTCATTCTTACCAAGGAGTTGGTTTATGAATGTATATAACTTAGCCGAGTTACCTTGCGTTTCCAATATTTTATGATTACAATAGTCAGCTTTGGCTTTCCTAATGACTTTACTGAGTTCTTGTCTTTTCTGCCGATATATTTGTCGATGTATCTCAAGTCGAGATTTTCGCCATTGACGTTCCGCCACTCTGCACTCTCGCTTTGCTTGAAGTACCAAATCATTATATCGCCACATATATTTTTTGTTGCAAAGGGATATTGCTAACCATCATAATTTTTGCAGCGGAGCGATAGCCCCGCCCACCTAGAAATATAAACAATATAGTGGAAGGCTTCGTGCACTGTTTTAAACTGTGACAGGTCGAAAATTGAAGAAATTGTTGTTTACTTGGTGTGGTGACAACTTGTTTCAAATACTGGTAATGAAGGAGTAAGGCGATTTTGAGACATTTCCCCAGATCAACCCTATTAAAACCTGTCATGAAGGCATGAAGAACTTGCAAAATTTCATAGATTGTAGACTTTCCATAACTGTTGGCAATATAGCAAGGACATCTCCCACTATAACACACATATTAGAGATTCGTCTTGCAAAAGCGTGATATATTTGTATTCTTTAAACGGTTGTATTCAGCTAATAGAGATGATGATAACAGCTCCTGAAAACGAATGATGTAAATCATAACTCACATCATAGGACACATTTGAGCTACTGATTTTGAATTTATTCCTACATTGATATATCCCTGCATTCTGACATTCCAATAGTCAAATGGAATTTAATGCTAAAAAACGGCAGAAAATGTGTTTTCTTTCAAAATGAATCATGCTCTTATCATGTGGCAGATTTGAAAAAAATTGTTATAAAATTGTCAAAATGTTAATTTTCATTCAAATCTTTTAAATAATGTTACGCAGAGACTAAAAGATATTTCCACGCTACGTCCCTATAGCTTTCAAACAATTGCTTATACTACTATACCTAATTTATTAAATATAAGGAAATCCCGGATTGCATTTGCACGCTTCAGGTGCTCATCGCAAGATTTAACAATAGATACTGGAAGATAGAGCAACATAATTTGTTGGTTCAGTAATTTTAATTGTTTGGAAGTCGGAATAAAATGTTCTTTTAAGTCATCCGTTGTATACAGACCTGAGAAAAAGCTTTGTGTCCCTCTAAACTCTTTCGTACACCAAAATAGGTTCAAATTCTCTCTCCTGCTGAATCCTACTAATAATAGTCTTATTCTCAAATTACAACTTTTGTGTATTCTATAAAATAAAAATGTGAATTCTAAAAAAGGTCAAAAATAATAAATTGGACCATACGACTAGTAATTGTTTGCTGTAATTTAGTTGGTCGTTGTTGTGTCTCAGTGGTACTGAGCGTCGTAGTTGACAGCTTTTGATTGGGTCGATTTGGGGAAATGTCGCAAAATCGCTTTACACCTTCATTACCAGTATTTTAAACAAGCTGTCACCACACCAAATAAACAACAATTGCTTCAATTTTCGATCTGTCATAGTTTAAAACAGTGCACGAAGCCTTCCACTATATTGTTTATATTTCCAGGTGGGCGGGGCTATCGCTCCGCTGCAAACATTATGATGTTTAGCAATATCTCTTTGCAACAAAAAATATATGTGGCGATATTTCGAGTTCTAATTTTATTTGCATTCTAGGTAGATGCTTGTCTTCAATATGTCGTGGCTATAGAGCGAGAATAAAGTGAATTTGTGATCGCTATGCATAAAATTGCCTTGTCCTCCATCTTGGATCGCTGCTCTGCGCAGCGCCATTATACAGCCAGTGCCTCACTGTAGCGCAAGCGGAACGAGGCCAGGGAACCAGGTTGATCTGAGAATCGTCGGAAGAGCACGAGCGCTTACGGAAATATCCGAAAACATCGGAGTGATTTCAAGATGGCGTCCACCGGAGTGTTGCCGTTCGTCAGAGGTGTAGACTTTACTAGAAATGATTTTGAGGTTTGTATCTGGAAAATTTCATTGTGATTTAACTTCTTGATACTTTAAAGAGCCACTCCGTGATTTTCGTAACTTATTATTTACCTTTGATACGAATGTAAATGTCATATGTGGTGACATAAAATCAAAACATCTTAACTTTTCATGTCCAAATGATATATTTATGACAAATACTGGTTTTCCATGAAAATCTAAAAACAGCCTTATAAATGCACAGAGGTGTAGATATCCCGTAACAAACACTATCAACTCCTAACTGCTCTCCTGGCTGTTTTAGATAAGTCTCCAAAATTACATTTGACTATTTGACGCGCGCCACTGTCTGGTTTTCGATCATTATTGCGACATTCTATCTTCATATTGTCACTGTAATAAACCCAATAAGCTATAAAATGTGTGTTTTTGGTAACAGTCGATACTTCGCGATCAAATGATACCACTGATTAAGTTTGGCATATTTGACTCCCAACAACTCACGGAGTGGCTCTTTAATTGCTTGATAAGCATGATGTTGTTCTTGTTGGAGTTCTTTGATTTTTCTCGGTTAGTAACAGCAACCTGCAAAAAGTTAGTTTAGGAATTGGTGTAGGCCTAATTTTAAAATGATTTTATCGAAAAGCACTGGCAAGGTTGGGGACACCCAATGAGCAGGATGTCTTGCAATTATCTCACCATAAAACGGAAATGAGGGACCACCAGGGATTGGGAAAGACACCTTTGACAGTGGGCCATTTTTAGGGCTCTTTAGTCATTTTCAGAATTTTGATTTGAATGGGCCAGTCCTCTTAGTAGCAATGGTAAAATTTCTAATTTAAAATCATACTGTCCCAATTTGACCTGATTTCAATTCAAATTAAATGTGAATCATAATTAAAAGCAAGAAACATTTTCTAGCCAGCAATTAAATAAGGAATTATCGTGAATTTCTTCCGTTAACGGAAAGGACTCCCCCCCCCCGCTATTTTTAGATATTTGACACTGTGTCCATATAAAGAAAGCGCAAACTGACCTTGACCTTCAAAAAAGTGAATACGGGACCAAGTCTGTAACTTTTGACAGATCACACGACCTCACGTTTTTTCTCAATCAAACAAAACAACACGCCAAAACAAAGGTAAGTAAAGCATATGCATATGTAGTTGTTATAGAGTTGGGATAGAAAATGCATACTAATAAATCTGTCCTGTCAGGAGTGTCAGTTTGTTTCGTTACGCGATTCAGTGAATTTTACTGTACACATCAAAATAATCTAGGCCTTCCGATTGTCGCTGATCGATTGGATATAGGCCCTATCTATTTTAGTTTTTTTTTAAAATGAAAATTGTCTGATAAGTATAACACATATATATCGTCAGTAAGATTGTCAAATGAATTTCATGGAACGGGTAAATGAACAACTAAACTAGACTCGACAGGGATGTGACAAAAACAGGAAAGAGTATTGGTGGTGGTGTGTGTATGTATATCAACGAACGCTGGTGTAAACATCATGTGGTAAGAGACACCGTTTGTAAGAAGGACATTGAGCTCCTATCTATTTCTGTGAGACCATATAACCTCCCCGAGAATTCGGACAAATATTTGTTACAACAGTATATATTCCTCCGGATGCTAATGTCAAGCAAGCTTCGGACTGTATTCATGCTACCATGGAAAAACTCAATGGGATTTCACCAGAAGCACCAAAATTCATACTTGGCGACTTTAACTCTTGTGATTTAAAGCACGTTCTGCCAACTTTTCACCAGTATGTAAAGTGCCCAACAAGGTCAAGGAATACCATTGACTTATGCTATGGAAGTGTGAAGGACGCTTACAAATCTATTGCTAAGATTCCTTTGGGGACATCTGATCATAATACAGTCTACTTAGTGCCATTATATCGTCAGAAACTTATGTCAGAAAAACCTGTTGTAAAATATGTAAAATCTTGGACAAAAGAGTGTATTGATCAATTAAAAGGGTGTTTTGATTGGACAAATTGGGATGTATTTGAAAATGATTGTATCAATTTAGATGATCTCACAAGTTCTGTAACTTACTATATAGATTTTTGTGTAGACAATATTGTACCTCTCAAATGTGTTAAATTATTTGCCAACAACAAGCCATTGGTTACTAAAGAGTTTAAATCAGTGTTGAATGAAAAGAGAAGGGCCTTTTGTGTTGAAGATAAAGTTAAGGTTAAAGAGATTCAGAAAGAAATAGTTGCTTTAGCAAGAAAATGTAAAGATGAATATAAAACAAAGATTGAAAGACAATTTTCTGTTAACAATTTGAGGAATGCTTGGAATGGCATCAAGACTATCATTGGATCAAACAGCAGACCTAACAAGTTACAATCAAATGATGACTTAATATTTGCAGATGAGTTTAACTCATTTTACTCTAGATTTGATAGTTGTAATTTTTCAGAAGAAAGAAACAAAGTACTTGAATCACTCCCCCCATGTGAGGTGTTAGATATTTCTAAAGATGATGTGATAACGTCTTTTGCTGAGATAAATTCACATAAAGCCTGTGGACCTGACAATTTGCTAGGTGTAGTTCTAAAAGAGTGCAGAGTGCAACTGGCTGGTATTTTCCAAAAGATTTTTCAATTATCATTAAATTTCCATCATGTTCCCATTCTTTGGAAAACATAAAAAATTATCCCATTGCCAAAAAAGAAAAACCCCTCTGTCAATAATGATTACAGACCAGTAGCTCTCACCTCTGTTGCTATGAAATGTCTAGAACGAATTGTGAAGAATTTCTTGTTAAAGGATGTGATTGACTTTTGAGACCCCTATCAATTTGCATATAGAGCACTGCGTGGAGTAGATGATGCAACAATAACTCTGCTTAATAACATCTATAAACACTTGGAAAATTATAGTTCTTATGTCCAAATAATGTTTGTTGACTTCTCCTCTGGTTTTAAAGAGCCACTCCGTGATTTTCATAACATATTATTTACCTTCGATACAAACCTAAATGTCATATGTGGTGATATATAATCAAAACATCTTAACTTTTCATGTCCAAAAGACATATATATATATAACAAATACTGGTTTTCCATGAAAATCTAAAAACATCCTTATAAATGCACATAGGTGTAGATATCACGTCCAATATACATGGATACTAGTTATATAACCTAACAAACACTATCAACTCCTAACTGCCCTCCTGGCTGTTTTAGATAAGTCGCCAAAATTACGTTTGACTATTTGACGCGCGCCACTGTCCGGTTTTCGATCATAATCGCGATGTTCTACCTTCATATTGTCACTGTAAAAATACAAATAAGATTTAAAATGTGTTTTTTTGGTAACAGTCGATAATTCGCGATCAAACGACACCATTGATTAAGTTTGGCATATATGACCCCAACAACTCACGGAGTGGCTCTTTAATACGATTCAGCCACATCTGTTACTTGATAAACTTTGTCATATGAATGTTAACTCAAATATCATTAGATGGATACATTCTTTCCTTGTTAACAGACAGCAATTTGTACAAGTCAATGATGTTAAATCTTCAACTTATGCACATCTACTGGTGCTCCACAGGGCTGTGTTGCTTTGCCAATTTTGTTCATTTTGTACACAAATGATTGTGTCTCAAATGCTGATTCGTGTTTTACCATCAAATTTGCTGACGACGCTGCAGTTGTAGGCCTAATTAGAGAGTCAGAACTTGCCTATAGATCCGAGCTATCAAGATTTGTGGATTGGTGTAAATCTAATTTTTTATATTTGAACGTTCAAAAAACTAAAGAAATGATTATTGATTTTAGGAGAACTAAGTCAACATTACAATCTGTGTGTATTGATGGCAATGAAATAGAAAGAGTAAATGAATATAAATACTTGGGTACAATCATTGATTCTAAACTCTCTTGGAATGAGAATACTGAGAAAATATATAAGAAAGGACAACGACGTTTACATTTCTTGTGGAAACTAAAATACTTTGAAATAGATCAAACCATCTTGATGTTGTTTTACAGAACCTTCATTCAAAGTGTCCTTACATTTAACTTTTTAAGTTGGTTTGGGAACCTGTCTGTTCAAAATAGAAACACCGCATCTAAGATTATTGGGCTTCCTATTGAAACGATCGGCAGTTTTTATGAGCAGCAGTTATCGAAAAAAAGGAAACAAAATTTTGGGTGATTCTTCCCGTCCACTTTTCTTGGAATATTCGACATTACCTTCTGGACGACTTTTCGAACAAACAGGTTCCGCCAATCATTCATTCCCTGCAACATTAGAGAAATAAATTCTGTCTAATGTTGCATCACGTTTTTCATGTAAATTAAGTAAATTATCTGTCTATCTTAACTGTTTTGACATGAATTGTTTTTGAATATTATGTTATTATATTGAATTGTAATTATACTAAACAAATTTCCCTTTTGGGACAATAAAGATTATCTTATCTTATCTTAAACAGAATGAAATATGAGGTAAACTTTGTATTTCAAACAATATTTCCCAGATGATAGAATATTCATAGAAATACACACTAACGTGGAGATATATGTTTACCTTCTTAAATTTGTATTCACTAATACGTAGACTATCATATGAATTTGTCTGAAGTTTATGATAAGTTAGGGCAAAACTATCCTGCAAGTACATGTTGATTTAAGCTACTATATGTCTCTTATTGAACATGTTGTTTATAATGTCCTAAAGTCATATTTTCATCTCAATAAATGTTTATTTATTCCATCAAAGTTTGTTTTTATTATTGAAACAGTTTTCTAGTAAATTTTCCTATTCTCTGTTTAATCAGACTGAATTTAATACCTATGTGACTCACTAACAAAATTAAGTTCGAACATGTGAAAGAGTAAAAAACAATTGATTTGGATTGAATAGGATCACTTATAATTAAAAGGTGACATCAAATTTCATGATGAAACCTATCAGCCAGTGAGTGTTTACTTTGCATTTTCTGTTAATCAGTTTTAATCTAATACTTGTATGGCAGTCAGTATGATTTGTTTAAATTCTCTTTTCAGGAACCCATCAGAGTTAAATTATGTCCAGTATTTTCAGTTGGTAGTCAATGCTTGACTTTTGGAATGTCTGCTTTCGCACATGCAGTTCAGAGAAATAAAGTATGTAGTATATTTGAGAAACATGGTTCACAAGAAGTTTGTTAATGAAATGGTGGCATAATGGTATCATGAAATGGGTTTGAGTAACTGATAAGCATGTATACTTGTAAAATCTAATTTGATATTAATTTATTAGTAATTAGTTACACAATATATTTTATTTAAAGTTCTGTTACTTGAAATAAATGTGATTAATCCCTAAAATAATAATGGTTTGTAACATTTTAATCAACTCTAATTATATGCTGATGGAAATTACTGTGTTACCAATTGGCAGCTTTATGGGATAATTAATTGTAGATTTTTGGACTGTACACCAGGTCACAGGTTTCCTACATAGCCTATTTAAAACTTCAAGTGTTTGCATAGCACTTATTATTAAAAGAGTCTGTCTGTATTGGCAAGGGAGATAATTTTTTAAAAATGTTACTGATACAAATTTGATTAGATTTTGCAAACTGTTTGTTGTGTTATTTAACGTAAGACATCCATTAAACTTGTACTTGACAATATGTGAACAAAAATAACTTTTTTCCTTTTCTCATTTACATGAAATCAAACAACAGCACTGATCATCATCATAAAAGCATATTTAGGAACTTTGGATATTCTTTCAATTTCAACTTCTTTTTTAGAAAATTTCCTATCATTTACAAATTTTCAGTAGTAGGGCCTTACTTTTTTCATGAAGAATTTTGTGTGAAGTGAGGATCAACAGCTGTTTTTATTGATAGTATCTGAACTAGATTATCTCCACTATCTTAGCATATAAATCTTTTATATTTCTCAGAAGATCATAATAACAGAATAAAGCCTTGAATAAAGAGATCATCAATATGAGGATATACATGGTTTTTAAGTATTGTGTCTGCCTGTAAGTGAGGTATTATAGCAAACATGGAATGTGAAGTCTCAACAAGACTTTTTTTAATTATCAACTCTCAAGTGCAGTGTCTGCGTACTCTGTTAAGCTAATTGACACAGTTTTAGTAATAAAATAACACATGCATTGATAATATATTTGCAGCATTTATTCAAATAATTTCACTGAAGCCTTATGTTTGTCAATTCACATTATTGTCTCTTAGTCAGTTTCATGATTAATACTACTATACTACAAGTTGAATGCAAGATGGCGGATGTGACAGGACGCGTTTGAGATCGCTCCCGCTTGTGTAGACATATTTTCGTAAATTATCAACTTTGAGGCCTTGCACAGGCACTTACCACAACAATACCCTGTTAACCATCAATTAATTGTTGAGTACAGCAAAAATCTAGCATGTCCGCGGGAGATAGGAGTGTAAAAAGAAGTGGGAAGCCTACGAGAGTGAGGAGTTCCAGTGAAAAGAGAAAACTGTCTGGATCTCCAACAGACTCTCTACTAACGAAGTCCTCTGAACCTCTTCTACAACCCACAATGCCTGATGTCTTTACGTTTACAAGTACGCCAAAATCTGCGACATCCAGTGGTGTGAGAGATGAGGACACACACAGAATCAGCAACACAGAACAATCGTCAGAGGCAGGTAGTCCCAACATCTGGTACCCCTCAACTTTGTTCAACTTTATAGACGAAGTATCTGTTGATGTGTTGACAACGAAACTGTCAGAAGTGTTAATGCTGCCGAAACTACAGGAGAAGTTTGCACAGGCTTTCCAACAGGTAGCCAAGGACATCATCAAGACCACTCTCAACACTGTGATACAGCCGATGAAAGAAGAAATAACATCACTCAGAGAAGAACTGAAGAAAATGACTCAGGAATTGCACCGGAAAACCGACGAACTAGAACAATACGGTAGAAGGATATCTCTATCAGGATTAGTGGTGTAATTGAATGTTAAGAAGAGGATATTCAGAAGGTGACTCTAGGAGTTTTAAAGAAGATAAATAAGGAGATTTCGCTCTCTGATATCGATAGATGCCACCGTTTAGTGATGCCATCGCCAGATCATTGTAAAATTCGTTAGCTATCTCTAGAAGGACGGAATGTACACTCACAGGAAGTGAAGAGGATTTGAACAAATATATTCATGCCTAGATGATGTGAAGTGAAGTGTGTGAGGTGCAGTGAGACACGTGGAGTGTAAAGAGGATTTGAACAAATATATTCATGCCTAGATGATGTGAAGTGAATTGTGTGAGGTGCAGTGAGACACGTGGAGTGTATAAAGATGATTTGAACAAATATATTCATGCCTAGATGATGTGAAGTGAACTGTGTGAGGTGCAGTGAGACACGTTGAGTGTAAAGAGGATTTGAACAAATATATTCATGCCTAGATGATGTGAAGTGAACTGTGTGAGGTGCAGTGAGACACGTTGAGTGTAAAGAGGATTTGAACAAATATATTCATGCCTAGATGATGTGAAGTGAACTGTGTGAGGTGCAGTGAGACACGTTGAGTGTAAAGAGGATTTGAACAAATATATTCATGCCTAGATGATGTGAAGTGAACTGTGTGAGGTGCAGTGAGACACGTTGAGTGTAAAGAGGATTTGAACAAATATATTCATGCCTAGATGATGTGAAGTGAACTGTGTGAGGTGCAGTGAGACACGTTGAGTGTAAAGAGGATTTGAACAAATATATTCATGCCTAGATGATGTGAAGTGAACTGTGTGAGGTGCAGTGAGACACGTTGAGTGTAAAGAGGATTTGAACAAATATATTCATGCCTAGATGATGTGAAGTGAACTGTGTGAGGTGCAGTGAGACACGTTGAGTGTAAAGAGGATTTGAACAAATATATTCATGCCTAGATGATGTGAACTGAACTGTGTGAGGTGCAGTGAGACACGTTGAGTGTAAAGAGGATTTGAACAAATATATTCATGCCTAGATGATGTGAACTGAACTGTGTGAGGTGCAGTGAGACACGTGGAGTGTAAAGAGGATTTGAACAAATATATTCATGCCTAGATGATGTGAAGTGAACTGTGTGAGGTGCAGTGAGACACGTTGAGTGTAAAGAGGATTTGAACAAATATATTCATGCCTAGATGATGTGAAGTGAACTGTGTGAGGTGCAGTGAGACACGTTGAGTGTAAAGAGGATTTGAACAAATATATTCATGCCTAGATGATGTGAAGTGAACTGTGTGAGGTGCAGTGAGACACGTTGAGTGTAAAGAGGATTTGAACAAATATATTCATGCCTAGATGATGTGAAATGAACTGTGTGAGGTGCAGTGAGACACGTTGAGTGTAAAGAGGATTTGAACAAATATATTCATGCCTAGATGATGTGAAGTGAACTGTGTGAGGTGCAGTGAGACACGTGGAGTGTAAAGAGGATTTGAACAAATATATTCATGCCTAGATGATGTGAAGTGAACTGTGTGAGGTGCAGTGAGACACGTTGAGTGTAAAGAGGATTTGAACAAATATATTCATGCCTAGATGATGTGAAGTGAACTGTGTGAGGTGCAGTGAGACACGTTGAGTGTAAAGAGGATATGAACAAATATATTCATGCCTAGATGATGTGAAGTGAACTGTGTGAGGTGCAGTGAGACACGTTGAGTGTAAAGAGGATTTGAACAAATATATTCATGCCTAGATGATGTGAAGTGAACTGTGTGAGGTGCAGTGAGACACGTTGAGTGTAAAGAGGATTTGAACAAATATATTCATGCCTAGATGATGTGAAGTGAATTGTGTGAGGTGCAGTGAGACACGTTGAGTGTAAAGAGGATTTGAACAAATATATTCATGCCTAGATGATGTGAAGTGAACTGTGTGAGGAATTCCATCAGAGAATGAGTCAGTTAATCGGAACTTAATCCCCTTTATTACTCAATCGTGGTGAGATCACTCATTAGATAACAATGAGTTGGTAACACACATGTGTGAAATATTTTACCGGAAATTTAACTTCTTTCTTAAATCATGTATTCCTACAAAAAAGGTAATCATAAGGCCAAATGACAAACCATGGTTTGATTCAAGTTTAAGAAGAGAATGCAGGAAAAGAGACAGGTTGCGTAAAAAAGCAAAAAGAACAAATACTTTAAATGATATTACAAAGTTAAAAAAACAACGCCAGAAGGTTAATAACATGAAGTATTATGCTCAAGTAATTTTTATGCTAATGTTGATAATTTTCTTTTGGATACATATGTTGAAAATAAAAGTTCGTATTGGAAGCTACTACGGTATTTAGTGAAACAGTCTGGACAGAGTACCAGCTTACCTCCTCTTAAATCTAGTAATGAACACGAAAGTCCATCTTGTTTTACTGATTTGGAGAAAGCAGAACGTTTGAATGAGTATTTCCAATCCATTTCAACATTAGATGATAACGATGCCACTTTTCCAATTTTCAATAGACGAACAGGCGCAGTTTTTGATACTCTTACCATTTCCGAGAAGGAAATTGAAGACATAATAAAATGTCTACATTTGAAAAAAGCGTCTGGTCCAGACAAAATAAGTCATCAACGCCTTATATAATAACTCCAATATATTATAACCCTGATAAAACTGAAGCTATCCTTTTTTTCTAGGAAAAATGATAATGATTTGCCACATTTGTTTTTTGATGGTGTAGAAGTCCGAATTGAAATAATCATAAACATCTTGGAGTTGTTCTTTCCAAAAATGGAAAATGGGCTGAACATATTGAAAGTATGATACTAAAAGTTTTGAAAATGGTTACCTCCATGCGCCTTTTGAAATATGTATTGTGTAGAGTAAGCCTCAATAAAAATCTATGTCATGTTCATTCGGCCACATGCGAAGTTTGGGACGGATGTACTTTTGAACAAAAAAGGAAGTTAGAGCAGATACAAGTACAAGCAGCGAGAATAGTGACTGGTTTACCTTTACTATGAAACAGGTTGGGCATTGCAAGAACGAAGGAAAAAACAAAAGTTGAGTTTGATGTTCAAAATTCAAAATGAAATGGCCCCATTATACTTGAACAATTACTTCCCATGAACGTGGATTCTAAATCAAATTATAATTTACGCAGCTCGCACAATATATCAATCCCTTTCTCTAGACTTAAACATTCAAAAGAATCTTTTTTCCCATCTACAGTTAGTTCTTGGAATAACTTACTAACCAACGTTCGTAAGTCGCAAAATATTTCTACGTTTAAATCATCAATATCCAACTTGGGGGCACATGCACCTATGTACTACTCGTACGATAAAAGAAATCCTAATATAATTCATAACAAGTTGCGGTATTCAGTTTACTTTGTAAACCTTGCAAACTTGTCAAATAGTGCTCGTTTCACAAGTTTTTAATTTTAAATGACAATATAAATTCATGATATCAACTAAAATTACTGTCATTATAATGTTTTTTTTTCCTTGCCACAATAAACAAATAACGGTTAGATCTATTATAAGCGAATACTAAAGCGAAACCTCACTCTTTTAGTGGTATGTTCGTAATCAAACTGATATTCGCCCATATGCATACGATTTTATCTGATTATTGACCACTATTTGGCTTAATTATGTTTGGATTTGGAATTAAAATTGTTACTTGCAATTTGTTAGTCAATCAAAATCTAAATATTAGTATTTCCACAACATATCCATTGCATTTACTATTGGTACGAAATCAATTTGATTGCGAAAGGTTGAGGTTTACTCAATGATCAATGCATTCTATTTGGCATTGATATGGCATGGACTAGGATCTTAATTTAATTGAATATCATTGTTTGCTTTGGTATTGTTTTACATATTTTGAACATATTTGAATTAAATAACATAAATAGTTACATGTATAAATACTTACAATACATTGTACATTCAGAGTCTGGCGCCTGTGGGTTGTTCAGAAGGTCAGAAGCTCGTCCACCCATTCCCTTAAATAGCATGAATTGGATATAAGACATGAGTAATACTGCTGGGTTTAGGCAAATCGTTGAAAAATCTATGTGCTCGGTAACTTCTTGGCAACATCTACATTCAATGGCATTTGACATCATCTCACAATGAGAACATTCACATGTCTTCCAATCGACCACGAGTCGCTACTGCTGTAATCACTTTCCTGATATTCCCCTTCAACGACCTGGGGTTCAAATATGTTAGGTTTTGAACTAAAAGCCATAGCTGGTTGTAATAGAAAAGAAAAAAACGCGACTGCCTTTTGCAATATGACTCTATGTATATTTTTCTTTACAAGTGCGCAGCGCATATATACAGCAACTCTAGTTTTCGTTCGCAAACTCTACAGCACAAAGATGTTTGGAGATTACAAATCAAAGCTCCTTACACCGATTTCTTGTGGTATGTCGATGACGTCATAATTTCACAGAAAATGGCGACCCCCTTCATCGTACAAATGCATAGGTTTAAAATTATGTAACTAATTAACCCAATGACCAAAAATTTTAGAAAAATGTGAGAAATAGTTTAATGACACAAACTTTTGATAGAATTAACTTGAATCTTTCATGGTCTTACCCTTTAATTTGACTGAGTCAGAGTATACAAAATCAAATCAGAATAAACAAATCTACAAAATAAAGACAGGAGCTTTTTACATTAATGGTTATTCATCATTTTTTATAAAGGCTCACTTCATTAATTTTTATACAAATGTATATACCACTACCAAAAAATCAACACATATCACTGAGAATAATGTATGTACACAAAAACACTATAGATTTTAATGAATAATTACATCAAATCACACCAATGAATATATATTGATATTACTTTGATATGAATTATATATGATATCTATTGATATTAATTAGGGTAAACCCTAATATCATGGCAAATTAATTTCTGTCTGAAAAGTTAATTGAGAATACTTATGTTTTCAAAACATTTCACAAATGGATTAACAAAAAGAAGAAGCATCTAAGAAGTAATTATACTAAACAGATTTCTCTTGAAAAATATGTTGAATCAAAGTATTTTTAATTTTGATTTGATACAAATTTAATGAATACTAGATTAATAATTTTATTAGTTTTCATTGAGAAGATCAATGTCAATATTTTTCTGACCTCATTACAAAAAAAATCATTCATCCAGTGTGAAAGCAAGTATCTATCCATATGAGAGGATTCAAACCTGTAAAAACCAATGATCACCGGGTAAAAAAAATGATTTTGCTATGTGAGTAATGGTCAATTGAACTGAATTGAAGAGGACCTTTTTTAACAGTTTAGTGTGAAATGGATATGACATTTTGAAAAACATCATATTATACGTTACATTATAGAATCTAATCATAATCTGTCCAATATCGTTGTTCCAAACACAATATGTCTTTTAAGTTAATGTTGAAATAATAAAGTTTATGTACATGAATATTGCATGTGACTGTATATTTGTATTTAAGCTCTGTTGTGATGTAACACAAATATCTGAAAAAGGCAATAAAGTATTTATTATTATCATTATCATTGTTGTATTGATTTGAATACAGAATAGTGTAAATTTTTTACGGGCATAATGCCGACACTTGAGGAGAGAAGTTCTTTTGAAGTACCAGTGTGTAGCCTGTCACTATTATTTAAATAAATCATCTACTTTGAATGAATGATGACCATATGACATGGCATGTTACTCCAACTAAATCGGTGACTGACTTGTAATATTCTGGTGTTGATCGCTGTGAAAATCTCAATTTTTGTGATGTGCACAGCAAGATTATGTTAAGAATTTTTCAATTCTTACCATCCATTTAGCAGTTGTTTCTTCAGCATCCCGTGACTAGAGCCCAGTCGTCCCCTCGGAAATTTCATCGCTTCAATTTAGCCCACAGACAAACTCAACAGAATGCAGCCATGTTGTTTACGCTGTCACTCTGCGCATTCATATGCTCGAACCAGTTACGTTGATGATTCCCTTCAGTCTAGGCTTTGACCTATATTGTCGCTACACAGAATTTCCGCTGGCCACTAGCGGGATTTTTAAATCCGTTGAAATCACTCTTAATGTGTACAATCTGTCCATACAATCGCTTTAAATTTATTGTACAAAGTCCGCTCTTTCATTTGAAGTCATATCATTTTTTCCCCAAAGGCGTAAAGGGGACATTATGGTTTTAAATGAGCCATGTTTTCATCCAATGTGCGAGATGGCCCATGGCCTCCACCTTTCCCAATCCCTGGACCACTTATTGCAACCACATGATAGTTAGCGACAAGGTGGTCCCACATTCTTATATCCTCGAGTGTCTCTGGTTTGTTACATTTAGCCAATGAAATCAAAATGCTCGAAAAATTATTTGTAATATTGTCTAATAATCACCAATTTCATAAACACATCGATTTTTCTCTTCAAATGTAAAGTTTCAGTTATGATTCATCATTATATATTACATTACAAACCTTTTGAAACTTAATTGTTGAAATTCAAGACCACCCCCATCATGCTTCAAGTTTGTGTGGTACTTCTTTTTTAGAAAGGTGACATGAAGGAAAAAATATTGTTTCCAAAATCTTTTTTGTTTTTAAAATTACATTTATTCTTAAGGATATAACAACTATTACTTACAAATATAACCACTACTTAATGAGGTAACAACAATTATTTTTAAATGATAAAATGATTACCTTAAAACAATTATTTCATATGGAAGTTGTCATTAGTCAATTATTCTAGAAATCTGAATATCCTTCAACATTAATATTTTATCATCAAAATGAAGTTACACAGTCACTCATCATTGTCAGCAAGGCAATGGGAACATTAGAATTAGTCACAAAATCAAATAACTGAAATTTGAAAGTTGATTTTCATTTCACTGGGTTCACCTACAATAAATTGAAATATTCTTTGCAAAATTTTTTTTTTTTTCATAGGAACAATAAAGATTTTTTTCTACACTTAAATACACAGTTAATTGGAATACATAAGTAAATTTGACAAAATGTATTATCTATTTTACCATTCAGAAATAATTTTTTTCACTTTTGATTAAGCCAACATACTCATATTAGTGCCAATAGTTTATTAGTTGTGCAACAAGTAGTATGGTGCTGACTCTACCTAAAGCTGGTCATTAAAGTTTGATTTTATTGATTCAGGGGATGAAAAATACAATTTCCATACGCCCGGGTATGTTAAACTTTAATGTCGGGCAACTAAACTGCACACTTCAGGTTGCCTGTGGGCAAGTTATGAAAATATTTCCATATTAATTTTCCAATATTAATCAATTAATCAAACTTATGTTATCCCTGTTTATAAACAGAGAAAGTTTCAGAGTTACTTCCCTTAGTTTATAAACAAGTAGCTACTGTTGTCTTTCTTTCGTAGTAACATGAAGTAGTACTTTATTACAAGTGCAAACATGCACAACAAGTTACCTTACTTACCTTTCGTACTCACAACAAAACTCGTAGAAGATGTACTAAAAAGTTTTAATGAAGCAGATTATTAATACTCCGAATGTTCAACAAAATAATTTGATTGCAGATTGATTTTGTTATGATGGGATTACCAATGTTTTTTACTGCAGCCTATGGCCTACATGTCGGCAAAAAACAAGTGAAACTTAAATTATGTAATACTTCAAAACGTGTGGACAATTTTTTGTTTAAAAAACAGGGCAAGTAAATCATGGTCTTAATTGTTTTTTTAATCCATGACATTTTGATCATAGTACATCCATTTACAAGTGAATCTCACCTGTTTTCTGCTTGTTACTGTGTCCGACGTTAGTCTTTGATCTCTTGATTGCTTACCTTATACTTTATCAAATGTTACGTAAACAGTGTAAAATAGCACATGCTAAAGTGACATGACAAACTTACGACACTTACAAAGTTTCGTTATTCCACCATATTTACAATATTTGTATATAAAGTAATCTATAAGAATGGCTTTCTGTATTACTTGGTGAATGATTTTGTTCACATTATGTTTGAATTTTTTACAAAGTCATATATTCAGTGACAATATGTAGTCAAAAGGCTTGGCTTCAGTGTGAACTCACCCATGGATCACTAGTTCCAGCTGATGCTCGCAGGTTTCACCGCAATGCATAGCCACTATGGTGTTGCAGGCTTTCTCCCTGCAATAATACTAGCAGCCTCGATATAAGTGAAATACTCTTGACAGCGGTGTTAAAACCCAATTCACTCAGTCATTCAGTGTAAACTAGACCTGTGTACCGACACAATATATCCTGATTCCAGGTTTATAAGACGAGACAATATATCATGAAAGTATTGGAACCAGCAAGACTTTTATCATGAGATACCATGGTTATGATACAATAGGTGTCCCAATGCTCTACAGTTAAATAAAGCAGAATAGAGAGCACATAAAAATTGTTGATATGTCTTACATACTGACCTGCCATAAACATTACATGAATGGAAGTAATAAGAACAGAGAGACTGTGAAATTCCTTCTGTTTTTCGGATCACTGTTAATCTTTTTAAAACAGAATAAAAACTTAACTTTGTCAGTTGATATAGTTAATTGTTTAAAACAAATTTTGTAAATAATTTTCGGAAATGTTGTCTCTTGTGGTGATACATTGATCATTAATGTATCATTGACCCTCAAAATATAAATATCCTGAGTATTGTTTCAATGTGTTTTGCATTGATGCACCCATATTGTGTAGTAGACGATGCAAACATCTATATTATCAATGAATTGTTACATCAGTAGTGTAAACCAAAAGATTTACTTCCCTTGCTTTCTAGCTATAATACGGTTTTGCCATTTTCAATGCACATCAGGCATAAAGTTCATCACTCACATCAATCTTTTCCCTGACATTTCCAACAATTTTCAGAACTTTGCCTGCAATCTAGAATTCAATTTTGAAATTCAAAACCCCCTACCCATCGCTGGTGTTGAACGACACGTCATTTCGCAAAAGCCATGAGTATTCCTTATATCGATGAATTAGGTACAATTAAATAAAGGCACAACAAATCCCATAGCACCCCACCTCACCTAAATTTCTTCTAAACCGCTAAGCAAATTTTGTTAAATTTTACATCTCCATATAGAAAAAAGAATTGTCTTCAATTTCTGACATCAATGATATATGCACTCAAAAAAATAAAGGCACAAAAAGTGCCGTAAAAAGAACAAATTTTGCATTTAGCATCTCTATTAGTGTCGCTGATAGGGAAACTTTGACTCTCTGTTACCAAATAACGCATTCAAAATACATTTATATCATTGTCAAGAGGAATAAATTGTCCACAATTTGATATATAATATGTATTTGCACTAAATCAAATAGCAATACAGCAAACACTGCACAATGAATACCTTCCCCATTTCTTATCATGTGATATGAAGTATGATTTGTAGTATGGTGTTATTCTGGGGTGTAAAACATTTTGTTATATATGTGAGGAGAGCATCTGTTCCGTCGAGTGAACGAAAATGTCAGGGCTGGGGACCCTGTAACTCTGGCTTGTCACGACGGCTAGGTATCATTCTCGGAAGGGAATTCAAGAGTTGCAAAACACTTGTTACCTACAAATGACAATAAAAATTTCCCTGATGTAGAAGGCAGTCGTCCGCAACTCGCCGTCTCGTTGCCTAGGAAGTCAGAAAGTGGTATCAAGGTCAACAATATCAGGATAACATCAGCAACCATCGGTGTCCTCGGCAAGTGGTATGACAAGTTGTTCGACATTATTGTCTGGCATAATTGGAATTGGTCCCGGTTTTCAACTTGTTTTGCATGTGACAAGTTGTCCAGGGGTCGTCAACACAATTATAAAATATCCTCTATCAGTGCAATCTTTGTGGCTGTTGGTGCCATCAGCGCAAAACGGCAAACTTGTTTCAAACACTTACGAAATGTGGCAATTGAACTTCCATGCAGCTCACATTGAATGTCTCTGTACAATAGTTCACGTGTTGGTGTCATATGATGGGTGTAACCTAAATTCTTTTCAATCAAAAAGAGATTGATGTGAAAGATGCCTAAGGCCAGAAGGACGAGGACTAGGAGTTTGGAAGGTCTGTCACCGGCTAGAGACGAAGATTTTATCAACAAGGTCCATGTCGAGTAAGCCTCTGAAATGGAATCTACTGATGAGAGTGATAGTGTCAATCATAGTTATAGTGACATGACGGAGCGCTGGGAAGAGGGGCCCAGGCTACGTGAACGTGTTGATTTGCATTTCACTGGCAACACGGAATTAGGAAACTTGTGGGTAATGGGAACTTGTGCGATGGTAAGTTGAGAGGAAATCGTAAAGGCATTCCTGAAAAGGTAAAGAAGGCACAGAAAAAACAGAAGAAAGGGGATATTATTACCCACGTGGGACTTCGTAAAGGGGTTTCATAACAACCTGTTATGACACATATGTGTCATAACACCTTCGAGTGATTTGATTGGCTGATACATGAGTTTTGACGTTACCGGTACTACTTTCATCAGCTATTTCATTCATGATTTCCATTCAGAAGTTTTCATTCCTAAGCACACGTAAAACAAGAATTTTCATAATATAATCGAATAAAACTTAATTTTCATTGTGGCTACATGCAAAGCTTTCTTTCCTTTAATTACTGAAATGTCCGTAAATGGACCAGTTGACAGTTTTTGAGACATAAATTTCAATGTTATTCCCTTTTAGAGGCCAAATGTTACGTGTGCCATTCAAAACGAATCTTGTTAATCTGTTGTTCCCGAACAGACTTTACCCACATCACGACTCGCCTAGAGTGACGTCCGACTGACGTTGAGCCGAGATTTAGGTCACGTTTATCAGTTCAAAATGTTGACAGTTTTTGCGTGTTTATGCTGAATTACAGATTTGTAGCTGAAACCAAGTCTTTAAATGAAATGAATTAAATGATTTTTGCTTTCAGTTGTAGTTTATTTTCATGTGTTTCTTTATCAAATGTAATGAACTACATTCCACCAAAGCAGCGTACGTTTTCCGAAGTGAAGGGGCCGACATTCCAATCACCAGTGTATTGTATTAATCCGTGTTTTGAGTACTCTATAGGGAAGATAAGTTTTACTTTAATTTGACGATGTTTTCATTGTAAAAAACATGGGTAATAAATAGGATACAAAACTCGTTCCCCTTTCATATAAAGTTTATGTCCCTCGTGAAATAATTTTGTTTTGTCACTCGCCAAGGCTCGTGACATAGCAAAATTATTTCGAGACCTACTTGTTTTGCGGTAGAAAGACAGGAAATCAGTGTTGCTCATGTAGAAGACGCCGAAATTGTAGAGACAGGGAAGAAGAACTGAGTGACTCGGGAAGCAAATACGAGACCAAGTATAGTACACGAATAGAACAAATATAAGGGAGGTGTGGATCGGGCCAACCGGATGCTGTTGTAGACCCCATTTAGAATGAAAACTCTTAAAACCGTGTGTTGTTTCATATGTTGAACATTGCTATGATGAACTCTCAGATTCGTTATAAAGAATTCTCAAAAGATAAAACCTTGAAAACAAGCTGTCAATTCAGAAAAGATTCAGTGCAGCATATGATCACCTTTGCCGAAACTGAAAAAGTGCCATTCCTGCGCAGACCTCCTAATGGCCGACCACGCCTAGTGACGATAACGTCATACATCTTCATGGTCGTCACTTTCAGCCTGTTGGAAAGAAGAAGAACCTCTCACAAATTTGTTTGTTTTTGTTGTTTGCTTCAAAGGAAGAAACCAATCAGCCAGTTCAAAAGAAGAAAAGGATAGGCAAAGAATCTTATTTCGCATGTAAAAAGTGTAGTTTGGCTCTGTGTGCAGTAGTATGTTCAGAATTTATCACACGTCACCTACAGGAACCTACACCAGATCTTTCGCTATTTGTATCTTTAGAATCGGGTGGCGAAACTTCATAATTTTTAAATCATCGTACAGGGAAAAGACCTGGCTTTGGTTCAGTATGAAATTTGCTTATGCACAACAACATATAAAGTAGCGATAAATGTCGCAATTATCAAAATTTTTCCTGAATGTCTGAGGGGACGCCTCTATTGTGCTTCATATCTCCCAAACTATTTGGCACTTTCTTATAATTTTTTCACCTTTTTCAAGCGAAAAGAATTGTCTTTAATTCAATGTATAATATAAATATGTGCAGTCAATAATGAAGATGTGCCGAGTTATGCGACTGGTGTTATCCAAATCTGTTTTCAAGTAGTTGAGGGTATCCCTCTTCCACTTTTCATATCTTTTGAACCAGTTGGCACCTTTTTTTAATTTTTCAGTCGTAAAGATGTAAGATTTATCTTTAATTCCATGTATAATTTTGACATGCGCAGCAAGAAAAAACAATGCGGCATACATATAATGCTGGAATATCCGCCTGCTTGTGACTGCACGCACCAAGAGAATTAGTACACAGGAATCACACTGCTGCTTAAAACATTGGCACTCACATGCCGGTAACATATTGGTATAACAGCACTAATGAGCATAGCGGTTTCAGACTACCCAAGATTTCAGTCTCGCTAGTAATCCTGTGGGGTCAGAGCATTCTTGACGTACCCCCAACCATCTTTTGTAGCGCATGTCTTTTGAACTGGGTGACATATTCTAATAATGTTTTCGTCAGCATAAAGAAAAATATATTGTCAACAATTCCATTTATAATACATGTATGTGCGCTCAGTATTAGGGATTTTATTCTACTGGAATGAAAGACATTCTTTAGTTAATTGTAGATATCTAACTAGAGGTCGTTTTGTAAAATAGAATATATCATGGTAAAGAGGAATAATGTATCTTCAATTCCATATATATTACACTGTCGCCTTCTGTAGCTGCTGCGTCATTGCATTGGCCTTGCTGTCCACAAATAGGTTATCTATGCATTCAGTTTCGTAATGTTTTTGTTTGTCAAAAAGTTGTGACTATATAAGAAAACTGTTTCAAGTCCTTAACTTCCAAACTCATCATCTAAAGTTGATCAGTTTTGATAGTGAGATACATAATTACATGAGGGTGTTTGTAAATTTTGCCTTTCTTTGACAAAAATTGGGATTCTGTTACAAAACTGTTTTAAATCCTGTCCAGCACTCAACTTCTAAACTAATCATCTTATTTTTATAGTGGTATACAAAATTTACAAGAAGGTTTGTCATGATTTACCCTCAAGTTATTAAAGAAACTTGTTGCAGCTAAAACATCCATTGACTGATAACTAATTTTTTTCCCAATCCAGTTACTATTTTTGTCATTTTGAAACATTTCATGAAGAATGATTAATTTCAGTAGATTCCTCAAAAAAGGAATTAAACACAACATCTTATTTTATGTGAAGTGCGATTCCTCTTTCTTGATAGCCTCACTTCATTTATGTACTACTTATTCAATTTTATATTCTCTGAACAATTTTTATCAAAAAATCCAACTTGCATTTCCATGAGAGGCTGTAATTTTAAAAATAAAAAAATATGCTATTTTCATCTTTTCTTTTAGGCCTATAAATAATTTAAATTGGATATCTAGAATATTTGGATAAATATGTCCAAATCCAGACTCAAAGTCATCACTGTCAAATACAAATGTATATGTTTCTTATATTCATTTACTGTTCATATTTTGTTGACTACTTTTTGTTTTAGACTATTTCAAATATTTGGCTCTCAACCTCAATTACTTATAGTAATTACTATTGTAATCTGTGATTGTGATTATTGTGATAAATGATATTTAAATATTTCGGTTTGTGATTTCAGCATAATCGTTGAAGAATAAATAGACAAGTTTATACACAGCCTGTTGTATATATTTATGAACTTTGACTAACTGTAAACCTTTATTCAAAAGAAAGGTAATGAAACTTTGATGCAACTTTGATTGATATTTTTCTTATAAATTAACAATATTTGCATAATAAAGTCTTTGGTCAACGTTTATGATCAAAGCATAGACAGTTGAACAATAAAAGTTTTGACAATGCAATTTTGTATATTTTTGTCAAAGGAATGTTGACTAGCCCGGAGACCAATGAGTGTAACACTGACAGTGTCAACAAGCCTGAGCGACCTTGACCTACAACCACATAAAAAATATTCAATGAATTAATATACGAAGCTTTTTCAATATAAAATTACCTACACTTGTTAAGTATAAGTGAAATACAACAATTTACTGGTATTATTATGTTCTGTAAGTTTACAATCATGTAGATTGTAGAAACATTCTCAGTGAAGGTGTTTGTTTATAAAGTGGTCGAGCTTGATCAATTGCTCTGTGATTTCATAAAATTACTTCATAAATATTTAAGAATAAAAAATTATGAATGTTATATGGGTTGTTAAAATACAAAGTTGGATAAAACGACAGAACGACGTCAGTATAAACGAAAGCCAAAAGTTTTGGTTAGTGTCAGTGACATTGTTGAGTTACGCGGTCCGGCTCGCCTGAGCTTGTTATGTTATATGATTTACTATAAAACTATTCATATTTTCAAATTATTTTTATAGACTTAAATCCATAATCCATAATTGATTTTCAAAAGGGGGGGGGAGGGGGGGGGGGGGGGTGGGGGTGGTTCAGGGGGTCCGGATCCGCCACTGTACTGTATCTTTATTTTATATAGCGCATATGCAAATGTTGTATCAAATGGAAGACAATTATTCCCTCTTTATCACGATATAATCAATTGCAAAATGCCCCTAGCTGTTGAGAAGATATGAGCAAAAGAAACTTACATGTCAAAATCGCCGTTCAGTTCACGAATCGAATAAAGGAATTAGCTCTTTGTGCGGCGCTTGCTGTGTCTTTATATATTATAGCGCATGTATAAATTTTACATGGGATTAAAGGCAATCTTTTTCTCTCTCTTGTGATATAAAAATTATCAAAATATGTTGAGCACATGAGGAGAAATAAGGTGTGAAAAATGGTATAAAACTAAAAATAACTGAAAATCACCTTTTCATGCTTTATCTTCAGTTCAGGTAGCGCAAATTCGTAATTTATATCGAATTGAAGACAATTTTCTTCTCTTTCAAATGATCCCACCTGTATTGAAATCCGCCCATGGTGTGCTTGTGTTGTGAGTGCGCACGCTTGAGCAAACAATAACGTGCACGGTTCGATAAGCTCATGCGCGGCTTGATAAGCTCGTGCGCAAGGGGAGCAATAACTCACAGGCCAGCGGGGGAAAATTGAGCGTTTGCTATGCATATTTTCGGTACAATAAACATGACCTATATCTATAAAACTTTCGGAAAATATGACCCCATTATTTAGAACAACAATGAAAAAATAATCGACGGCTAAGTGAAAGCCGGATCATAAATACAAGCCAACTGACACGACTGCCGTGCAATTTTTTTCTGGGATTCTCGAGACCGTACAATTGTGTTTATTAGTAAATATGTCAGATTCTAAGTCCAGCTTCAAGGGTTCGCAAAGGCTAACTGCGGCATAGTTTAATTTCATCCCGGACCATTTCGTAAACTGCGGCTTGAGGGTTAATATATATATTTTTTTTTTCTTTAAATTTTTGGGTAAGAAGCTGTTAGTAAATTATTAAACTGTTTCATCTGAAAAAAGAAGTCTGTTTTGCATCATAGATAGTACTTATTTTGCTTGTTACAGGTAAAACTCATCACAGTGGAAATACATAAAGTTTGATTTGAAAAAAATAATTTAAGACATGTATGTGTCCAAAAATGATATCATCATAAAATGACTGAAATGATCCAGTTCTCTCGGTCTATGCTATCATGTCTTTTGGACTTGTATGTATGATACGATCACAAACATGATTGAAATACACTTTTTTCAATACCTAAAAAAAATTGTCATTTGCGGCGGATATAGCTTGACCATGTCAGCTGCTTGTTCAAGTAGTTGGAAAAAGAATAATTATTAGTTCTATGGTGAATGTTTTGTTTTGTTTACAATTAACAGGATTTTGAAGGATCATTTCAAGATGTATGTATGCTTAGAAAAGCTTCATTTTTGGAAAAAAAATTGATATCTTAATCTTTAGCTTATCTGGACTGGCACAGCATCCAGTGTCTATCCCTCCATCCGCAGGTCCGTCCATCTTTAAACTTTCAGATATCTAATCTGTTCCTCAAGAACCGTTGGTTCAGGAAATCTGAAATCTTGTGTTCAGACTGTTTGACTAATGAGGCTTTTAATTAGAGATTTGGTGACTCTGTGAAGCAAGAGGCCTAGAAAGCTGAAACCTTTTGTACAGACTCCTTAGTTGATGTGGATTTTTATTCTTCGATTTGTTGACCCTGTGACCCCTACTGAGTAGGGTCACAGGCCACACCTTAATAACCCATTTTCATCCCTCTTCTCCAGAAGAAAAAACCCATAGAAAGCTGAAACCTTATATAAAAACTCCTTAGCTGATGAGGATTCTTATTTATAGGTTTGGTGACCCTGTGACCACTAATAAGGGCAAAGGGGGCCATGTCTTATTAACCTATTTTTATCATCTTATCCTGTGGCAGCTCATTTGGTGACCATGTGACCATAGGCTCTCTACAGAGCCAATTACTCCATTTTTTTATATCTCCACCAGAACTGCTGCACCCTGATAGCTGAAATTTTGTTGGCATGCACCTTAAACCTTATCTACAGATTTGGTGACCATGTGTGCCCTAAGAAGGGCAACAGGGACCACTCCCCAAAAAACTTTTTTCATGTTATGCTCCAGAAATAAAGGCCTAAAAAGCTAAAATCTTGTGGACAGAGTACTTAGCTGATTAAGATTAATTGATTTGATGATCCTTTGGAATAATATATATATATGATGAGATGCAGAGTCATTTGCTCTATTTTTATCTTTGTTGTTGCGGAGGGTATTAAAGTGGACACCATTGGTCCGTCTGTTACACATTGTGTCCGGCTCACAATTTTGTCACTAATCAACCATTTCAATATAATTACAAAATGATGTTGTTACACGTTTTTCTGCAACCATTTCTCGATGAATGCAGAAAAAATTTGCATTCATACCTATAATATAACAATAAAATAGAACAAATTGACGCAACGGCTAGTTCAGTAAGGACAACTATGCGTAAGATTGGTTCTGTTGCAAAATAGGAAATGTACGTATGTCATCATCTCCACAACTGCATAGATAACGAGAATACTTTTGTCTCCAAAGAGAAACTATTACCGACTCATATCTTCTGAACTTATTATCTGATCTTTTATTATTATTATTATTATCATTATTAAAAAGTGGTGACGTCCTATCCAGCTCAACAAGGAAACAAGTAGAATTATCCTCTCTAAACGCTCTCTAAACGGGATAGCCTCATTTCTGGAGTAGAACTTAAAACCTGCCCTTAATAGCCTTCTGAATCTCTACTCAATAGTTTTATCAGAATTTTTAAATGATTACAGAGATAATAATAATAATAATAATAATAATTATAATTATAATTATAATTATAATTATAATTATAATTATAATTATAATTATAATTATAATTATAATTATAATAAAAATTTATTGCCTTTCCAGGAATTTGTTTTACATCAACAGAGCTTGAAAACATTTATACAATCACATGAGATTTTATATATATATGAATAAATTATTTTCACATTTGTTTAATGAAAGATGTACGGGCTCTCTTAGTTTTCAATACTGGAACACTGTAGCGGCGGCCTGAGGGGAGAAGGTGATATTCCGAATATAGGTAGTGAGTTGGGTAAGATATAATTATCCCCCGCCCAACGTAGTTGGCGGGATATATTGAAATGGTCTCCGTCCGTCTGTTCGTCCGTTCGTCCGTCCGTCCGTCCGTCCCGATAATGTTTCCGGAGCACAACTCCAAAACGGTGAGACCTAGCTTGACGAAACTTGGTATGTGCAACGGGCATCATGCGGAGATGTGCCTTTTGGGGTTTTCAACTTCTTTGCATTTTTATTTTTACCCGTTTCCATGGAAACGTAACATAGGATTTTGTTTCCGGAGCACAACTCCAAAATGGTGAGACCTATCTCGACGAAACTTGGAATGTGCAACGGGCATCATGCGGAGATGTGCCTTTTGGGGTTTTCAACTTCTTTGCATTTTTATTTTTACCCGTTTCCATGGAAACGTAACATAGGATTTCTTTTCCGGAGCACAACTCCAAAATGCTGAGACCTATCTCGACGAAACTTGGTATGTGCAGCGGGCATCATGCGGAGATGTGCCTTTTGGGGTTTTCAACTTCTTTACATTTTTATTTTTACCCGTTTCCATGGAAACGTAACATAGGATTTCGTTTCCGGACCACAACTCCAAAACTGTGAGACCTAGCTCGACGAAACTTGGTATGTGCAACGGGCATCATGCGGAGATGTGCCTTTTGGGGTTTTCAACTTCTTTGCATTTTTTCCGTTCGTTCGTCTGTCCGTCCGTTCGTCCCGATAATGTTTCCGGAGCACAACTCCAAAACGGTGAGACCTAGCTTGACGAAACTTGGTATGTGCAACGGGCATCATGCGGAGATGTGCCTTTTGGGGTTTTCAACTTCTTTGCATTTTTAATTTTTACCCGTTTCCATGGAAACGTAACATAGGATTTCTTAAAGGTTGTTTGTAGAAAAACAACATGATCACTGTTCAATATTCCACAACTAGTATCTTTGGCGGGGGATATAGCTGACTCTGTCTGCTTGTTCTAATTAATTCTAATGATTTACGATCTGCCGCTCATATATATCAGTTAAACAGTCAAACTTGACACCAGCGATCTTACCCGCAATGTTTACAATTTTGTTAACTTTTGATTTCAATTGAACAGAGAGAGAGAGACCCGTACGAACAGTGGAATGAGAATGTTAAAATATTTTGAATAAATGCTGTATAAAATGTTGACATGACAGAGAAGTTTACATTGAAAGATCTGAGTTTACGCATGAGATGAAGACGTTGATGACATTTGTTACACAAGGCTGCAATATTAGAGGTCAAGTTCAACTGTTAAAAATTATTGGAGACTGGTTGGATATGTCATCTTCTGATGACTTGTTGTTCATGCAAGGGATTGTACCATTCACATCTGGTTTCTGTTGTTTTACTGGGCTTTTTTGTTTAAAAATGATAAGTGTAAGAATTATGGTATTTGTGTTTGTTGTAGGTAATGAAATTTCCGAAGAGTGTGGAAGATATGACAAGTTTAAGATGGCTGCGACTTGCCCGCACAAACATCTCACAAGTGCCAGATGAAGTAGAAAAACTTAACAAATTGGTGAGTATTGTTTGATTTGCTTCTGTAGCACTTTCCCTTATACAATTTGCCTCAATAAAAAATCACAGGGTTGTTACTTGGAAGAGGATTGGACCATTTAAGTGAACATGACCAAGATTGCAGTTTTGAACGTGTTGATTAATCTGTGTTTTCAAACACCTAACAACTTTACCTAACAATTCTGGAGCAGGACTCATAAACTATAAGACCTAGTTCAATGAAACTTGGTGTTTTATTGGTCAGCGTGTGCAGATGTGCCTTTCTTGGTTTTCAACTTCTTCAGACAAGTCTACGGCATGGCCCTTCCTCTGACTTCTGAAACTTTTTACATATTTAGCTCATCTGGCTAAATTCTGCCAGATTAGGTCATGGCATGGTGACATTCTAAATTTCATAAACTTTTCACTCGTAAACCTTCTTTCAGAACCAGAACCAATGACTCAGGAATAGGTTACTCTGACTATCTGACATTGGCACGATTCTCCACAGTGCAGAATTACATAAGTTGACTCTGACTATCTGACACTGACAAGATTCTCTGCAGTGCAGAATTACATAAGTTGACTATGACTATCTGACATTGGCATGATTCTCTACAGTGCAGAATTGAATAAGTTGACGATGACTACCTAACACTGACAAGATTCTCTACAGTGCATAATTGAATAAGTTGACGATGACTGTCTGACACTGACAAGATTCTCCAAAGTGCAGAATTAGATAAGTTGACTTTGACTATCTGACACTGACAAGATTCTCCACAATGCAGAATTGAAAAAGTTGACTATGACTATCTGACATTGGCATGATTCTCTGCAGTGCAGAATTACATAAGTTGACTCTGACTGTCTGACACTGACAATATTCTCCACAGTGCAGAATTACATAAGTTGACTCTGGCAATCTGACATTAGCACGATTCTCCACAGTGCAGAATTATATAAGTTGACTCTTGACTACCTGACACTGACAAGATTCTCCACAGTGCAGAATTAAACAAGTTGACTCTGACTATCTGACATTGGCACGATTCTCCACAGTGCAGAATTGAATAAGTTGACGATGACTGTCTGACACTGACAAGATTCTCCACAGTGCAGAATTAGATAAGTTGACTTTGACTATCTGACACTGACAAGATTCTCCACAGTGCAGAATTGAATAAGTTGACTCTATCTGACACTGACAAGATTCTCCACAGTGCAGAATTGAAAAAGTTGACTATGACTATCTGACATTGGCATGATTCTCTGCAGTGCAGAATTACATAAGTTGACTCTGACTATCTGACACTGACAAGATTCTCCACAGTGCAGAATTACATAAGTTGACTCTGACTACCTGACACTGAAGATTCTCCACAGTGCAGAATTACATAAGTTGACTCTGACTACCTGACACTGAAGATTCTCCACAGTGCAGAATTACATAAGTTGACTCTGACTGTCTGACACTGACAAGATTCTCCACAGTGCAGAATTAAACAAGTTGACTCTGACTATCTGACATTGGCACGATTTTCCACAGTGCAGAATTGAATAAGTTGACTATGACTGTCTGACACTGACAAGATTCTCCACAATGCAGATTTAAATAAGTTGACTCTGACTGTCTGACACTGAAAAGATTCTCCACAGTGCAGAATTACATAAGTTGATTCTTGACTATCTGACATTGGCATGATTCTCCACAGTGCAGAATTGAATAAGTTGACTCTGACTATCTGAAACTGCCAAGTGTCTCCGCAGTGCATATCATTTGGGTTGGCTAGGACAATATGACAATAGCAAGAGTCTACACAGTGCGCTTTCACGTAGGTTGGCTGGAACAAACTAACACTGATTTTCCTAGCTAGATTTTGTTCCATTTCATAGATTTTATAGATATGTTGTGTGATTGTTGTGAGTATTGCCCTGTATCTTTTGTTCAAGTTTCTTGAAGCTGCAAAGTGTACACTGTTCTCTGTTCATAGGAGGATCTCATGCTGGCCCACAACAACATCGCGAAACTTGGAGCAGGACTTACCAACCTCAAGTCGTTGAGCAAGCTTAACTGTCGCCACAATCAAATTAGAAATGACGGCATTCCATGTGGACTATTCAACCTGAAAGATCTATCAGTTGTGGCAAGTTACACCTTTAAACATCTGTTTTTCTGAATGTATAGACCCTTATTCCCTGGGAAGAATCATTCAAATCATGGTAATTAGTGGATGCAGAAAAAACGGAAGTGGCATAGACAAACTCAACACAAAAACACAACAAACAAGACACAAACATCCTATATGGCCACACTGCAAACAAACAGAAGCAATTAAAGACATACTCACACAATACACACACTACAACACCCAGTGCAAACTCTTTAACATAGCCTAAACTGTTAAATAGCTCTTAAGTACCACAACAAACCACAAATCTTCTACCCCTTTGGCACATACCGTATATTACAGTGTAAAAGGCACGTTTTTTATACCAAAATTGAGGGGTCAAGGAGGGGGGTCGCCTTACATACTAGGTATATGAAATGACAGCAATTTAGGGGGCTGGGAAAGGGGGTCGCCTTATACACTTGGTGGCCCTATACATTATAATATACAGTACATCAAAGACTCAGACCTCCTGGCATGGATTTTAAAAACACACCACAAAGTCAACTCCCATCCCTCCCCCTTCCTTCTCCTCTTGGCTTTATTTATCTCTATTCCAAATTTCTAAATCTCAAAATTTCAAACCTTTAGGCAACCGTATCAAAATTAACCCTTTTCTACCTTTCATAAAAGTCCAAAGGACCCAAGTGCGCTTGTAAAATCGCCAATATAAGTAAGTACGTGTGGTTGTGGTCAGACAATGTAGAGAGGAAAGCTCTAGACAGAATGAGTTTGAATCTTGATATAGTCAATATTTTGAAACTTTTATTCCTCGGGGCCAGTCGATTTTAATCAGACTGCCACACCACAAATAGACATGCTCAAAGCGCTACACATGTTTCTGATAAATAGCACTCTGTCACTAACAGATATTTCTCTCTGAATGATTGTTGTAAATCATATTCAAGTGTCCCTCAGTCTTAAAACTGGAGTGGTAAGTGAACGAACAGTAAACAGAGATGGAGGAATAAACATTTCAATTCACTGAGCTAACAATGTCTGAATGATTTGATTGCTCTTCAACTTGGGATTCCAAGGTTCTTTTATGTTGCGAAAGTTGTCATCTCCATCGTCATGAACATCATAGTCATCTTCTAGGGGAGTGCCAAACTTAACAGCCATGTTGTGCAGGACAATTACTGCACTGATGATAGAGCAGCAACGTTTTGGCAGGAACCTCAGCTCTCAGTGGAGGCAGGGAAAGCGACGTTTCATCACAGTAAAACATCTTTCTGTACAGTTTTTCATAAAGGGATGTGAGCTCTTCTTGCCGTATTCAAGGAATGCCTCAAAGGTGTCGTAAGCCATGAACAGACCCCAGCCCTTTAACAACACCATTGAGCAATCTCAATTTTGAGTCACACACTGCATGCACACTGATGGAATGGACCCTCTGCGATTAAAAAAGTTATATTTTCTTCTCTCTTCATTTTAATTCCTACATGAGTTTGATCGATCGACCACTCCAGTAAAGCCTGCCAAGCTATAGTAGCTGTCCTTAAAATGTGTCATTTCATTTGCATTGGGGGAAAATATCCAAATGTTAAATTTACCTTGTAGTGATAGACTCACGGTAGACTTGTGCCCGTTGATGGTATCACTGACAACTTTCTGAAATAAACCGGTGGCATAGAATCGCAAAGCAACGAGCAATTGTTACTCAAGCAACAGAGTCGATCTTCGATAAACGCCATAGTCGTTATCGTCCCTGCCTGCATGAACCATCCTGAATATGTCTGAACCGTCTATTGAGTTCTTTGTTCTATTGAGATTGTCAAATGTTCTAACAGATTCGCCTGGTCTCAAGAGATCCCCTTTCTACTTAGGTGTCATCTGCGGTGTCAATAAACTACAGGTTTAATTGTTAAGCTACGCCTGCTAGGTAGGTTGTGTAAATCCCACACGTAAAACATGACATAACTTTTCTTACATCTTGCATGTGCATTAGGGGAAAGATTAGCGATCAGGCAGATTATACTATCATCAAGACTAAGATTTACGCCTGAGATGTTTATACGGCACAAGATAGGGTCAAGTACAGCAGAAAGGTCTATGGTTTTCTCCCACGGTCTATCTACCCTACTTTACCCACCATGTGATCTATCTAAATGCACCTTTACCAATAAATATGGAAATAGCAGGGTGTCCACACTCAAACTTCTTTCTTCTCATCCAGAAACATATAATGTGAGAGTAAATTTTCCAGAAAATGCTCCTTGTTGATTAAAATGAAGATTTTAGCTAATCAGGCCTTATAAGACAAAATCACCTTATGGCATGAGCCGCTCCTTTGGTCTCATACTTTTCGGCAATTTGATGATCTTTTGGCCCCAAATTAGTCCCTAAGAGTCCAGCCCTACTGTATCTATATATTTTGTTAATTTGATAATAATAATTGCATAAAGAGAGGGATGTTTTGCACCACAGTTCTGCTATATATAAGACAGTCCATGCACAGATTCAATATTTAGCAGATCCCGAGACTGACGTAGTTGTTGTTTTCTTTTTTTTATAGGACTTAAGTTGCAACAAGCTGAAGGAAGTTCCATCTGAGCTGGAGAATGCAAAGTCGGTGTTGGTACTCAATTTAAGTCACAATGAGTAAGTTTCACCTAAATGTATATTTTCTTTTGCCCCTAACCCAAAATATGGTAAAGGTTTCAAAGAAAGACCCTCACTGCAAGAAAAGGTGGGGTTTCCTCATGCATTATACGGCATTAAACCCTAAGAGTTTAATGCAATTTCCTCTGGAGGAAACCCTAGGCGTTTAATGACATTTCATCAGCATTAACCAGGGAATTTCCTCAGCGAAGGAAATGCCATGAAACTTAATTAAACTAGAGGAAACTGCAGGAAATGTTTGTGTTTGTGTCAAGTTGAAAATTATTATTTGCATTGATTATGTGTTGAAGAAATGTTTAGTAGAGATAACATGAAATAATAAGTTATATCCTGTTGGAGAATTTTGGTGTATCTTTGTTGTACAAATGAAAAAAAAAGATACTTAAACACTCTGAATAAATATTTATATATAAAAATGTTTATTAAATTACATAGATAGTGATAAGAAGCATTAATTGAATTTTATATTCTAACCATATGCTCTACTAAGTGAAATGGACATTAATAAAAATTAAAGGGTTTGTACTGGTGTATTAAAGGGATAAATGGTACCTTTCATTCATAGGCATAATCTATACGTTACAACATAGAAATATGATTTTAGTTTTTAGTTCAATTCATTGATGTGATCGTTATTGGAGACATTGCGTAGCGCGGTGACAAAGCTTAGTAAATGCTCATGGCTGTGACTGAAGACTACATTCAAAATATGTTCTACAAATGAAATGCAAATAAACCGTATATACATAATTTATACTATCAAAGCAAGTATACTGATAGTTCAGCTGCAAAACAAACATATGAAACGTACCTTTTTCAGAGAATGTATCCATACAAACACAAATATCCAAATCCTGTTATAGGTAAGAACACATATTCAACTATTATGACTGATCATTGATAGCACACGTTGACGGCAGAAAGTTTAACCTACCACGACCAAAGTTTTTTCACATTATGACAAATCATGAACAAATTCTATGACGTTGTTGTTGTTGGGTTGGGGTTTATGCGTCTGCTTCCACCTCTTGGTGATGTCGCCGACGTGGGGGCCCATACTTTGTTATAGCCGAATATAAGTAATAAAATTTGGAATAAGATATGGGGTACCCAAAAAAATGGTAATTAGGAGAGTTTCTGAATTGGTAAAGATTTGGAATGAATGCCAGAGGGTAAATAAATAATTTTGAATTTTGATAATAGGGGAATAATAAATAGAAATAAAGTATAAATATAATAAATAAGAAAAATAATAAATATAAATAAGTTAATAAAGTAGTAAAATTTAGGGGTGGTTTATTGTCTCACTTTGTGATATGGTGTCGTACCTGCAAAGATACAAAAACATTTTTAAGCGTATGGGAACAATTAGTTTGTAGTAATTATAAATGATAGGTTAAATGAATTTGGAAATGTTTTATAAAAGGAGGTTAGTTAAAGTAATGTTTTGGAATAATGGGAATTAGGTAAAATATGAGTAAATTATTTAGTTAAATATGGTATATTTAAAGTATAAAATTGGTTGTATGTAAAGAATTATTTATTTTATTATTGGATTTGATATAATAATGTGATATTGTAGTTTTGGAGTAATGGTATTTTTTAGGTTATATAGAATATAAGATTAATACTTATCTTGTTTGTTGCTGTTCTATTGTTCCGTTGTTAGAACGTTGTTATCTTCGCAATGTGCTATTTTTCTCCTTGATGTTACCATTCCGCCCACTCCTGTGGAAGGGGTGAAGAGAGGAGATCCCCCCGTGGGTTCGTTTCTCCTGTCCACGAGCTTTTGATTAGTTGTGAACTCTCCCCGTGACGGGTAAAGTTCTGTTGTTATTATTAGATAACTCCCCCCGTGATGGGTGGAGTCAATTAGTAATTGGTAATCATCGTTGATTGATAGGAAGCTGTAAGAGGAGATCCCCCGGAGGTTCGCTTCTCCTATTAGTGTTAAGTGGCTGTAATAGTATCCGTGGTCTTATAACGGTCCTTATTTAGTGTAGTTGTTGTTTGTCAATATATATGATGGTAGTAATTGATTAGGTTTGGCTAGCAGTTCTTGTGGTTTGCTAGCGTAGTGGGTCTGACTAACAGTTCTTGTGTTATGTTAGTATTATTATTTCTTGCATTTGCCCATATAGGGACTGCGTAGCAAGATAGTGTTTGATAACAGTTCTTGTGGGATGTTATGTGTTGTTATTAGTGACTCCTGACATTTGCCCTTTGTAGGGACTGCGTAGCCAGGGGTTGATGTTTATTTATGTTCCTTGCATTTGCCCCTGAGGGGACTGCGTAGCAAGAAATTTAGTTATTAATAGTGATACTTTGTATTATTGTAGGCTATCAGTTCTTGTGGTTGTGCTAGCCTGTGGGTTAATTATAACAGTTCTTGTGGTTTGTTATGTTATTTATCTCTTTATTAGATTATAGTATATCTAACAGTTCTTGTGTAGTGTTAGTTCTTGCATTTGCCCTTAAAAAGGGACTGCGTAGCAAGATATAGTTATCTAATTTAAAGAGGTTGGTGAGCATTGCGGTTGGTTGTACGGACATTAGGAGATTTAACTGTTTGGCTAACAAAGAGTATAAAAAATGGTAAGAATAACAAAAACAACAACAAAAAAGAAAGAAAACAAAGATGATAATAATTCTATGACTGTCTAATGCTTACTAAAGTTCATTGGTTATTATTTAGCCCCTGAGATCTCATTGGACAACTTGTTTATGTTGAGTTACTTTTTGTTTTTATAAAGCAGTCATGTGACGCGCCATCCTAATGACATAGAGATTTAGAGAGGGTCACCTCTCTGCACCTGCATGTGTTTATACAGCGTCCTTGACATCTATCTAACGAGTGGTCACCGTATGACACGTAATTGGTCTGAGTGACTTGTCTGAATGGAAACAGACACTAACAAAACAAATACCGTCTCTGTGAAAACAATGCTTTATTTATGTATAGAATATATGTAGTGAAAATAAAATTAATATTTACAGTTCATAGATGTATAATTGTTTTCAACGACATTTGTTTGCAGTTTAATTTTGTACAGACTATTACAGTTTACCTATGATCCATGATCATTTGTGTGTATCATTGCTATCATTGATATTCTTTTGAATCACCTATCAGTGAAAGAAAGGGGTTTTGGCGCTGATTTAATAGGGACTGCGTCTGTGCATGTCTTCATTTTTGTCGGCATGACTGGTGTTTTCCGGTTTGCAGGAACCTATACAAATAATTGGTAAAGCTTGTTTTAAACAAGTAGACACTTAAACCCCAACCCAACAACAACGAACAAAGTTTAGATGTAAACAGTTTATCGTTTACGCGAAATAAATACAAGCAATAATCACCCTTAAAATAATCAAGTAATGAGGCAAAGAAACAAGGTGACAGTTATCTTGAAAATGTATACCTAAGTATATTTCACTTTTTGTGAATCTTGTACAGATTCCTAAAGTGATTCGGTTCATTACCGGGAAAGCAACATTTCTGATGTTTAAACTAACAGACCAGGGGATTATACTGGCCAACTGCATCTTGCGAACAATAGAGGTAATTGGTGAGTTAAAATCGAAAAGTGAATCAGTGAGTAGTCAGTGCCTTCAGTCAGGGTGAGCGAAAATTCGTATATATTCATTTCTGCATTATAACCAAACGTTTTAATCCATTAAAACAACGTAAGTTACCTTCGGTGAAACTTCAAAGGGTTTTGACTGTAATGACAAATGTTGCTTTCATTGTAAGACGCAAGAGATTCAAAGATCAATCAATTACTACTTTTGCTAGTAAAAATTGATATCTATCTGGAATCTAGATAAGATATCACAGACAGTGTATTTAAAGCAAATTAAAGCACTATTTCATAACAATCAGTAAGAAGGGATTAATGTAGAATTTTAAAGATAATTGTGCTCTGTGTTTAGACCCAAATCTATCAAAAGTGTAGGGGAAATACGTCATTACAACTCTATACAGAAAATCAAAATTTCTTACTACGGACGCTTCTTAACTTGTGCTTGAAATGTGTCTTTCACGGCTAGCATTGAACTCACTACCTATAAGAAATTGATATGTATAGCGACAATGATTCCATAATAACAATTCATAGATAATATCTACCGCTTCTATAATCATCTGTCAAAGTTTGGTGCCTAATGAAAATCTTAATTAGCAACACATTTTCCTATTCAAAATAACAATGCATAATAAATTAGATAATAAAGTTAGGGATGTGATTCAAATGTAATTGTTTATAACATGAATTATGATAATTTCAATTATTTACATATTGATAAAATACTTATCAAAAGTTAAATATCCCTTACTTATTATTGTCCTAAATATAGATAGAAGATATATTTCATGTTATACGATATCATGGGAATAGGTTGCCAGAAATATGTCTATATTTTGAAAAAAGCATGTCACATGACATTTTTTTAGATTAAATTTTGAAACTTGGCATAAACAAATAGAGGCCAAAAGAGCATTGAAGATTGATATATAATTACTCTTACCTGACCTATCTGAGGCGTAGAAGACAGCTTTCATCTTTGTATTATTTCTTGGAGCAAAACTAGTGAACAGTGGTATACGGTACACATCAAAACAGCATGTGGTCACGATGATATTCAAAGTGAGTGAAGGATTTTAATATGTTTAATTGTTTTCATAACTATTATCAAGAGTGGGCTCGTTAACCTTAATCCTCAAATCTCAATCGTCAAACAACAGGAAATGTTAAATACCGGGACAGTTTTACAAGCGTCTTTCTCAGGTTGTTGCTATAAAGATTTTGATTATATGCTTCTCTGTAGATCACACATATTATTTTTTCTTATTGGCATCTACATTTAAATGAAATATATACTAACTACTTCTTCCTTTCCATATTCCCCACTCTTTTAGACAAAAGGAACACACTGTGGATAACATAGTGGAATTTTATACTTGATAATTTATTTATTGTTTTTCGCAGAATATGTTGTAATGTTCAATAAATAATTCAATTTGCAGTTACTATTTACAAAGAATAAACTTTTTACACCAGTTAATAAGTAACATCGTTCCAAAGCACAACTCATATCAATTAACTTTAAGCATCAGCCAGTCATTAGGCATCCCCTACAACTTTATGATAATGTTGATATCGCTCTTGCATTTGATTACAAAGACGTTGTTTTCTGTTCAATTTATGAAACAATAAATGTTTAAACCAAATCGAATAATCTGTGTCATTTCTTAACTGCTTAGACAATGAGGTAATTTTGCTGACGTTGTTATGTTAATCTTTATGTGAATGGGAAAGTCAATTTAGAAAAGGAGTTAAATAACCAAAGGGATGTAAATAATCAAAATTTCACGAAATATTTCCGATCTCTTGGTAAAGCAAAATCTTACTTACTTACTTAAGTTGAGAGTTTTACGAGCGCTTTCAAGCGATAGCTGATGTCACGCTCGGGCCGCAGCCTTTAAAAAAGAGCCTAAAGTTTTGATAAAAAAGTGGGGGGTATTTTTGGAAGCCTGGTCTAAAAGCTGGGGGGGGGGGGAATACTTTTTTAAATTATTAGAAATTTGGAATGTTTGGTATGCCTAGGTTAAGGGAGTTGAGAGGGGAGGGAGAAGGGGGGGCGGTGGAGATGTGGTATATTGTGTTGTGATTTTTACACGGGCCTCCTGGCCCGTATCTAAAACTAAAGCAAAATGAATAGCGCTGATTATATAAATCGGCAGTGGTGATGGGCTCTGGCACTAAACAGGTTGAGATGCATACAGAATGGTCGCTGACACTAACTGGCATATCTCCTTTGATTAGGTGACCATAAAGCACCGAAAAAGTCAATTGTCGTAAACTAATTACCTTGGCGTCTCAATGTCTGAATGAAGGTAGGACTTGTTGTCTGTAAGAACTGTCGCTTTCCGATTGACTTTAATCATTATTATTACTAAAAGAAAAAATACTGCCTGATATTTTCAAACTCTCAACTCAAGCAAGCAAGCTAATATTGTTGCCTTAGAATGATCTTTGATATGATTTGATGCAAACTTATTTTTATTCAACAAACTGACTATCGATTGATATAGAAGTGTTATATTAATACCTTTCCAGTTATGTATTCAATACATATATCATTGAAATAAATATAATCAGATAGCAAGGGAAAAAATCCTATGTATTCAACGAAATGAATTATTTGCGTGCAATGAGTTTTAATTTGATGTAAGTCCGATACAAGAGACATTTGAACATTCTTAGTAAATGTAAACTTCTTCAAGATATCTGCTACCAGGAATGGTCCATGTCAATTAATAATTCAAGGTATCTAAAACACTACTCTTGTCATAAATCTTTGTTAGAACCCGAGTTTTATATCATGAATTTAGAAGATAAATCTATAAGACGGGCACTATGTAAATTTAGAATTAGTTTACATGATTTTAGAATCAATTCCCTACGACAAAAAAATGGTGTATTGATAGATAATAAGATAAGTTTTTGCAGAAATTGTAACTCGGGCCATATTGAAGATGAATTTCATGTATTGTTTGTATGTTCAATGTATTCCCATTTAAGAAGCAGATATTTATCTTTTGTATCACTACCAGTTAGAGATAAACAACTTTTGTCCCATCTGCTAAATTCTAAAAATACTGATATTATTAAATCTCTCGCAATCTATTTAAAACATGTATTCCTTGTAAGAAATGTCACCGCCACATGTACCACTTAATACTTCAACTGTACTTGTACTATAGGCCTTTAGGTCTGAAATACTGAATAAACAAATCTGAATCTGAATCTATAAACTTCATTTCTTATGTTTGAATTGTATGGACGAAACAATGTAATGTAATGACCCGATGCATTAATTTTTGAATGGACACATTCATTGAAATAAGCTACCTTTTTAATATTCACGATTATTCAATATTGATTCCTAGAGTGACTTGGTAACATCAGTTTCTTTAGGTGGTACAGTATACAGACTAATTAATACTTTCATTCTCACAACGTTCTTCATTTTTAATGAAATCATTGGCATACTATGGTGGGGAAAAGATGCTCTTTTGTATGTTTAACTTCTGATTTTAATCTCGTTAATTTTAGTGTGTCAGGCACGTCTGCTTAGCGCCTGTCACTTCTATTGGTGACTCCCTCTCACACGCACCCGTATCCTGCCCAACAAGTTTATTGTCAAGTTGAGATCAGAGAGACATCCTTGATTGTCGGCTAGACTAGTTAACGAACTGTTAATTACCATGGAGCATAAATGTGCACCTGCTTTCTCACAGTTCAAACAGAGACCTGGAAAGCTTCCCGGTAAGACCTAAACGAAAAGGTAAGCTGTAATATTAGATTATATATATAAGACCCTTTCAAATGTGATGAAACCTTTATGAATGTCTGACAGTCAACAATAACCATGGGATGCGACAGCGGAAGGAAAAAGGAATGATGACTTATTAAAAGAAATATAAAATATCTTTGAAAATGTTATGAAATCTGTTATTGAATGATCCAAACATTTACTTAGTTTACTGTTAGCTCATCGTAGAGTTTTTTTTATGAAAGTATTTTTAATGAAAGTTTTCATACATTTGATATCATTTAATAATCCGAAGGTGACTCAGGAAAATAATAACTCCCTCATTTCACTAAATATTTAAAAGAATTGATATACGTTAGTAAACAATTTGTTACTTTTACAAACCTATCATCTGTGAATATATTGTTCTAAACACTGTGTTCGGTAGAAGCGTCATCATCGTCGATTGAGGTTAACAAATAACAAATAAATATGTTTTGGGACATTTCAATTTAACCGTTTGGTTCAAGTATGATGTGCTTGTGGTTCTATGTCTAATAAATTGACCTCCGAAATGAATGTTGTTAATAAAATAACGAATTGCTAAACATACTAAGCTTGTTAAATAAATTGTAACCTCGTTTCATTGGCTATATCTATATTATAGTTCTCATTCGACTTCACAATGAAAATCGCATTCTTGATTAAACCAATAAGGGTCACATGTTATAATCCGATATTACAGGGAAAATAGACATGGGCATAGCGGGAATGATTTCGGTGTCTCACAGACCGCTGAATAACAATAAAAGCATCCCGTCAGACGCTTCTGCCTAGTGAATGTCACCTTGTGAATGATTGACTTGTCACACTTAGATAAACTATTTCTGTCTGTCTGTCTATGCCAGCCGAAGTTAACAGTTAACATGCTCGTTGCCCGGCGGGGGAAAACCTACCGTCTATCTCTCACTATGTCTCCATTTCCCTCTTTCCCTTATCCTTTCCGTTCTCCCTGATCAGTCCACTCTCTTTTGGATGGATGCTTGTCATCCGCGTCTTTTAATAATTGAAATATTGTTCAAATCACGTTATACCCCAACCCACTCACTCTTTTCATCCACCAAACGACTGTAGTAATGAATCTGATAGTATTATTCAGATACAGTTATACATATTGGCACTTGGTATATTTTCCTCGGCTTGTTTTGATTAACGTACTATATGTCATTGAAAGGTCATGTTTGACCTCATCCATTCGCCTTCCTTTTCATATTTGTAAATTAATTGACCGTGACTTACCCCAACAACTGCCCCTTGCATAATGGCAGCATTAGTAGAACTAATAATTACGCCAACACCAAATACCGACATAAACTAGAATATATCTTAAGTATGAGTTTTTGTATACAGTTCAACACAGTTTAGAATAAGTATTATGTAAACATGTCTTAGGACATAATTACGTCCCATACAACGCCAATACCAAAAGGTAAACTGAAACTAGACGTCTTGAGAATAGTTTCTGAGCTATTATACCATCTATACAATCGGTGATATACCGAAATCCAATGGCGAATAGATAATACTTATTTGTACTTGATCTGTAAAAAAGAGATTCAGGTTCAAACTTTAATGTTCATTATAATAAATATGTCACAATATTTACGATGGCATGATACACGAGACAGTACAGGTTTAGGATTGCTGTCAATTTGATGTCTTTATACATAATTAAAGGAGCCAGACTGAATATATCAATATGCCTCCTTAGAGGTATAGCAACAACATAATATTGTGCCATGTCCTTCAGAATGCGTATCTGCATCAAAAGAAGACCCTTGCATATAAATAGCAGGGTAGTCGTGTCACTTTATCATAATACACACCCTGATATACATAACGACAACAAATACACATCATTGCTCCCACTGTAATTGCTGGTAATTAAGTAAGAGAATCACTTGGTGCAAAATACAGAACTGGTATTGAAATAAAGTGATATTCAACAAATGTCTTTATTCAATTTGCATGTAGTTTGTATATTGTCAGATATAATGTGTGTAAGAAAGGCTACTTTGAAAGATTATTCCCAAAGAAAAATGCAGGTAATGATAAGTCATATTTGATTAGTGTTAAGAAAGAATATTATATTACGTGTTATTAGTGCATATTAGTTTAAATTTATTATTATTATTTGTTTACCTTCTACATATTCCTTTTTGGTAACATGTTGTGACTGTAATAGTTGTATATTCAATGATCATACATAAACAAGTTGCAACGTTTCAATCATCATTTTGTTATGTTAAGCGGAATCAACACATGGTTTTGTATCCAATATTTATACTTTTGTAAACTATTGGACTGACTGATGTAACAGTTTTTGCAAGTCATGTCAAATAAATGTCCAAATACTAATTTTGACGCTCATGCCAGTGATTTAACTACAGTTGACAAAACATTTGATAAGAGTTTTTTGAAGATCTAATTGTATAATAAATCCAAAATAATATATAATTCGGCCAACTTGAAATATATTTTATATACACATTTTGATTTGTAATTAACATTTTAGGTTATCGAGCAAATTGTCAAGTCAATAATCATATTTCGTTTAATCTGCAACATCAATGCTTTATGATAGTGTGGAGTCAGATTCACTACGTTATCTAAAATTTTCCAAAGTTCCCCCTTTCCTGCCACGAGTTTGAATAAGTTAAGACTTCTGTTGTTCTACATTTAACCTTTGAATTTTGTTCTTTTGTCATACTTGCACTAGTAATTGTGATGAAAATGTTTGACAATGCCATTCAAACTCATGATATTAACGTCAAATTACATATCTTTGAAGTTGTAAATCAATAATACCTTTTGCATATTGTTTTTGAAGAAGTAAAGAATGTTTTTAAGAATTTTCAATAATTTCCTCTAGTTTCATATAGTTTAATATAATTTCCAAGAGTATCCTTCGTTTGGAAACTAGGCGTATACTCTGCATGAAATTATAGGAAACTGCCAGTTTCCTCTCGTATACAGTAGCTGAAATTCGGCATTTCCTTCTCATGAAACCTCATTAAACTACTCTATTTTCTCCAGTGCCTTAACTGAAGAGAGACAAATATTCTGAAAATATAAACAATTGACCAGTTTCCAGTTTCAAGTCGTTTTAGAGTGACATCCTTTTGAAAAGTCATGTGACCGCGGCCAAGCTGTCCAAGCTTATGTTTAGTTGAACATTATTTTGGTCTACTTTTCACACTCGCCTCGACCTTAACTTTCATTCCCATGAACTATGGTAGTTATCAAATGATTGTACATCAAAAGGCTACTATGAAAAAAATTAGTGAAGGCTAATATGTTCGTGATGATGATTAAATGATGAAGTTTTAGGCCTATGTATATGGAATCATAGATGTAACATGTAATACAAAATGGAATAAAAATCAAAATCCTTTTTTTAAAGAAGACATGATAAGAAATTGGGTTAAACTTTCAATAATCAGACCATTATTTAACACCTATACAGTGTTGCATCTAGAGTGCGTATTTGCGTAATAACACATCTAAAATGAAATGTGGCACAAAAAATAATTATTATTGGGCCACACCATACGCAATAATTACATTAAGTACGCAATTATGCACTCGGTTTCTAACTCAATTTAAATGTTACGGTTTTCATAACGAAATTTGGAAATTGCCGTAACTATTTGTAGCACATGACAAAGAACTTATACCTGTTAGTGGCCTCAGACAAAGGATCAATTTGATGCCAGTATGTGATTTAAATGTAAGGATTAATATCATTGGATAATTCTGTCATAACCTCTCGCTCTACTTTTCTTGGAAATTGATAGTCTGAGTCGTGAAATTTCAAGTATTTTACGCATTGAAAAACAAACCAAATGTCTTCATCAAATTTAAAGAAAGCTAGAAGAATAACTGATTTCTTCACGGGAGTGAGGCAATCTACATCTACTGATGAGGTAGGGGTACAAGATGAAATTTGTGCCGATAACATTGCACAAGGTGACAGACATGATCACGATGACGTTGGCGATCCCGACCACGTGACTGAAATTGAAAGTGATTTAGATCAGGAAGATTCTAAAACCAACAGAATACGTAAATTTGTTCATAAGTTTCTAGATGATTGGCTCAAAAAGTACGACTGGCTTGAGTATGACAAAGAATCAGGCGTTAGGAGTTGCAAGTTTTGCCGTGACTGTAATTTCCAAAAGGCATTCACTACAATCATTACGATGACGTGTAAAAATTATCGTTCTTCTACGCTGACAAGGCATACTAAACATAAAACTACCAGATCATAAAAATGCATTACAGAGTTTGCTTTTGAGGAAAGATTTTAATGTGGCTGCCGAAACCGCAATTTGTCAAAAGACAGTGCATTGCAAGCATGAAATATTCATCTCTTGTTTCATTCATGAAACTTCAAGGCTGTGAAGATATTAATTGTTCATGTACTACCAATGTCTGTTTTTATCAAAGTGGGCCACTGTTAACTCATCATGGGGCCACCAGTGGCCCACTTTTTAAATAGTGATGGGTCACCTGGCCCACTTATGACAAAACCTAGATCTATACACTGGTATAGATAGAGAGTAAACCAATTTATAAAACCATAACAAGGTTTGGCTTTACTTCACATTTTATTAAAATCGCTTACAATTCAATGCAATGAGAAACAATTCAAGATATTCTCAAGCAGATGCCATTCTGCCACTTGAGAACATTCAAATCTTTTTAAGATTTTGCCAGCAAATTGGTGAGGCCTATTTTTATCATACTCTGACCAAAGAGTCCGTCCTTTTCGCAGTTACTGTTCTGAGGGATAAAAGCTACAAAATATGTAATTTATTGGGATACAAACTTGTTCGAGGTTTCTTTCCATAAGGATCAGAATCTTTTTATTTCAAGATTGGTCTTTCTGTAGATTTTTATTTGTTTAACATATTTAAAGGCACTATAGCTAGCCTTTTCGGCTCAAATTGGCCATTTAAAACCTAAAGTAACACAAGACACCAAATTAAGATGCTTTCAGTATTGTATACTCCATAGAATTTTAACTACAAATATATTTCTTCAAAAAATTAGAATTAAAGACTCTGACTTACATACTTTCTGTAACAAAGTAAAGGAAACCATTTGTCACTATGGGATTACGAATTTGTATAGATTTTCTGGTCAATGTTTTTGTCTTGGTTAACTGAAAAATGTGATCACATCAATAACCTCAAACTCTCTTTTGAATTGCATTATCTTTGGCTGTAAAGAGAATGTATTCACTGATGATGTTTTTGATTTATTCATATTATTATAGGTAAAAATTACTTTTACAAATGTAAGCCGAACTCTTCATTACCAAGTTTGAATCATTTTAAGAATGAGTTGAGACTGAGATATAATATTTAACAATGTATATTTTATACAAGTTGTAAAACTCAATTTTATTCCAAATGGCTTATGTATCATTCTTTATTCAATTATGACTGTCTAAGTTTGATTGATAATTGATATTGCATTGGAGTGAAAGGTGTGAGAATGTTGTGTTGTTTTTGTTATTAGTAAAAAACTCCTTATAACCCTGTTTGAATAACATTAGCTGATGTCTCCTTTGACTTGGCAGTTCACTGGTTGCTAAGTTTTTAATGTAACAGGTTTTGAGGAATAATTTTTTTTATTTCAGCTGCAGTTCATGCTATTTAGAGCTCCTGTGCTTTTGTGAGATCTGATAGTCCGAAATAAACCTATTTGGCACTTCTTACATACCATCACTAATGCATATTATAAGATGATAACATGGTGACTAACTTAACTATGTTAGAGACCACATAGGTGATGTAATGTTTTTATGCCCACGCAAACGTTGCTTTCTTAATCAAGGGGGCACAAATATGGTAGTATTAAATTTTTCATAATACTTATGATAATTATAGTTTTTCTAAAAATAACTCGTGATTTGTTTGGCTAATATAGCTATTTTCCATTCTTTCCCTCAGTGAGTCAAGCATACACTAGTCAACCAGACAAACCAACAAAGCAAACAGTACTTTTCATTTCATATGAAATAACATGAAACGTTAAGTTTATATGTGGTTTGTTTTGCTATATAAATATATATATATATCTATCTTTTACCGTCTGTGCATGAGAGCTATAACAAACTTAATACATTTGTCAACCATAATCCCTAGATGTGCTTTTTAAGGGTAAGACTTGTATTTTAGATTTATCTTGTCGGTTTGCATCACTAAAATAGTGGGTTGATTACAATGATAACTACACCAAACTTGATACACATCAAACATCATCACATTGTGTGACTTTTGAGGTTAACAAATTCAGGAATTTTGTTAAGCGGTTTCAATGAAAACATGACTAACACAGTGACTTCAAGGAATTTCTGTTATCTGAACATATCTCTTATGTTATACATGATAGCTACACCATGGAAACATAAAAGAAAAGAAACAATAATATTTCATTACAATATGTCTCTAAAGACAGAAAACATCTCTATGGCTCAATATTTTTTTCATAAAATTTTGGATAAGAATATTTACATTTATGAAAATAATTGTGAAAAGTTGACAACAATACAAAACACTGCTTAAACAGTTAACTCCAATTAGTTTGATGAAGGGGTCTAAAATGTACAAAATTCTGCCTATCTGGCAGCTAACTCTTTGTGTTGATGACAGTTTCTCCTTCTTCTTAGTAAATTCCACTGTCGTACAAATTTACGCATTGTTAATCAGTTCATTATGATGTGTAATTTCCTATTTTGGAATTCTTAAACTTAAACGGGGGTATATAAGCTCAGCTTGCTTCTACACTTGTTTGACATATAAGTCCTCAACCTAAGAGATATTAGATAATTCAGTACCTAAAGAGCTACAGAATCAATGGATAATTTTTTGCTTGTATGAACATGTTGCCCTAATACAGACAGCTCACTCCACTGTTGTGATACCTTGTTCTTCTATGAATTTCCTTGAAGGACAGTCCTGCTGAATGGAACCAAATAGTCTGCCATCACAGTGCCTTGATCCGACAATCACCCTTGTGCCATTGTTCAATAGAAGTTGAATGGAAATGAATTTAGTACTAAAGGACTGATGATTGCACATTTCATACCTCTGGCTGAAACTGCATCTTTCAAAAAATTAATGTCATGATTCATGTGCCTATTGCTGTGTTTTTGAAAGCGGTTGATAAAAAATATGACAGTTCTTCATTACCAGAATAACACATTTTTGTCTCTTAATAATTAATTGACCTTAAACTATTTAAGCTTTTTTATCTTGAATCTGGTGGTGCTTAACCTTTTCATTGAAGTAATTATCTTAACATCTAAGATGATTAGTGTTTAATTGACCTAACGATAAACATGTAACGATAAATCAAACTTTCGACTTATCTTAATCTTAGTAATTGCTATGAAGATAGTACTTCATTGATAGTAATTCAAAAAACCATTGATAGTATAGAAAGCATGGCTAACTATCTACAGTTTAGTCAAATGTTAAGTCAATCATAATGTTTATATGAATATATTACAATAACAAGTAACGACTGAAGCTTTTAGATTTGAACAAATGCTGGGACAGATGCCCGATAGCTTGATGATTCAACAGGAAATGCAAGAATTATTCTTCTTTCTGATTTTTGCTTGGAGAAGTTGTGTCCGACTGTAAAATTGTAAAGACATTAAAACAGTGTTTATTCGTGATTTATGTGTTATTTCATTAACTGATGAACTATCGCAATAATAGATCTCAATAGACTATTGTTATTGCAATAGCCCCTTGTTGGTCAATAGTTGCCCAAGCCATTGAAATTTATTTTGAAAATCATTACTTTTGATTTATCTCTTAAAAGTTAAAACTGTATTCATGTTGCTGTTCTGTTGAAAGTATTTTTATTTCAAGCTTATTTTTTCAGAATTGAGCTGTTGCCAAATCAGCTGTTCATCAATTTGTTGGACTTATTCTTCGTAGACCTAAGTAACAATGGTTTAGGTAAGTTTGAATGGGTTAACTTAATGGACTCAGGTAGCACTTGTTACAGTGAATTTGAAAAGTTGAGGAGCAAGTTAACTCACTTAAGAATAAATGATCATTTTCTTTCATTTCTGAAGCAGAAGTTTTTGCTCATAAGGCCTAAAGGGACCATTCGAGCAGGGTATTTTTTGTGGAAACAAAATTCAGGAGGACTTTCCTGTTAACAAATATATATGATTTTTACATGATTCTTTTCACACTTAATTTCAAATATGTACATGAGTTTAACATTTCAGTTGTTCAAGATTTAACAATTTGACAAAGAATAAAGTGTAACAATCAAAAAAGAAAAACTTAGTGAAATGAAGCCAATCATCGGAGCTACAAATGTGGAATGCATTACTACGAAAAAACATTGTCGTAACCGACAACTTTTATTATGAATTGTTTGTAAATATGCTCCTCTTCTATCAATCTATTAGTTATTTCTTAATTTTTTCAATGAATTAGCATAATACAGCACATTTGATTTCTCGCAATGCTAACATTTCAAGATGGCGGATGAAAGCCGCTTGAATGGTCCCTTTAACTAAAAGGCCAGAAGTGTTTCTTGGATGGTCCAGCATTGTCCGTTGTATACTCAATGAACTTATCATATTTCCAAACTTCTCAAGAACTGTACAGACTCCTAAGCCAGTTGAGATTATGACACCAGGGCCTCCTTTCACAAAGCCCTAAGGTGATCGTAAGTCCTTAAGGTGCCCTTAGTGCAATGTTAAAGTATGGGAGTTAAGGTTAACCTTAGTTAAGGTAGCTTTGTGAAAGCAGACCCTGGGCCTCCTTTCACAAAGCAACCTTTACAAAGGTTGATCTTCACTCCCATGCTTTAACATTGCACTAAGGTTACCTTAAGGATTTACGATCACCTTAGGGCTTTGTGAAAGGAGGCCCAGCACCACAGCCTAATGATGATGAATTTAACAGCCTGATTAGCTACAGAGCCCATATGAAAAAATTCAAAAATAACAGTAAGAATTTTGCAAATATGTACGTTTTCATATGTTGAGATAAACATTAATTTCAAATTTGAGTGAAATTGGTGAAGAAATAAAGATTTTAGAAAATTCATTGACAGATTGGATTGTGGCATGGCATGGCGTCCCGCATTAGGCCGTCCATCCGTCCGCATGTAAATCTTAAATCTTGTGTACTCTACTCTCAAGGGACAAGTTTCTAAAAACCTCCTATCGTCTTGACTCCTTAGCTGACGTAGATTCTAACTTCCCTAATAAGGGCAAAAGGAAACCAATTTTCATCCTCTTTCTCTAGAGCAAGATGCCTTAAAAGCTGATTGTCAGGGCCAGCGAGACCATGCCTTAAGAACCTATTTTCATCCTCTATTCCAGAAGCAAGAGGCTTAGAAAACTGAAACCTTGAGTACATACTCCTTAGCTGATGGGGTCTGTCTGTCATTCCGTCCGTCCGGTCATGTTTCTCAAAAACAGTTAGGTCTAGATCAACCAAACTTTGCACACTTGATAACCATAACCTTGTCTACAGTTTGGACCACTTTCGAATGTTCTGCAATTCTTTTTTTTTCCCCCCATCGAAACGTCATTTTTTGGACTTAGTTATATGGTGTACAGTGGGGACAGATTTTCTCAGAAACTATTACACCTAGGCAATCCACATCTACTGATGAGGTAGGGGTACAAGATGAGTGGCACGTTTTGCCGTGACTCTAATTTCTTAAAGGCATTCACTACGATCATTACAATTTAATGTGGCTGCCGAAACGGCAATTTGTCAAAAGACTGCAAGTATTATTTCTGCTATGAGGTGCGCATATTGGCTTTGTAAAGAGGGCATTGCAAGCATGAAATATGCATCTCTTGTCTTATTCATGAAACTACAAGGCTGTGAAGATATTAATTGTTCATGTACTACCAACGTCTGTTTTTATCAAAGTGGGCCACTGTTGACCCAAAACCTAGATGCAACACTGCCATAGCACATCAAGGTTCGATGCTCCTCCCTTTTGGATCCTTTGGACACAGCCCACTTCAACCCAAACGATAATGAAAATCCCTTAGCCTTGTTTATGACTAGATGGCCAACCGTCTGCTCATGTGTCCATCCTAAGGGGCTGAGGTTGATCCCATAGGCTCAATTTGGGAGGAACCGGAGGTGTTAATACCTCCTTATCTATTGGCCCTGTACGCCAATTCAGCGTAAAAAAAAGGACTTTCAGCGACTGCCTACCATAAGCCTGTGAATAACAATGCAGCTTCTTTTAAAGTACATTCCTTTTATGCTAAGGACGAATTTGTCAAGCCTCTCTCTTCCAGCATTAGGTTGGCTTGCAGGATTCAAGGTGTGAAGTATCATTCTTATGCCAAGCTACGCCGTACTCTGAATTCAATTCTTGTAAATATCGTAAAAAATACTGTCATATTAAGCACTTGTTTAAAAAAATCACATCGGATGATCACGCCAAATCCTGTCAACTTTTTGTTTCAGTAATGATAATGTTATCTATATTTTGAAACAAATGAGTCTTGTAAATTGATACAATTTCACAAATTGAAACTTTAACAGTGAATTTTTTTCCATAATTGAAAAATGTCCAAATATTATCTTTCCAGCAGTGTTTCATTCACTACCCTTGACCCGGTTAATTTGCTTGATGTCAACAAGCCATCGCGTATCAATCAATCAAATGTAGTCAATCAAGATTAAAATCCCTTTGAGTTATTTTAAATTAATTGATTTAATTTTTATATCAAATGAAACTACAAGTTTTCTACCAGATTATCTGGAAATGAAATCATAATTGTGCATATTCCATTCATGAACCATCTTTGAAATGACGTGACACTGTTATCGATTGAATTGACTCTTGATACTCTCTCATTAAAGTCGTTAATTACAAATTAATCATGTAATTGTGCGAATTCAACTGTAGAGATCTTCAGGTTCATTATTTTAAGTTTCAAATTCTTTTTTTCAATTAGAATTTATCCATTTTCAAATAAAATCGCTGTCGAGTGTCAATTCTCAGTTGGGATTGCGAATGTTGTGACTAACTAAGTAAAGTGGACCATCTCGAACGATTTATTTGTATTAAATAATCATGAAATCAAAAAGAATTATAAAGAATTCACTTTCAAACATCAAATAAGACTTTATTTGTGCTCAACTTGCGGTAATTACTGAGGAAATAACAAACAAAAGAACTGTCTGATGATTGGCGCAGACATCACACGCTATCCTTGTAGTTGGAGAAACTGAACAGGTACATCTTTTGACCGCCAATTCTGCTCCCAAAAAGTCCTCGCCAAGCTCAAGAGCACTAGGACAATGAATCTGATTTTGGTTGCACCCATTTGGCCAGCAAGAGGGTGGTTTCCCAAACTGCTTTGTCTCGCCGTAGGAAAACCTGAGCTTCTGTCCCTGTAGCCTCATCTAATGCTTCATCATCACAGCGGGCAGAGGCACCCGGGTCCAGAAAAGTTTCATCTGCATGTATGGCTCATCTCCAGAAAGACCTAAAGGCTAAGGGTTATTCTTCGAGGGATGCTAATGCCATCTCTCAAGCTAACCGACTTTCTATGAGATCGCTTTATAATGATAAGTGGTCCTCCTTTTAATCGTTCTGCAAGGAAAAAAAGCAGAACCCCATGTCAGCTGTAACCCAGATTGTTGCAGACTTCCTGATGTACCTGCGCACTAAAAGACGTCTGAAGGGTGGGACTATTACTACTTACTTAACCGCCTTGAATTCCATCCTCTCAGTCAAAGCAGACAGGAAGTTCTCGAAGATCCCTGAGCTGATCACTATGCTCATGGCCTTCAAGTTGGAAGACTAGAAGTTTAAGTTTTGTCCTTGAGCTTGGGACCTGAGCATTGTTCTCAGACATCTTCACGGACCCCCTTATTAACCCCTGGAAAAGACCTAGTCGCAGGACTTATCGAGGAAGACTGCTTTCTTTTTGGCTTTTGCAACAGCCACAAGAGTCAGTGAAATTCATGACGTCATAGTCAACTACAGACCGTCCATTGTTCACATAAGTAAACTCCTGTGTACAAACATGCCCTTTTAGTACACATATACTACAGTCCACAAGAAAACTTAAAAACCGATCTCCCTGTGCATTAGATGCAGTCTCGATTACCTCCCTTGCTGGAACTTCGTCTACTACTTCCATGTAGTCTGCTTCCGCTCTGATGCTTGATTTAAAGCCACAGTAAATGCATACATGTCCATCATTTTATTTTACATGTGTATTTGCTGCGTTAGAGTTTCCAAGAAAAATTCAGCGTCGTTAGGTCTACTGGTGGCAGATAACAGCTACATAACACAATTTGGGAATCTGGTCGACTGGTCGTTACTTCATCACAGAATATCTTCCTTTGTATCGTTTAACACAGATACATCATACTGTTTAAAAACAGAATTCTTTATCAATACACCTACCCTGCCCGATCCACACTTGGCTCGCTTGTTGATTGTTTTTCTGTTGTGCCCGTACAACTTATACCCCTCGAATGAAATTACGTTATCTTTAGTAAGAAATGTGTCACAAACTGACAGAATATCACAGTCGAGTTCATGTGATACAAATTCTCTAAAATGTTTATTTACACAATTTTTGGTGGACCAACCACCCACATTCCAGGATCCGAGCCGCAATGAGTGCTTTACATTACTTTTCATCACAACAAGCCTTGATCCTTTGTAACAGAAGTATTTAGTACACTAATCACTGTGAGAAGATTTGATCTCACGATCAATTCTTCTCTTTGAGAGCTTTGTCTAATATGTCTATGTATACTTTTGAGTATGTAGTGTTCTGTTTTAAAGCTTTTTTGTCTTTTGTAAAGGTTACAGCTGTAACTGTTTCCAAACTTGCTATGATTATACCAGGCTTACCGTCTGCTATCGTCTTCCGTTACGCATGTGCAACTCGAACATTAGTTAGCTTGAGTGCGTCGCGTATAACACTGGTCATTGTGTTAACTGGTACATCTGAATTGTCCTTCTCTCTCGTGTCAAGCGCCACATTCCTGAAAACTACATCTAACGAGTTGTGTCCATGATTTAGGGCATTTGAGTAATTTCGTTCTACCTGCTCCATTCGCTTTGTGCCGTCACTTACAATGTTCGACGTTGAGTTGTGTAGTGAATATATTTGTTTTTTCTCCTATTCCTGCTTTCCCTCCATGGATTATATTATGTCTGAGAGGTCGTTGATTTGCTGTATGAATTCAGCTTCTCTGTTTCCTCATGGAGTACAGGCCCTCGGATCAATAAAAAAATTTTTTTTAAATTTTGACGCTAACTTTGAAGTTAGGAACAGATAACTCTAATTCTCCGTCTTGCAACCAATGAGATCTCTCGCTGCGGCCACACCCCCGTAGGGACAAGGTGACGGGCAGCCATTTGTCCCATCAGCATTAAATTGGGCGTGGAAATCATCTTTCAGCCGTCCTCATCAAATAACCCAAAAGATTTATTTGTTTAAGTGAGTTGGAGTAGAAAGGCAAATCATTTGAGAACATGTCTGCATAAATTTTATATTGATTGCGTGCATATTTATTGTAGCATTCGGTCAAGAAAGCGGATGGGGACGAATGGAGTGTCTGACCTTTCGATAAACTATTAACAGAGGTACAATTCGATTTGGGGGGTGTTCTTTTTAAATTTCGCCAGTCTGATTAGGCAGTTATCCAAAACAGGGGTATAAAAGGTCTCCTTGCAGTCGAATTAAAGGGTATATTTTCTCATGTTTTGGCTCTATTGATTCTTCCAAGAGATACGAATACAGATAATAATTTGTAATTAACCAAAATATGCGTTAAGCCTCCTCTTTAAGAAATATATGGTTATATCGTCTGTAAGTGTTAGTCTAGAACATCAACAATACAAAGTCTGAAGAGCTGAAGAGCCCATGGCTCTATTTATTTTCAGTCTTTCTGTAAAGTTTGACATACCTTAGGTTTATGTTAGTGATAGACATATTGAAATTTAGTGTGTTTATCCCAAAGTGATTACCCAGTAAAATGCTGTCTTATCAAATGAATTTTCTGGTGTTAATAACAATACTGCAGAAACTGCACACAGATTTGAAATACTTCTTTAGAAGGTATAGTGAGCATCCAAAGAGGGCCTGTTGGGCAGCTAGCTTTTAATTGTCTGCAATGCAATGGTATCTGAGCAGTAGATAAATACTTGTCTCATGTAATTCACTGTCAGTTTAACTGAGATTATTTACCTTGTCTGTGGGAAAACACTTGTTTATCTTGTTTCTCAACTTTTGACTGATAGGAAATAACTTAGGTTGATTGCTTTTTGTGCATAGGATTGCATGTTTCTGTTGCAGAAACGCTACCCCCCCAAATGAGGAGACTGAGCAGTCTGCAAACATTGATACTCAACGACAACCCACTCGTACATGCCCAACTCAGGTAAGTCTTCCACTTTCCTCCTCATTTCTTCTAATTTAGTCTTCATTATATATACTGTGTGTGGATGTCACATATTCAGGGAACAACTTGACCCAATATTAGCTAGATGAGAAACACACACAAATTATTGGGATGCACCCTTGGATCTGCCACTAAACATTCCTTTTGTGTTATGAGTAGAGCTGCAACGAATACACTACCAGGCGGGTAACTGATACGTATAATTATTCACAAATATGAATGAAAATAAAAACATTAAAAATCAGGTAGTCTGGGTTCATTTTTATACATTTTATTCACCAATTGTTGAATAGCTTCGATAGGGGCTGGATGAAAAATCCCCACGAAATCTTCCTGGCCTTTCCATTGGCTGAGCCAGTCTTTCCAACACCAGCGATTGGCTAAGCCATCATGGGTACATTCAAATATTTAACATTTATTTATGCTCATTCCGGGAGCGAAGCTTTCTAACCTCTGACTGTACAAATTTACGTTGAAAGACAATTTACAACGTTGATCAACAGATAAAATAAACATATCTCTTCTGTGTTGGTGTATTGAATAATGTTTTTATTCTTTTTGACTCTCGTGATGTTTGCTTTGACCAGCAATATAAATTTTTATCACAACGAGATGGAACATAGATTTCGCATTACTTCCTGTTGACAGGAGATGATGTGAAATATAACACATTTATGACACATAACATACTTTGTGAACGTAAATAAAAAAGTATTTTTATCAGATTATATACAAATTTCGTGCACATAATTGATGTTAAAGTCAATAGTAAAAATAAATTTTAAAATAAAAAATATTTGGTTTTCATTATAACAAATATGATTCACATCCTGCCAAGGTTCGATTCACCGAATGTATGAATGTATTGTTGCAGCTGTAGTTATGAGACCCTTTCCCCTAGAACTTCCATTGTGCACTATAAAATGATTGGGGAAATACAGCAAAAACTTCTCAGACCTTACAAAGAAAACCTTAGCAAAAGGTTTAAAACCCTGTTAAAGACTACAAGGTAGTCTGGCATATAAACTGCTCTGTCCATCTGTGCATCTGAAATGGATTCCTAAGCATAATTCGAAAATTGGGAGGTTTAGAAACTTCAAATGTTGTATTGATGTTATTTATGTGGTGGTGTACTATATCCTTCAATGGGTATCAAAACTTCATTTACCTACATCTTACTTCGCGATTGAACAACTAAACTACTAAAGTGTAGATTAATCGGAACGAAATCGCTGGATTATCGAGGATGGAGAGATATTAAAATTCATTAGACGCTGGTGCACAAAATTCAAAATCCATGAATTAAAAAGGTTTCATTTGTTCCAACCATTTTTTTAGGATTAACCTTATAAGAATTAACGTTAAAGTGGATGGTAATAAAAACTCTTATTTTCTTATGTGATACGCTTAACTTGTTTGCGGGCAGTTTCAAGAAATATTTCACTGGGTATCCAAAACCATAATTCCAGAAACATTTAACATCTTAACAAATTAGGTAAAATCTTCTAAACATTTTAGAATGTTAATAAAATTTTCTCTTTGTTTTAACCGTATCCCCCATCCATAGTTACTATAATTTACCCATGCCGTCATAAATCATCTATTTAATCTATAGATTAGATAACTATTAATCTCAATGCTCATAGTGTAGGCTAGCACCACCCAAATAATTGTATTCAGAACTTTACAAAATATTAAAAGCAAACAATGCCATATTTTTGTTATTTGGTCATCAAAGAAGTTTATTGTACTTAAGGCCTCTGGCCCATATCCAAGTGGTACAAGTTTACAGTGGGTACAAACATAATTATTAACATTTAATAGCAGAATTCACAATTAAGATATTAATTTGTCTCTTAAGGATGTCCGCTCCTCAAATTTAAAGTATTAAACTTTTTTTCTAACTTGTATTTTTCAAAAGTTAAGTGTATTTGCTTGAAATATGAACCCAAAAAAATAGGGGTTAGTGTGGGTTTTTTCGAATTATTCTAAGACAAAGATCCCTTTGTGAGTCACAGTTTTAACATGGGAGTCTATGGAGAAATCTTGACCTTTTTTGAGAAATCTTAAATTTTTATTATTTCCTGTATTAAACTTTTTTTAATATGAAAATATGTTAGAGTTAACATAATTTTCTTCCAGAAAAAAGTAAAAATATATATGGTAGTGTGGGTTTTTAGCCGCTATGACGCAACATGTATTGAAACATTTTCATTAAGTAAACAACATTCAAGCTATTTTTGTACTACAAACATGCTTTCCCCCACTCATTATCTAAAAATCTACCTGAATGCATACACACAAATCATATTCATTCAACAACATCTACTTGCTAAGATAAACAGTAAATAGAACTGGCTCAAATGATAATTACAGTTGAAAATTGATGAGTCAGCAAAATTGTGAATTAATTTAAAATACATCAGACACGTTTTTTCCCTTTAAACACACCATATTTCTTTGATTTATAATAAATCAACACGAAGAAAATACAAAACAGTAGAAATAACACAAAAATACAATTTATTTCTTTTATCACATCACATTTCAAAAGGTACAGAAAGTCAAAAAATCATAAAGGGATTGGTCAACTTGAAGCGCACATAAAATACCTAGAGAAATGTGTCTTGTCAGGTACACAAAATATGAATTTAACTCAATCAGAAACAATAAATCCTTGGTTATTGTTTGTTGTCCAAAAGGAATGTATCAAGTCATTATTCTCCAACTGAGATTCACAGACACACTGGCAAATCATATAGGTTTGTATGATCTGTATGTCACAGTATCCATTAGAACGGTTTATCCTCTACTCTGCATCAGATACACATCTACTAAAGTACACATCTACCTGAAAAGATGAATAAGTTTGTTAACTTCACTCATCAGAATTGATTCCTTTTCATTCCATAATGGCAAACATCCAATATTGTCATATCTTTTTAAAAATCCATTACAGTTTATACAATGATAAACATAATTGATAATTTGGCCTTTGGAATAAGCGCAACAAGCTTGTAGGAAAGATGTGACTTTCAATGTCATCTAAATCATCATCTTGTTTTAAAGAAGATTGTACACCTCACATAACTTAATCACTACCCTCAAAAAACTTCCCATCAATATTTTATGAATTTAAGGAGAATTCAATTTTTTAAAATTTGATTATGTCTACTCTAGTCTCAAAGACCTTTTTGACCTTTCTTCTCTCATTATGATAATATTACATGATCATTCATGAACACAGAAATATACAAAGGTTTTATCATTACAAAAAATACCTATGATGAAAGTTATTGTTGACAATGGTCAAATAAGGATTTTTCCTTCTTGATTTGTCATAATTAGTATGATACCTCAAACATATATAATTGTGACCTAAAAACAATAAAACTTATTGTTATGTAATGAATTAATTATTCAAATGAGTAGGTTGTCTAATGCTGCTAGGGCGTGGGCAATATTTCAGTCATTGGCCGCCATATCATTATAAAAACATTTTTTTTAAATTCATCATTTCAGCTTATATATTCTACTTTTTGCAGCAACAACATATATAAGTTTTCAGTTCAATAATATATTCTCACCAATGATGATTTTTTCAATGATCAGAATAAATCAAATACAATCAGCAAATCAAAAGTGTTTATTTGCTTTATATATTTGATAATCATCAATTTATTACCTCAATTTCTGCAGCTTAAGCTGACAGCATCTTTTTCAGTGGTGATCTCAGGTTCTAAATTTCAAGAATAATGAATATTAAGTCTACAATAATCTCTACATTGAGTGCATTCAATGAGAAAATTGTGACACATAAATGTCATGTCCCATTGCTAAAATTCTCAAAAAATATATAAGCATTATTTGATTTGTTTCAGCAAGACTAAGTTATTTAATTACAATCAAATACAGAAATAGATAATTAATCACTATGAAATGAAATAAGATAAGTTAAATCATAAATTTAAATGATGTTGACAGAAAAGTAAGATGATTTAGAGTTCTTAATACATTTTACATACCAGTGCCAGTGATTTGTTGTTTTTTGTTGGCCTCGCCCTGTCCCTCGCATCGGAATCAGCTGACAAGCATGACCTAATTTCAACAGGGTACTATCAGCCGACAAGCACGACCTGTGTTACTCTTAGTTTTCAGTGGCAGCTGTTTTAGTCGAATTTTTTCCTGTCACTGTCGGGCAGAATATAATAGGGAAAGCTTGATTTTTTCCCTCATCACTTTCAACAAGTAAATCGAGAAAATCCATGTAAAGTGTCGAGATTTGGCGGTGTTTTGTCTAGCCATGTTTGCCTAGGAGAAATGGTACATTGCTTCGCGCGGGGTTTGTAAATTCATTACAAACTTTAGGCAGCTTCATAACCTCAATTTGGTGACTTGATATCTTGTATTTCAACACTTGTATACACCGGGAACTAAACTTGAGGGCGAATGTAAACACGTCATACGACTGAAACACGAGACTGGGCCGCCTCTGTATATTTCCACTGTTCACTGATTATGCGCAATCGGCCGAAATAACCACTTTCCGTAACTTCATATTTCGGTTGTCGTAAAAATACTACGCTTGTTAATTTTGATGAATATTTAATCAGAAATCATCAAAATTGAGAAATTACCGCTTCATTTTAGTTTATAATATAAGAAAATTATGATTTCAGGCTTTTTAGGTTTTGCAACTTTGACCTGTAAGTTGACAATTTGGTCATGCGCAGTAGGTGAGGAGCGAACATCCTTAATATAACAGCATGATTTACAAAAAGGGCTAGATAACGTATTACTTTTTTGTTTCTGGAAGACATAATTGAAATAAAGGCAGTTGTAGGGTACTTTGAAAGATAACGGTGTGAAATATACATTTTTCTTAAAACAGCATAGTGTGGACAAACGAAAGCTTCATCTTCAAAAGCAGATTTACATAATGGACATATTCTTAAGTGTCTTTCTATTGAAAATCTCCTGCCTGTGTTAACAGCTAAGTCTAACAGGCCCAATCGGAAATATACGTTTGTGCGTCATCTACCGTATATGACAGTATATAAGTCGAGTTTTTTATACCAGAAATTGAGGGGTCAAGGAGGGGGGTCGACTTATATACGAGGTCTATGTTTGAGACCTAAAAATTCTGAGGTCAAGTGACGATCTGCCGGTAGGAGACGAACAGACGAGATTCAAAGCCACGATGTCAACTCATTGTCAAAATATTGAAATAAAATTACTTTAATAATTATTACATACTTTACTGTTTGTTATATATTACTATTAAAAGTTAGAAAACATTATTATCTATTGAAATACATTTTTAATCGACAATTTTATAGACATACAATAACGATTCAAACCGGAAGCAACGATGTCAACACGTTGTCAAAATAATGAAATAAAATTACTTTTATAAATATTACATATTTTACTGTTATTTTGTTATATTTAATTCCTAAAAATAAATAAATTACTACGATTGGGAATCCAGTTTGATCAATTTGAAATTGATCCGTTTGTAAATAATCTTATCGAACGATGCCATTTTGAATTTTTAATGTTCGGCGAAGAAAATTACTGTCGAAGTTGAACATTAGCTAAGATTTATTTCCCTGATCTAACGTTATTTCTATCATAACTTTAGTTATGAAAATGAATTAAATAAAAGACGTACTGTAAAATCATTATATTTCGCCGATATGCACGTTCGATGGGCTTTGTAGAAAATCTGATAGGCCAAGCTTGTCACGTGTCATGGTCATATACGGTTCAATGACTGTCAACAAAACGTAACATGGACGTAACAATTACAGGAGAACTGATAGGTAATTAAGTAGATATAAAAAGGGGGTTCTGGACCACGAGAAATTTTTAATGTATTTTTAATGTATGAAATACATTAAAAACCTCCTTTTTAGACACACATATTTTTTAATGTACTTCGTACATTAAAAAATACTGTAAAAGAGGGGGGTTATAGGACAAACGTATTTTTAATGTACATCTCATCTCTCACTGGGATGATTCGAACCAACACTTTAGCAACAACCAGCTGTTGCCCACCTGTATTGATTTATACATTTCAGACAGAAACATTTGGTCTATAAAGCGGTCGTATAATATCACAAAATGGCGGATGACTGGTTCCCCGGTTCAGTTGCGATAGCTCAGTGGGCTTATTGCACAACCAATGTATAAATCAATATAATTGTTCACCGATAATACACATTATAAGCAGTTTTACATCAAAATTACATCAAAATCAGGGTTTGTATAGTATTATATTATCAATTGAGACCAAAAATTTTCATTTCTACGATATGAAAGTTAAATAAATGAATTTGTGTTGGTATATCTGTCAGGTCCCTGATGGCTGTGTGGTACAACATGCAAACATTCCGTCTGGCCAGCGGTTTGTTGCAATGTGGGTTCAAACCCCACATTACCTCTGTGGTCTTTAAGAGGTGATGGGCAATGATAAGGGACCTGACACCCCTACCCGTCCTCGCAACAACAAAAAAAGAGGCGGGAAAAAACCTCGTAACAAAAAAAAAGAGGTGAAAAAAACCCTCCCTGGGGGAAAAGAGATAAAAGAAAGGAAGAATGAGTTGACCCCAGGGAGGTCTGGCAAGTAGAGCCAGAAAAGGGGATTTTGCAAAAAATTTCCAAAATTTTCTATAATTTTATTACATACTTTATTACATACTTTATTAAATATTTTATTGCATATTCATTTCCAATTTTGGATATGATTATTTTATACAAGGTTTAGTCTTTCTTGAACATTTCTATAATATTTTCTCTGTCTATCTTTTGAGATTTAATTTGTCTTATCATTTCATAAAAGTTTGAATGTTCAGCCGTAATAAGATAAAATTCCTCATTAGAGATACAGTCATCATCTAAAGCTTTAGAAATAAGGCTAGAAATGGTATTTAATTTAGAATTCGCGACAATACATATATCTTCATGTTTTTTAAGTTTAGAACGTAACCTCTTGGATGCAACCTTCATCGTTGTTCCAAGGAGACCGGCGATAGTCGCAGCAGTAGTAATTCCGATACTTACTGGTGCCATGATAATAGTCGCCAAAACACCCACACCGCTAGCTCCTAATGCGATACTACAAGTAATTAGTGTTGTATCCAGTGTTTCAGTTACATTTAAAGCTTTTTTAATGGATTTACTTTTAGCCATGTGAAAGTCGTACTCTTTAATAATCTCATCTTTTATCTCGCTTATTCTATTCAAGCGAAATTCATCGACGTCGTTTGTTAATACGGACCGCATTTTATTATATTAGAAACTAATCCTTAAAGGTCCGTAAATAGTCTTTTGAAATTGGTTGAGAAGTAGACATTAATCTTTTAAAAACTATAGTATTATGCATAGATATTGTAGTAACTCTGATCCTACCCCGTTCTATTGTAATCTCACCTTCTAAATTATGAGTTATCTCATCGGGTGTTATAAGCATATACAGGGGCTTATTTGGCACAGTCCATTTAATGTTTAGTCCGGGTAATATCGTTACAAAATCATTGGGCACAGTCCCTAAAAGCATAGCTATATAAATATATTCACCGTAATTCTTTTGGGTAAATTCTTCAAAACCTGATAGAAAAACCGGGTTATCAGGTTTAATAACATCATTTCTAGCTAAACCATACTCCCCATTATCATTAACAATTTTGACGCCATTCTTTTTGTTCGGTGTATAAGATACTAATGCACTTCCACTGTTTATAATTTTATTGAGGAAGTGCCGCCTTCCAATTATTGTATTCACGGGGTTTGGATAAATATCTAATTCCCATTTCGGTTCTACGATATACGTAAGTTTTCTTGGATTATCGGTGTAATATTGTATTACCTTCTTTGGTTCAGTCAACGTCTCGAGAGCTGTAATATCAACATCGTTTAATTCCTTCTTATTATAATTACCATTTTTAAATAAAAAGCCATAAGTTTTATCCTCGACACCATCACCATTAAAAATATCTAAAGAACCTCCTCCCGGATCAACTTCTTTTCGTTTGTAAACTCCAAAATTAGTTAATTGAAGGGCATATATTTTATTACTTCTGGTAAATCAAATTCTTCTGTGTCGCCTAGATCTGCTATACCCGTATTCAAACATCTGTCAATTGTTTGATGTGGTCCACTTGAATCTGTCATCTTTATTAATTATTATTTATTCTTTTCATTCGATTATACCGGTCATTAATAGCAATTGGCTCTAGTAGCTAATTCTGGATCAAAATCCTCCTTAGCAGACGTTAACCCCACAAATGATACATTATAATGTAAGTAAATTTTATCAAACTTAATCGAATCTCCAACTATTTCGTATTCAAAATTTGGTTGGTGGCGCATCCCACCAAATTTTACCTGCCATTTTTGGGACGGGTGATCTATATTATATGATATATACACCCAATAATATCCTCTTTCTTTCCATTTTATTTTTAATCCGGGTAATATTGTAACAAAAGTATCCCTCCGACTGCTATCTAATTTTAATTCTAGTAAAAAATGGGTTCCAAATCTATCGTCTTTATACCCCAATTCTTCAAATTCATCCACAAGAGGTAGAAAAATTGTATCAGTAAAATTAGGTTGAAAATATACCTCCAATATTTTTATGAGAGAAGTTCCAAAATGATTAACTACAACACTTCTCAAAGTCGGTGGTTTATACGATACCATCGCTAGGCCTTCATTTGTAATCTTCTTTAGAAAATGTTGTTTCGTAACCAGTATTGTATTCCTCGGTGTAACCCTAATATTTAAAATCCACAGAGGTAAGTGGCTAATCATGTAATACGGGATCCCCGATGGGGTCATTTTACTATAAAATGTAAATACCCCCACACCATAAATTGGATCATTAAACCGTTCTTTATCCGCAATTATAACATCCCTTAATTCACTAAGTTTTTTTCCTCTATTTACGATCGGTTTATATTCTCCATCTTTATATTGAATGATAATAATGCTAAATTGATTATCAATAATGGTCGATTTGAATCAGCTATTTATTAGTTAGCTCGATTTAAAATAATTTCAAACGCAATTGTGTTTGAAATTTTTTAGCAAAAATTAGCAAAATCCAAGCAAAATCAAGCTAATCTAGCAAACTCAAGCTAATCTAGCAAAATCAAGCTAATCTAGCACTTTATACCATGGTGGTGTGTCAGTACATAGGATCAGTTTGGAGTATTTCACGTTCAACCGTTTTCTAACCTTTTCTATTTCGGATTTACTTTCAATAACATAGTTCTCTTGTAAACAATCATCAAAATTATCTTCATCCTTACACTTAAATAAGCAAATCCAGCGAATTTGCTCTCTGAAATCTGTGAGTATAGAATTATATTTCTGGGAAAGAATCCAAACGCTATGTTTAGTATGCCTGCCTGAGAATGCTAGCTTAGATAATTCGGCTTTCTTTCGAGTTAAGTCCCTTTCAGCACTGCAGTCATCGATTATGAACAAGGTAGGTTCATTCTTGAATTTCTCGTGAAAATATTTCAAACAATCGTTAAGTCGTTCCCCTGGAAGAATTTTATGTACATGTGGATCATTATTTACCCACAATTTAGACTTATAAGTTTCGTTATCATTAATGGTTGGACAAATAATAATAATGTGTTCAAAATTTTCGTAGTAATACGTTTCTATAAGGTCTAACATGAATTTAGTTTTTCCGCATCCAGTCTTTCCACAAATGATAGCGCAATGCGGATCTTTAGGTAGCATCTCTGGCTTCGGAGAAGACATCTCTTTTATAATTAAGGCATAAAATTTTAAATGTAAAAATATAAATGTTGATACTTGTGTTATTGTTGATATGTTTAGGTTTTGTGGGCATAATGTTATTGTTTATATGTTTTGCGGGCATAGTATTATTACTGATATGTTTTGCGGGCATTATTGCTTTAAGAATTTGTCGCATAATATTAAAAATGGAATTAAGCGAAATCATGGGGGAGATGAAGCCAGAAATGTATCCCCAAGAAATGATTGAGGATAAGAGAAACAAACTAACAAATGCTGTCTTGGGTGGTGGGAAATTTGTGGATAAAAAATTTCTACTGAGATAATAAGTGGTATGACCGATGAAGAAATAATAGCAGAATATGAGAAATATGAACGTAGGCTGGGCGCGACTATGGTAAGAACGTTAGGGAAATCTTTCCTAAATTTATATTCCAACGCTATGAGTCACTTCTTCAATATCACTCCTGATAGTAAAACACATCTATTTGAAGAGCTTAATGAAGACCCATTCATCGATATTGCTACGAATAAAATTTGTTGTGACCTTTATTCTAAGTGGGGAATGTATCTGGCTCCCATTACAATGATGATTACAACTGCTAAGCATGTTGATTTTAAGAATATAAGTTTAAATAATAAAGATGTCTACTCTGAAGCCAGAAATGTCGGAGATGCCATCTTTGAATCTAGAAATGTCGAATCCAGAGATATCGGAGACCAATGAGGATATTCAACCTAGCGATGAACAGGTCACAAAAAAGGTAGATAAGAAGGTGGTTAAAAAATTAAAACGTGGCACAAAAGCTAATGGGGATGTTAAACTTAGCGATGAACAAAAACTCACAGTCACAAAAAATCCTAAAAAGGTAGAAGCTGGTAAGAAGGGTGCCATGGTTAAAAAATTAAAGCGTGAGACTCGAGTTATAAATCACGGTAATCTAGCACTTCCCATCCTAATAGGAATTCTAGGCATAGGTGCAATGATTGTCTACACTAAATTAAATAAGCCATCTACTGATAACAGTACTGATAAAAACACCTTTAAGAAAAAGGTTTATGATATATAAATATAAATATGAGCGAACAAAAGAATATCGTAAATACCCTTTACCATGCCGCAATAGTAACTGGACTAGCTGCAGGTTCGGTAAAATTAAGCAAAATGGCATTAAAAACGAGTACACCAAAATTAGATTTCCTTCCCCAAGATATTGGAATGATGACGATTTATATCGGGGGAGCAATGATAATTAAAGATTACCTATAAATAAATATATTCCCAATGATATCATTCCCTGAGTGAATGCCTCTTTAGAGGTTATAACTCCTTAGAGGTTATAACTCCCTGAGTGAATGCCTCTTAGAGGTTATAACTCCCTGAGTTAATGCCTCTTTAAGGATATAATACATTATTTATAAAATGGCAAGTATTGCAGTAATGGTGGGTGGCGCAATAGTTAACGCTTTGGCCTTCTCCGGAAGTAACTATCTATTTTCAAAAATGGATAAGGGCGAGAGAGAGAAAGACATGATAAAGCTTCAGAGAAATTATCAACTGCTAAAGTTCAATGGGAGAAACGTAGAACTGAGAGACTCGATTTCTTAAATGAGCAACTAAAAAGACAATCTCATTCTATTAAAACTTTTAAAGATGTGGATGAGGCGATGCACGAATATTATATTAGATTTGGTGAGCCCTTACAACCATTAGAACCTCAACCAACTCTGACAGATTTTTATACTCCTTCGAGTAGTCAAATGAAGGGAGAAATAATATTCATTATTTTAGGTATGACTGGACTTATCGTACTCGTTTATAAAAGCCTTTAAGGAATTTATAATATATTATAAATGTCCTCTTCGAGGCCAGAGATGTGCTCCCATAAGGAAGTAATTATGTATAAAGAGAAAGAGTTTTGTGAGAATTATTGTCAGTTTATTAAATTTGACCCCGAAACTTGTATTCACAGGAATATAATCGATGGCTACAGATGTGTAGACTGCAGGTTTGAATACAAAATACTTAATTTTCGCGAGCCATACTCGGATAATAATAATATCAATATCCCTAATCATAAACAAAGGGATATCCAAAATACATTGCAACGATATAATTTGGGGGAATGCTTGCAATTATTAAACGCAATAAAATATATTAGCATATGTGAGAAGTTAAATTCAATTAAAAGAGGCAAGGATAGACTAGGATTGATAGATGTTTGCTTAGTTCATGCTTATAAAGAACTTAATGTTGACAAAAGTTACGAGGAAATTGCTAAAATGTTAGGTATAAGAATTCATCATATCAGTAAAGGTTTAACCTATTATGAATTATCGGAACGCCTCGAAGATGAGGTATTTTTATAAAAATATTTGGGTTATATCTAATGAGAATCCTCATTGGATTTATTCCATTAAAAAAATTTATTTTTGGAAAAATTTATTTAAAAAAAATAAATTTCTAGATTATAATAAAATGGCATCGAGTCGCCGAATTATCGGATATATGTCACGATTTTTGGTGTTGGCAAAGTCGTTTATAACAGAAGCATCTGTTTCCACCATTAATAGAACCATTAATCGTACCATTAATGGAATGAAAAATATTACGAATAAATTGAAAAATTATATCGTAACTCAAAATGAACCTATAACTGAAACTCAAACTGAAACTGAACCTATAACTGAAACTCAAACTGAAACTCAAACTGAAACTCAAACTGAAACTGAACTTGATACTGAACTTGATACTGAACTTGATACTGAACTTGATATCAAATCTAATATCAAACCTGATGTGTTTCGTTTAACAAAAACTTTTGGGAATTATTTACGTACTTGGGAATTGGATCTTGATTACAAGGATCTATTAATAGTATTCAAAAATACGGAAAAGCCTGTGGTAGAAAAGTTAACCGAGGAATTAGAAAATTTGACTAATATTAAATACCAGTAAGCGATTAAAGTTCAGCTCAGTAAGCATGATGGGAAAACCGGTGGGAAAACTGTTATGCATGCTTATTTTAGAACTGAACAGATGGTATTAACCGACTCGAGTGATATTCCTACATCTTTATCCGAATGCCAAGAATTGATAAAAGAAAGATTGGAAAAATTTACGCATCAAGGGTCGGGGTGGGTTGTAGATCGCATCGAAAAAATTTGGTTAGACGTAGCGAAATATAATCCATTAAAAGGTGGGTCCTATATAGATTTACCCAAATATTATAAGGAGAAGAAGGCCGTCATTAATGTAAAGAATAAGGATGATAACTGTTTAAGATGGGCTTTGAGATCTGCCCTATTTCCAGCAGATTCACACTCCGATAGGGCATCATCATATCCTATTAATGATGGGCTTAATTTTGATGGTATAGACACTCCTACTCCAATTTCACAAATTACAAAGGTAGAAAAAATGAACAATTTGGCTATTAATATATTTGTGAATAATGAAAAAAATGATGGTTTAGCTGTTCATAGGATTAGTTCCGCTGATGAAGATATTGATAGAATTAATGTGTTTCTATTAGAAGAAGTTCAAATGGATAAGAAAAAAGCCAAAATTGATAAGAAAAAATACGAAATCGATAAGGAAGACATTAAATATCATTATATGTGGATAAAGAATTTGAATAGACTTCTATACGATCAATCTAAACATGAGGAGAAAAAATATTTTTGTGAAAGATGTCTTCACGGGTATTCTAGAGAGGACCTACTGCAACAACATAAAGCTGACTGCAGGAGTGTCAGTAAGGCTGCTGTTAAAATTGATATGCCTGAGGAGAAGGATAAAATACTCCGTTTTAAAAATTATTGGAGAAAAGTACGCGATCACTGTCATATTACAGGAAAGTATCGTGGTGCGGCTCATAGCAAATGCAACTTACAACTTAAAATAAAACCTGAACAGATTAAAATTCCCGTAGTAATTCACAATCTGAAATTTTATGATGCAAACCTTATTATGCAGGCTATTTCTAAGGTTGATGGCAATATAGAATGTATACCTAATAATATGGAAAGATATATATCATTTTCTTTAGGTGGCCTTCGTTTTATAGATAGTTGTCAGTTTCTTCTAATGTCGTTAGATTCTTTGGTAAAGGCTAATGGTAACTTCCCTATAACTGAACAATATACTCGAGAACTCACGCGGCATTTATTATTGAAAAAAGGAGTATATCCATACTCGTATATGGATAATTGGGATAGGTTTGAAGAAACCGAATTACCACCTATTGAATGTTTCTATAACAATTTATCCGAAACTCTTATAAGGGATGATGATTATAATCACGCTAAAAATGTGTGGAATTCATTCGGTTGTAAAAATTTAGGCGATTATCACGATTTGTATCTAAAAACCGATGTATTATTACTGGCTATTATATTCGAAACTTTCAGAAAGACTTGCTTGAAACAATAAGGGTTAGATCCCGCACATTATTTCACGGGTCCAGGGCTATCCTGGGACGCTTTACTTTTTAAAACCGGCGTAAAACTAGAGCTACTAACTGACTATGACATGCACTTGTTTATCGAGAAAGGGCTTAGAGGTGGAATATCTATGGTGTCCAAGAGACATGCCAAGGCTAACAATAAATATGTAGAGGGATATGATTCCAGTAAGCCATCGAGTCACATACTTTACTTAGACGCGAATAACCTTTACGGGTGGGCGATGAGTCAATATTTACCTACGGGTGGGTTTAAGTGGGTACATTACGAGGATCCCGATATTATGAATATACCTAAAGATTCAGAGAAGGGTTTAATTCTCGAAGTAGATTTAGAATACTCGAAAGAGACCCATATTAATCATAATACCTATCCATTAGCCCCTGAAAGACTTAAGGTGAAACAAGAATGGTTTTCCGATTATCAAAATAATTTATTAATCGGAGAAAAAATACCCGATGTAGAGAAATTAGTGCTCAACTTAATGAATAAAAGTAAATACGTAATTCATTACAGAAATCTCCAATTATATCTTTCATTGGGTATGAAGTTAACTAAAATACACAGAATTCTAGAATTCGATCAGAGCCCTTGGATGGAGCCGTATATTAGAATGAATACAGATTTGAGGATGAAAGCTACTAGTGATTTTGAGAAAAACCTTTACAAATTAATGAATAATTCTGTATACGGTAAAACTATGGAAAATGTGAGGAATAGAATAAACGTAAGGTTATTCAGGACAAATGATAAAGAAGAAGAACCATTAAGAAAGGCTTTTGCTAATCCTGCTTTTAACGAATTTAGAATCTTTGACCACGATTTAGCCGCTGTTCATATGAATAAAACAAAAGTAAAATTGAACAAACCAATATACGTTGGTATGAGTATATTAGACTTATCGAAACACTTAATGTATGACTTTTATTATAATGAGATGAAACAATATGGAAATAAATGCGAAGTTTTATATACCGATACGGATTCTTTGTTATTAGAGATACAAACCGATGATGTTTACGAAGACATGAAAGAAAAAATTGACTTGTACGATACCAGTGATTTTGATAAAGCCCACCCATTGCACAGCGTAAAAAATAAGAAGGTTTTAGGTAAATTTAAGGACGAATGTTCGGGTGTTCCTATTTCTGAATACGTCGGATTAAGACCGAAGATGTATTGTATTAAAAAATCTGAAACAGAAATAAAGAAAGCTAAAGGAATTAAAAGGTATGTAGTAAAGAATCATACCAACCTTGAGCAGTATAAAGAGGCATTATTCGATAAGAAGACTTTTAAACATGAAATGAATACTTTGAGAAGTGAAGGACATAACATGTACGCAATGCGGCTTAAAAAGACATCATTATCTCCATTAGATACGAAAAGATGGATTGCCGATGATGGTGTAAATACATACGCATATGGGTATTTAAAAACATAATCCTTCTTATATAAGAGATGTCTTCTTCGAAGAAGATAGAAAAGATTTATTATAGCCCCCAGGGATATTGGAAAGGCCTAGCAGCTGTAGATAAACTCGCCAAGGCTGCAAAGGTCACTAAGGCAGAAGCGAAGAATTGGTTAATGAAACAAGCCATTTGGCAAATATATTTACCTCCGCCTAAATACGTACCAAGGCAAAAATTTGATATATCCGTACCAAATGAAGTTCATCAAGCAGACCTACTATTTCTACCTCACGACCGAGTAAAAAGAAAGACTTATAAGTATGCGTTAACTGTGGTAGATGTTGCCAGTCGATATAAGGAAGCAGAGGCATTAACTACTAAGAACTCCATAGAAGTAGCTAAAGCTTTAGAGAAAATATATAGAAGAAGTCCTTTGAAATGGCCGAGTATATTTCAAGTAGATCCTGGACGTGAGTTTATGGGAGATGTAACAAAACTTTTATCAAAACATAACGTTAGAATTAGAAGAGGCGAAAAAGAAGCGCACAGAAGTCGAGCCCTCGTAGAGAGATTTAATAAGACACTATCCGAACGCTTATTCGGATATCAGTATGCTCAGGAATTAAAGAATCCAAAGACAAGGTCTACCGAGTGGGTAACTAGATTGCCCGAGGTTATATCGGCAATAAATAATGAAGAGACTCGACTTATAAATAAGAAACCTATAAAAGCTATTAAATTGAAATCAGTTGTGGCTAAATCTTCTGCACCTTTATTAAGAAATGAAAAAATAATACCCGATAGAGTTAACGTAAGATATTTATTTCAACCTGGTGAACTCGAGGGTGATCAAAGATTTAGAGCAACAGATCCCATATTGGTCTCTTAAAATATATAAAATTAGCCGATATGTTTCTAAAAAAGGTGAACCGACACTTTATTACTTACAAGATGGACCAGGGAGAGGCTTTGTTAAGGAAGAATTATTAATCGTGCCATCGGATACTGTCCACAATCCGCAGTGAGAGATGAGATGTACATTAAAAATACGTTTGGCCTATAACCCCCCTCTTTTACAGTATTTTTTAATGTACGAAGTACACTAAAAAATATGTGTGTCTAAAAAGGAGGTTTTTAATGTATTTCATACATTAAAAATTCATTAAAAATTTCTCGTGGTCCAGAACCCCCTTTTTATATCTACTAATTACTATTAGTATCACTGTAATTTTTCTGCACAGTACATGCAGTTTTTCTCACCAATCGCTTTGTCGATATGCGCGAAAATTAAAACCCGCGATTCAGTCGTTTTTTTTATGTTAGTGCCAAAATAACACCCCGCGATTTGTCACATGTTATACTGAAGTGTAGTCACACCGGAAATGTTATCGGGCCGAATTTTATCATGTACCCCTACCTCTTTAGTAGACGTATATTACCTCGCTCCCGTGAAAAAATCAATTACTCTTCTATCTTTCTTTGAATTTGATGAAGATATTTGGTTTGTTTTTCACCGCGTAAAATACTCGGAATTTCACGACTCCAACTATCAATTTCCGAGAAAAGCAGTGCAAGAGGTTATGACTGAATTATCCAATGAAAGGTATCTTTACATTCAAATCACATACGGGCATTCTGAATTAACCAATTAAATTTATCCTTTTGTCTGAGGTCACTTACGGGTACGAGTTCTTGGAAATGTGCTATAAATAGTTACGGGAATTTCCAAATTTCGTTATGAAAACCGTAACATTTAAATTGAGTTAGTAACCGAATGCTACGCACGATATGCATATAAATGCGTACTTAATGTTTATTGCGTATGGTGTGGCCCAGTAGTTATTATTTTTTTGCGCCACAGTTCATTATAGATGCGTTATTTACTAATTACACAAATACGCACTCTAGGTGCAACACTGCGCATGTACCGAGAAGTAAATGACATAAAATTATTTTTTTTAAAAAAGAACAAACATCAGCACACACGTATGTATTTTTTATTATTAATATTTATATATAATATATTTATTACAACAATCTCTTATTAAACAAATGCTTACTGTATTACAAAACACTGACGTATTACAACTCACTTTGAAAATTACCGATACATCAACTTACCGTAACTAAATCTCTCAACGTGCCACGTGTTTCATGTCGACCTGCCTCCAACACGCGCTATTAGGGGGGTTGACTTATATTCAAGGTATATGATTTTGACAGCAATTTGGGGGCCTGAGAAAGGGGGTCGACTTATACACAGGGTCGACTTATACACTGTAATATACGGTATTCCTTTATGTCAATATAGTAAGATATAACTATGATTAGATTAAACTCTTGTGGGATCTGTACAATTGATATCTTGTGCTATTGTCTAGATTGGATTGATAAAACATACTAACAGATTGTTCTCGAAATTGTTTAAGGAATAGGTTTATATGACCAACTGTTTGATTTAGCCACACAAATCCAAACCCATGAGAAAATAAAGTATTTTTATATAAGTCACCCATGTTATCTTACCCATTTCATCTAAGTGAACAAGCATGTTATAAGCTAGCTTTGGTAGTCTTTGCTTGTGCATTCCAAGGATCCTTAACCAAAATTTTAAGCATCTAATTTGTGAATTTATGTATACTGGATATCTACCACATTCACCATAAACCATGCATATCGGTGTTGCATGTGCTACATGTAAAAATCATTTGCATGCTAGAAGGTGTAGTTTCTCAATACATTCATGACGTTGGAATCCCAAAATTTCAGATCCATAAAGCATAATAGGTTGGATTTGTGAATCAAACAATTTGAAATATATTCTCGGATATAAAATCCCAAACTTGTGGGAAACTGACATAATGTTGACAAGGGCCTTTTTGGCACGTAACTTTAGGTCTAAAACACTCTGTTTACAGTTCATAGTGTAGGGAAACATAAGGCCAAGATATTTATACTTATTAACCATCGATACTTGTTTACCATCTTTCAGAGTTAACAGATAATTTCCATTCATTTGTATATCTTTCCAGAACATTTAACTGGTTTTGTAGACGGATAACAGTATCTGAAAGAAGAATAACATCATGGGCAAAAAGAAGAATAAAAATTTCAATCATATGCTAGCCCCAAAAAGAAAGTGTGCATTATTGAAATTGATCAAACTCCTTAAACATAATTTCGTAAGTGTACTAAATGTAAACCTGTTCCTGAATTAGTCATATTGAACACAAAAACGGGTTTTCCTTGTGAAACTTGCATTAATAGTAAATGACGTGCTGCACATTCGTGAAAAGGCGTGTTTTACACGTGGAGAGTCTGAAAACTCATGCAGCAGTGTGAATCCTTGGGTATTTAAACACTAAAGGGAGGCCATCCTATCGTTCACATTAAAACTTGCGCAGCTGTTACAACAACTTCACACAAGCATGCCAAGATTGACCAATCATCAACGTCTCTTTGCCATGGGTATGATAAGAGCTGGCAGGACACGCAGAGAGGTTGCCCAGCATTTCAACTGCCACCGTAACACTGTAGACAGGCTAGTCCAGCAACATACACAACATGGTGCTGTTCGAGACTGACCCCGCTCTGGGACACCGCGGGTTTCGATATATCCGTGTAGCCCATCTCCGCCCCGGCAACAAACTGCAACGATGACAGCCAGGAACATCCCTAACCTGAGACGGATACATCCGCAAACAGTAATCAACCGGCTGAGAGAATACTGCTTACATCCTCGAAGACCGGCAATCCGTCCAATTTTGACGTTACGTCATCGTCGGGCTCGTCTGCAGTGGTGTAGACAACATCTCAGACATCCCTTACACTAGTGGTGTCGTGTTTTATTCACAGATGAATGTCGTTTCCATCTTTAATCATCAGATGGCTGCCAGAGAGTGTACAGACGTCGAAACGAATGTTATGCAGATCCGTGTATCGTGGAGCGAAACCGGTATGGGGAAGGGTCTCTCATGATGTGGGGTGGTATCACTGCCCGTAACAGAACTGAGCTAGTCATTATTGATGGCAACCTCAATGCAGCCAGATATCGTGATGAAGTGCTTGCACCTGTTGTTGTCCCGTTTCTGCAACGTCACGGCCCCGGCGTCATTCTACAGCAGGACAACGCCCGACTCCACGCAGCTCGTGTTGTTCAATGGTATCTGCAGCAACAACAAGTGGATGTTTTTCCCTTCCCTACCGATATCTCACCCATGGGCACGTATGGGATGAAATGAAACGTCAGCTACGCCGGCTTCCCCATGCACCGTCAACGCTTGTGGAACTCCAAAGACAGCTTATCAGAATATGGAACAACATCCCACAACACTTCCATGCTAACCTGTTCGCTTCCATGAGGTGTAGATGCACAGCAGTAGTCGATGCGGATGGAGGTCATACCAGATATTGAGTGTGTGACTTTTGTGTTTGACTTTTGTGTTTGACCCCTAGTGTCTCTGACTCTCCATGGCACCAAGATTCTCCGCCGTAGCGTAATAAAATTACTCGTGTGGATCACAAATTGATTGATCTGTGATTTATTGACATTGCCATTAAATAAAAGTGGATGTATATTTTGTTAGTGTTATTTTTTAGCATGCACATTTTCTTTTTTAGGGGAGTATAGATGGTTTAATATAGTGTTTGATATAGATGTCAATATTTTACCAATAACACTCAGTAGGGATATACCTTGATACTTATCTGGATTGTCTTTAAGGCCTTTTTTATGTATTGGAACAATAATTGAACGAGACTAGCTCTCTGGAAAGGAACCACTTTCAAATACCATATTAAAGCACTTTAGTAGGAAAGGCATTAATTGTGACTGACAGCATTTCATCATCTCTATTATAACATTGTCAGGACCAGGTGATTTTCACTTCTTTAAATGATTAATAGCAGTCTTTACCTCATCTTCTGTTATTTGTTGTTCAAGAATCATTTGGTCAATATTGTCAAATTTGTGAGGAGAGCTATCAATTTGAAAAATACCATCATTCGAAAATACTGTCTTAAAATGGGTCATCCATTCATTAGATTTAAGTTTCCTAGAAGACGCTTTGTATTTGTTTCTCATTTTACAATGAAGATTTCTGTTATCATCCGATCGTTTACACCTAAAACTTCTTAGTGCTCTTCGAACATCTCTACAGGCTGTTTTACATTCATTATTTATGGGGGTTTTACGGGTTTGTTTGAATTTCCTACGTTTCTTCTTCATACAACTTGCTGACTCTAGTACAATGTCGACAAAATCATCCAAAGCTTCGTTCAGGTCGAACTCAAGTTTCGATAGGAGGTCGATGGTAGATGAGATCTTATCTTTAAGGGTTTCTAAATACACATCACAAAAAGTATTGTTCCAAACAATGTTTCTTTGAAATCATCGACATGATTGCTAATCTTTAGGTTGTTGACATTTGGAAATTGACAAGTCAGTTCCAATGGTAAATGAGTCTACTCTGTCTCCAATGTTTGAAAACTTAATAAATTGAAAAAAGTCAGGTGAACAAATATAAAAGTCATTAACACTCGAACCCTGATGTCAATGAAACGTAAATTCACCATGCGCGTCTCCATACACTCTACCATTCACTATAAAGAGATTGAATGCAAAGCATAAATCAAGTAATAGATTTCCAAAATTATTGACCACAATATCATGTGAACATCGATCGTCTATAGGATAATCATCATCATCAAAAGTCTCATTGAATGGATGATTTAAATTATCATGATTTAGACTTAATGTGACATTGTTTTGTTGGCCTGTACGTGCATTCATATCACCACAAATGACAGTGTGAGATTCAGCAAAGTCATTGACATTCGCTAGAAGATATTGTTCTAATTGTTCAATAATACACTTATGATTCATGTGCTTGTAGTATGTTGAACCAATGGGAGGGATATAGGAACATATGAAATTGACGTCTTTATCAATGTAAAACAATTCAATTGAGAATTTGATACAAATGAAATGATCAATGTTGGTTATTAATTGTCTGTACATGTTCTTCATAGAATGGTGGATGCAAATACAAACACCATCTGAAACTATCATGATCAGATAATTTGACAGCAGAATTATAAAACATGTCGTAACCATCTAGCCAATTGTAACAAATTTCGCTTACAAATGTTTCGATCAGACATATATTAAATTTGCGAAGATATTCAACAAAGGTAACATCATCAATCTTTTCAGTCAATCGATTAATGATCCAACAAAAGAATATGGTTGTCCCAGTCTTAGCTTCGTTACCAGTCAGCGGATGGCGATTATCACCGGTGTTGTTGCAATGTGATCCTTGTGACATAAGATTCGAGCCTTTGCCGCTGTCCTATTCAGAGATAGAGCTTGCGTGCGGTTGATGTGCTTCACAATTACTACGTGTTGGACGTCTACGTTGAGTAACCCTGTTAAGGGGTCGGGATTGAGTTTGCATGCATTCGCTTCGAACAACATAAGTTCTCCATTCCTGAAGTAATCGAATTGGCCAGTTTCCATTTGCATTTGCATTTTAACTATAATTGAGCGTGGCTAAGTCAAATCTGAATGCTTACGTCCTAGGTATGCACTCTGATGACGTCAATAGGTTGCCATGTTTTGAACGTCAGATATTTTGTAATTAAATCAAGGATGGTTTCCTCACATGCCATAGATTTCTCCCCCTCAGATTCCGGTACACCGTATATAACGATATTGTAACGACGGCTAAATGAATCTAGCTTATCTAGCTCAACATTGATTGAAGAAAAGCGCTCATCAAATTCATTTACTCTTTCTGATATGATGTCAAGATCAGAGTACATGATATCATATTCGTGTTTTGAGGCAACGATGTTTGATTTGATATCTGTCACTGTCTTTTCCAATTGATCACATTTCAGTTTACCTTGAACAGACAACAAACAAAGATGTAACCTACAAATGTTTAATACAAAAAAACATTTTGGCTTTGGAGGTTCTCAGGTATAATGTGGCCGATGCCCAAAGAGATCCTGTGCGCCAGGATTGGAAGGTACAGTATCTTGTGAAGTAGAAAATCATGTATTTACACTTGTGGCTATGCCACTCGTGAAAATATTAATTTCTACTTCACTCGATGAGATATCCATGGTATTCGACGAGAAATGTTAAATATCCTATTTATTATGTTTCCCAAAACCCTGTAAATGACCCTATGAATGGAGAAGCTAAAACGCTTCGCCAGCACGGCCGTTTCATGACGTCATTCAATTGTTTCATGACGTCACATCATTTCACTGAGTAGAATACCATTTTTATTTCACTCAGTGAAAATACGAGTTATATTTTCACCGACAAATGGCATATTTCACCATTCGAAATTTAATAAACAAATGTGTATACAAAATAACATTTGGCTTTGGAGGTTCTCAGGTATAATGTGGCCGATGCCCGAAGAGATCCTGTGCCCCAGGATTGGAAGGTACAGTAGGTTGCACGCCCGACTGTATGCCCATGCGCTGGGCTGAAAAGTTGTAATAGTAAGGATCGGCACCCTTATCTGGAAGCTCAATTGATGTTTGAACCACTCCAGTTGATAAACCAAGTGAAGTGAAGGAAAATTGAAATCTCACGAGACTGGAAATAAAACAAAGGAAACTTAACTCAAATAATATTACATAATAGAAATTAAATCAATTATGATTAATTTTTCATTTTTGATATGAACTGAGTGATGGAAGTGAGACTAGGAGGTTGAAAAATAAAAAGGAAACAAATTAATAAATTAATAAAATCAAAAAATCACCGGAAGTAATATGACGTATAACTGATGAAAGTGATAAAAATTGAAAGCTTTGAGTAAAATTGGAGTTTAATTTATGTGGTTGATAAATTTTCTAAAGTGATTAGATTGGAATAAATAAAAGTGATTTGAAATATGAAAAGATAGAAAATGCCATTATGACAATGGAAAGAAAGAAGTTATGAAAATATGCTGATACAGTAATAAATCAAAAAGTCTGTCAAGCCAAACTACACTCAAAATATTGAGTTGAAATTTTTAAGTTTGTGATTTGGGAGGATAAAAAAGATTTAACGTCGCGAATTTCAGTGATTAACGAATCTCTCAATTGTCCCAAAGTAAGAGGGCCAGGGGCTAGTTTCAATATCATTTGCACACATCAGTATTTGTTTCACAACACCCACGGGTGGCACACTTTAACCAAGAAAACACCTGCCACGTGCAAACGAAGCATTGTGCATAGCCAAAACTGGGTCATGGTTGACGGCAGTGACGTCACATGATGTGCAAAGGTATATGTTTTCTTTCGGCATGAATCGTAAAAGATTGACATTCTCTATAGCATCTATGAGAGGATATGATGACGTTAGATGTACAGCAATGAGCTCTCTCTAGTTTGTGCAACGTCACTTATCGTGTTCCTCTAGGATGAGTAAAACCGCCAATTTAGCTCGATTAACATCAATCGACCCCATTTTGTCCTCCAGAAATGTCAGTTAAAACATAGATAACTTAACCATCCAGCGAAATATACTTAGTAAGCATACTTGATACATAATATTTGGAAATCCCTGCACTCGATGTAAATCGTGTTGTGATTGGTCTGTTAAGCTAAAAGGGAATAAACCAGAATTTTAAACTTGCAAGGTAATCATTCTGACATTGATAAACCCAGTCACTAACAAATATTTTTTTCTCTCGAAAAGTTGTTTTTCATCATGTCTCTTTGTAAATGAGTTTGTTATTCATGTGTTGTGAGATGAATAATAATGTGCATTTTACTTCTTTTTTTTTAAATTGCCCACTTCATAAAATGTTTTGTATGTCATTCTTCAATCAGATTTGATTGATTTATGTGGAGAAATAATGGTTTATGAAATAGTAGTTAGAATTTATTTATAAATATCATAGCTTGATTGAGTTATTCAAACATCAGGGGAAAAAAAGGACTGATATGTCAGGTTTTTTTATGTAACGAATGAAATCATAACAAAATTCTTTGTTTAGTATTCCATGTTTGCTTTAATAAGGTGAACGTTAGGGAAAACTTTTTAAACCTTTATATGACCTGTACGGATGAAAAGCATCGAAATAGGCCAAGTTGAAAATTAGCCTGAATGAAACACATCTGAAGTCTTCCACGTCTTCCTCACATACTGCTGGAGTAACACCTGCATCATCATCGTATGGGTTATTTAGCTGGGTGAATTCATTTGGCATCAGTGTCAATTCTGAAACATCTTTTGAGGATGTCCACCGCCAGTTTTCTTCAACTACTTATTGTACTCCATTATTTCTTAGCCGCCAACTTCATACGTTTCCATAAGGTATTCAGTTTTTCAGTAGAGATAATGCCGAATTGTGCTTGAAACACAGTCGTCACCTTGCCCAAGGGCCTTTACCCTGAGGGCACTTGCATTGCATTTCTTATCTTCAAGTATTTCGAGGGGGCGGGATAGCGCAGTGGTTAGCTCGTTCGGCTTTGGATCAGGAGGTCCGTGGTTCGAATCCCGCCAGGGGCTCGGCAACTTTGTCTGCAGTAGAGAACTGTTCTACACGCAGTCAGGTTTGGGTGCAATGCTACACTGAAATTCAGCACAGTACCACCCATGGTTCGCTAGTTCCAGCCGATGCTCGCAGGTTTCACCGCAATGCATAGCCACAATAGTGTTGCGGACTTTCTCCCTGCAATAATACTAGTAGCCGCGATATAAGTGAAATAATCTTGAAAGCGGCGTTAAACCCTAACTCACCTCACCTCACCTCAAGTATTTCGACATACTCTTCAACACAAACGAATAGAAAAAGTTTGTGATCATCACTGAAATTTTGGTTTCAATTGGCTGTTAGTAAACTGTTTTCGGCGTCAAAAGCACATAAGGTCAACTGTCAAAAACTTGTGACTTTGAGTGTCGTATGGTTTATAATGACAGACATAAATTAATCAACTTCAATTTTTTATGCTGCGTTTGCATTTATGTTTATATTCCTGTATTGGTTGACATAAAAATGATCTAGATTAGCAGTAACGATGCAGTATTTTGTTTTCTACATATGCGATACAAAAAGTATAACATGTATATATAAATTGAGGCGCCAATGCGCAAAAAACATTTAAATCATTTTTATCAAACCATGAAAGTGCAAATATTTATGAGAATTTAAAATAGGAGATGTCTTTTGGCGCTTTCTTTAAACTGTTAGATCTACCTCCCTATCAAGGTTTTTCCAAATTTTTACAAGCTATCCCTAAATGGCCTTTAAATAAAATCATTTGACTTATATATGAATAATTAAAAAGGAACATTTTGGAAAAAACATCGCAGTCATTCCAAGACATTTAGCGAATGAAGTCTAATTGAACGTTTGAACAAGCCTGTTAGGTTTGACGATATAGCTTTTTAATCGTAAATTGCAAAAGTAATTTTCATAATCACAGACAGATTGTTTTCGAAATTTTAAAACCATTTGGTATAAGTCTCTGCTTGATTCACTCAAATTGTGTTCAATCTAACGATGTTTATGGAATTAAGTGAGTGAGTGAGTTGGGGTTTAACGCCGCTTTCAAGATTATTTCACCTACATCGCGGCTGCTAGTATTATTGCAGGGAGAAAGCCCGCAACACCATTGTGGCTATGCATTGCGGTAAAACCTGCGAGCAACCATTGGCAACTAGCGAACCATGGGTGGTACTGCGCTGAATTACAGTGTAGCATTGCACCCAAACCTGACTGCGTGTACAACTGTTCTCTACTGGAGACAAAGTTGCCGAGCCCTCTTGATCCGAAGCCGAACGCTTATAGAATTAAACATATACATAATTTTACATACCTATCATGGAAGTCTTTTGAAGTAAAACCTATAACTTTTTAATTTGATGTTCTTTAATGATGTTGCCTCGGAAACAAACACAGCTATCTTTTCAGGCCGCTAAAATTATTCCAATGCTGGTAAATAAAATCTGAGTTTGATATTATTCCTTAATTTCAAAGTTCCCTCAAAAGGATATAATTTGTTTGATTGGCAGCATGTTTTGTCATGTCACGAAATGTTTTTTTCTTGTCAAGTATACAAATGAAAAGACTATTTACCTTTGATTCATCAGCTCCTTGATAAAAAAAAGATTGGTTAGATTTGAGGTGATTCATTTGAGTTATTCAGTAATAATAATCAATAAGGATAATAAAATATTGTATAATTATGGGAATCTTATGAGGTAGGCCGTAACACAAAAAACAGTAAACAGTTGACAGGTGTTATCATTAAGCAAAATAGAAGCTTAGGCTGGTAATTTTTTTATAATTATGATCTACTGATCAGGATAGAGAATGATATATATACGACACATTCACAAGGCTCTCATTATCTTTAATACTAGTAGCCGCGATATAAGTGAAATAATCTTGAAAGCGGCGTTAAACCCTAACTCACCTCACCTCACCTCAAGTATTTCGACATACTCTTCAACACAAACGAATAGAAAAAGTTTGTGATCATCACTGAAATTTTGGTTTCAATTGGCTGTTAGTAAACTGTTTTCGGCGTCAAAAGCACCTAAGGTCAACTGTCAAAAACTTGTGACTTTGAGTGTCGTATGGTTTATAATGACAGACATAAATTAATCAACTTCAATTTTTTATGCTGCGTTTGCATTTATGTTTATATTCCTGTATTGGTTGACATAAAAATGATCTAGATTAGCAGTAACGATGCAGTATTTTGTTTTCTACATATGCGATACAAAAAGTATAACATGTATATATAAATTGAGGCGCCAATGCGCAAAAAACATTTAAATCATTTTTATCAAACCATGAAAGTGCAAATATTTATGAGAATTTAAAATAGGAGATGTCTTTTGGCGCTTTCTTTAAACTGTTAGATCTACCTCCCTATCAAGGTTTTTCCAAATTTTTACAAGCTATCCCTAAATGGCCTTTAAATAAAATCATTTGACTTATATATGAATAATTAAAAAGGAACATTTTGGAAAAAACATCGCAGTCATTCCAAGACATTTAGCGAATGAAGTCTAATTGAACGTTTGAACAAGCCTGTTAGGTTTGACGATATAGCTTTTTAATCGTAAATTGCAAAAGTAATTTTCATAATCACAGACAGATTGTTTTCGAAATTTTAAAACCATTTGGTATAAGTCTCTGCTTGATTCACTCAAATTGTGTTCAATCTAACGATGTTTATGGAATTAAGTGAGTGAGTGAGTTGGGGTTTAACGCCGCTTTCAAGATTATTTCACCTACATCGCGGCTGCTAGTATTATTGCAGGGAGAAAGCCCGCAACACCATTGTGGCTATGCATTGCGGTAAAACCTGCGAGCAACCATTGGCAACTAGCGAACCATGGGTGGTACTGCGCTGAATTACAGTGTAGCATTGCACCCAAACCTGACTGCGTGTACAACTGTTCTCTACTGGAGACAAAGTTGCCGAGCCCTCTTGATCCGAAGCCGAACGCTTATAGAATTAAACATATACATAATTTTACATACCTATCATGGAAGTCTTTTGAAGTAAAACCTATAACTTTTTAATTTGATGTTCTTTAATGATGTTGCCTCGGAAACAAACACAGCTATCTTTTCAGGCCGCTAAAATTATTCCAATGCTGGTAAATAAAATCTGAGTTTGATATTATTCCTTAATTTCAAAGTTCCCTCAAAAGGATATAATTTTTTTGATTGGCAGCATGTTTTGTCATGTCACGAAATGTTTTTTTCTTGTCAAGTATACAAATGAAAAGACTATTTACCTTTGATTCATCAGCTCCTTGATAAAAAAAAGATTGGTTAGATTTGAGGTGATTCATTTGAGTTATTCAGTAATAATAATCAATAAGGATAATAAAATATTGTATAATTATGGGAATCTTATGAGGTAGGCCGTAACACAAAAAACAGTAAACAGTTGACAGGTGTTATCATTAAGCAAAATAGAAGCTTAGGCTGGTAATTTTTTTATAATTATGATCTACTGATCAGGATAGAGAATGATATATATACGACACATTCACAAGGCTCTCATTATCTTTAATCCTAATCAGTTCTTAACGTAATGGTTACCAGCTGCTTTTAGCTTAATAAATTAGTCATGGTTAAGTGTATTAAGGTATGAATTTTAAGTATATAAATGTGTACACATGAATCAAAACATTTTATCATCATAATTTGGAGTGAGGTAGAAAAACTGTGCAGACTCCTCGTTCACTCCACGATAGCCACTACTGCCGTCAAATCGGCTTGCGTTCCTAGACTCGCTTTCGTTTCAACATGGCCGCCACGTGAATAAGGTCTATTGAAGAGGATTCCCATTGCTATTTTCTGATACCTGAGTGGCTTTCATCCACTAAAGTGTATTTTTCTCCATAATATAAATTTCAGTTTTTCTTTGGGCCCTGGCGCTCAGAGTTTGTCTTGGTGTCCGGAACTCCATCTGCTTTTCATGCGGTGCACTACCAATTGCACAGACCTAGTTCCTGACGTGCAGGTAAAGTCTAGGTGTACGACCTAGCTTACTTCTAGCAGGTTTCATTAAGAATCCCCAGCTCCAAACCTGTAAATAAAAATTCAGTGTTGATTAAAGTTTTTATTGTTAATTCACCTGTCTGTACATTATAAAACATTGTTTATAAACAGAAGTAATATACACATGTGTGCTCGAAAGATTTTCAAATGTTGAGAGAAAACCCAAAACAAATAAATTCGGTCTGATAACCCAGGTTTTAAAACGTTGGTTTAGCCAGACTCGTAATGGGACCCTTTATTATCGCGGTTGTTAAGTTTATGATTTCTGGAAAATTGTATGCAAACCCATAAGCATAAGTTATTGTTGTGATAAATTAAGTAAGACTTCTTCAATTTTTAGCTCATCAGGTCTGAAAGACCCGATGGGCTTATGGCATGGCACGGCGTCCGTCCATCCGTCCATCCGTAAACTTTTCACTTTTTCGACTTCTTCTCCAGAACCAATGACTCTAGAGAGCTGAAATTTTATGTGCATACTCCTTGGCAAATGGGGATTCTAAATTGTAGATTTCGTGACCCCATGACCCCAAATGGGGTCACAAGGGTCAAAACCTTAAAAATCTATTTTAATCTTCTTCTCCAGTTCCAAAAGGTCTTGATAGCTTAATAGTTGTGTGTAGACTCCTTGGGAACTGGAGATTCTAAATTGTAGATTTTGTGCCCCATGACCCCAAATGAGGTCAGAGGGGTCAAAACATGAAAAACCTATTTTCATCTTCTTCTCCAGTTCCAAAAGGTCCGGAGAGCTGAATAGTTGTGTGTAGACTCCTTGGGCACTGGAGATTCTAAATTGTAGGTTTGGTGACCCCATGACCCCAAATGGGGTCACAGGGGTCAAAACCTAAAAAACCTAATTTCATCTTTTTCCCTAGTTCCAAAAGGTCTAGAAAGCTGAAAAATTGTGTGAAGACTCCTTGGACACTGGGGATTCTAAATTGTAGGTTTGGTGACCACTTGACCCCAAATGGGGTCAGAGGGGTCAAAACCTTAAAATCCTACTTTCATCTTCTTCTCCAGTTCCAAAAGGTCTTGATAGCTTAATAGTTGTGTGTAGACTCCTTGGACAATGGGGATTCTGAATTGTAGGTTCGGTGACCCCTTGACCCCAAATGGGCAATGAGCCTTTTTTATTTGATTGTGAATAACTTTTAACAAAGTTACCCGTCTCGGACGTTGGGACAGGCTATCTTTCCTACACTGCCCATGACCCCATGGTCTAAACCCAAACACCTATTTCTATCAAAAGTCTGATGAGCTACAGAGCCCATGGCTCTATTTTTCATGAATGAAATGTAAATTTACATTATTATTCTTTAATCATGAGAGCTATTTACTTGAAAACACCTGAAAAGTCGGCACTCTCTATTATCCGGGTAGTTCTAATTTTTGCCCAACATAGCAAAATGCCTATGTTTACCAAAACCAAGTCATTGAGTTTTCTTTCAATCCTAGATCCATGTTTCTTTTTTTTATTTGTAATTTGAGCAAAATTCAATATATAAAAAGAAAAGTTAACCTATTTACAATCTCTTTTTGTCCAGTTACTCGCAGGTTTGGATGCAATGCTACAATGAATTTCAGTGCACTACTACCCATGGTTTGCTAGTTCCAGCCAGTGCTCGCAGATTTCACCGCAATGCATAGCCACAATGGTGTTGCAGGCATTCTTCCTGCAAAAATACTAGCAGCTGCGATATAAGTGAAATACTCTTGAAAGCAGCGTTAAACCCCACATCACCTCACCTCACCTCACAGTTACTCGGGACAGAGGCCACAGGTGTGCGATGAATTGGTACCCAAAACAAACACATTCTCACAAAACTTGGTGGATTCTTTAACGAAATTGGGCGGTGAACTTCTTAAAAATAAACTCTTATGTTGCTGTAATTATTTTGACCAGTTTTGCCCCCGTGGTTGAATTTTCCAGCGCCTGCCTCACTACCGTTAATGCTTTCTTTGAATTTTCAAGCGCTGCGAGATGTGACTGTTTTTACAATATATGGTGTGTTCACATGGTGAAATCCAGATGTAAATGTCCGTTGTATACAAAATTAGTCCGCTTATCCTGTATACAAATGAACGATCCTTATCCGACACTTTGAGTGAAATGTTTTTTTCACCTATAACACTTCTATTACAATCTAAAGATTGCCTTCATTTTGAGTTAAATAAAATCCTTAAATCTGATCGCACAATTGAAAGTCATATATATGGAATTGAAGATTAAATATTCCTCTGTACAATGATATAAAGCTCTTTACAATATGACCTCTAGTTAGATATTTACATCTTCATTTCCAGTTAAATAAAATCCCTAAAACTGAGGGTTCATACATGTATTATATTTTGAATTGTAGACAAGAAATTCTTCCATATGATGCCAAAAAATTATTAGAATATGTCTTTAAGTTCAAAACATATATGCCTCGAATGATGTTTGGGGGTACCCCGAGAATGTTTCGACCCCACAGGAGTATTAGCGAGAATTAAATCACCCCTGGAAGTCTGGTACCAGCGCTCTCGTTAGTACCATTATACCAATGTTCTATGCAACAGCATTGCTTCCCGCAGGACCAATCCTCTTTGCGCATCTGAGCGAACATTCCAGCATTACAAAACAGGAAATTTTGTTCGAACACCACAGCGTTATATTTTGCTCTGCATATACAAATCATACATAGAATTAAAGATAAATCCTTTGTTTTTATGATTGTGAAAAAATAATGAAAAAGTGCCTAGTAATTTGAGAGATATTAAAAGCAAAAGATGGATACCCTCAACTAATTAGAAACAGATTTTGACAATCGTCCTATTTGCGACATCAGTCGCATCACTTGCCAAATGCATTTTATACATGGAATGTATAATTCTTTCATCCGATAATGGTGAAAAAATAAAGTATGAAAAGATTCGGGACATATGAACCGCGAAAGAGATAGCCTCAACTATTTGAAAACAGATGTTGATAATTGTTTTATTTCATTCGCATATGCATATTATACATGGAATTAAAAATAATTCTTTTCTCTTCACAAAGGTGAAAAATTTGAGATATGAACGGCAGAAGAGGTGTACCATTAAAAATTTGTGACATATCACTTGTCTTGATATTTTTTCTTGGAATCAAAGTCATTTTTTTTTTTACAATTGTTAACTATCTAAGTATGTAAATGAATAAATGGTAATTTCAGTTTTGGGATTGTGCATGTGACAGGATGGCAGGAAATGTAATTTCCGTTGACGACTGAAGAGCATGTGCTCGCGAGGTAATAATCGATGAAACAATGAATGAAACATGTGACTATAAAAGATGTATAACCTTATTGAAGGACCGCTAATGGCTGAAATATTGCCCAAGCGGCGTTATACAATAACTCACTCACTCACTTATTGAAGGATTAAATGTGCAAAGATATATCCATGACTTTTTACTATGATGAATGATGGAAAAACAAGGGTGATATGCAAGACGCAACTCTGTTGAACTTCCACTGACATCTCACATTGATTTTCTTCTTTCTTGAATTATCTTTGTTATCCTCTTCAATATCCTTCTGCAGATAAGCTTTAGAATAATCTTGAGATGTGTGATAAAATTTTAAACATGGCACTACGCACTTAGACACTTTACATTCAAGGCATTCAAATACTCTTTTCTTCTTTCTGACTGGCTGATTGGTTTTCTCTGCTTTTTTTCTAAGTAGTTATCTTTTGGCTCTTGAGCAAGTTTGTGTGAGATTCCTCTTCCTTCCGATAGGCTGAATCTTTGTCGGAAGGTGACGACCTTGAAGATGTGTCACACTCCGTGTGTTTGGTGCCCACGAGGACTCCTGCGCAGTGATGGAACTTTTTCTGGGGTGTACGAAAGCATCCGGTTGACCCAATCAACACGGCCTAAGTACTTGTTGTATTCATGCACGATACGTGGTTTTGTATTTGGTTCCCCAATAAATCAGTTCTTCACTGTCTCTACAATTTCTGTGTCTTCAACACTGACTTCCTGTCCACATACCTCGAAGTGACTAAGTCCTGGTCGTGAGCCACAATCATATCCCATTTCTTCTGTTTCTTATTGGTTTTTTTTTTAGTTTGTCACCAATGCTTTAGGATTTCCTCTCAAGTTCCCGTCACACAAAAGCCTCCTTCCAATAAGTTTATATACAGTGTCACTGATGAATGAAAATTATCCATAAACACATGATATCCTTTGCCTGCATAGTCTGACACCAAGTCCATCACCAAATCATACGTTTTCCTACCCTCAGAAATAGGGCTGTGCAATATTACCGGTAAACCGATATGTACCGTTTCAAAAGCTTGCGATATGAATACCGCGATATGTTTGAAAATCTGCAATATACTGGGTCAGGAAGAGTTACCTCCCTTTGAATTATCTGCCCTTGCTTTGCCTAGCAACAAAATGGCGGCCAGGTCATGTCATACATAATAGTTTCAAACAAACGTGCTAAAAGCGAACTATGGAAATATTTTTGACTGAAAAAACTAGTTAGTGATGGTAAGGTGGCCGAGAATGTTGTTGTATGCAATATGTGTAACGTGGATGTGAAATACAGCGGGGGTACTAGCAATTTGAGCTAACATATCCGTGTACATCACAAGGACTTGAATTTCGGCAAGGCCATGTCTTCTCAGTCGCAGACAGGTTTAAAACTCGAACCAGATGTGCGAAAGGGTGTGTCGCATATTTTTGCTCGTCAACAAGTTCAACAACAAACTATCACACAAACAGAAGGAATACCCGGCCACGTCACACAGAACAACTCGTTTCTTTTTGAGTTTCCACATATCTTGTCATCTTGACACTTTGACATTTTATTTCTAATTTGATATGTTTGCCAAAGTGACCAGAAGTTCAATTTTTTGTTTTGTTTTACAAATCGTTTATTTTAAATAAATTGCAAGATTCTAGTTATAACACTCATAAGTTTGCAACTCAAAATTGCTTTGTGCTTCAATGTGCCAAATGTTATTGAGCAAGATTGTAAGTACTAGTCAAAGACTGAAACAACACAGATTTGAGATTTCTTTTATATGTGTTCTTTGATAGTGCCAAATCTTGTCAATTTGCTGGTAGATTAAACTATATTCTTCAACTCAGGACTCATTATTTGTCGTTAAATTATTCCCACAAAGTCTGAGCTTTTTACAGATAAATAGCTCCTTTTGGTGATGATTCTAGAATGGAATATTGAACTATTTAGTAAAGATGAAAAGTCAGGAATATTCACACGTTTTAATCCTTCAATAAGACTGTACATCTTTTATGCTCGTCATATATTACTTTCATCGGTGCATCGATATCGTCTAGCGAGCACTTGCTCTCCACTCAAAACGGAAATAACATCTCCTGTCATGCGCACAATCCAAAAGCGGATATTACGATTTATACATTTCCATATTTAGATCGTTAACACATTCACTCTTTTTTGTTTTGAGAAAAGGAAGCATGTATAAAAGCAACAAAATAAATTTTTTTGGTTTAAAACATTATAGTTAAAATTGACTGATAGTTAAGCTAAATGAGTCCTTCAAATTTTTTGTTATTTACAGTCTGGTTTTTCTTTGTGTATTCACAGCTTTGGAATAAGTCCCTTCTCCAGAGCATCCAAGAGTCTCAATGGGGAAGCTCCCTTCTTTGTCAGGACATCCGCTAGTTGATGTGCTGTCTGCACCCAGACAACAGTGAAGTTTGGTGATTGAAGCTTCTCTTTGATTGAGGCAATGTCCATCCTCAAACGTTTTTCTGTACATTTGTTGGATGTGGCGAAAAGAGCGTCATAAAGTGACTTACAGTCAATCACGCATCGGACGTCAGGCTCTTTTCCCATAAGTTCACTATACAGGTATGCCAACAGCATACCTCTGTCGATTCCGTCCACCATTGCCATTGTTTCAGCAGCAAGGGTGCTTCTGGCAACTCGTCTAATCTTTCTAGAACTCCACATCATTGGAGCAACTTTACTGCTCTGCCTATCACGAAAGAATATCACACTGCCTCCCTGGGAGCCACCATCTTCTAGGTTTCCGAGTGATGAGTCTGTATAGATAAGCAACTCAACTGAACTTGCCCCTAGACGTGGATATTGAAGTGTCACTTTCTCTGATCTAAGTTGTTTCACACACTTATTCAGTTCCAAGATATTTTCTACTTTTGAGTTATTAACCTTTGCAGATAACTCACAAACACTGAATAATATGTCTGGTCTTGTTTGCCTGGCAGCCCACATGATCTGTCCAATCTTTGATCGCAGGATATCCTTTTCCTCCTGTGTCAGCGTTGTTTGCTTTTCTTGAGCTTTTGATTTGTCGATTTGGATGGGCTCAATGTTTTTCACGTAATGATTTTGATTTAGAGAAATTCCTTCTTTGTCTTCAGAGAGTTGTAGACCTATGTATCTAAACGGTGGTTCTTCTTCTTTTCCAACAGTTAATGTTTCACGAACATGTTTGATCACCCTCTCCTCAAAGCTCTCATCTCCACCCCAGAGAAAATCATCTACATGACATGCTATAACACCTAACAGCCTGTCATTCTCCTTCCAGAAAAACACTGCTGGATCTACTTTAGACACAGAACCTTTTAGCTTTTCAAGCACAGATTTCACTTGCTGGTACCACTTCAGTGATGCATCACACAGGCCATACACACATTTCTTAAGTTTCCACAACTTTCCTTCACAGCTGGCTTCCTTTGGCGGCTTGATGTAAACATCTCTATCAATTGCTTCACCCTGGAGAAAAGCTGTTTTAATGTCGAGGCTATTTGGTGTCCATGTATGCATTGACATCACAGCAAGAGCCATTTTCATAGATTCCTGGGCACATGCTGGAGAATCACATTTGATATCACAACTGTTTTCCTCGAATCCTCGAGCAACAAGTCGAGCCTTTTTGGTAACGCCACTGTCACTTCTTTTAGTGTACACACCCATCTAACAGAGATACACTTTTGTCCCCTGTTCTCTACTTCCTCATACACTCCATTTTCACGGCAACTACTCAATTCCTTTCCTTTTGCATCATCCCATGACACATCATCAACAGTGAGTATGGTATCCTCTTCTTGTTCAGTTGTGCGTGTATTCTCAACAGGAACCCGCTCTAGTTCTGAGACTTGGCTTAAATCCACAGAGATTTCGGCACCTTCCATATCTTCTGGCTCAAAAATCTTCAAATTATACCAGTTTTTGTTTTTGCCATTTGCTTTGCCAGCTCTGCTAAGCAGTTGTGCAATAACTGTTTCCTCACCGTCTTTGTGTTTGTACTTAACAATGTCTTTAATCTTCAAGTCTGTTGTGCTTGTTGGGAGTTCTCTAGTTTCTCTGTCACCAAGTATGATTTCATTTTCATCACTTCTCTCCACAGGTGTGTTTTCAACACCTTGCTCATCCTCCATCACATGTTCATCAGTGTGTTCATGTACCAGTCGTTCAGCTTCTTGTTCAGATGTCTCCAGCTTTCTGTTAACAAGCTGACTGTTGTCTTTTGTAGGGACTGCTTCAATGCGAGTCTTCTTCCTAAGACGGCTGATGTGTACTCTGACTAGTCTTCCTCCATGCCTGACAAAGACCACAGAGCCATCTCTGCCGTTTACACGTCCTGGACCTCTCCATTCCAAACTGTCTGGTCTTTTGTAGAATACTTTATCGCCTGCTTCATACACGTCAGTGATCGGTCGAACTTGTTTCCTGATAGCTCTTTTCACTCTCTCTGCAGACTCAGATTGAGTGAATGCTCTCTTTTCTGCATACAAGGTAGAGATATGATCAACTACTGGAACGCTGCTTGTTGTTCCTTCCAATGCTGGCAGGTCGTCACTCAACACAGATGGTAAGTTTGGATTGCGGCCATACACAAGTTGATAAGAGCTGAAACCGTGTATGTTGGATAGAGAGTTCTTAGCCATCAATGCCCATGCTAAGGCAGTTTCCCATGAACACTGTTGCTCAGATTTAACCTTCAACACAATTGCAGTCAAAGTTTGATTGTGTCTCTCAAGTGCCCCATTACTCCAAGGGCTGTAATCAATTCCATGTTAAAGTTTTCAGCCATTTCAATGACATCATGGCCTGAAAATTCTCCACCGTTGTCACTGAAGAGTTTCTTTGGCGCACCATGAACTGCTATCCACATCTGAATAAACTTCTGGACAAACACTTTGCATTGCTTTGTTGTCATAATTGCCCCAGCACTAAACCGTGTGTACTCATCCATGATGTGTAGGTACCATACAGATTTTTCAAGTTCATGCAAGTCAACTGCTACTACTTGGTTAAAGTCTACTGCAAGTGGTAACCCAACAGCTGGTTTGTTTGCAGGCCTCTTAAAACTTGAACAAATGTCACATGACCCACTGACTTCATCCAAGAACTCAAAAGCCTTTGTGTTAACAACACCAGCATCTTTTAATAATTTCTCAAGTCTCTGCGCAGTTGGGTGTCCAAATTGAACATGTAGTTTCCTACTTGTCTTTTTCAGGTCTTTACTCTCTATGTCATCCAGAAGAAGAATTTGTAGCGAACTAAGTTCATCATCATGAGTGTGTTTGGTTCCAAGTTCAACACAATAATGACCGCTTGAAGTGTACATTATTTGCACTGGTTGTCCAAACATGCTCAACTTGTCATTTTTCATGTCAAGTATTGTCTCTGCTTTCTGTAAAGATGATTTACTCAATAGTAAAGGAATGTCAGCTGACACAACTTCAGATTCAATTTCACATTCAGTCTCACCTATCTTCACAGGAAGAACAATTTTCTTGCTTGATTGTACTCGCTTTCCATCTCCAAACCTAAAGGATTTGTGACTGTTAGTTTCCTTTGTAACCCGTCCACCATGTCTATGAAAATCTTCAAGCCAACTTTCACCACAAACAGTTCTTGAACAAGCCGTGTCAACAACGGCACAGCCTGACGCTTCTGTAATGAGAATATCATTGTGTTCAAGTGTGAACAGAACTAAATTACACACATCTTCATCACTATCATTGCCATCCATTTGAACAAGTCTAACATGATCATTCTTATGAGGGCAATCTTTTATCCAATGATATGTTGATTGACAGATGATACATCTTGACCTCCGACCATTCCTGTCAATTGGATTTGTACCTCTTCTCAATGTGCCTATTGACTTGTTTTGGGGTACATATTTGCGTGACTTAGTGAACATTACATCTTCTGTTTTTATTGTTATAGCTGATTGTTGATCAGTTTGTATAGTATGTCCAAATACTCTCTTTAAAGCCCCTTTCATTGTCTCATATTTTCTATCAGTCGCAGCAGTAAGTGCAAGTTTACGATCTTTTTCATCAAGACATCTAAAATTTGAAACTGAGTACAGAATCTGGTAATTTCATATCATTTCGTTTGCACAGACCGTACCTTTTCTCATATTCCACAATGAAATCCATCATGCTGGTTCCAGGGCTTTTCCGATAAGAATCAAAACTGACGAAAGCTTCATATGCCAGATCATTTGAGTCTCTAAGGTATACGGTATCCAAACTTTTCAGTAATTCCTCTAAACCGAATTGGGGAAGATAGCTTCCATTCAATATATCGCAATATGTATTGCAATATTTGGAAAATTATTGCAATATCAGTGTTTCCGTTGTCCGGTAAATACTGGTCAAAGTCCAATAAAAATATGATTGTCCAGTATTTAAAAAACCTGTCGGGCATGATGTCCGATTAAATAACAAGCTTTTAAACTCATTTCATAAAACTTTATTTGAAAAAAAAAACCACTCGGTACATCTAGTGATGCGAGACCTCGTATTTGTCTGGAAATCCCACTCGCTTCTGTAGCTTGAAATAGAACGCATCGAAGTGCGCATGACATAATCATTCGGTAAAAAATGTAAATGTCCGGTATTTTTCAAAGCTGTCGGACATGATGACCGGCTTTCAAAAATGCTAGCGGGAACACTGAATATATCGCAATATCATTTTCAGGGCAATATCCAGGCCTACTGAGAAACAGGTTCATTAGTTCTTCCAGGGTAGATTTTGAACTTGCAAACATATCCAGTTTTTGAGTTGCACAACATGTACGTCTATTTCCCATACTTTTTAGGCTTGTTGGGATGGTACACTTTGAAACTCAGGTTAACTTTCCAAAGCACCATTTCTTCGTCAATACAAATCTGTTGATTGGGCTTATAAACTCTGGAACAACAATGTACGATTAGGTTGTACAAGTGGCTAAGTTTATCGATAGCGGAAATTTGTTTGTATTTCTCCCCGGCATTGCACTGTTCAAACGTAAGTATGTGAGCAGGAGTCAGAACCTGTCGCAAAAGTTATTATTTGCATTATAAAACAGCCGATAGGGGTCACAGAATATCCGCATTTTCGATGTTTTCGCTTGCCGTGATAATAGAGAGACTCAAATTTGTAACTTTCATTTGATGTTGACTCCACTCAAATATGAAAAAAACTCAAATTTTCTGAATAACATCTTTGTTCCATGAAGATATAAAGTTTGTAGATTTGGTCTTCACCGTCCGTCAACAATTCATGTGGCAGGGTACACAGCCAGGATATTCCCTCTTTTCTTTTCTATTCCAATCATCCTAGGATCTAAAATTTTGAGAATGTACGTAATATACATAGGATTGTGACAAAGAAGTAAATTTCATACTCCTACATCTGAAATTTTGACTGTAACAGGGTTTTATTGTTGTGGCAGGGTTGCAAATGTAAAGCTAACCATTTTTGAAGGTTTGGTGATATGGTCAATTTACTCATATTTATGTGGTAATGAGGATTCATGTCTGTAGCATAATTGATAAGCTAAATATAAACATAAAATGGTCGCAATTTTGTAGCCTATTATTGAGTTGGTTAAGTCTGCAATATACTATCAGTGGACTCACAGTAGCTAGCATCAGGCATAAGGAAACCTGGTATCTTTTTGATTTCTTTAGGTATTCGCATGGGTTTTGAAGATGGAGGTAGAATGTTGGTGAGAAATATTATTTAAGATGTGTCTCGTGGTTACAGAGTTTAGAGTAAGATAGCATATATATAAGAGTGTAAAAAATTAATTAAAATGAAGTTGCTCCCTAACTGTTGTTTTTTAATCTTTTTACTAATTTGTATCATGATTTAAGGAATATGATATGGTTTCAATGATTTACTTCCAATTTTGAGTAAAAACATCTAGTCTAATAAAATTTTTGGTAAACAGGTCACCTTGAGAACTAACGCGTATGAATCTTAGTCTTGGGGGCATCGTTCTCAAAATACTTTAATTTGGGGAAGGGGGAGACATCTGTTCTTATGAGTAAATACACTCTCAAGTTTTTGTTTGTTCGGCCAGTTTTATTGTCGAACCCCCAATGATAATAAAGGGCTGAAACTTGAGGATGGTCACCAAAACCAATACCAGTTACCATAGGAAACTCAAAGTTTAAGAGTTTCATATTTGATACATGGAGACATGACTTTGTAGATTTGGTATTGATCAGCCTTCACATGTTGGCTTTGCAGAGTGTTCATCTTCAAATCTTATTTTGTCTTTCATCTTAAAAACATAAATGCTAGAAATCTAAACATCATCTTAGTATTTTGGATACTTAAATATGTAAATTTCATTGTCCTACCCCAAAATATTGGTGTGGTAATTGGAATTGACGGAAATTAATTCTGTTTAAAATGCTTTTTACATTTTCAAGGGCTAGAATGAAATGCTGAATGTAATCAAATAGCTATAGTTCATGAACTTTTGTGTAAACAGACCTTCACCAATCATAAGTTGGAAATCTAAATATGATAGACACCACATTAGTCTCATCCTGCTAAAGACGCGTATTTGAATCTACTCATCTCCTTCCAAATACCCTGATCTCTTTCAGGCCAAATGCCTCTTACGGCTAGATGGGTTTGATATTTGTAGCTAAGTTCACCTGTTATTTTTTCAGCCAATGAAAGGTCGTTATGCAAGGAGCTTGAAGCTACTATCTTGGACTCAACAGATTTTTTTCCTCCTGTTTGTGCCGCTGTTGCTGGATGCCAGTCGTCTTATTGGCTAGTTAGATGGCTAGCAATGAAAGGCTTTTAGCTTGAAGGAGATCAGGGTATTAGGAAAGAGCTGAGTGGATTCAAATACGCCGATTTAGCATGATGCATTGGTCTTATTATTTGACATGTAATCTTCAACCTTAGCAATAAATTGAATTATGCAGTACCTGATGAGCTGCAAAGCCCATGACTCTTGTTTAAGTCTGTCCATCTCTTCTTCACATCGAAATAAGAGGCAGATGTAAGTTTACCTATCATCAAAAAGGATTACAAATGTTCATAAATGTGAAAAATCTGTTCTGCTTGTGTCAGACAACTGCCTGCTTTGACCTCCTTGGTGACACTGCACATGAAGAATACACAGAGGACTCTTGCTAACTTCCCAACTGGTTTGGATGCACTCAACAACCTACAGGGTAAGTCTTTTACCACATTCACATGCTCTTAGTTCTCTCCACCGTAGTTTTGAGATGGTCCTGTCAAGGTTTTTGGTTTTGCTGTTTGTTTTGTATTTGGTGAGAGGTTTAGGGATGATTGATTTGGTATGTGTTATTTTGCTGTGTTGGTGCTTTAGGTATTGCACTGATGCCTCGCTTGCGTGACATGTGCTTTTATATCTCTGGGGATTCTGTTAGAAATCAGTTTCAAATCCTATCCAGCTCATAATTTCTTAACTTATCATCTGATTTTTATCAAATTTGGTATGGAGATATATTATTTCAATGTTTTTGAAAATAATTTTGGTAAAAAAATGTGTTTATCGGCAAAAAATGTTGACTGTAAGAAAACTGTTTCATGTCCCGTCCGGCTCATTACTTCTAAACTAATCTTTCAGTTTGTATCAAATTGATATAAACATGCATAATTACATTAAATTGTGTCATGATTAACAATTTTGCAATTTTATTTTTTGGAAAAAATGGGGACTGTTTGAAAACTGTTTCAATTGCTGTCCAGCCTGTTACTTTTAAACTAATCATCTAATTGATGGAAACGTCATTTTTTGGACTTAGTTATATAGTGTACAATGGGGACAGATTTTTTCAGAAACAATTACACCTAGAGGAGTGACATTTTGGTTATGGATACACCTGATAATACTCTTGATTGAGTTCGAAAGCCATTTCCAAAATTTTGTTTGGATAGAGTTATGGTCCTTGCTTCTGAAATTGGACTTGGAGTGATTAACAAATCTTATGCTCCAATGGGGACAAGTTTTCTCAGACAGTAACACACTGAGGCGAATGAAATTTTGTTTTTGGACACACCTGTTGATGCTCTTGATCGAATTGGAAAGCCATTTCCGAAATAGTGTTTTTGACAGACTTATGGCCCTTTATTGCACAATTGGACTTATAGCGATTAACAGATGTGTTGCTCCAATGGGGACACATTTACTCTTAAACTATTACAGTAACTTTCAGAAAATCAGGTTTTCCAGAATCATATCAATTCAGACTAGAAGGAGAAGAAATCAGATTGGCTCGGGCAGTATGTGAGTTATAGTTGACATTCTAGTTATACATGAATGTGTGTCATGATTAACAATTTTGATATTATTGTGTAAAAATTTGACTTTTTTGGCAAAAAGTGGCAACTATAAGAAAACTGTTTCAAATTCTGTCTGTCTCATAACGTGTATAGTAATTATCTGATTTTAATCAATTAGATATGAAGATTCACAAAAACATGTAGGTAAGTCATGATTAACAGTTTTGACAATATTTGTATAAATTTTTGCAATGTTGTGAAGTTATGACCAGTTGATAACTTCCAAACTTTTCATTTGATTTTAATCAAATTGTGTATGAACATGCTGAAACATGAAGGCATGTAATGTTTAACAAGGTTGAAAATATGTGTAAAATGTTAAGAAAAAAATTATGCATTTGGAAGAAAATCTAGTCTAGTCTAGCTATAGTCATGTCTGTATCATAAACTGTTCTCTTTTTTGGCTTGTCAAAGATCAATTCAACACAGAGATCCAGAAATTCATGAATGTTTAGTTGCAAAAAAAATGCTAATTATCTATTGGGATTTGAATGTGTATTAATTATGTTGACAAACATGATTTTAAAGTATTTCCTTAAAATTGTTGTGAGATTTTTAAAATGTTGATTTCATTTAGTTTTTGTTTGAACAGTGTCCTTCTTTTGTTATTTTCAATATTGCAAATAACAAATAATTCATCAAAATAGTTATGGATACTATTTTTTAATACAAACATAAGAAAAAATCTGTAATTCATGAAATATGAATTATTTTTTTTAAATTTGCTATTTGCGCGGGATATAGCTCGACCATATCAGCTGCTTGTTTTATTTCAAACGTTTTTCAACTATAATTAATGAAATTAATTCCTTATCAATGAAAGTCAATTACTCATTAAAACGTAATAATGATAATGATAATACTTTATTACTGCTCAAGGAATTCAGTTTGTATCGTTACAGAGCTTGAACATACAGGAAAGCCAACACAAGTTACATGTGATACATTCTATTAATTCAAAGATCATTTAACAGATGGATGCTGAAAGGTATGAATGTATTTTTACCTCTACTGGTTTTATAACAGGGTAATAAATATCGTCTGCCTGAAGAAAGCTTAAGAAACTCACCATGTAAGATCTGACACAATCTTTAGGGATAATTTCAAAACTCTTTTTTTATAAAGATACGAGGGGGGGGCGGGATAGCGCAGTGGTTAGTGTGTTCGGTTTCGGATAAAGAAGTCCTTGTTCGAATCCTGCCAGGGGCTCGGAATCTTTGTGTACAGTAGAGAGCTGTGCTACATGCAGTAAGGTTTTGGTGCAATGTTACGCTGAATTTCAGTGCAGTAAGATACCAACATTGGAAGGAAAAAGTTAATATGCTCTCAACGAAACAATGGTAAAAGAGGGATAGTGCACGTTCATTTACATCGTAGCTTGCATACACATGAAATGTAATCTTTGTTGACATTTTTGGAAAAACTGCATCAGAATTGGCATTCCAATTTAATTTACTATCTAATATTGTGTCAAGTTACTTGTATGCATCTACAATCTCAACGTTTGAACTATTTAAAGAGACAGGGCTTGTAATATGTTGGTTGTTCCTGAAATTTATGATGAGTTCTTTAGTTTTTTGTCATTCAACATAAGGAACATGTTCTCACACCAGGTCACAAAATGATTAACATTTTCTCTATGAGAAAATTTATTTTCTTGAAAGAGTCCAACTAACGCAGTTTTGTCAGCAAATTTTACTGTTAGATTGTTGGGGTTACAACTAACAGTTATTGGTGTAGAGAGTGACATATGATATTGAAAGCTCTAAATGCTTGTACACGCTATTTAGAATACAGAGTTTAGCATCTTCTAAATCCCTTCTTGCTTTATGCGCAAACTGTCACGGATCCAGCAAGTGCCTCACATCACACAATAGGAAGTTATAAATGATGTGCCCAAAACATTTTATAGCAATGGAAGTAAAAGCGGCTGGTCTAAAATCTTTCATTTCGGTGGAATTTATCTTATTTGGTACTGGAACAATCTTTGATCTTTTCCACATTTCCAGGGTTACATTACAATCGATGGAGAGTTGGTGTACTCGACAAAATACATTGCATAACTGTTCACAACATTTTAGGACAATGCCGCATAAACCATCAGGTCTGGGCACTCTCCTTCTATTGAGTTTTGAAAAAACAAATCAAATCTTACTCAGAAGTTGTTTAATTCCTCTGCATGTTTCTGATCGTCAGTTGTTTCAATGCCTTGAAATTATCATGAATGAGCTAGAGTCTCTCAAATTCATGTACGTTTCTGCTTGAAAAAACAACAATACATTTGAATGTTGCTAAAACAATTAAAGAATAATTGTAAATGTTCTACTTGCTATAAAAATCTTTGGTGTTGACAAACTCCGGAGGCATGGTCACTGCCAAGGCGACATGTACTGTTTCATAAACGAAGCTACAAGTGAATTGCGGGAGGAATTTAGTCCAATTGTGTTCCTTCATTATTGACCAAAATTAGCAATTATGCAATTGTATCTACATGATATATCTGTCAAAATCATCAAATTTTTTATTCAAAAGCAATTCTTTATTTGTTTTTATATCGGGATTTACGCAAACACAACCCGGAAGTAAATTACACAGCTGATCTGAGCACATGGTGGAAACCTTGTCAATATGACATATATCTTAAGAGGATTTCTTATTCCGATTTAGCACTATTTGATTCGAGTTTATAAAATGCTATTTTATTGAGGTGAGGTTTATTGATTGCTAGATAATCAATATTGTAAAGTCTGATGAAAAAATTAAAAGCTAATAATGATCATGAGAGTATTTGTAGATTGTTATTGTTGCTTATTACACACGTGTTCTGAATATCTTTATGAGATAATTTTGGTTATTTGAAACAGGTGTTGTGTAACCAGTTGAAAGTTATTCAACGAATGTTGTTTAACCAAAACAGGTTATTCAACGATAGTGACGTCATAAAGCTTTCGCTCGTGAATAAATCAAAAAGTTGAAAATATCTCTTTGGAATATTTTCCATATTCAACACCCACTCGTTTTGTAATCTCTATATATTTTGGATTTTCATATTTATCTTGTAATCATTCATAATTTCTTCACAATTTCCAGTTAGGATGATACAGTGTTATTATTGTGTTCATAATTATTTAGAATAATTGATAATATATACATTTTAATGATTGCTTGTCTGGCCAAATTACCATCATTCGATTGTTGACTATCGCTTGTTGTTAAGGAAATAGTTTTGAATTGTCGAATAATATTCACTATAAATATCAACAACAAAAAATGTGACACACTTTGAAAAGAAGGACTATAGATTTAAAATTAACAATATTTCATCAATAAGTTGTGCAAATATTAACCCTCAAGTTGCTGAATATTATTTTGACCAGTTTTGCCCCCGTGGCTGAATTTTCAAGCACTCGCCTCGCTACCGTTAATGCGTAATCAGCATCAGAGGCTGAATTTTCCAGTGCCGCAAGTCGTGACCGTTTTGCCAATATATGGTTTGTTTATGTGGCGAAATACGGATGTAAATATCGTTGTATACAAAACTAGTCGGCACTTTGATCGAAATTTATATCACCCCTAGAACGGTTTCTATAACCGAAGTAGACTTATTTTTAATTCGAGCGCCGTAACTCTAAAATTGTGAGAGCGCATGCGCGAAATCAAAATGAAACTAAAGGCGAATAGTTCCTCTTGACATCGATATAAAAATTATTACAAAAATATGTCTAGAACGAACTTTACAATTATTTAAAAATTGTCTTTATTTCAGACTTCACAAAATCATTTCATCACTGAGTGCACACAGACAAATTATATACGGAAATGAAGCTAATTTATTGGTCTATATTTTACGATAAATTTCATGATGATACGCCATCCTAAACGAAAGATATAAATAACGAAAGCAAGGTAGTGATAAACCCCGATAACGTTCTGACCCCCACAGTAATATTACTAAGCTAGTAGCCCTGGGCAAACACACGGGCTCAGCGCGTGCAGGTTGGGTGCCCCCGCTGAAAAATACACTCGCACATAATAGAAATTGTCTTTATTTCCAACTTTATAGATCAAGTTTTTCGCTTTGTATACATGCAACTTATATATGGAATTGAAGGCAATTTATACTTCTTTACGAAGAAATAAAACATAACAATCTTTCGCACTGTAATTAGAAGTTATTACCAACGAAACGTAGGTATAGCTAGTGAATAAAATCTTTGATAATCGCCTTACCGCGACATGTGTCGCATCAGTTCCACACGTTTTATGTTGATGCAAATATGGGCAAATTACACATGAAAATGAAGGTGTTTATTTCCTCTTTACGTTGATATAAAAATAATAAATATTTACCACTTGGTTTGGAATATATATAGTTTGAAAATATGGTACCCTACGGTATTTGAGAACAGAATTTGATCATTGCGACATCACTTAACGCTTGTTTATTGTCTCACTGTAATTTGCAAATTTTATATAGAAATGAAGACGATCATTTCCTCTTTATTGTGATATAGAAATGTTGATAATGGGCTCTGCCTTTAAATAGATAGGAAGTGTAAACATCAGGTGAAAAAAATCGCTTCTCCGTTAACAAAATATGAATAGAGAAATTGCTGGTTTGTGTGATGCTCGCCGAATCTTTACTGACTTTCGTTTACATACCAATTTTATATGGAAATAAAGATCATCCTTTTCTCTCTATTTTGATATATAAAATTTCAAAATGTGCCGAGAATTCTATGTGATATAAAGTGCAAGAAAATGGTAAAAACCTAAAGAATAAACAAAACTCACATTTTTGCGGCACTTGCTGTCTCTTTATTTTACATAGCATATATACAAGTTTTTATATCAAATCGAAGAAAATTATTCCTTCTTTATCATGAGGTAATCAATTTCAATATACGCCTAGCTGTTGAGAAGATACGAGCGAAAGAAAGGCACATGTCAAAATTGCCATTCAGTTCACATGATTTGAATAGATAAATTAGCTTTTTGTGCGGCGCTTGCTGTGTCTTTATTTATTTTTGCGCATGCACAAATTTTACATGGAATAAAATCTTTTTCTCTATCTTGTGATATAAATTTTTTTAAATACAATGAGCACATCATGAGAAAATTGATGTGACAAAATGGTGTAAAACTAAAATTATGTAAAATCACCTTTTTTACGGCACATGCTGTATCTTCAGTTCAGGTAGTGCATGTTCATAATTTATATCGAATTGAAGACAATTTTCTTCTCTTTCAAATGATCCCACCTGTATTGAAATCCGCCCAAGGGTTTAGATCACAGGGCGTGCGATAGCAAGGTGTGCTTTTGTTTTGAGTGCGCACGCCTGAGCAAACAATAACGTGCGCGTCTCGATAAGCTCGTGCGCGAGGGGAGCAATAACTCACAGGCCTATAGCAAGCCCGGCAGGTAGTGGGGGAAAATTGAGCGTTTGTAATGCATATTTTCAGTACGATAAACATGACCAATATCTATAAAACTTTCGGAAAATATGCCCCCATTCTTTAGAACAACAACGAAAAAAACATTGACGGCTTAGCGAAAGCCGGATCATAAATACAAGCGTCCAACCGACAAGACTGCCGTGCAATTTTTTTCCAGGATCCGCTACACCGTACAATTGCGTTAATTAGTAAATGCGTCAGATTATAAGTCCGGCTTCCGGGGTTCGCTAAGGCTAACTGCGGCAGAGTTTAATTTCTTCCCGGACCATTCCGTAAACCGCGGCTTGAGGGTTAAGATGTTTTTTTAAGCAGTTTTATTTTTTATTTTATTTCAAGCCACCTGCGCAGCTTGTTTTGACAGATTTGGTTTGACTATGACCTTCCAGTTATGTTTGTTGTTTTTGATCCAAAATACATTCGATAATGTTTAGATCAAAATATAAGACTGTATAATATCAAATTTTAATAAACTATTGTTTTGAGAAGCTATTCTTTCAAAATGATTTAAACTCAATGAAAATGTAAATTCACATGGTGTATCAATGAAGTAGTAAAATATCGGCAAGTTTCAATTGAAATTATATACAGTCAATTTGGATTGATTCATCATCAAAACTATTTATTCCAAAAATATGATGATTTTCAGTGAAGATAATTATATTTTTTAACATTATGTATTTATTATTGTCACTGCGATAGTTTGTCTTTTACAAGTAAGTTTTCACGACAACCACCTCTAGAGCTTACATGGGTAACTGAATGTTGTTGAGCATGCAGTCACCTTCTTTCAATATAGCCAATGTCATGACTAAGAATTTTATATTTTGAACGCTTCGTAGAAGAAAATAGAAGAGTCGTGACATTTGCTCAAGTTAATAAAATCCACACAAAAAACTAGTGTAGTTTCATCACAACAATAAAAAACAAATTGTATTGTAACGTTAGCATTACAGCAGTTTGTTTATATGTTTGTTTATAGTGTGTCCAAGTCAAATTTTACTGTGAATGTTTTTATGTTGACTCTGATTAATATCCCTGTCTGACTACTGTCCCATGTACACTGAGTGTGCTCTTGTTTTTCAGATGTGGATCTGTCCTGCAACGACCTACCACGTGTTCCAGAGGCCCTTTATAAACTGAGCTCCCTGAAGCGGCTTAACCTCAGCAGCAATCAGATCTCAGAGCTCTCACTTATGATTGGTAAGGGACCATTCTTTTATTTAAAGGGGGAGGGGAAGGTGTTACATTTTTTAGTCCTTTACGTTTAAGGTATTTGTAGATTTCAAACTTTTTTCTGGTTTGAAGGAATCATGTTGTCCAGAGCTTATCTCCCAAACTAGAAAGTTTTCAGTGGAATGATGTGGGCAGTGCTCACCTATTCTGTTATTTATAGATAAAAAGACATTTGACAAGTGATTTGAGTTTTTTAAATGAATAAAGAATGAGCCTTTAAAAGTAAAGTTAGAATGCAAAGATTTTCTAATGAAACTGACATTAAAACACACCATGTTAAACCTATCAATGGAAGGGTAAATTTGCATCATTTCAACATTCTTTTAAGTGTTATTTTCAAAGGAGAAACGTCTTTAAAGTATTAAAGAAAAAATTTTGAAAGTAGAACTGAACAAAAATCTTCAAAAGACCAATTTCAAGAAGAAAATTTACGATTTTTGGATGGGCACATTTTTATATACAATCCCAAGTGAAAAAACCCTGGCCCAACCCCAGTAATACATGACAGGTACCTAACTTCTAAGAAGTTTTTTACCAAATGCCTTTGATACCTCACCATAAGAATGGCACCCATTCAGTCTAATACCCCAACATTAAATACCTAACCATTAGATTGGTAACCTTCCCACCTTATAACTCACCAATACATTGGTAATACCACCAACATATTGGTAACCTTCCCACCTTAAACCTCACTAACACACTAATAACCTTCCTACATTAAACCTCACCAACATACTGGTAACCTTCCCATCTTATACCTCACCAACATACTGGTAACCTTACCATCTTATACCTTGCAATTGACTTTGTAACCTTCCCACCTTAAACGTCACCAAAATACTGGTAACCTTCCCACCTTAAACCTCACCAACATACTGGTAACTTTCCTACTTTATACCTCACCAACAGACTGGTAACCTTACCATCTGATACCTAGCCAATGACTTGGTAACCATACCACCTTAAACCTCATCAATATATTATTATATTAACCCTTCCATTGCTGAATATTATTTTGACCAGTTTTGCCCCCGTGGCTGAATTTTCCAGCACTCGCCTCGCTACGGTAATAACGCAATTAGCCCCTGTGGCTGAATTATTTTGCACCGCGAGTCGCGGCTGTTTTTTCGATAAATGGTGTATTCACATGGCGGATTACAGATGAAACTGACCGTTCGATACAAAAGTAGCCCGCCAATCCCGTACACAAATGAACGATCTTTATCCGAAACTTTGAATGAAATTTTTATCTTACCTAGAACGGTTTCTATTGCAATATGAAGATTGTCTTTATTTAGAGTTACGGAAAATCCTTAAATATGATCGCACAATTACTTTTTTTATATGGAATTGAAGATACATTATTCCTCTTTACGATGATATATATTTCCGGCTGAATAAAATCCCTAATACTTAGCGCGCATACATGTATTATATATGGAATTGTAGACAATTTATTCTTCTTTATGATGATAAAAGATTGTTAGAATATGTCACCCTGTTCAAAAGATATACGCCGCGAAAGATGGTTGGGGGTACCCCGAGGATGCTCCGACATAACGGGATTTTTAGCCAGAACTAATTCTCCCTTGGGCAGTCTGGCATCGGTACGCTAATTAGTACCGTTATACCCCCGGGGCACCCCCGAGGCACCAGCATGCGAGTGCCAGTGTTCTAAGCACCAGCGTTGCTTCCTGCTGTACCGATCCTCTCGGCGCGTGCAGTCACACGCGGGCGAACATTCCGAGATAATAAAATCAATCATACTATACGCACGCCGCATCGTTATTTCTTGCTGCGCATGTACAAATTATACATGGAAATAAAGATAAATCTTTCGTCCTTACGACTGTGAAAAAATAATGAAAAGGTGCCAACTGGTTCAAAAGATATGAAAAACGAAAGAGTGATACCCTCAACTACTTGAAAACAAATTTTGATAAGCGTTCTATTTGCGACACCAGTCGCATCATCCACCGCATCGTTATTATTGACTGCGCATATGCATATTATACATGGAATTAAAAACAATTATATTCCCTTGAAATAGGTGAAAAAAATATAAAAAAGTATAAAATAGTTCGGGAGATATGAACCGCGAAAGAGCGACACCCTCAACTACTTGAAAATAGATTTTGACAATCGTTTTATTTGCGACATTTGTCGCAGCACTCGCCGCACCATTTTTATTAATTGTGCACATGCATATTATACATGGAATTAAAGATCATTCTTTCCGCTTGAGAAAGGTGGAAAAAAATTTAAAAAGTGCCAAATAGTTCGGGAGATATGAACCGTTAAAGAGGGGTACCCTCAGACATTTGGGGAAAAAAATTGATAATTGCGACATTTCTCGCATTATTTGCCGCTTCTTTATTATGTGTTGCGCACATACACATTTCATAATGAATCAAAGCCAGTTCTTTTCCCTTTACGATGATGTAAAAAGTATGAAGTTTCGCCACCCGATTCTAAGAAAACAAATTGCGAAAGATCGGGGGTAGGTTCGTGATGCGGCTCGTATCGAACGTCCAGTGACAGCTCACATTGACTTTCTCTGTCTCTTTTACGACTTAAAAAAAAGATTATTTTATTGACAATCAGTATTTTATATTACACTTATTCACCTTATTGATGTGAAGAATAAACTTTATAAGGAGAGTAACGCTCATCCACACTTCTGCTTCTTTCTTCTTTCTTCAATCTTCTTGATTATCCCCCTCATTTTCCTTCTCTGACATCAAACTGATATAAGCTTTAGTGCAATCGTGTGACGTGTGATAAATTCTGAAACATGGTGCTGCACATAGAGCCACATTACACTCGATACATTCGAAAGAAGATTCTTTGCCTACCCTTTTCTTCTTTCGAACTGGCTGATTTGTTTCTTCGAATTCCCTTCGACGAAGTTCTCTATTCGCTTTGGAGCAAACAACACACATGCGTGTTAGGTTTTTCTTCTTTCCAACAGGCTGAATCTTTGATGGAAAGTGACGACCATGGAGTCGCAAGACACTATCGTCGCCCGTGCTCGGCCGGCCGCGAGGACGTCTGCGCAGGGAGGGCACTTTTTCTGTTTCGGCGAAGGTGATCATATGCTGCACCAAATCTTTTCTAAATTGACGGCTTGTTTTCAAAGGTTTGTCTTCTGAGAATTCTTTATAGATAATGTAAGAATTCAACATGGCAACGTTCAACACATGAAACCACACGCGCTTCCACCATTTAAGAGTTTTCATTTTGAACGGGGTGTACGACAGCATCTGGTCGGCCCGATCCACACCTCCCATATATTTGTTGTATTCGTGCACAATATGTGGTCTCGTATTTGCTTCCCCAGTCACTCGGTTCTTCTTTCCTGTCTCTACAATTTCGGCGTCTTCTACGGTTGACATGAGCAACACTGACTTCCTGTCCTCATACCGCAAAACGAGTAGGTCTTGATTGTGATAGACTGTCATATCCCCTTTCTTCTGATTCTTCTGTGCCTTCTTTAGCTTTTCAGGAATGCCTTTGCGATTTCCTCTCAAAGTTCCCGTCGCACCAGTTCCCATTTCCCACAAGTTTATATACAATGCCACCGAGGAATAGAAATTGTCCATGAACACATGATACCCTTTCCCAGCATATTCCTTCACCAAGTCCATGACGAGATCATACGTTTTCCCACCAACAGAAACAGCTTCATTTGTTTTTCCAGTGTAGAGTTTGAACTTGCAAACATAACCATTTGTTGAGTCGCACAACATGTAGGCCTTTATCCCATACTTCTTCGGCTTGTCGGGATTATATACTTTGAAACTCAGATTGCCTTTCCAAGGCACCAACCCTTCGTCAACACAAATGTTTTGATGCGGCTTATAAACTCTGGAAAAACGATGCACGATGCGTTGGTACAGATAGCCAAGTTTATTCATTGGTGAAAAATGCGGAGTGTTTCGTCCCGGCATTAGGTTGTTATCATTCAAATGTAGATACGTTAGCAGTAGCCAGAACCTGTCGCGGGGCATGCACTTGGAAAAGAAGGGCGTCGACGTAACATCACTTGTTGACCAATACTCAGAAAAGTTTCTCTGTACAACCAGAGACATTGCTATTGTCATTGCAATGAATACTTTCATTTCTTCGGCATTCGTATCATACCAGTGCCTCAACCGTGAACAGGGTTTCAGAACCTTATCATCGACCTGTCGGTGGAAGTATCTGTTGGTTTCTGCTGCCAATGATCCATAATCATCTTCATGAAAAAACAGTCCGAAAAAGTCTACAGGTTGCGGGTTATCAGGCAATTCTATAAACCGTCCTAATCCCGTTGCGCCAGTAAAATGCAATTCGACACGTCCACGTTGCCTCGGCCCCTCTTCCCAGCGATCCATAAAATTATCTTGGTCATCAAAATGTGTGTCCATTTCATTATATTGCTCGTCAAAGCCACTGAACTCTTCCTCTGTGGAAGTACCAGCCATAGCAGTTTCACCCGTACCAGCTAATATGTCTCTTGCAATGTTTCTTATTTCTTGATCACTATCAATGTCACTTTCACTATCACTGTCACTGTCACTGTCACTATCACTCTCATCAGTTGATTCCATATCAGAAGCTTCATCGGCATGGACCTCGTTGATGAAGTCGTCGTCGCTAGACGTCGACGGACCTTCCCAACTCCTGGTTCGCGGCCTCCTGGCCTTAGGCATCTTTCACATCAATCTGTAAATGATTGAAAATAATTTAGGCACACGCAAGATATAATAACATCAACACATGACCTGTTGTACAGAGAAATTCAATGTGAGCTTCATGGACATTCAATTGCCACATTTTGTAAGTGTTTGAAACAAATTTGCCGTTGCGCGCCTTTGGCGCCAGCGGTCATCAATAATCCGGACATTTTCTAATTGTCCTGGCGAAAGCCGGACATTTTGTTTCACGATTTGCAAAAATAACAAATCAGGACAAATTCTAACATTGCTGGACAATTTCTAACTTTTGGACGACTTTTCACAATCCCGCCGAAGGTGCCGATGGCACCGACGGCCGCCGACGTTGTATCAACATTATCAACCCTGATGCCGCCTTCTGACTCCTATGCAACGAGCCGGCGAGTCGCGAACAACTGCCTTCTACGTCAGGAAAGTTCTGATTGTCAGTTGTGGATTACAAAAGTTTTTCAACTCTTGACTTCTCTTCCGAGAATGATAGGTTCCACGGGCCTATCTGTCGGGACGGCCGTAGTCAACGAGCACCCGGCCCCTTGTCTTTAGTTCACTGGAAGGAACTCATGCCATCCCGACATATATAGCAAATTATTTAAAACATCGGAATGCTACCAAACTTTTTTTTCAAAAATGAGTTTCCTCGACCAACAAAAATTTGGCAGAAAAAAACACATACCTGCTGGCGGTGCCCGACGAAAGTCCGCTGAAATTTTTTTTCTCGAACACGAACATTTTCGTTGGACACATTTTCTCATGACCCGATGGCGGTGCCCGGCGAAAGATCCCCGACATATTGTGTCTCAACCACAAATATTTTCGTTGGACAACTTTGCCTTGACCTGATGGCGGTTCCCGACGGCATCCCCGACATACTGTGTCTCAAACACAACATTTTCGTTGGACAATTTTCCCATGAACTGATGGCGGTGCCCGACGCAAAAATCCCCTAACTCAAAAAAGACATCAATAACGCTATGAATGTAAATCCAAAAGTTTTTTTCCCTTCAACTTTCATGGTTTATAAAACTCTATAATTGAACACTAAAGAAACAGGGTTTCCTTCATAATTTTTTTTACTTATTACAGTTATTTATAACATTTTAGCGGCGCTTGTTGAGTCTTTATTTCTATGAGCGCATAAACAAATTGTATATCAAATTGAAGAGAATTTTCTGCTCTTTACGCTAATACCAAACGTTGTTGAGCGCGCCACTTGGTTACAGAAATACGAAATGTTGTGCCTTTATTTTTGTGTGCGCATATATGATCAATATATTGAAATGAAGAACAACGTTCCGTCTTTATTTAGACGTAATATTTATCAAAATCCGCCAAGTGGTATAGAAAATATCGAGTGCCAAAGGAAGGTACATGAAAATCGAACTTCAGATCACATGAAAAGAACCCTTTGTGCGGCGCTTGCTGCATCGTCGTTTGTTTTAGCGCATGTACATTTTATATATCACTTTGTAGACAATTTATTCCTCTTGATAATGATATAAATGGTTTTGAAATGTGTCATTTGTACATGGGGATATGAAGTGCCAAAGTTTCCCTATTTGCGTCACTAACGGAATTGCGAAGTGCGAAAGTTGTTCTTTTTACGGCACTTGTTGAGTCTTTATTTATTTGCGCGCATAATAATTGATATAGGGAATTAGAGACAATTCATTTGTCTTTATAGTGATGTAAAATTCAACAAAATCTTTTTCACGGTGTAAAAGAAATTTATTGTGAAAGAAAGGCACATGAAAATCACGCTTCAGATCACATGATAAGAAAGTCGGCAAAATTACCTTTTTGTGCGGTGCTTGCTGTATCTTTATGAATTGTTGCGCATGTACACATTTTACATGGAATTAAAGACAATCTTTTTCTCTATCTTGTGATATAAAAAATGTCAAAATATGTTGAGCACATCATGAGAAAATTGGTGTGACAAAACAGTGTAAAACTAAAAATGTATAAAAATCACCTTTTTTGCGGCACATGCAGTATCTTTATTTCACGAGGCGCACATATGTTTTTTACATCGAATTAAAGACATTTTTTTTCTCTTTCAAATGATCCCACCTATATTGAAATCCGCCCAAGGGTTCAGAACATAGGGCGTGCGATAGGAAGGCGTGCATAGGGTCAAAATGAACGCGTCTCAGTAAACGATAGCATGCGCGGGTTGGTAAGCTCGTGCGAGAGGGTAGAAAGTGCCCACAGGCTATTAGCACGTGCGGCGGGGAGTGGGGGAAAATTGAGTGATTTTAACGTTTATTTTCGGTACGATAAACATTATCAATACTCTCATAACTTTCGGAGCATGTTCGCGCATTATTTAGAACACCAACGAAACAAAACACGGTTGCTTAGCGACAGCCGGAACGAAAATACAAGCGTTGAACTGAGACTACTGCTAGGCAATAAATTTCCGGGCCCCGCTACCGAGACCCGCGGTCATAATTAGTTAGCGTGAGAATAGAGTGTGCTACTCGCATCCCGCTAAGGGGACTTGCGGGCAAAGCTAATTTCATCCCGGAATATTCCGGCACCCGCATCTTAAGGGTTAATATCCAGCCAAATCATCACAAAACTGTGCCATGTGTGCAGCGACTTGTCAAGTGATTGGTGTTTACAAAACAATGATGTAAGTAGTTCAGTTGTTGTAAAACATTTTCAAGTGCTTAAATATATTTGCTTCGGGTGTTTTTTAAACAGTATAATAGATTTGTAACCATACCACCATATACCTCATCAGTACATTGGTAATCATACCACCGCATACCTTACCAACATACTGGTAACCTTCCCACCTTATACCTCACCAACATACTGGTAACCTTACCATCTTATACCTTGCCAATGACTAGACTTGTTCAGCGCAGTACCACCCATGGTTCGCTAGTTCCAGGCGATGCTCACAGGTTTCACCGCAATGCATAGCCACATTGGTGTGCATTCGACAGGATATCTTACGAGTTTCGTGTGCTGCCCCTCAGCGTCTCTACGGAGCCAATGGTGTTCACCAAACTGATATTGACACCAGTGCAGGTCGCCAGAACGCAGGGCAGGTGTTACATGTGCCTGGATGACTGGATGGTCAGGGCTTTGTCCCAGATGCTGAATAAGAAGGCCGCCCAAGACATTCTGAACAATCCATTTGCCTGGGTTGGATAATGAACCTGAAGAAATAAGACCTCGCTCCCACACTGTATCTTGTTTTCCCAGGGGCCAGATGCAGTGTGGCAGCAGGTGAGTATCACTAACCCCAGACTGTGTTGCTAAGGTTACTCAAACCATTCATTCCTTCAGTCGCCCACCCACTCAGCAAAGATGTGTCTCTGTTTGTTTGAGAACATGGCGGCAACAGTGGATGTGGTCTGGAGGGTTCGTTTGAGGATGAGACCAATGCAACAAGCCTTAGTGGAGCTCTAGTCGCATTTTTAGAGTATAAAAAGAGCTGTAACCATTCCAGAGTGGCTTCACTGATCTAGAATGCTGGCTGCTTGATTGCAAGCTATCCAGGGGCATGCCGCTTGATACTCCTCTGACAACTGTCACAGTGCAGATGTGGGGCATCCCTCTCAGGGTTTTTTTCGGGTGCGGGTGGGGGTTGGGGGGGGGGGTCCTGAGAGATCAGTCAGCTTCAGGCCTATGGTCCCAGTGGCAAATCAATGTGTTAGAACTGCGTGTCAGAAATATTTTCGGCTGCTTCCTGCATTTGGTACAGGGTCAGGTGGTTCATCTAGAAATGGACAACCATGATATACATTGACAAGCAGGGCGGAAGGGTGTCACCAGCTTTCCTACAGGAGGTGTTCAAAATTTTATAGACTGATGAAAGTGTCCACCTTGTTTCACTATGAGCAAAGTGCAAACTTTTGTTTGGGCATATTTTCAGCTGTTTTATTTCCATTAGGCACTTTAGATTTGAGATTAAAGATTAAATATATAGGGGTATGTGGCATTGAGTCACATGTTGATTCTCTTGAAGAAAGCTTTTTGTGTTTTTGAAGTATTTTGTGGCCATGCTTTGATTGTATGTTTAGCTCATTTGGCCTGAAAAGCCTGATGGGCTAATGGCATGGCATCCAGTGTCCGTCTGTCTGTAAATTATTTCAGCTTCTTCCCCATCACCATTGACTAAGGCAATCTGGCAAGAGGGACCACGCCCTAAAACTTATTTCCCCCTTCTGCTCCAGAAACAAATGCCTAAAGAGCTAAACAAAGCCTTCTAACCAGAGTCCTTAGCCTGCAAGGATTATAATTAATGGATTTGGTGACTCTGTGACCATTTATGAACTGAATTATAGATAGCCTGATGAGCTATAGAGCCAATAGTTCTATCTTTATTCTCCACAGCAATTAAGTAGCGGGGTGCCGTCTGTCCGCTTCACATTGTGTGTGGCTCATAACTTTGCAACTAATCAACCATTTCGATTCAAATTGGTCATGGAAATTCAGAAATATGTAATGATGTGACATTTTTAACTATTTTGAAAAAATCATCAAACAATTCTTTTAATTTTGGGGGAAAGCGATGATTTTGTATGGAAACTGTTAACAAGTCCTGTTCGGCTCAAACCTTATAAACTATCCATCTAATTTTGAAAATATTTTTGGAAAATTTGGACAAAAAGTGGTGACTTAAAAAAACTGTTGCAAGTCCTGTCTGGCTTTTAACTACTACAGTAATTATCTGATTTAAATAGGTTTGGTATGAAGATTCATGATAACATTAAAGTACGGGAGGCGTGACAGTTTGTCTCTGGTGCAATCGGTTCAACATTTGGGTGTACTCCAGTGAGTGGACAACGGCTGAGCGGACGTCTTGACCCAGTGCATTCTTGCTTCTTGAAAATGGATGCTCCACCGATAGATATTGGGGCTTGTCACTCAGTTGTATGGGTCTCTTCTTGTCCTTCTGACCTCCAGACCTTTAACTCAGGAGGGGGCACCACAACCGAATTTCTAGGATTTAGTGGGTGGCTTGGCCTATGTCCTGAAGGATTCCCCAGTGACCCCTTATTGGATCCACTCTTTTCTCATCTAATTGAGTACTGGGAGATCTGGTGTGGAGATGAGAAAGGAGAGACCATTGCCACTTCAAGATGTTATATTCAGGAGTGGGTGGGGGGGTGACAACTTCCTAACCCAAAAGCCTTTGACTGTCAGCTCCTCCAGGAATGCGAGCCATAGCTCTATATTGTCAACTTGTCTAAGACAAACTACTAATACCTCGATCAGTCAAATCCAGAAAGAGGCTGATAAGAGGTTTCACCGCAAGGTGTCGCTGAGGATCTGATGGATTCCCCAGTGACCCCTTATTGGTTCCACTCTTTTCTCATCTAATTGAGTACTGGGAGATCTGGTGTGCATATGTTTACGGACTTTTCTTTACCCCCTATGGCTCCCCAACCGGGCACACATGTCTCTCCCAATACTCAAAGAGAAAAAAAAAAAAAAAAAAAAAAAAAAAAATTATAATTAAAGAACAAAACTTATTATAGAAGCAATATTTATTCCAGAAAATAGCCACATTCATTAAATTTTCCACCTATTATTATCATAAGATGTACATACAAGGTGGCCAAACCAGATGAAATTGCCTCAAAAAGTGAATTAAAAATAAAATAGCTCTAAATTCATACCTATCCTCTAGCCGGTTCCTGCCCAACCATCCCTCCTGGGTCCCTTATATATTCTCCCCCAATCTGTGTCAGGTTCTAATGGCAATGATTCACAGGGTAATATTTTCAAGACAGAAGTAGAAAGAAAAATAAGCGATAAAAGGTTTATGACATCTACACCCTATAAGCCTTATACGAAGGCATGGTCTAAGCTATCCCTGTCAGCTTTCTCCCTGTACTCAGTCTCCACCAACCCACTGCAACTTGACAAAGCAGCCACTCTTCCCACGACAACGCCAGCATCTGACAACTTAGCTACTCGACTATAATAATGCACACTTTTTTCAGTAAACCAACCAATATGGCTCATGAGGTCCCCAACATTTCTAGCTGCCCCAGAAAGTGTCATAGCCACTGCACAACCCGCCCAAAAACTATGTGGTGTCTCCCCTTTATAGATACCCAAGGAGAGCAAGTAGCACCTCAACCGCTCATAAATGACAGAATATGAAACAGGTTGATCAAGCACCCTTCCTGACTCTGAAACAATCGGAAATAGATAGCCGAGCCTCAAATCCACTTGCCACTCTTTGAGGATGCTAATATAGTGTTCCAGAGCAAACATAGGGCAGAGCTGCTTATCCTTGCACCTTTTCACCACAAAGTCATTACACTTACCATCCCCCCTTAAAGATTTTCCAAATGTGTGTCTGAAACAAAGGCCCGAATTATCCTGCAGCCTCCTAACTTCCTGAGATAAGGTTAAAGATAAATCTCCAGCCCTGTCACCTGTGAAGAATAATAATTTCAGAATGGCCTGGTCTCTTAACAAAATAAATTTCTCCCTGGTGGAAATGTCTGGTCGGGAAATTTGTCGATCGATGTGTACAGCCACCTGTCTTAACTTACTGAGGAATATAGGTTTTGCCTGTTTTGGGATAAGGTGTGCCCTTACCTGCTCTTCTTTAATTGATTTTGAATATGACCTAACTTCTCCTGCCCTTGCTGGATTTCCACTGACTTGTTGCTTGTCCCAGACCTTACCATGACTCAGAGGCTCAAAAATACCTGCCAACCTGTTAATCATCCCCTCAACCGTACCTAAAGCTAATCTTACTGGACATCCACACTCATGAATTCAATATAGCGGCAATCCACCGAATGTACCTGCGTTTTCCCTTCCCTGTCTTTGTATACCAAGAACCAACAAACATCAAACGGGATGCAATTTAACAGTGTAACATTTTTAGACAAAGGGGAAACAGTTAGGAAAACTAAAAAAGATTCCTCAAGGTTAGCCCTTCTTCTCACTTCCGATGTCTGCCGAGTCTTTTCATCTAGCTGCCTGAGCCTGACGTCAATAGCCTCCCAATCAATATCACCTGGCTCCTGCAATCATGAGAAACTAAGTCTGAACACATGGAGCGGCCATGTCAGCGAATTATCAAGCATGAAACCTTTCTTGGACGGTGTCTCGATTACTCCTTTTTCCCCACATATGCCCAACTCTATAGAATCTACTGAACAAGACAATAAACTGGCCCACCATACTGGCCTTGGCCTCAAGATGGGGACGACCAATGAGCATTGTTTCACTCTGTTCTCCCTGAGGAAGCAAAGAACAGGGAAAATAAGGGAAAAAGGTGGGAATACATAATAGTTCTCGCCTTGATCTAACACTTGAGAAAACATTTTTACCCCAGAAGAACCAGGTGTGTGGCCTGCCCTGGACCTCATGGCATTAGAGTCCAACGCCATGAAGTCTACTGTGTTGGGTCCAAATGCCAAATCCACAATATGCCACGAGGCCGGGGACAGTCTGGTATTTGACACTGATAACAATCTTGAGGGGCATCCGCCACATTGGCTGCCGAAGTGACATACTTAAGGTGGAGATTCATATTGCCTTTGAGCACTAACTGGAACACCTCTTTCATAATGTCATTCAAACCTCTATCCCTACCCCCTTGGTTTTCCCATGCTGCCAATACTGCCTGATTGTCCACTAACACATCTACTCTGTGGTTTACAAATGAATCCCCCAAAGAAGTGAGCACTCTCATCAAAGCCTCAGCTTCCTTCAGATGTATCGGTCTTTTGTCCCCATTATCCCAATAGTCTCCCATTGATAAACCTGAATCCTCACCAGCGACTACCACAGCCCCGTATCTGTACAGTGATGCATCTGTTGCCAAGACAACCTGCTTATGGAACTCTAACCTCCACTTAGCGCAGCCATCCCATGTGTCTATAAAACGCCAATACTCAATCTCCCTTCTCAGTTGGGCTGAAACTGTCACCACTCTTCCATTCCTAGACTCCATGGATAGGGCAGTGTTCACCTCTCTACAATATAACCTTGCGCCAGGAATCACCAATGACATTGACACACATTTTCCTGCAAAACGCTGAAGTGTTTTTACATTCACCTTTTGACCTGATAATATTGACTCCCTTAGCTCAGAAAATGTCTGCCTTTTGTCCTCTGGCAGTATATATGCCTCCCTGTTTGAATCAATAATGAAACCTAAGTACCGCAAACAGGGAGAAGGGACTAGCACACTCTTCCTCAGTGACAAAGTGTAGCCTAGAGCAGTGAGAAATGAAACCACGGAATATGAAACCTTCAGTGCAGTCACTGTTGCTGTTTCTACCCAAAGAATGTCATCAATTTACAGTGAAATGAGAAGTTGCTACCATTCCAGCAGACTGATTAATGTACGCAGAAGCCTTCCAGCCAAATGGCAGAGCAGTGTATGACATAATCCAGCCCCTAAACTGAATTCCAAAGTAAGTTTGTGACTCCTCAGTTAGCAGGATATGGCTGTATCCAGATTTGTTGTCACACGACACCATCCTAGCATCCTTTCCTACCATCCTATGGGTATCCTTTAATTTGTCAAGCCTAAAAGGCAAGTCTTTAACCCATAAATTGATATATCTCTCATCATGACACATCCTAGGCTTAGACGGCTCGACTACAATAGGCATGATTACCTTATGTGGCTGACATTCCCCTACCCTTCCCCGGACCCATATGGACCCATCCTTTATCCTTTCAGACAGTTCTAAAGCAATAAATTTACCAAAAGGCTGGCAACCTCTCCCATTCTGAAAAGAAAGCACCCAGATTGACAACTCAGGGGTCAAACCTTTTCCCCAGCCCACGTGAATCAAAAAGATCCACTAAGACTAAGATGTCCCGGGCTGAAAGGCTAAGGATTGATATTGAAAAATAAACAAATTGAAATAGTACAATCAACACTTTTAACTAATTAATTCAACCAAACATTCTGGACGATCTACTAAATCTTTTTCTATGCCGATTTCATGGCTTCACAATCTTTCACTTGATGGGATAAACTACCGCAAAAATGACAAGCTCCCCTCCTCTGGAAACCTCGCGTACTCTGACCCTGGGAAGCCCCTAAGTAACCCTGGGTTCCCCCAAAATTGTTACGAAAACCAGGCCCAACCCCAAAATAGGGATTGGGATGCATTACAGGATAACCCATCCCCCCAGGTAAATAGTGAGGGGAGGGCTGAGGACAGTAGACATTGTGAAGAGGGGACACCATATCTGATTTACTGTTCTTGTCAGAGTCCCATTTAACCTCTGTGTCAATAGGTTTCTCTACTTGTCGTAATCTGATACACTTTGCAAGTGCCTTAGAAACTGCGTCAGAGGCTGTCCCCCCTAAAACCTGCAACACTAGACAATAGCAATATCAACTTCACCCTGATGTTTAGAAGCCTGGCGGCATAGCTCTACAAAAATTGGGGCCTCTATATGCCCAATTTTTCCAGCTACCCTAGCAAGTTCATCTAAAGTCTAGAGTATCAAGGCGGCGTCACTAGGTGTATCCTGCAGGGGAAGGACTCTCACCTTGTCCTTCAGGGAGGAAACCTCATACGGTGCTGCTTCTTCAAGCTTTGAAATCCGCCACTCCAACTCCAGTTTGGACTTCTTCTTTCCTGGCTCTTCATCGGAAGGGTCTGGGGTCTCCTGAGATGTGCCCTGCAAAACACACAGTTACTAGGTTAAAGCCTGTTTAGTTAAGGTTGTGACAATACAAGCAAGACATGATACATTATCATGCATCAAGATGTCCTAACTCCTAACCATGTGATTCAAAACGATACACGTCACAACACATTATCTATTAAGGTTTCCATATCAGGGTAGTTGAACTTCAACACCTTTAGTTAAACACCTTCATTTTCATGTGAGCAAATCTTTCAAATGACAAATAGCTAAATCATGATACAAATAATGTATTGCAATAAATAAATCACAATGAATAAATTATCAGATTAAATCAAAGTATCCTCAGACCTCTAAATTCCAATACCTATCATATGACTGCACAGTAAACATGTGAAAGTGCTGAGTATGCCTGCATGCACAAGCAAGACACCAACATAATAGCGTGCATCAAGATGTTCTAACAATGTGCTCAAACAATACACAACACAACACATTTTCTATAAGATCTTAAATATCAGGGGAGTTAAACTTTTGACAAACACCTTCATTTTTATGTAAAGCAAATCTTTTCAAGCGACAAGTTGCTAAATCATGATAAAAAAATGTGTCACACTTTATAAATCATCAGATTGAAATCAATATATCCTCACACCTCTAAATTCCAATGCATTTAAATGACTGCATGGTAACGTGTGAAAACACTGAGTGTGCCTCTTAACACACGGCAAAGGTGTTATATGCAAACTTTTAAATTTAGATAATAACAATAATACACAGAATTCCAAATCAGTGTGAAAGTAAGATAATAATAAAGTAATAATAAGGAAAAATTTCTAAAGATAAGATAAGATTTAAGTGCAAATGATATTTTTTCTATTACAAATGTTGCTGTTTGCTTTAGGGGCTCGAAAACACTGCAAGCGGGGTTACGCTACTCACGGCTGGCAAATCTTGTCCTCTTGGCTGCCCAAGCTCGTTCGCAATGTTGGCAATGTGGCAGGCGAGATGCTTCTGGTCTGTCTCTGCCTCCCTTCCAGCCAAACCGAGAATCTCTGCAATGTCCTCGCCTACCAGCCCTCTAAACCTTTCATCCAGGTCTTAATCCAACAATTTGGACGTATTCACCCCCGGGGCGAAGCGGGCAAACTGCTTCACAGTATCCCACCATGATGTTCTGTAGCATAAAATGAATACCATTACGAAATACAATAGGCCTAATATAAAAATCTATTACGATTAAGGTGTCATCGACGGCAAACTAATTGTGACGTCATAGAATCGGACCATGCAAGAGGAGCTAGGTTCTTCTCCCGCCCTTAGTTACCTTATGCCAAAAAATTGTATGCACAAATGCACTGGTTAAATCAATGTCGTTATATATATCTTGGACAAAACTTCCCATAAACACAAATCGGTAAAGCATAAACTCGCATTCGAGTAAAAGGTCAACTCAGGCCAGGCTAGCACCACTAGGTTTTCTTGCCGCCAGTTGGGACTTACCGACGTAAAACGTAACCCGGGAGGCTAAAGAATTAAGAAATACCTCTATAATTTAATTATAACTGTCGGTCAAGAAAATAAAAGGTTACTGAGGCAAAAAAACTCCCATAGCCGAAACAAAAAACGCTCAAGAGGGCTCCTGAAAGCTAGATCTACAAAACATGTCCGCCATAACACTAGCCAAACGCAACCAAACGCGAATAAACTTTTCAAATTACCATTAAATAACCCTCAGTCACCAAGACTGGAAATCCAAATGGCCACCGAGGCCTTAAACCAGCCACCAAGGCAAATTCCCCCCTTGGGGACCCAAAAATTTAAAGAAAGTATCTAGTTATCCGACGCTGGCAGAAAAACGTGTACAGCCGACGGCGGTCAAATCCAGGAAGAGGCTGATAAGAGCTCATTTCAGGACCTGGACACCATTTGTCTGCAAGTAGCCGGCCCAACACGTTCATCAGACATTACCAACTAGATAAGCACTCTTGTGGGCATGCTTTGTTTCGCTTTATTTTTCCAGTGGGCATAGTCGTACACCTTCTAGGTGATTGAGCTTTCAAGGTTATGATTTTGTTAAGAAATGAAATTACAGAAGTGTACTAATGTTCTAACAACTAACATGTGTCATTTATGTGAGGCCTTAGAGAAGGACTTCTGGAGGGGTGTTCGTATTTGTCGGGTTATTATCTTTGAAGGAGTTCCCAAAGAACTTCTTTTTTTTAAAATAGGGAAGGAGGAGGGTGTTCATTAATTATGTCCCGCAAAAGCTTTGCAGGAGACATATGGTTTTCAGTTCCGTCCGTGGTTCCGTAAATCCGAAATGCTTTCGTTTCCAGACCATATCTCAAAAACCATTCAATATTTTTTTAACGCAACTTTGTATGTGATTAGGTCTAGTGTTGTCGTGGTGCCTTTTGCTATTTTGGTTATTCTGATTTTTTTGTGTGGTTTCCATGGAAACAATTTGAACTTAGTGCAAATGAGGGGTAAGGTCCGTTTCCAGGCCATATCTCACAAACCGTTCAATATTTTCTTTTGAAACTTGGTATGTGGTCTTATCTAGTGATGGAGTGGTGCCTTTTGCTACTTTTAATACTCAATTTTTGTTTATATTTTTCTGGTTTCCATGGAAACAATTTGAACTTTATGCATTTGGGGGTATGGTAATTTTCCAACCTATATCTAAAAATGTAATGAATATTATTTTACTAAACCTTGTATGTCGTTATATCTAGTACTTGGGTGGGCCTTTTGCTACTTTGGTTATTCTTAATTTTTCATTTTACTTGGTTTCCGTGGAAACAATTTGAACTTAGTGCATATTGGGGGCTGTAGATGCTAATTATAATATTTGATGACTGAGTCAAATTTCACATTCCCTACAATAAAAAAGTTGACAATTATATAAAACTCTTCCTTATGCACCATTTAACTTGTTTTTTGTTTCTTTGAAGTGTAGAGCAAGATTCTCAAAACATATTCCATGTTTATTTTCCCCATGTAAAGAATATTATATTTTTCTATAATTCAAACCACCATCTTTTATACATTTCACAAGTCATTATTATGTCAAGTTCATAGATGCTAATATATTAACCTTTTTATTATATGTTTGGTATGGATTGTTTCTGGTATAAGTGGCAATAAGATGATTAGGTTGGATTAAAAGTTTGGAAGGGGGACATCACTGTGCATCACATGCACATATTTCTAGTTTATCATTGCTATAGGCGATTAAGCCTGAGATGATTAGTCTCTGGGTTGCCGGTACAGTCAGGCCTCGACTGGATGAGTGTACACTTTCTTGATATTACTCTTTGTTGGTGTTTTGAAGACAGAATTCCAGTCCCAGAGCCTCAAATTTGGAATCTGCTCTATGCATTATTACCCCAAGGAGGATCCATTCTGAAAAAGACTCTAAAAAACCTGCAGAGGTTTTAGAATCTTTGAGGCGGATCCTCCTTCGGGAAGGGCGCACCCACCTCCTCTCATAAATGGCTCTGCTACATTGATAGTAACCGCCAGGCTTTTGGCCCCTGTTAGGGGGTCATATATACTAAAACACATTTTTATGGTTTTTTTGTACATTTTTTTAATTAAGATATAATCACAACCTGTCATATAGCAAAAATATACAGATTTTATGAAATAATACCCCAAGGAGGATCCTCTTCAAAGAATCTGAAACCTCTGCAGGTTTGTTTAAATGGTGTGAAAGTCAGAAATGTTCGTAAGTCAGAAAGCATTTCAATTTTTAAAACATGTGTTACCAATAAGTATGTGTCTGCCCCAGAATATTTTTCATGTGGTAAAAGAAAATTAAATATTTTGCATACAAAATTGCGTTATGCTGAGAATTCATTGAATTGTGATTTATACAAATTTGGAATGAAGCCTGATACCAATTGTACTTGTGGATATTATGTTGAGAACTCTTATCATTTTTTCTTTGAATGTTCTCTGTACAAAAATGAGAAAGAAAACCTTATGTCGTCAGTAAAGCGCATACTTCATACATCATGTATTTCAGTTGCTCTTCAGCTTTTGTTAGAGGGAAGTGCAGACCTGTCATTTTGTCAAAATGTTAATATATTTGAGTTTGTTCAATTGTATATTCATGCTACCAAACGATTTGTGTAACAAACTAGTGTTTCATTTATCCTTTCTTCTTTGCTATTCTTCTTCCTACAACTTTTTCTTGTTCAGTATCTGTCATCTTTTTATGATGGAAATGTATGATATTGTAAATACCAAGGAGAGGGTATCCTAAGTTGGAGAACTTGTTCCCAATCCGTTTCTTCATGAATAAAATATGTTTAAGTCAAATCAATGGTATGAAATCACCCAAATGAAGTCATGACATCCAAATGCTACTCGTTGTGAGTGACATTATTTGTTTTTTCTTGCTTACTTGCTTATGTGGTATATTTATGTATATTATTATTATTATTATTATTATTATTATTATTATAAATTAGCTTTTTCTAATACTTATAGATATGATTGGTAACTTTATCTATGAGTGATGATTTTCATGCATTCTAGTAATACTGGTATTGTTATTCAATGTTGATGCATTTGTGTTATAGATGTCTGGACCAAAATGGAAACATTGAACCTCTCCCGGAACCAGTTGCCTGCACTGCCTGTAAGCCTTTTGCAATCTCATCTCAACATGCCGCTGATCAGTTAGATAAGCCTTTCAGATTTACAGGGAAAATGTGTTTGAATTTAAGCAAAATGTGATTGATAAATGTACTCACTCTCATCAATTCTTAGCTCATCGGACCTAAAAAGTCAGATGGGCTTATGGCATCATGCACCCATCATCCATCGTCCATAAACTGAAAAGCTGAAATTATTTAGGGATGTACCTTGCATCTATGAGTTAAAAAAATTTGACCCCCCATCCCCCTCAAATATGAGAGTGGTAGGCATTTTGCCTTTAATCTTAAAAAATCTTCTTTGCAAAAACCAAATTTAATAGGTAACATTTATTTTTACATAAAAACTCAAATTTGTAACTTTCCTTCAAATATGCGCCTGGCAGAGTTTCCTCCCTCAAATATTCTTTTGTCTATTTTAAAAAGCCCACTAATGCTAGGAATGTCAAAATTTGATAATGATTAATATCTTTGTAGGATGGAGACTGTGATGTGTAGATTTCAATATCCTTAACCCAGTGATATGTGCAGGGCAGAGGTGCATAATTTTCAGAATAACATTTTTGTCATGTTGAGATTAAAGCAAGTTGATTTGGTCTTGATCCGCCTTCAAATATGGGTCTGGCAGGATGTCCATCCTTCAATCTATTTTTGTCTTTTCTCAATAAACCATGCTAGAAATTTAAAATTTTGGGAATATCATGTTTGTAATATGTAAACTGAGTTGTATAAAATACGCTGTCCTACCCTCCAAAATAAGGGCCTGGCAGGGGTGCAAACAAAAATTGCATTGTTTAATTTGATCATATTGTTGTGGTAATAAGGATTCAAATGAGCCAAAATTCATATCTCTAGAGCAAATTATATTCAAACTTAAACATAAAGTCAACTTGCTTGCTATTGTGCAGAGTGCTTCTCCAGTGTGAGCTTGTTAAGCTCAGTGGTGTAGTGGTTAGCGTGCTGGCCTCTCAAGCCGACGACTCGGGTTCAAATCCCGGTGGGGACACCAAACATTTGTGACCTGGGTCCAAAACTGTGTTGTGTCCTTTGGCAGGGCTCTTCATCCACATTGCACTCAGTCCACCCAGCTGTTAAAATGGGAACCTGAATATAGGGATTTATGGACCCATACGGTCGCGCTTTGCGCTAAGTAGCTGCTTTGAAAGTACACTTCCCTCAAAGTAATGATGTAATGATGTAGGTAGCGCTTTGGGGATATTACTGGACAATGTCAGCTGCTTGTTCATATTTATCATAATCATGAAAGTTGTTATGTAATGAGGTCATATCCAGCCTTTGAGAGTGATTTACACTTGCAGCTGAAAATTGAATCTTGTTTTGAGTGGTACAACAAGAAGTGTTTGGTTATAAGATGTCAAATTTCATGGTGTTATGCAGGTTGAGACAATAACTTGGCTATAAAGTAAAACAGTTACTTTGAGTTCTTGAAAATCTATTCTTTCATTCACAAGAAGCTATTGTAGTATGTTTCTTGTGATAGCACTTGTTATCTCATCAGCATAATTGTGTTATTAGGGAGGAGATGACTGAAAAAGACTAAGAAGCCCCATGAATACAACATGCATCTTGTTTCAGACATCCCTACACAAGATGGTGTCACTTCGAAAACTATATGTAAACAGCAATCAGCTTGACTTCGAAGGAATTCCACCAAATGTGGGCAAGCTTCACAACCTGGAGATATTCAGTGCAGCAGACAATAACCTGGAGATGATCCCAGAGGGACTCTGCAGGTCAGTCTTTCACCTTCTCCCTCAGTGTCTCACTTTTTCTTTGTTTCTGTCTGGCAGTATACTTAATGTCTGATAGTCATTTGAAATGCAAAGATTTTGAATTTTAAATCTGATCATCATGTTGTCTAACAAGCTGACTGCATTATCAAAAGGTCTACTACAATATACTAAAGACTGATACATCATAACCCATGCCGAAGTATAAACCTTTAAGTTGCTGAAATTTCAAGGACATGTCTTGCTTCTATCAACCCTGAATTTTAACCCTTCAGATGTGGGACCTAGGCTGGTCCTGGATGAATTTAGCTTTGCCCACATGATCTCCTGGCGAGATGCGACTAGCACACTTAGGTTTTCTCACAATCGCGCTAACTCATTAGCGCTGCGGTTCTCAGTGGCTGATCAGTACTTTATCAGCACGCTTGTAATTTTGATCTGGCTGTTGCTAAGCTACCGAGTTTTGTTTCGTTGGTGTTTAAATGATGCGGGTACATGTTGCGAAAGTTATGCAAACATTCATAATATCTATTATACCAATTAAAAGCATAACAATCACAATTTGCTAAATTTTACATCACGATAAAGAAAAATGAATTGTATTCAATTATTTACATCAATGATTTATGCTCGCAAATAAATTAAGGCACAACAAGTGCTGTAAAAAGAACAACTTTGTTTCTCCATTATGTGCCGCGAACAAGGAAACTTTGGCACTTTATATCTCCGTAACCAAATGACGCTTCCAAATACATTTATATCATTGTCAATAGAAATAAATTGTCTTCAATTTGACATCAAATGAGGCTCAAACGGTTGCATCATGTTACTCATTATCAAAGTGGCTATCACTTTGAAGGCCGAGCTTTGTACACAGAAGATAACTAATAATAATAATGATTATAATAATACTTTATTACCTCGAAAAGAATTCAGTTTGTATCATTTCAGAGCTTGAATATACAGGAACATGTGATACATAAACAAACACATTATATTAATTCTAAGATCATTTAACAGACGAACGCTGAAAGGAATGAATGTATTTTACCTCTATTGGTTCTAAACAGATTTTTCTGCCTGAAGGAAGCTTGACAAACTCCCCATATGACATGATCTGGATCTGACACAATCTTTAAAGATAATTTCAAAATTCCTTTTTCATACAGAAAGAATAAATTTCTAAAAGAAACTCCAGCAATTTTCCCAGCAATTTGAACAACTTTCCCCAAGCGTTATTTGTTAACTATAGATAAGGAACCATACCAACATTGGTAAGAAAAAGTTAATATGCTCTCAACGAAACAATGATAAAAGAGGGATAGTACATGTCCGTTTACATTAAAAGATCGTAAAATTGTGATCGTGAAGACTGCATCAGTAATAGCATTACTTTTTAATTCCGTCACTATCTATTATTGTGCCAAGCTACTTGTATTCCTCTACAATCTCAACGTTGGAACTATATATGCAGACAGGGCTTGTTGTGTGTTGGCTGTTACTGAAATTTATGATAAGTTCTTTAGTTTTTTTACATTCAACATAAGGAAATTGTTCTCACACCAGGTTACAAAATGATTAACTTTTTCTCTATAAGCGACAATGGTAAAATTTTGCTCAAAACTCTTGAAAAGGTGGTGCGGAGATGTTGCGACAATGTTTCCGCAACATCTTTTTAGGATTTTTTTTATAGGGGTAATATCATGCTCAAAGCGCTACACATTTATTACCCTTTTATTATTTATTACATAGGACTAATATTATTGACAGATTAGATACAAAAGGTCATTTAACTCAGTCCAAATTCCAAATGGAAAGTCAGAAAACAAACCAGGTTTCTTTGAAAAAGTTATTTTAAATTGGGACAGAATGTATTTTTGTCACAAAATTAATCAGCCCATTCTCACCAAGGCCAGAATTCCCGCCCCCTGTAAATGAGAACCAAGGGTGGGGAAGAAATAGTCTAGCTAGCCCCGAATTTCCCCCCACTGTAAATAAATACCAAGGGTGGGGAAGAAATGGCCTAGCTAGGCCAGAAGGTGAACGGAAAAAATACCCACTGGACAAAATCCCCAAGGACAAAATCAACTTTGTCATTGATAGTAGTAGTCACAGACCCAGCTGCCGCAGTATTCAAAAGGCATCCGACAAGCAACAAGCAACAGGTCATAATCGTGACAACAACCAAGAAAAGCTCAGAAACCTCTGCCTTTCATTTTGTGATGGAAGAATGACATTGCCAGAGTTTTAAACAAACACATGTGGGAAGAAATGGCCTGCTACAACTGTTTAAAAAAAAAGAAAGCATATTACAAGTGAACTGACTTTTAACAAGTACAACTTTCCATGCCTTCTGCGGTTCTCTCCATATACTTTTGAAAAATTATTCTCTTCTTGTGTATTTGATGAAATTGATCTGGAATGTTTTTGCTCAACTGTACTTAGAATACATGCTCTGAATTGTTTATTGCTATAAATGGAAATGTAACTTAAAAATGAAAATAAAAAAATAAAAAATAAAAAGTACAACTTTCTCTTCTGCGAGTTTGTCTATCAGTCCTTGTCTCCCAATAAATTTATGAAGCATTAGTACTCAAAAACTTTGGTGTGAATGTTATGGAGTTGGTGTAAACATATTTTTATTCAATAAATTGAATATGGATCGGTAAACAAGCTGCAATGGCTTATATAAATACCTCACCATTACATTTTACATCAATACATAACAAAATAACACGAATATTAAACAATGAGATACATGAAGGAGAGCAAGCAAAACCTGTATAGCGTATGGGGAAAATTAATCATTTTTCAAACCTATGTGAGTTTGTAATGAAAGTATGGACAGATTGAAGTATTAATTTGTTGATGAATTTATTTTTGTTGGAGACTCCATTTAAGACAAAGTTGAGATTGTAGCCCTGTATATAAAAATACATTTCATTTCTTAAAATGGAAAAATTTGGACAAATGAAAAAAAAGTGCAGTGGGTCTTCGTAGGGGTGACCACAAGAGCAGGATGGACTTAATGATATGTGCTGTTCAAACATGTGTGCATTCAAGTCACTGCATCCAAGTCTGAGGCGAGCATGAACTATTTGGTAGAAATGTGTACCAAAATTTAGATTAAAGTTATTTACATACTTCTGCTTTGTAGACTGCAATAGAGTTTTTAAGTTGCCTATAGTTAGTGCATTGGAAATATTATCAGGTAGCTTATTCCATTGTGTTATTGTATCTGGTAAAAAGGAATTTCTATACAGATCCGTACGGCAGAGGAGATTGTGGATATTATTACTGTTTCTGAGTCTATGTTCAGTTAACTCTGATACTCTCGCTGGTAAAAGTTGGCATAAATAATCTGGTGCCATATTGTTAGTCATTTTGTATAATAATGGTTTAAACATATTTTTATTCATATATCAAGAATCTGGTTTGGTAAACAAGCAAGTCTTTGCTTTTATGAATACCTCACCAGTACTAAACGTAATAAGCAAAGTTCAAAAGAATTGTGTTGGGTAAGAATGAATTTTCATAGAGTTTTGTCCTACAGTTTATTGTTTGGAGCTTAAAACTATTGACTGTCACATAAGTAATCTGGAGCGAGATTATTATACATTTTGTAAAAGTTTATCAACTTAATATCGCGCCTTCTTTCAATTAAAGGTTTAAGTTTAGTTTCAAGGTATAATTTTTCATGACTAGTGCCGCGAACTGCGCCGCATATAGTGCGAAGTCCATCTAAATGGAGTCGTTCAAGAAGATGATTTTGTTCATTAATTCGTACAGTTATCCCAAATATGACAGCAATAGTCAAATATCGGCATCACAAATGATTTGTACATAGTTTCAAGCGTTTTCCTAGAAAGCCAATATTTAAAGCTTCTAAGACAGTTAGTCATTGGACTTACTTTGTCAACAATGCCTTCAATATGACTTTTCCAAGAACAGTTACTCTGAAGAGTTATGCCAAGATGTTTATGGTTTTGAACTTCTTGTCCCGGGGTTTGATTCATATATAAAGTCGGAATTTCGTCACTTTTATGTTTATTAGAAAAGTTTGTAGTCTCTGTCCTTTTGGGATTTAAGTTAACCTGCCCAGCTCGAAATTCGGTTTAAATCGTCATTAAGACACGCAGCGGCAACATGGCGATCATCTACAATAACGTATATTGATGTGTCGTCTGCAAAGAGACGAATGTGACTTTCTATGCCATCGACAATATCATTGATGTACACAGTGAAAAGTAGTGGTCCCAACACGGAGCCTTGTGGGACGCCAGAAAGTACAGCTTTATTATCTGAGCAGAATCAGTCGATGACAACCTTTTGTAATCTATTTTCTAGATAACTTTCAAACCAATTTAAAAGTGATCCATCGATGCAATAATTCCTCTATGCCAAACTTTGTCAAACGCTTTGCTAATGTCGCAAAAAACAGCCCTAACCTCTTTACCTTCATCAAGGCCTTTTGCGATAAAATTATACAGATATGTTAATTGGTTAGCTGTAGAGTCTCCCGGCATAAATCCCGATTGTAAATTTGTAAGAATATTATTATCTCTAAAGAATTTGAATACGTTTTTAAAAACACATTTTTCGAAAACTTTGGATAGACAACTTGTAAGCGCCACAGGTCGATAATTGGAACATTCATTAACGCTATTCTTTTTATGGAGAGGAAAGACGGAAGCTTTTTTCCAAATGGATGGAAATACGGACTTTTCAAGAGAACAGTTAAATAATTTAGTCAACAAGGGGGATACATCTTTTTCAATACATCGGAGAAATCCATTTCCTATTCCATCTGGCCCTGTTGCTTTTGATGGATCAATTGAGAGGAGAATGTCTTGAACCTCGTCAGGTGTAAGAATGATGGAGCTCAACGTATTTGTAATAGTTTCTAACTGCATATCGGGTGGTTTCAAATATGGGTCGGTTACTGTAGCTTGATTTGCAAAGAAGTTGTTAAGGACATTAGCAATTTCTTCGGGATGATCATGAATAACGCCATTCGATATGATCGGTGGAAAAGAGTTACATTCAGATTTTCTTTGTACAAATTGTTTAACCATACAACACCATGTCTTAGTACCAAGGGACGTATTTATCCTATCATCAATTCTTAGATCACATTTCCTTTTAGCAACACGTATCAAATTGATAACTATATTTCTAATTGATCTAAAATTAGCCCAATCAGATGTACGGTTACGTCTTATAGCTTTTTATGATAACGGTTACGCTTCCGCATCGCAGAACGGTTCGCTATTCATCCACAAGGGCTCTTTTTTTCCTGCATTGATCTGTCTGTTCGGTGTTGTGATATATAGGATATGTTTTAATTTACTCGTAAGAATTTCAGCAGCACTGTTAATATCATCGGTAGAGAATATTTCAGTTTCATCAATTTCAGATAGGTATATGTGTGCGCTTCCTGTATCCATCAGACTTTAATCGTACACGGTTCTTTTCATTGCGGTATTTACCTTACTTGATTTTTCTCTAACAGTTACAAAGATTGGACAATGATCGCTACATATGGGATCAAGAACGCCTGAGCTAAGCACGCTATTTTCATGAGTAACAAAAATCAAATCAATTAAAGTGCGAGAGCTGTCAGGCCCCCCTGAGTAATTGAAGGAAATGCATCAAATTTGAAGGAAAACAGTGCATAATAGAAGGGAAAGCTTCCCAAATGGTAGGAAACGCAGCTTAATCACGAAACAAACACGTCAATATCGGTGAAACGCGGTAATATCAGAGATTTTCCGTCCATATCGGAAGCAACCCGATCCCACTTTCGAAGGAACCCAATCCCACCTTCGAAGGACCATCGGTAGACTTCGGAAGGAACACGGTAATTTCCGTGAATTCTCGGTCGACAGCGGAAGCAAACGCATCTTAAAATGGCTACGAATCTGCAGTCTCCAGTTTCGGTGAGTGTTGTTTATATGTTTTACTGTGTGATTTTTAGATGTATTTTGTTCTACATGCTTGCATTGAAAGCGCATTTGAACAAGGAAACGATGGAGTTGTAGAGTTTTGTAATGAAATTGAGTAGTTACGGCGTTACTCGCATAGAGTCCGGGTTTGTTTACATCAGTCAGATGAAGCCGTATCGCTAACGCTATATCATCGACCCGCGTCTGTGATTGCGTTTACCTGCATCAGACTTTCCGGGTTATATTTTTGATAAGTTTTGGAAATATGTATGTGAATTTTGTGACTCATAACCTGGAAAGTAAATATATAAGATACTCGCCAATAATTTTCTATTTTGTAGGTCAAACGCAGGTCTCAAGAATCTAAATTCCCGAAGTCGATCGATACGACAAAGGGAAGTAACTCTGTTCTAGTTGAATTAGGCAAACTGCCGCTAACTCGTGAAATAATCAACAAGTGGTTGCAAAGCGATTTCGAGATAATTCCAAACACGGTCCCTAATAAATGGGATATTTAAATGGTCAAACGAAACAAGGTCAAAGAAGTGCGGCATATGGAGCGGCACGTTAACAAAACATGAAAACTTACAAGTTTTTCGATAAAGCTTAATTGTACAAAAACGAAAGTTAGATTTAAACGTGATACATAACATACTCACAAAATAAAACATACCCGAACTCTATGCGAGTAACGCCGTAACTACTCAATTTCATTACAAAACTCTACAACTCCATCGTTTCCTTGTTCAAATGCGCTTTCAATGCAAGCATGTAGAACAAAATACATCTAAAAATCACACAGTAAAACATATAAACAACACTCACCGAAACTGGAGACTGCAGATTCGTAGCCATTTTAAGATGCGTTTGCTTCCGCTGTCGACCGAGAATTCACGGAAATTACCGTGTTCCTTCCGAAGTCTACCGATGGTCCTTCGAAGGTGGGATTGGGTTCCTTCGAAAGTGGGATCGGGTTGCTTCCGATATGGACGGAAAATCTCTGATATTACCGCGTTTCACCGATATTGACGTGTTTGTTTCGTGATTAAGCTGAGTTTCCTACCATTTGAAAAGCTTTCCCTTCTATTATGCACTGTTTTCCTTCAAATTTGATGCATTTCCTTCAATTACTCAGGGGGGCCTGGCTGTGCGTTATCCGTGTTGGTACATTTATAATCTGGCTTAGCCCATACATACTTTTCAATGTTTCAATCTTAGTATTTGTTAAATTCAAAATATCAATGTTAAAATCGCCGGTAATGATAGTATACATATTTAAATCGGCTGCCATTCCAATAGATTGGTCAATCAATTCCCAGTATTGTTCACTTTTATCTGCGCGGTAAAACACACCGATTAGATAATGTCTGGATTTACATTTTATTTTCACCCATAACGCTTCGAGGTCAACAATGTCTAATGCTTCCATTTTTTCAACACATAAATGTTGTTTTAAATAAATGGCCACGCCGCCGCCTCGTGTTAAATGATCTTTTCTAAACGGTTTGTGAAAACCTGGAATTAGTAAATCATGAGTAGGAATGGTATCATTTAGCCAGGTCTCTGTAAGGCAAATTCTACAAACCATTCACGTGAGAGGAGGTCCCATGAGATAGCGTGGATCAGTGTGAGCTGTTACGTCATGCTTTCAGGCTAACTTTCACGAGCTCTGGCGAACTTTGAATTAGTTTGCATTTATCTCAAGCTATTTATGAAATTTTGGTCCTGCGGTGACCGAAATATTGACTGTAACAACTAATTTACTAATAACAACCTGAGGAGTTGTCAAAAATTTGGTGAAATTAAGATTTTACTGTGCTGAATCGAAACCACGTGTTTCGAAGTGACGTCGGCCATTGGCAATTTCTCAAAATGGCAGACGACAAATGTCCTCTCCCTGAGGCGGAGAATAGTACAGACACAACTTCTAAACATGACAAAACAAGACGAGGTAAATCTACATCTAAAACAAAACATTTACCACCAAGTACACCAAGCACATCGAGTGGAAACACGGGTGCAGATTTTGGCGTGATGATCAGCGAATTGAAAAAGATCAACGCCAGGTTGACCGATTGTTTTTCGCAATTGGAACAAAAACTCGACACGGCTGGGTATAACGAAGAGGAAGAATTCCTCCCAGACTATGACCCAGATTTCGAGGAAGAAGATTTAACTATTCCACCATCGCAAAATAACAACCAACGCGATGATCCTTTCGAAGATTTTTTCGAAAATAGACAATCACCGAGTCCTGCAGTTGAAATGCGCTAGCGCTACTACTAGTAACGAGGGCACATCTGATGACGGATACAAGCAGTTTCGCGAAAATCTCGGTCTTTGTGAAGACCTAGGAAGCCCTATTGACAATAATTTGGCAGATATTATTTCTGGATTGTTCGATTTCTCTCAAGGTAAAAGTGCTGGCAACGCTGAACGCACTAAAATCTACAAAAAACCCGAAAACTGCAATGCTCTCAATGTTCCCGAACTCAACAAAGTGATTTGGAATACCATATCGGGGTACGCTAAAAACTCTGACAAAGCTTTCCAAAAAATTCAGTGTGGAATTATCAAAAGTGCCACGGCTTTTACACAGGCTTTGGAACTGATTTTTCAAAAGAAAACGGACAAAGACAGTATTGCGAAAATGCAACAGTTGCTAGGCGACACGGTCGCCATGTTGGGATGCTCAAACCGTGATCTCGTACAGAAAAGAAAGGATAGTTTGCGGTGCGAAATGAGGCCAGACTCCCGTCCACTGTGTTCACAATCGTCAGTGTCAACTCCCGAACTGCTTTTTGGGGATGATTTGGTGAAGAATTTGAGAGACATTGGGACAGTTACACGCATTGGTCAAAAAGCCGGACTTAAGACGAGGGGGATACAGATTTAACCCTTACACATTCAGGGGCTGTGGTAGAGGCCGATACAGAGACCCTAGTTATTTTTTAGATGTCCACGGAGGGTACAAAGCAAATTATCTCGTAATCTGAATATTCTGCATGAATGATGTCGATTTTGTGTTTTAGACTTCGGATATTCAAATGTATTATCTTTAAATTTCTATTTTGTTTATGTCCCGGGTTTTGATGGATATCCCCGCAACATAATAATAGTAGGCTGAATATTATAGAAACTGAAGGGAGATATAAACATTGAAATCTTACATGAAATGTAAACTTTTGGAAATGATTCACTCTTTTGGAATGAAGTGCAACTGCAAAGCACCCCACTGCCTGGTTATACAGCATTATGTCAACAGACATGGTATATATTCAGGACGGTAGGAGAGACTGGCAGTGGGATTACATGTCACATAGAAAAAAATAAACACACTGTCATGTATAAATGTCAATTGAAAATTGTAAGGAAAGTTGTTCAATATCATTGAAGTAATAAAACAAAAATGTTTTTCAAATTGTATAATAATGATAATTTACTTGTTTGTCGACGCTCAGTTAGGGAGATGGAGTTAGTTTCCCTATAAATTAACGCATGGCTTCTTCCTCTAACTGCCCCACAAATCGTCTGCAAAGCATTTAAATGCAAGTTTTCAATGATTTTCTTTTGTTCTTTTGTGCAATTGTCCCATATGTGCGAACAGTAATCGAAAATTGGCAATATGTAAGACTTGAACATTTGCTCTAAGGATTTTCTTGATAATCTATAGTTTGACTACGAAGGCAATTTACTAATGGATTTATCTTTTTAACTAACTCAGCAATGTGTGAATTCCACCTACAGTCAGATTGTAATGTAATTCCCAAATGCTTATGTCTATCAACTTCGTTAATGATTACTTCTGCAAGAGAATAGAATTGTTTCAGTCTTACCTGGATTAAAGTCAACTTAAATTGCCAAAAATCCTGCTTAAGTTATTATTCAAGAAAGCAGCAGTAAAATCATTATTATTAACAATAACATACACTGAAGTATCATCTGCAAATAGACAAATATTATTATCAATACCATCTATAATATCATTGATGTAAACTAAAAACAATAACGGTCCCAGGACGGATCCCGTGGCACCCCAGCAGTAATAGTTTTCATATCTGCATTGTAATTGTCTATAGATATTCTCTGAATTCTGTTTTGAAGGTAACTAGAAAACCAATCCAAAAACTTGCCCTTTATACCACAGGCTTCTAATTTCTTATGTCACAGAAGACTGCCCTAACCTCCTTGCCATTGTCTAATGAACCTCCTTGCCATTGTCTAATGAACCTCCTTGCCATTGTCTAATGAACCTCCTTGCCATTGTCTAATGAACCTCCTTGCCATTGTCTAATGAACCTCCTTGCCATTGTCTAATGAACCTCCTTGCCATTGTCTAATGCACGATATATAAAGTCATACAGGTATGTCAGTTGATTTACAGTACAATCCCCGGGCATGAAGCCAGATTGCAAGTTAGTTAATACGTTATTATCTCTGAAAAAGTTGAACACATGTTTAAAGGTACATTTTTCAAATACCTTTGACAGACAGCTAGTAAGAGCTGCTGGCCTGTAATTTTTACAATCATGTAAGCTACCCTTTTTATGGATCAGAATAACAGAAGCCTCTTTCCATATATTTGGAAATTTACAGTTATCTAGTGATGAGTTAAACAAGTTTGTAAGAGGAATAACTATAGATTAAGCTATCATTTTGATAATTCTGTTATCTATTTTGTCCAGTCCATTAGCTTTAGAGGTGTCAACTGATAACAAAATGTCCTATACTTCTTGGGTAGTCAGTACAATTGACTCAAGTGTATTCTCTACTTTACATTCAAGTATAGGAGTTTCCTTGTCAGGGTGATTTACTTGTGCTTGATTAGCGAAATACTCATTGAGTGCATCTGCTTTTTTTTTTTAATCAGTGATAAAAGTATCATTACGAACAATAGGTGGACAATTCTTATAAATACTTTCGGTTTTCATATATTTATTCACTAAAGCCCCCCAGCATTTGGATTTACCCCCTTGGTTGATCTTATCATCTAATTCTGATATATACTTCGTTTTGGCTGATCTCACTGCTGCTGTTACTTTATTTCTCAGAAGTCTAAAGGTTTGCCAATCAGAATAAAAATTTCGAGTCTTTGCTTTCTTATGCTGTCTATTTCTCTTCCTGATCAGTGTCCGTATAATGGTATTCATCCATGGATTGTCTCTGGGTCTTATAGTTACAACATTGTTTGGGACATTAACATCACATATATTTCTCAAGATATCAATAAACTCTTCAATCAGATTATCGGTGTCATTACATTAAAAAAACTGTGTTCCAGTCTATGATGTTGAGGCCTCGATTCATCAGCTCTATCATAGTAATAAACTTTTCTCTTAAATGTAAGAGGAACCTATCGAGGCCACCAACACACACAAAAACTGGACAGTGATCACTGCAGAAGGGATCAAGCACTCCTGAAGTACAAATGAAATTACAATTAGAAACAAAAATTAAGTCAAGTAACGTACTTGAGTTTTGAGTGATCCTTGTTGGTTCAGTGATTAACTGCTGCAAATTATACGTATCAAGAAGATTGTCAATCAAATTACTAGTCTGATTATATATATTGATGTTAAAGTCACCAACAATGACAGTGTCCATTACCAATTGATTGGAGAACCAATTCCCAGTAGTGATCGCTTTTATCAGCTCTATAAAAATTCCCAATCAAATAACTCTTAGTTCTACAGACAATTTTAACCCAACTTGCTTCTAGACCTAAGGGAGATAACTTATCAATTTAAGTAACATGTAGGTTTTCTTTAACATAGATAGCGACACCGCCACCTCTGGTTGGTCTATCCTTTCTGAAGGGGGCGTGGTAGCCGGGGATAAGAATGTTATTGTTACTTATTGTATCATTAAGCCAAGTTTCTGTTAAACATATAACATCATAATCAGCAAGTTCTGCCTCGATCAGAGGTACTTTTTCTCTTAAACTACGCACATTTAATTGAATGATTTTTAGCTCATCAGGTCTGAAAGACCCGATGGGCTTATGGCATGGCAAGGCGTCCGGCGTCCGGCGTCCGTCCATCCGTAAACTTTTCACTTTTTCGACTTCTTCTCCAGAACCAATGACTCTAGAGAGCTGAAATTTTATGTGCATACTCCTTGGCAAATGGGGATTCTAAATTGTAGATTTCGTGACCCCATGACCCCAAATGGGGTCACAAGGGTCAAAAACTTAAAAATCTATTTTAATCTTCTTCTCCAGTTCCAAAAGGTCCAGAGACCTGAAAAGTTGTGTGTAGACTCCTTGGGAACTGGAGATTCTAAATTGTAGATTTTGTGACCCCATGACCCCAAATGAGGTCACAGGGGTCAAAACATGAAAAACCTATTTTCATCTTCTTCTCCAGTTCCAAAAGGTCAAGAGAGCTGAATAGTTGTGTGTAGACTCCTTGGGCACTGGAGATTCTAAATTGTAGGTTTGGTGACCCCATGACCCCAAATGGGGTCACAGGGGTCAAAACCTAAAAAACCTAATTTAATCTTTTTCCCTAGTTCCAAAAAGGTCCAGAGAGCTGAATAGTTGTGTGTAGACTCCTTGGCCAACGGGGATTCTAAATTGTAGGTTTGGTGACCCCATGACCCCAAATGGGGTCACAGGGGTCAAAACCTGAAAAACCTAATTTAATCTTTTTCCCTAGTTCCAAAAGATCTAGAGAGCTGAATAGTTGTGTGTAGACTCCTTGGGCACTGGAGATTCTAAACTGTAGGTTTGGTGACCCCATGACCCCAACTGGGGTCACAGGGGTCAAAACCTAAAAAACCTAATTTAATCTTTTTCCCTAGTTCCAAAAGGTCCAGAGAGCTGAATAGTTGTGTGTAGACTCCTTGGGCACTGGAGATTCTAAATTGTAGGTTTGGTGACCCCATGACCCCAAATGGGGTCACAGGGGTCAAAACCTGAAAAACCTAATTTCATCTTCTTCTCCAGTTCCAAAAGGTCTAGAGAGCTGAAAAGGTGTGTGTAGACTCCTTGGCCAACGGGGATTCTAAATTGTAGGTTTGGTGACCCCATGACCCCAAATGGGGTCACAGGGGTCAAAACCTAAAAAACCTAATTTAATCTTTTTCCCTAGTTCCAAAAGGTCTAGAGAGCTGAAAAATTGTGTAATTACAGGCGTCACATTTCTGACTTGTCCTCCAAAACTGCTGCAACCCAAAACTGAAATTTTGTAGGGATATACTAGGCACATAGGTGATATAAATTGTAGATTTGGGACTAACATATACTCATGGAAAGGAATGAGGGAACAGACCAATTAGAAATATGGATTTTGTGAGATGAGGCCATTTTCCATGTTCCCGAACGTGAAAATGGTCAGGTTTAGTGCGCGCAAGTGCATTTTAACATGGAACTGATGCACGTGCATCCCCACAAAAACATGCAAAACATGACTACCTTGGGTATATTAAGTCAAATGGGTGTCCGACGTCAGTATTGTTTTACAACCGTGAAGGATGCCACGATAGTATCTAACGACTGCTCAGAAATGGCAGGCAACCGGCCAAATTAGAGGAGAACAGTATATCTGCCAAACAGCTCGGACCTTGCAGAAGTCAAAGAGCGTTATTTCCCGTCTATGGAATCTCTATCGGCAAACCAATGACGTGAAAATGAGACCTGATCGTGGAGGCAAGCCAAAAACCACCATTAGACAAGATCGTCAGATGAGACTGATTGCTCTTCGTGACAGATTTAAATCGTCATCCAAAATAAACACTACATTCCGTAATGTTACTGGTAGGTGTTAGAATCTGCGATCGAACTGTTCGCAACCGGCTGAAGTCGGCTGGTCTAAAGTCACGCCGTCCTGTCGTAGGTGTGAAGATGACAGCGCTACAAAAACGCAGCAGAATGGAATGGGCTACTGCTCACAGACGTCGACAGATGCGGCACTGGCGATACACCATGTTCAGAGATGAATCCCGCTTTAGCTTGGACTTTGCATATGGCCGAATACGTGTGTGGAGAAGACGTCATGAGCGTTACGCTGCACGTACTGTAAAACAGCACGATCGCTATGGTGGTGGTTCAGTGATGGTGTGGGGTGGCATAACGTATGACGGAAGAACCGATCTGTTGTGTGTAGGTGGAAGACTTACAGGTGTATGTTATCGTGACGAAGTGTTGTTGCCCATTGTTGTGCCGTTCAAACAACGTGTTGGACAGAACTTTGAGTTTCAACAAGATAACGCAAGATCACATACTGCTCGAGTTTCGACTCAATGTGTGACACACCACGCAGTGTTACATCCAGGCCGCGCGATTGAGAGAAATGCGCTACTTCATATATCACTCGCGCAATTTTACTATTTTTGTGGGGGAGTAATCGCGCAAAATAACATTTCTTCCCGCAATCGAGACAAACTACTGCGCAACCTACCTGGATTATTTAATTTCCAACTTTTTGATCAATAAAATAATATCAAATTACTTGATCACGTAAGCAATATCGTAAAAGTCGCTTCTTATTTACCAGTGCAATTGGCAAATCTCGTTAAATTTCAGCTTGGTCAATGAGACGTATTGTTTCCGAGATAAATGATAACATCGTTAGCTTTTCTGAATGTATGTCATGCGCAATGGATGTTTATTCCACCAGTACCGAGTTATGGCCAGCGCTGAATTTCGTCTGTTATTCGCTAAAAGTCAAATCAGTGAGTGGAAAATGCCTAAAACAAAAAGAATTACCGAATGTTTTCGTAATCCTACGCTTGTTAGTCCTGAAACATCTACTTCTAGTCAAGATAATCACGTAAGTGAGACCGACCATGATGCCGACAATTCCGATGTCTCGACTTCAGTTTCTTCAGAAAAGAAAATCAAATGTGTTATTTCACTTTATTAGCACAATTACACAATTTCAGGTCACTCCCCCACTTTTGTGAAAGGAGGGGGGACCTCCCCCTTTTTTGTCAAAACCTGGATGCAACACTGACCACGCTGTAAGAGTTCATCCCTGGTCATCAAAAAGTCCGGACCTAAACCCAATCGAACATCTTTGGGATGTTTTGGGTTGAAATGTGAGGCAACGTCAAGTACAGCCCCAGAACCTTGACCAGCTGTACGGTGCTCTAGTTGAAGAATGGCGTGCTATTCCAAGGGCCGTAATTCGCAAACTTATCCGAAGTGTTCCAAACAGATGTGCTGAAGTGATCAATAAACATGGAGGACACACCAGATACTGACATTTGTAAATTCCAAGATCACCATTTTGTTTTAAAATGAGCACAAATTCGATACATGTAACATTAAAATGTCCGGAGTTATTCATGTGTTCCTTTGTTCATTTCCATGAGCATATGAGCGTGGAAGGCATATCCCCAAGAACTCATTGGCACAGGAGGCTGAAATTTTAAGAGTAATATTTTTCTGACATGGCTCAAATTTGAAACTATTGTGTTGAAATACGGGCACAGAAAGGTGTCCATCCTCAAATTTTCTTATGTCTATTTCTAACAAACAATCAATGCTAGGATCTCAAATTTTGAAAATATCATCTTTGTAAAATTGAAACTATGATGTGTATTTTCATTGTCCTACCCCTAATAATATGGGCGTGGCAGGGGTGCATCTTTGAGGTGATTTACCTTACTTGTTGGCGTAGGAGGCTCAAGTTTCTCAATTCATCTTTGTCCTTGAGAACTATGTAACATAATCTTTACCATCAACCAACACAATGGCAGATGAGCTACAGAGCTATCTGATGTCATGTTTTCTTGATAAGTTGTTAATTAAGACTAATCATCATTTTGTTTACAGATGTGGAAAATTGAAGAAACTGATTCTGAACAAAAATAGATTGATCACATTACCTGATATCCTTCATCTGCTCCCAGATCTTGAGGTAAGTACTTCCTATGTCTCTTATCTTCCACAGCTTGCAAGAGTTTCAATATCATCCCTCAAGTTGCTGATCCTGGAATGTTCCGTGATATATAAAGTTTCCATGGCATGATCTTCTGGCGAGATGCAAGTAGCACACTTAGGTTTTCAAGCACTAACTGATTAGTGCTGATGTGCTCAGTGGCAAATAACGGACGATTATCATGGAGGAGCAGCTTCGGTTCAATGCTTCTATTTACGATCCAGCTGTCGTAAAGCTACCGAGTTTTGCTTTGTTGTTTTAAATAATGCGCATGTTCCGAAAGTTGTGCAGACTTGGATCATGTCTATTGTACCGGAAAAAATGCATAGTGCCAAACACAAGTCTTGTGAACTGAGTTGCAAATTTGTCATCTTCTTTTCTTTAGTACTTCATATCATTTGAATCGCTTGGCTCATTTTGCCGTTATATCACAATAAAGAATAAAAGATTATCTACAATTCAATATAAAATGTCTATATTCACATAAAAAAATACTGACATAGGAAGCGCAGGGAATTTAGCGCAACCTCAGCACTTTACATCTCTGTAACCAAATGACACATTCCAAATAATATATCCTTGTCAAGAGAAATAAATGATCTTCGATTTGATATGATATGTATAGGCGCTTAAACGAATAGAGATGTAGCAAACGCTGCTCAAAGGGTACTTTTCACTTTTTTATGTGAATTGAAAGGCGATTTTTCATGTATTTCTCTCGCACTAAGTATCTTCTAAACCACTTGTCTGTTTTTAATGATTTTTACATCACAATGGAAAAAAATCAGCTGTCTACAATTCCTTGTAAAGATGACTAAAGTGCGCAAATGATTAAAGCCACATGTGTCATAAAAGGGCAACTTTTGGCTTCGTATCTCTGTAAACAAGTTCATCACTCTGTAACTTCATGTATCAATTTGAAGAGAACAAATTTGTGCACACAGATGAAGATGCAACAAGCATGTTGTAAGTAAAATGTCAAAATAAAAACATCTCTTTATGCTTCAATTTTAGAGTTTTGTAAATGATTGAAATCTGCTGAAACAGAACCTTGGGCTTTTCATTTTTTTGTTTTGATATCTATTTCATATCGGGCAATTTGCATTGGTCAATGCCATGAGGTTATTGAGAAATTATCCAATGACAATTAAGTGGTTGAGATAGAATCTCCAGAGGTTTTGCGTCAAGTATCGCAATGAGGTAACTAGGACATTTGTCGACATACAATGTTTTCAGGAAAAGGTATATAAAGTTTGGTGTTATTCCAGGGTGTGAAATTGCCATATATGTCAGTAGAGCCTGTTTAGCCTTGAGTTAACAAAGTGTTAGGGCTTAGTATCCGTTACTCTGGCCCATTCGACCAGCTAGGTCTGTGCAACTTATGAAGAGAATTCAAGTGATAGAGACTTGATGTCGGAGATTGATAGTGATCAAGACATAAGAAACATTGCAAGAGACATATTAGCTGTGTACAGGTGAAACTGGATAAGGACGGTTCAAAGAATTGCCTGATAATCCGCACCCTGTAGACTTTTTCAGGTTGTTTTTTCATGAAGATGATAATGGATCAATTCACCAACAGGTTGATGATAGGTTCTGAAACTCTGTTCATGGTTGAGGCATTGGTATTGTACGAATGATAAAGAAATGAAAGTATTTATAGCAATGACTATAGCAATGCCAATGCCTTCTAAAGCACATTGTTTTACTCCCATATTTCTTGACAAGGTAGTGAATTTCTAGTACGAAATCGTCTTTTTGCCCATGATTTTGTTTGTTAGTGCGTTCGGATTTTCGTCGGTGGTTTGAATCCTGCCAGGAGCTCAGCAACTTTGTCTGCAGTAGAGAACTGTTCTACATGCAGTCAGGTTTGGTTGCAATGCTACACTGAATTTCAGTGCAGTACCATCAATGGTTTGCTATTTCCAGCCGATGCTCGCAGATTTCACCGCAATACATAGCCATTATGGTGTTACGGGCTTTCTCCCTGCAATAATTCTAGCGGCCGCTATATAAGTGAAAAAGTCTTGAAAGTGGCGTTAAACCGCATATCACGTCACCTCACCTCTCAGGTCACATGATTTTTCCGCTGGAAACAACTATGTGCAGATGCATCAACTATCGAGGTAAATTCCAGTTGTCGCACATACCACTCCTTTATTTTTTTGGTTCTTAGTTGCATATTTCATATGGAAGTGAAGACTATGTTTTCCTCTACGCTAAATGAATTGTCAAAATATCCTGAGTAGCTTATATGATACATGATGTGAAATGATGCTATATTATGAAAGAATATCTGAAAATATCTTTTTTGAGGTTGTATCTTCATTTAAGTTGAAGAAATTGAAGATAATTTCACTCGGCTCACAAAATATGAAAAGAGTAATTAGCTGTTAGTGTGACCCTTTATGTGTCTTCATTTCTTTTCGTACATGTAAAAAAAATTTATATGGAATCAATTACATGTTATTTTGGTGCACCATAAATAATTTTTAAGAGATGAATTCTGTTTAACCCATTTATACATACCGTCCCATAAGTGTGACAGGTTCTTTGAATCACCAGTTCTCACTTGTTTTTAAAGATAAAAACTTACAGTAAAATGTATTTTGAAAGCTAAGGTAGTTGTCTATTTAAAGAAAAGCAGAACGATTTCACAGAGTTATCTACCCTTGAACAGTGCGCCGCCATTTTGGGTAGTTGTCAACTGCAAGTTTCATTAAGTTTGAGTTAATGCCAAAACTAAAATAATAGAATAAGTTTTTATTTGACCTTATGAGGATATAATTTAGGTCTCTATGCATAAATGACAATGTAATGTAATTTTTAAATATAAATATTTCCATGATTAATTATTGAGTAATTTGCTGTCCCATAAGAACAGTGTTATGACATGTTTATCTATGTCTGCGTTTATCAGTTAAAACCAGCCGGCAGGTGGTCCTAATCCATGAAACAGGATGTCCACCTAGGAATGTCCTATGTATTGAACAAGTGAAACATGAACATGGGTGGTAAGCAAAACATTGCTGGGGCCGTTCGAAGAAGAACATCATAGTGTTCAGTTCAAAACTGCCAAGATTACAACAAATACATCAACAATCTGTGTGACTTGTTCCATTGAGTTAAATTGTAATTAATGTAGCTACAAAGTTGTATTACAGTTTAGTATGGCCAATACTCTGTCTGCTTTCTTTTTTTCCAAATCATAAGTAGTAGGAGAAGCTGCTTAACAGATTCAGCTTGGGTTTGTGGGCCTCTTCAGCGATGTCTTGTCATGGCCTCTAGGCCGATGTGATTACCTTGAAACGTGATAAATCAAATCCTTGTTTCATAGTTTGATCAAGTGTTTGTAATCAATTTCATTATGAAATTCTACCTTGTATATCCCTCCTATCGTATACTGCTTCCCATAGGATGCGAGAGAATCCCCATTTGTGCAACAGTTCTGGGTACAGTTGGTTATCTACTTTAGTACGGGAGGTGCCATAGTCGTGCAGGGCGTGTTCCAACTATTGCTAACATATCTACTGGAAATAAAAATAATAAACTACTAGAGTGGAAACACAAATTTGATATAAAAAGAGCATATTTCAAATTTAATTACATGCGACAATGAGTTCTTGACTATTAATCAATCAACAGAGCATAATGTTATTCTATCATGATAGAAAACATGAAAAAATACCTTTTAAGTAATGTTACAAAAAAAGAGATATTGAGCACGTATATACTCACCTGACTGCCCTCCATCACCCATGTATCTCATGGGATCTCAACATGATGAAAACTATCGGAGCCGGAGAAAGATAATACTAACAAATTGATGTCTCTACCCATTAAAAACCCCTACCCTTCCGTGCAAACGCTTTTTGAGAGGTTTCAAAAGTATGGAAAAAATTGTTTATAATAAAAAATAGACTTCATTCCTTCCATTATGTCCCATAGAGATTATTCACACAAAATTTGTAAAAAAGTTGAAACCTTATGCATATATGGGTTAAATATTTGTCAAATATTGTGGATAGATTGGAAATCATCTCAGTTTGATGTACAATCTTCAATGAAATATTCAAATGGCTAAATAACTTAACCCTCAAGCCGCGGTTTACGGAATGGTCCGGGATGAAATGAAACTACGCTGCAGTTAGCCTTAGTGAACCCTTGAAGCTGGACTTAGAATCTGACGCATTTTCTTATTAACACAATTGTACGGTATAGGGGATCCCAGGAAAAAAATTGCACAGCAGCTTTCGCTAAGCCTCTGATATTTTTTCCGTTGTTGTTCTAAATATTGGGGGCATATTTTCCGAAAGTTTTATAGATATTGGTAATTTTTATCGTACAGAAAATATGCATAACAATTGCTAAATTTTCCCCCACTACCTGCCCAGCTTGCTATAGGCCTGTGAGTTATTGCTCCCCTCGCGCACGCGCTTATCGAGCCGCGCACGTTATTGTTTGTTCAAGCTTGCACACTCACAACAAAAGCACACATATCTTTCGCACACCCTATGATCTAAACCCTTGAGCGGATTTCAATTCATCATTTGAAAGAGAAGAAAATTGTCCTCAATTCGATATAAATTACGAATTTGCGCTTCCTGAACTGAAGGTGATTTTAAGATATTTTTAGTTTTATACCATTTTTTACACCTTATTTCTCATCATGTGCTCAACGTATTTTGAAAATTCTTATATCACAAGAAAGAGAAAAGGATTGTCTTTAATTCCACATAGAATTTGAATAGATGCATGATTTTATAAAGAAACAGTAGGTGGCGCACAAAAAGCTAATTTTGCTTTTCTGTACTTGTGAACTGAGTAGCGATTTTGTCATCTACTTTCCTGTAGTACTTCATATCTTTTGAACAGCGTGGCGCATTTTGATAAAAGTTATATCACAATAAAGAAGAAAAGATTGTCTTCAATTCCATATAAAATGTGTTCATTCACATAACAACATATTGACACAGTAAATGCCGCAAATGAAGCAACTTCTGCACTTAATATCTTCATAACCAAATGACGCATTCCAAAAACATTTATCATTGTCAAGAGGAATAAAATGTCTTAAATTTGATGTATAATATGTATATGCGCTAAAACTAATAGCAAAACAGCAAACGCCGCACAAAGGGTACCTTTCGCATTTCTTATCATGTGATCTGAAGCGAGATTTTCATGTACCTTTCTTCCGCACGTAATATCCTCTATACTGCTTGGCAGATTTTTTAAAATTTTACACCAAAATAAAGAGGAAACGATTCTCTTCAATTCCATATGTATAAAGGCCGCAAATTTGGCAACTTTTGCACTTTCTATTTCCATAACCAAGTGGCGCGCTCTACAACAATTGATACCTACATAGAGAGCATATAATTCTCTTCAATTTGATATACATTTTGTATATGCGCTCACAGAAATAAAGATACAACAAGCAAGGCAAAAATGTCATAAGTAAAATGTACAAGTAAAAAATCACGAAGGAAATGATATGTCTTTAGTGTTCAATTATAGAGTTTTATAAACCATAAAAATCATAGAAGAAAAAACTTTGGGGTTTACATTCATAGAGTTATTGATGTCTCTTTTGAGTAAGGGGATTTTGCGTTGGGCACTGCCATCAGGTCATGGGAAAATTGTCCAACAAAAATGTTCATGTTTGAGACAGAATATCACGGGGGTCTTCCGTCTGGCACCGCCATCAGGTATGGGGTTTTTTCGAACAAAATATTTTTGGTCGAGGAAACTCAATTTTGAAAATATAGTTTGATGTCATTTCGGGGTGTAAAACATTTTGCTATATATGTCAGGAGAACATGAGTTCTGTCGAGTGAACTACATTTACTACTGACTTTCCAAGGGATAGGCCCGTGGAACCTATCATTCTCGGAAGAGAAGTCAAGAGTTGAAAAACTCTTGTAATCCACAACTGACAATCAGAACTTCCCTGATGTAGAAGGCAGTTGTTTGGGACTTGCCGGCTCGTTGCTTAGGAAGTCAGAAGGCGGCATCTAGGTTGATAATGTTGACAAAAACATCAGAGGCCGTTGGCACCTTCGACAGGATTGTGAAAAGTTGTCCTAAAGTTAGAAATTGTACAGCAAAATTAGAATTTGTCCTGCTTTTTGACTTTTGAAAAGTCGTGAAACAAAAATGTCTGGCATTTGCCAGGACAGTTAGAAAATGTCCGGATTGCCACCATTATTGATGGCCACTGGTGCCATCGCCGGTAAATCGCAACGGTAAATTTGTTAACAAAACTCACAAAATGGGGCAATTGAATGTTCGTTAAGCTCACATTGAATTTTTCTGTATAGGTTATCAGGATTTGATTTAATATCTTGCACATGCCTAAATTTTTTTCAATCAATAACAGATTGATGTGAAAAATGCCTAAGGCCAGGAGGCCGAGGACTAAAGGGTTGGGAAGGGCCGATTTCATCAACGAGGTCCATCCTGATGAAGGTTCTGACACTGAATCTACTGATGAGAGTGATAGTGACAGTGACACGGATAGTGATATGGAAATAAGAAACATGGCAAAAGACATATTAGCTGCTACTGTTGGAAGAGTTCAGAAGCTCTTGATGAGCAATATAATGAAATGGACACACATTTTGATGACTGTGAGAACTTTATGGAACGCTGGACAGAGGGGCCCAGGCCACGTGGACGTGTTGATCTGCATTTTACTTGTGTAACGGGATAAGGACGGTTTATAGAATTGCCTGATAATAGGCATCCTATAGATTTTTTGGGGTTGTTCCTGCATGAAGATGATTATGAATCGTTGGCAGCAGAAACCAACAGGTACTTCCACCAGCAAGTTGATCGATGATAAGGTTCTGAAACCATTTTCAAGGTTGAGGCAGTGGTATGATACAAAGGCTGAAGAAATGAAAGTATTCATTGCAATGACTATAGCGATGTCTCTAGTTGTACAGATAACTTTTCAAAGTATTGTTCAACAAGTGATGTGACGTCAACACCTTTCTTTGCCAAATGCATGCCTCATGACAGGTTTTGGTTATTACTAACGTACCTACATTTGAATGATAACAACCAAATGCCGGGACGAAACACTTCACATTTTCACCTATCAATAAACTTGGCTATTTGCATCAGAGAATCGTACATTGTTTTTCAAGAGTTTACAAGCCGCATCAAAACATTTGTGTTGACGAAGGGTTGGTGCCATGGAAAGGCAATCTGAATTTCAAAGTATACAATCACGACAAGCCAAAGAAGTATGAGATAAAGCCAAAATGCTGTGTGACTCAACCAGTGGTTATGTTTGCAAGTTCCAACTCCACACTGGAAAAACCAATGAAACTGTTTCTGCTGGTGGAAAAACGTTCGTTATGGTGATGGATTTTGTGAAGGCTTACTCTTGAAAAGAATATCATGTCAGGGCTCGAATTAGGAAATGTTTATCCACTTGCACCAAGTGCAACCTGACTCTCATACATGGTTGCACCACCCAAAGTTCAGTTGCACTGTTATGGGTTATGTAAAGAAAGAAATAATTATGTTTTTTAAATCTTTCTATTTACCTGTTTACTTGCTCTTATCAAATTTTGTAAACGTGGGGCAACACATAATATTGTCAACATCATATTCCAACCAATCTGTTTTTACTCCATTCTTCTATGAATTTGTAAGTTTTACTTTTTGGGCACTAGATGGTTTTGTATATAAAACAATAATGCATTTTAATGTTGCTCAAACAATAAGAGAATCGGTGTAGATGTTCAACTTGCTATGAAAAATCTTTTGTGTTGACATACTCCGGAGACACAGTCACTGCCAACTCGACATGTACTGTTTCAGCAACGAAGCTACAAGTGAATCGCGAGTGGAATCGAGTCCAATTGTGTGCCTTCATTATTTACCGAAACTAGCAATAAAGCAATCGTATCTACATCAAATATCTATCAAAATCATCTGTATTTTGTAAATATGTATTCTAAAGCATTTGTTTATTTATTTTATTATCAGGATTTATGAAAACACAATCCGGAATTAAATTACGCAGCTGGTAAGAGCACGTGGTCGAAAGGTTGTCAATACGACATATAAGCTAAAAGGATTTCTTGTTCCGATTTAACAATATTTGATTGGAGTTTATAAAAAGATGTTTAATTGAGGTGACATTTAGTGAAAACAAATGTTCTGTGTTATAAATAATGATGAAAAATAAAAAAGATAATCATGATCACATGAGAAATTTAAGATTGTTATTTTCGCATTTTTAGTATTTTCATATTTATCTTGCAATCATTTATAATTTCTTGGCAATTTCAATTAAGGACGATAAAGTGTTATCATTTCTTTGATAATGACTAAGAATAAATGAGAAGATATAACTTTTAACGATCGCGTGTCAGGCCCAGTTACCATCATGCGATTGTTGACTATCGCTTGTTATCAAGAAAATAATTTTTAGATAATTTCCCGTTAAAGAGTTGTCGAAAACTTTTCACTAATATCTTCAGAAAACAGGTAACATACTATGAAAAGAAGGAAATATATTGAAAGTTATAAATATTTCTTAATTTTTTTTGCACATATTTAGATCCTTACTTCCACAGTTGTATTTTCGATTTGATTTCAAGCCATGGGTTGTTTTGACAGTGCAATAAACAAGTAGCTGTGACGTAGTACTCATAAAACAAGTGTTTGCCACTAACATGGCAATGTCCCCCGCCGTTATGAGATATTTGGCATAATTAATATTATTTATCTTTTGGTACAATGAATGTTACCTGCAAGTTGATGTGTCTTGTCATGATCAATTGAGAATCTTCTCTCCATTGTGATGTATTTCAAGAAAGACTCTTTGACATAAAATTTTAACCACTGTCACTATCCGTATGTATATTCGCACCTCTTTCCTTCTAACAAAACACACGTCGCTAATGTCTGAAATATTTGTTGCCGACAGCCTTCTATTTCCCTTTTATTCTATTAGAAGGTTGTTTCTCCACTGTCTTTATGTAGTGAGTCGTATGTGCTACCCGTATTTGGCTACACGCCAAATCACGTGCGTTCCATGCCTGTGACGTGTGACACTTTCATGTCACCACCTGACCATGTCGGATGTGCTTTCAACATCTTTCTAATGTTGTTCAACCGTCTTTCTGCAGGCAATAAACTGGTTTTAGAACTTAAGCGACGTTCCCCGTCTTCTATATTGTCCACGGACGACAAATGACCTAAAACCGTGACATATTGAAGAAGCGACGTTAAATAATAACTCTCTCACTGTAACAAAACACAAGTGAGAATTCATGAAGGATACGGTAGAAGTAGAGTGTTATTTAGTGTTCTGGCATGATTATTCCACTGTTATCTTGGTTTACAAAATGACAGTATTGTCCCATAACTTTATATTTTTAGCGTCTTGTTCTTGATTATGTTATATTCACTGTCACTATCCTTGAGTGAACACAGTAGCACTAGTTCAAGTCTGAGAAGGCTGTGTAGACAAGGAAGTGGTCAGTGAAGTACACAGGCACTGGAGCTGTTGGTAGATAAACCTCCCTGTTGGTGAACATCAGATCCAACTGTCCCCCTTGAATGTGTGTTGGAGAGCGTGTTGTGTGGAGCAACTTAAAGTTGTAGTTGGACATGAGATGAGTTAGAGGATGGATATTGATCATATTAAAGTCTCCCATGATAACAGTTGGTAAGGTATGATGTGGAAGAAGCTTCAGATTCTCTTCAAGTAAATGTAGGAAATTTCCCATTGCTCCAGGTTTCCGATAGAGGACAACAACAAGGATTCTGGCAGTGGTACAAAACACAATGTTTGCCATAATTTCCATGGAAGAAGTGGTTTGCAGCTCTCTTGTTGAACAATCAGTTCGGACCAACATTACTAGACCATGATCAGTTTCTTTGAAGGTTGAGTTGTGTGTTGGTAGGCAGCTAAACTGATGAGCTTGCTGTTGAATGGTTTCAGTGAGTCCAAGAACTGTCGTATGCTTGAGGAAGTCTTCAGAGAGTAGATGCTAATGATGAGCTCGCAGTGATTGGATATTGAGCAGACCAACCACAATTCTTGTCGGAGGTACAGACAAGTAGGGCTGTGACCATGTGAAGTGTGCATCTCTCTTTAGTCGTTCCGTTTCAGATAGAGCACTTTTATTCACCTTGACTTTACTTGTTTCAACGCCAACAAGTTGAAGTCCATCACGTGAGGTAGCTCTGCTGAGCAATTTGTAGACTAAGCCTTGCATAACAGGTGTGTGTTTCCCAGTAGTCAAGTCACCAACCATTGAAGTGTATGTACTGCCTTGAGCCTTATGCACAGTTACAGCCCATGCTAAGACTCCTGGATATTGAGTTCTTTCGACTGACACTATTTTTGATCTTGAGATGAGAAATCTAGATGTTACTGCACGAATTGGAAGAGCATGGCGCAAATGATGAGGATTTTGTCTTCTTGCTTTCAAGCCAGCCATTTCATTGTCAAAACAAACAAATATAATGCCAGATAAAGGACGTTCTTTGGAAATCTGCAGATGCACAATGGTTCCCATAGCTCCATTCACCAACAAATCTGAAGTGTCAAGATTTTTTGTAAGCATACATCTTGCCTTAAGTGCAACAGTTAGTTCTGCCGGCAGATTGCTTGTTTCATGGATGTTTGCTGATTGAATATTCACATTTGTCCCAGTGATCAAATCCTTTGACGAATCTTTAGCTGTGATTGTGATGGTTTCTTGGAGTTTATCAATCATAGAAGCATTGTAAGTCTCAGTCTTTTTGTCAGTGATAAAGAGGTCAACTGCATCTTCAGTTGTTGACTGGTTATTCTCTAACAGCTTAAGAGCTTGAACATCATCATCAGTCATTGTACCAATGCGAATTCTTGTGTCTTGCTCACAATGATCCATATAATGCCTTGTAGTCATTTCTGGGTGACTGAAACACAGCTCTATCACCATCTTGGTTCAGCTGGAGTAAATCACCTACAGCCGATATTGACACTCCACCAAAAGGCACACGTTCTTCTGTTATATCCTGAAGGGCCAATGACAAATGTTCCAGTGTTGTTTCACTTACCATTGAAATTTCATCCACAACTACAATCTTTGATAAACTGTAGAGGTTCCTTAGCTTAGCTAATCTTTCAGAAGATGTTTTTTTGTATGATTTTGAGAAGTTGTCACGAATGGGGAGAGGGAAGGCACTATGCAATGTTGTTCCATTGATGTTTGTGGCTGCTTTTCCCGTCGGTGCCGTCAACAAAACATTAGGTTTTGATGGGTCTTAGCCCGACTGTCTCAAGGTTTTCTCAGTACACTGGTATTCAGCATGAATCAGATGACTTTTCCCTGTGCCCCCCTCTCCACTCAGGAAGATGTAGAATGGATCAGGTGAAATTTCCTGAAATTTCATCTGAACTGACCAGTCATGGACAAAGTCAAACATTTCTCTTTGCCTCTGGTTGAGAGTGGATACCAGGGCAAAGGAGTCACCCTCAGGCATGAGTGAGACATTTCTCTTAACCTGACAAAGTCTCGTTTGGTTGGGCTCATGTTGAGTGCTGAGGTTGCTTGGATCAGTTCCTGCATACTGAGAGTCAATGATGTCATAGTTTTCCTGAAGATCATGTTCTCTTGCTTCAGCAAGTTCATCCCATATGTCAACTGGAACATCTTCAGGATCAAAATCCTCTAGAATGTTTTCAACATCTTCTTCTGTGAATGGTTCATATTTCTTGATGGTACCACTGATCAGATCACAAACTGCCTGAAAACAGGATTTAAATGATCCATCCTCATGTCTCAGTGACTCTTCCACTAGCCATGGAAGATAGAGTAACAACAATCTGTGATGATGCTGTTCTGAGTCTCTTTCTTTGGACACATATATGATACTTTAAGACAGCTGGAAGACGTCTCTTCCTCATCTTGCCCATCCCATGTTGGAGTGTGATAGTAGAATCACCAACATCTTCATCTACTTCAGGGGACAACTCTTTATCTTGTGACTTGGATTTTGTACAATATGAAGTTGCAAATTCAGCAAAACAAATTTCTCCCAACTGTGAAGGTCGGGCTGCATATTTACTGTGTATTGATGGCAGATAAATATCATCATCATCTTCCATTGCAGCGATGACAGACAAAGGCTTTAGAATGCGTGTCCTGTTATCTTTGAAATCTGTGGCAACGTAGATAACTTCTAAGTCAGATCTCCTCATTGGCAAAGGCAAAAGTCGTTCAGAAACTTCTCTGCATTTGAGGAAGACCTGACCAATGTTGAGTAACTGATCAGAAATAGATTTAGAAGATGCCTCTTTGCTTGCCTTTTTCATTGTTTCACTCATTGATCTTTCAGGCTTACACATGTAAGAACAGAGGTAAGCTATGCAAGCCCATATATCAGTGATATACTGGATGTCCATGTTGCTTTTTAGAGCTGTGAGTATCAGTGGATTGTAGTTGTTGACATTGATATCTTGTGGTGTCCTTTTCATCACAAAGGCAGTCTTTTTGGACTTGTATTTAAGTACAATCTTGTACTGATTCAGAGTGACACCAGCTGCTGCTAACAGTTCTTCTAGGGTTCCTTGAAAAGGTATCTGTAGAATTTCCATGACCTTAGAAAGTATATCCCTTACTAAAGTAGCTGCTGTCCCTGAAGTATCAGTTTATGGTCGCTTTGATATAAGGGTATTTTTGGTTGGATCTTCAGTCACATGAGGAGTTGCACATGATATGTATCTGTCCACAAATGCGACTACCTCATCATCAGTTTGTACATCTAACCTTGGGGCATCCTTGACAAGGATTGCTTAGTGCCAGTGAGCTGTACCTCTTCCTTGCATTTCAATCCGTCTATCGTATGTCAAGATCTGCCCAATGGGATGTGCATCTCCAAGAATCACTTTTCCCCATACTTGTTCGAAAATGAAGTCGATGTGCCTTGCACCTGTGACTGGATTTCTCTCCAACCAGGATCGTTTTTCTTGCCAAGACATATTGTTGACTGTATCGTTGCTGTAGTTTTGACCATGCTGTTGAGCTACAGCCTTGATTACCTCTGTCCACTGGAATTCTGCTGATGACCCAGTCAGGAAGAAGGTATACTATTCAAACTGCCTGACTTTTGCCAACATGTCCAACTGCATGGCATGCCAATATCGTGGTGTGCCACGAATGGTCTTGAAACTGGAGAATATTTGATCCTCAGAAATTAGGCGTTGTACACATGATGGATCTTTTAACTGACTTGCACTGACAAATGACTGTGGCTGTTTGCGGAGAGTGATGGTGAGATTACTTTTCAATGATAGCACTTCCTGCCAATGCAGAGCCTGGAATATATACTGTGTACTTTCACCAAACCGCCCATCAATTGAAAGCAAGCAGTTGTTGATATATTTCTTTGAGGTCAAGGAAGTAGTGCGAGGCAAAACTGGATTTGCAAATGTGTTCTTTCCATCAGGAGAAAGAGAGGGGAATGCCATTGCTTCCCAGTTTGGTTCTGCTGAGATTGATATGGGATGACTTCCTTCACCTGGTGAAATATTGATGACCTTGTCTGAACCTATGTCAGGACCATGAGTGGGATGCATACATGTCACTTTGCTATTCACTGATCTCTTCTGTTTCAAAAGGGTCTGAAACTCCTCGGGATTCTGAGCTTCAACCTCGTCTTCACTGTCTGTGACTTCACTGTCTGAGTCAGAATAATTTTCGTCTTTATCTGGGTCCTCAGATGTAGCTGCTGCCCATGTGACAGGATCTGAATCATGACTCTGCAGTTCCCAAAACTCATTCACAGAAACATCAGCATAAAATTGGTTATGCTCAAGAAGATATTGAAGGGCACCATTTACTTTTGATGGATTGATAAATTGTTTGTGGACTGCTTGTGTATCAGACAATCTTCTCTTCAAAGCCAATATTATTACTCCTGCAGTAGCCAAGGCTCTTGGGAGAGTCGTCATTATCTTATTGAGATCAGCTGGAACAAGAACAACTGATCCCTTCAGTTGATGCTGGGCTCCCCGTGGTTTGGACACTATTTTCATGAATGGAAGAATCTTGGCAATTAAATGCGATTCAACTAATGACAAGTTTGCCATTTCTTCTGGTACTGAACTCAAAATAAGGCTTTTGGCTTGTGATTGGCATGGCATTTTTCCCTTACGAAGAGAAGTATGACAAGAATTGCACACCCACTGTTTTCCATCCTTGTCTGTGATGTTTGTGATGTACTTACTGACAAGATCTCTGGCACAGTAATTGTTCTTGTAATCGACAACTGACCTCCTATACATGGCACGGTGACAACAGGCACATGGGTTAATCGGTCTAGATATGATGATATAGCTTCCTTAAAATTTCTCAGTGTTTGCAGGAAAATAGGAGTGAGGTAAGGTGTGTTTTCATTTTCGGGTGACTGTTGCCTAATCCTTTCGAAAGATTCTTTTCTTTGCTCTCTCTTCTTAGTTCTCTCAGTTGAATGTCTTTCTGCCCTGTCTTCCTCAGTTATATTACTTTGCTGGTTTTCCCTCACAGCTCTTTTCCTACGCCGTTCACCTTGAAGTTTATCTACTCTTTCTTCTGCACTCATGGTACTTCTCTGACTTTCTCTCACTGATTTTATCCTACACCTTTCACTTATCAGTTTATCTCCTATCTCTTCCTCAGTCATTTTACTTTGCTGGTCCTCTCTCACAGCTCTTATCCTACACTGTTCACTTATGAGCTTATCTACTCTCTCTTCTGCAGTCATTGTACTTTGCAGATTTCTTCTTGTTGATTTTATGCTACACCTTTCACTTTCCAGCTTATCTGCTTTCTCTTCTGCAGTCATCATATTTTTCTGATGTTCTCTCAATACTTTTATCCTTTTTCGTTCACTACAGAGTCTGTGCATTTTCTCCTCCTCAGTCATGGTTTCAGCCTGTTTTTTTCTTGCTGTTCTTTTACGAAAGGATTCACTGCTTTTTTCTGTTGTTTTTCTGACATCTTCAGTCAATTTAGTGTCTTTTGCTACACTTCTGCTCTTCTTACTCTGATCAACAAAGTACTTCTGCATGTTTGCAGAGCCATGAAAGAGACTCGCCATAGACTTAGCGCGAATACCAAGAAGAGTGCACTCCTCTATGAGGGTAAGGTTTCCTTGTGTCATCTCCACATTAAGTCTTATATCAACTGGAGTACATTCAAATAGTGCCTATGGCTGACCAAGACTTGTAGACAAATTTTTCAATGCTCCACACAGCGAATTCAAAGTTTCACATTTCAGTAATACACTTGTTCCTATCCCAACACACAGTCCTTGAGGATCTCTTGAATGTGAATCAAAGATGAGGAATTCAGTTTGTGAAGATTTGCTTAGAGCCATTGTATTAGTTCCAACAGTCAGGAAAACAAAGTTTGCTTGAAGAAGACAAGTTGGATTGCATCCTCAATTGCATAATATGGTGCACTACTTTGAGGCAGGTTCTTACATCCACTGAGTGCTGGTAAAACATTCATTTTGAAATCAATGTTTTTATAGGAGACAGAAGTTGGAAGTTCAGTTATTAATAATATTATGTTCACTCCTAACAACATCCAAGTAAAGTCCAGATCCATGTAGTATTATTGAGTCTAGAAACTGATGAGTCCATGTGGAAACATCAGATGTGAGGAGGAAGTTCAGGAAGAACACATGTGCATTGTTTCCCAAAAGCTGCACCATACTTATGATGTCCCTGGTGATGTGTCCCTCTCACCACACACTGCACAGAGCTGGAGACTAGGGTTGAGGCCCTGCTTGAAGATGTCGGCTGGAAAATAAGAAAATATCCATGAATGTTGATAAAAAAAGCATGATAACAAGGAAATGCTTCATGTGCACTGACGAGCTATTATTCAAAAAGTAGACTTATTTCACTGAAAACATTAACACTAAACACTAACACAAACTATTTTACCATTTCATTTCTATTTTCTTGTCTTTTTTGCTTCTGGATCTCCCTGGCTCGGGCAGCTCGTTTTGCTGGGCTTTGGTGTTTGGTTCCATCATGGACTTGTATCTGCTGGTAGTAAAAATAAGCATAATATTGTGAAAACTGAAATAATTGATCAAGGTAGGTTAATATATGCAAGGATGATCGTAAAAAAACTGATTTATTAACCCTTAAGATGCTGGTCCCGGAATATTCCGGGAGGAAATTAACTTTGCCCGCATGTCCTGCTAGCGAGATGCGAGTACCACACTTAATCTTTCTCATGCTAACTAATTATCGCTGCGGTTCTCAGTGGCGAAGGACAGAAATTTATTGCACAGCAGTAGTTTCAGTTCAACGCTTGTATATTCGCTCCGGACGTCGCTAAGCTACCGAGTTTTATTTCGTTGGTGTTCTAAATAATGCGCGCACATGTTACTAAAGTTTTGCAAACATTGATAACGTTTATCGTACCGAAATTTAGCAAAAAAATCACTCAATTTCCCCCCACTCCCCGCCGCACGTGCTAATAGCCTGTGGGCACCTTCTACCCTCTTGCACGAGCTTATCGAGCTTACCGACCCGCGGGCGTGCTATCGTTTACTTAGACGCGTGCATTGCGACCAAATGCACACCTTCCTATCAAATGCCCTATGTTCTCAACCCGTGGGCGGATTTCAAGATGGGTGGAATCATTTGAAAGAGAAAGAAATTGTCTTCAATTCGATATAAAATACATATCTGCGCTACGTGGAATAAAGATACAGCTAGTGCTGCAAAAGGTAATTTTTACATATTTTTAGTTTTACACCATTTTGTCACACCAGTTTTCTCATGATGTGCACAACGGATTTTGACAATATTTATATCACAAGATAGAGAAAAAGATTGTCATTCTTTCCATGTAAAATTTGTACATGCGCAAAAATAAATAAAGACACAGCAAGCGCCGCACAAAAAGCTAATTTCTCTATTCAAACAGCTAGGCGTATTTTGAAATTGATTACCTCGTGATAAAGAAGAAATTATTGTCTTCGATTTGATGTAAAAAAAAGTTATATGCATTATATAAAATAAAGATACAGCAAGTGCCGCAAAATTGCGACTTTTGTTTATTCTTTATGTTTTACCATTTTCTCGCACTTTATATCACATAAACTTCTCGGGACATTTTGAAATTTCATATATCAAAATATAGAGAAAAGGATGATCTTTATTTCCATATAAAATTTGTATGTAAACGAAAATCAGTAAAGACACGACGAGCATCGCGCAAACAGGTAATTTCTCTATTCATATCTTGTTAACCGAGAAGCGATTTTTTCAACTGCTTTTTACACTTCTTATCCATTTGACGGCAGAGCGCATTATCAACATTTTTATATCACGATAAAGAGAAAAGGATCATCTTCAATTCTATATCAAATTTGCAAATTACAATGAGACAATAAAGGAGCGGTAAGTGATGTCGCAATTATCAAAATCTGTTCTCAAATACCTGAGGGTACCATCTTTGCAAACTATATATATTCCAAACCAAGTGGTACATATTTATCATTTTCATATCAACGTAAAGAAGAAATAAATACCTTTATTTCCATGTGTAATTTGCCCATATTTGCATCAAAATAAAACGTGTGGAAATGATGCGACAAATGTTGCGATAAGGCGATTATCAAAGACTTTATTCACTAGCTATACCCACGTTACGTTGGTAATAACTTCTAATTACAGTGCAAAAGATTGTTATGATTTATTTCTTCGTAAAGAAGAATAAATTGCCTTCAATTCCATATATAATTTGCATGTATACAAAGCGAATAACTTGATTAATAAAGTTGGAAATAAAGACAATTTCTATTAAGTGTGAGTGTATTTTTCAGCGGATATCCCGCCAGCACGCGCTGAGCGCGTGCGTTTGCCCAGGGCTACTAGCTTAGTAATATTACTGTGGGGGTCAGAACGTTATCGGGGTTTATCACCACTCTGCTTTCGTAATTTATATCTTTCGTTTAGGATGGCGTATCGTAATGAAATTTATAGTAAATATAGAGCAATAAATTAGCTTCATTTCCGTGTATAATTTGTCTATGTGCACTCAGTGATTAAATGATTTTATAGAGTTTGAAATATAGACAATTTTTTAATAATTGTAAAATTCGTGCTAGACAAATTTTTGTAATAATTTTTATATCGATGTCAAGAGGAACTATTCGTCTTCAGTTTCGTAATGATTTCTCGCATGTGCTCTCAGAATTTATGGAGTTATGGCGCCCGAATTGAAAACAAGTTTACTTCTGTTATGGAAACCGTTCTAGGTGTAATAGAAATTTCATTCAAAGTGCCAGGCAAGTATCATCCATTTGTGACACGGGATTGGCCGACTAGTTTTGTATACAGCGAAGATAACGTCCGTATTTCGCCATGTAAACACACCATATGTTGTGAAAACGGTCGCATCTAGCGGCGCTGGATATTCAGCCACGGGTGCTAGTTACGCTTTTACGGTAGCGAGGCGAGTGCTGGAAAATTCAGCCACGGGGGCAAAACTGGTCAAAATAATATTCAGCAACGTAAGAGTTAATGAAACATTACTTTGTTCTAAGTTATAATGTTAATCATGATAAAGGAGCACAAAAAGTAAGCATATAATTTGATTTCTTCTTACATTTTCAGGAGAGAAATCTAGCTGTGTGCTGGCTATGCTTCATTCTGGAAAAAAAAAGAAAAATTTTTTATTGACAGGATACAAAATCAAAAACAAAAAATGTTTGATACTAACAAAAGATCTTCCCTATCAGATCTTCGACATAATTATTTGAAAAATGTTGTGTTCAATATTTTGAAATTATACTAAAAAAATTTACAGGGTTTATGGTACTTGGATCTCAAAGGACTATTGAACTATATCACTTCAAACATGACATTTAAAAGTCAAAACACACTTTGCATACTGAAAACCTTAGATAGTATAAGCAAAGATAAAGCATAATGACTTAAGTAAATGATGAAACAACTTAAAGGGGAACTGCAACATTAATTTTTAACTTCCAGTGTTTAATTAGCGAGGCCCCGCGAGAGTCGTAAATCTCAATCAGCGCGCTCTCTACTCAGCGGTGTTTTTTCTGCGCAGCTTGCGTACTCGCGGTTACCCTAGGTACTCGCGCGAATTACCCAACCAGATACGTGTGTGAGAATGTCGTTGTAAACAAATCGTTCTACAACTGAACTGCCATATGAGATACGAGATAAAAATTATTAATCATTGTAAATGGAATTTTTTAAAAGTTCTTTTTAGATTTCCCTCACCTTTTACAAAATTTTATAAAAAAATTCTGGTACTCTGGTATTATACAGTTGTTTACATTTTACTTTTAAGTTTGGACACTACAAACTTCGCAATATTTCTTTCGATATTTTTTAAAGTTAGGTTCTGACTTGTGTGGATATTTTTTGGATTTTCGTCACTATTACTCAATTCTTATGATAAAAGAAATTTCACTTACTATTTGAAATTTCTTATCTATGACAGATATAAGGGTTTGAGTTTGTTTTTTTAATATTTGGCAGTAAATTGAACCTTGATTAAACAACTGTAAAATCTATGCACTTTTAATTTTGATACAATTCTCATATAATTATTCAAGTATAATTGAACACCAAGTTGACATTTGACAATGATACAATCATTTTTCAGAAATTTAAGACACGTTTGCCATAATTTGACAATATCACTGATGGTTATAAAAAAATGAATACATGAAGGATATACTGGACACTGTAGTAGCCAATGTCTTACAACTCTGTGTAAAAAATCGCATTCGAGTTGACTATTCATCAGAAAATTTTTAAGGTATAATTTCATGATGATACAATCGAAAATTAATTTAATATTTTCATTATTTCATAGTCATTGACAAGGTATTCTCCTCGTACGCCATGCGTCCCGATAGTTGCGATATGGGATTTCCGATTACGAATGGATAAGAATAAGAATGACTTGAAAAATGATGTATACATACCTGGCAGTGATTGTTAACGTACATCTATTTACCAGTCTTACAGAGAAAAGGGCACCAACAATCTGAGCCATAATTAATGATAGATACTCTTTAGTAAATGACAATAAAAATTATCTCGTCCTAATGATAAATCTCGGATTGACAAATAGTTACTTTGTTTTGCCAATTCGCCAATTCACAGTAAGTGAACACAGGCTTTTGACATTTAAAAGATAGTGAAAAATATAATATAGAGTTGGATTCATCTTGAACATATTCAAAACCGCATAATTTACATTTCGTTATAGATTTATCTTATTCCACGTAGTTTCTCAGACATTTTACAATGCATGAACAGTAAAGCTTAAATCAACAATGAAGTTCTCTTATCAACCAGCCAGCCAGGCATAGAGCAATAAAGCACAGCTGTCCTCGGAACAGGAAATGATAATATGGATATTATGTAAGAGATCGATTACATACATTGTTTATAACACTTCAAGGAAGTTATATATAGTACTTGGAAAGTCTGGTCTAAACAGTCACTGTAATCTCGCTCTACTCCCATATTTTCAGTTGGCGAGCTTGAATAAACATTGTCAATTCACTTCCTCTCTAATTCTGTTTTATTTGTATATGATTGTATGTTGGCGTAAGGCACCTTACTGAAATACAAGAATTGAAATATTTATTCATAACTAGTGAGACAATTTTAAAGTGACACAGAGTATGTTTCAAATTGTTTATGTCGCATAATTAGTAACCAATATACCATGTGTCCTGCGAAAAGTTCAAGTCATGTCGAAATAATTGCATTTTCATCACCTAAATGCCAAAATTATGATATTTACTTATTTTCAATAATTATCGGCAGAAGGCAATATACGGCTGTTTTAGTCGACCGACTGCAGGTGTTCTTACAGCGACATGTGATAGTAGAAAAGCTAGCCATTTTGGACTGCAGGCATCGTTTTGTTGTTGTTGTTTAGGGGTTTAACGTCTGCTTCCACCTGAAGGTGATTTCGCCGACGTGGCTATGTTACTTATTAATAAAATGGGGGAAGCGAGGGATCTATTTAGAATTAAGTAACATAGCCAGGGGAGATACAGTTATAAATGGTAAAAAATAGGTAAGAATCTACAATAGAAAAATGAGGGGGGGTTGGGGATATAATTTTTTTTAAATAAGATAAATAAAATAAATCAATATAAAATGAAAACAGGCATCGTGTCACACGACATTGTTTATAAACAGAAGAACGAAAATGAATCAGCCAATCAACGATCGCATGTCATAAAGGCGATTCCCCTGTCACAATGACTGTACCTAGCTTGGCCAGCGCCGAGTCTGTGTCACGTGACCTCTTTCCCGGCTAAGGCAATTACGTAACTGCTAGTCAATTAGGTCTGAAAGGCTAGGGTTGCAGTTCCCCTTTAAAGATAGCAGAAATAAATACTAGTTGTGACTAATCTTTATCTCTGAAGTGAGAAGGAATAAGCACAATGGATGATAGCAACCAGTTACCATGATAAAAGTGGCAAGTGAAATACAAATAAGCATGCTTGTTAACACTGATTGGCAGATTGTGTGAGAGCTAACAGAAAAGACTAATAGGAATGTCTATGTCTAGAAAGCTAAAATGTAGCTTTTGATCATGGCCTTCATGATCATATGAAAACAAAAGTCTCAAAGTTTCATCATGTCTCTGATGATTCAAACAAAATGAAGATTTCTAGTGACTGATGAGAGAAAAAGCATCAGTATGTGTCCTGTGACTGGGTGGAATGCTTGCTACAGGCCTCAACATCCAACTGCCCACTGGTAGAAGGTGTCTGGTGTGCCTGCTTGATGGGTGCTTTCTTTTCTTCCTCTTCAATCGTGTCGCCAAAAACAGCATCATATTTTTTTATCTGTTCATGTAGACACTGGACAGACTTTTCCTTAGAAATTGTATGTGGTGACAAAACTAAGGCGATTCTAACACGACCTGGAACCACATTGAGGAAGCAATGATGACAGCATATATAAAGAGGCACTTGATATGTGTTCATTTGATGTCATCTGCATAGAAAATCTTATCCAGGTTATCATACTGTCACTATGCATATCTGATTTAGTATGCAAGAAATGTCCAAATAGAATTTCATTAAAAATACATAAACTTTAACTTTGTCTTAACTACCTCGTCCCAAAATTTGTGACAGAACAGATTTTAACAAATGAACACAAATCTTCATTAGGCAAGTTGTTTTAACAATTGGTTCATGGATATTTCTACCAAAGGACTTTGGTTGGTTGTTGATTTAGAAATGATAAAAAGTAAGGCTGACCTTTTGATAAAATGCCTCATGAGAGCAATATCAAAGGACACTCTCATCTGGAAGGGAAGTTAATTGTTAGATGAGTGTACAGGGACAAGCAGTGAATGAATATACTGAAACACATGCACTACAGGACCAACAACCAAGAAGATGGCTATATATATAGCCGTGTGTGTGTGTGTGTGTGTGTGGGCAAGGTAGGTATGTACACAGGGTTCTAGGCATTTAAGAAATGTTGTGAATGACAACTTGAAGAAAAGCGGATGCATGAAAGGACAACATATGTATCATGCAAAATTACCATAAAGTAGGTTGATAATCTGGAAGAAAAGAGAACAGAATTAATTAAGTGGTAATTCAGCCAGGCAAAGGTACACAATTTTGCAAAGTGCTCAATAACATGAGCTAACAGAGAAGAAAATTGTATAACTGTATATATATGCGTTTGCAAGGACGAGCAAATGCTACATTCAACCAGTTTGAATTTCCCCTCTATGCTCTGAGCTATTTGTATAAACAGGTGATAAGCCTAAAGATATGATTTAAACTCAAAACTGAGCAAACGGGTTTTGGAAATTCCTTTTATTGTTTAGCTACTGTTTTATTGAAGATATAGTATTTATATTCAATTTTTAATTTGATAATAGTTACAGATAAATATTAAAGTTCAGTGGGCAGGCAATTTTCAGTCAGGGCTGGCAAGTTTTTGAGCTAGCTAACCCTGTTGTCTGGCTTAAATTCTTGGGAGTTTCATACCCTGAGGTCATCGCCAACTCTTCATTCATATCAAACTTTCAAACCAACCTGAGCATTATGTTGTTGTCCAACACTTTCAAACTCAATCGCTCCATTCACGACGTTCCGCCATGAGAGTTAGGATAAACAGCGATTTTAGCATCGCTTCAAATTGAATGTTTCCAAGGTGGAACATATAAATGACGTCACGTAACCAAACAAAACTTAAAAACCCTAGCAATACTGGTTATATTTATTCAAGTTTGTTAGTCCGTAATTTCCGTCTAGTAACCCTGCATGATACTGGACTATAGTTTTTGTGTTCTACAGGGTGATATGAAAATCATATTTGTAAATTCATAAATAAAAGAATAAGATTAACAAGATCAGCTGCCATTTTGACAACTCCAATCTTTAAAGCCATATTTAAAGCAAAAATAAGGGTCCTCAGCGAGATGAATACATTACCATGTGTCTGCGAGTTTGATATGGAGATATCATATGTCTGAGTAAAATATCAAACTCAAACGAAGGTTTGAGTTGATGTTTTAGTCAGACACATGATATATCTCACTATCAAACTTGCAGACACATGGTCACTTAAATAAATTACGGGAGCTGCACTTCAAGTGTTAATATCTTTTTGTCATTTGAATTTGAGAAGTGCACAATTATTCTTTCCAGAGTTATTGACCTTGTTCTAATTCTTTGACCCATAAAATTTTTATCATACCTTGAGTGCATGTAAAGCCCATGCTGCAGCTAATTAAACAATTTATATTCATTTTTGTTTATTGTTGAAAAAAAAAGTGAGAGAGTAATTTGAAAGTTGGTTTTGATTTGACTTCAGACATTGGATGTAAGAGAGAATGCAGATCTTGTGATGCCCCCGAAGCCAGCAGAGATGAAGAAAGCAAAGGAGTATTACAACATTGACTTCTCTCTCAACAACCAGCTGCGCCTAGCAGGGGCAGCACCCCAAGTCTCCTCCGAGGATCACACCACTCGTTAGTCCTCATTTTACGAAACTTGCTTGATGATAGACTTAGAAAACAAAACCATTTAATTAAGCGTTATGAGGCTGGTTACAAAGAGTTGAATTATAATTCATTCTTAAAAACAGTAAATTTTGTAGGATAAAAACTAAGATGTGTACTTTCCTTGTGCTACCACCAAAAATAAGATCATGGTGGAAGTGCAACCCTGTGGTTAACCCTGTTTAGGGGTGTTAGCCATGCTAAGGGCTTATTTATACATAAAGATACCCACGACATTAAAACAATGGTGAACAATGGGACCGACGATGTGATTTATTTGACGATAAAACTATGCGCGAGGTTAATGACGTCATTTCAAGTAACGTTACAAATGACGTCATATTGGCCAAGTCCATTGCTCAAACTTGAGGGGGCTATTGTCAATCATGGCCGACTCAACGTCTGTCGATTCGAAACCAAAAGGAGAGGTGTGGGTTTACAGAGAAAGAAAATCACGGATTAAAGACGTAACGTATCCCCAGGGGACAATTTCAAATTCATTTTGATTGTTCAAAAAATTTGATTCTATTTATATTAGAGCGCCCACCCCTATACATGATAATGGACTCGTCCGAATATGCAACCTGGTTCCCTGGCCTCGTTCCGCTTGCGCTACAGTGAGGCCATGGCACTGGCTGTATAATGGCGCTGCGCAGAGCAGCGATCCAAGATGGAGGACAAGGCAATTTTATGCATAGCGATCACAAATTCACTTCATTCTCGCTCTATAGCCACGACATATTGAAGACAAGCATCTACCTAGAATGTAAATAAAATTAGAACTCGGAATATCGCCACATATATTTTTTGTTGCAAAGGGATATTGCTAAACAACATAATTTTTGCAGCGGAGCGACAGCCCCGCCCACCTGGAAATATAAACAATATAGTGGAAGGCTTCGTGCACTGTTTTAAACTATGACAGGTCGAAAATTGAAGCAATTGTTGTTTATTTGGTGTGGTGACAGCTTGTTTAAAATACTGGTAATGAAGGTGTAAAGCGATTTTGCGACATTTCCCCAAATCGACCGAATCAAAAGCTGTCAACTACGACGCTCAGTACCACTGAGACACAACAACGACCAACTAAATTACAGCAAACAATTACTAGTCGTATGGTCCAATTTATTATTTTTGACCTTTTTTAGAAGTCACATTTTTATTTTATAGAATACATAAAAGTTGTAATTTGAGAATAAGACTAGTATTAGTAGGATTCAGCAGGAGAGAGAATTTGAACCTATTTTGGTGTACGAAAGAGTTTAGAGGGACACAAAGCTTTTTCTCAGGTCTGTATACAACGGATGACTTAAAAGAAAATTTTATTCCGACTTCCAAACAATTAAAATTACTGAACCAACAAATTCTGTTGCTCTATCTTCCAGTATCTATTGTTAAATCGTGCGATGAGCACCTGAAGCGTGCAAATGCAATCCGGGATTTCCTTATATTTAATAAATTAGGTGTAGTAGTATAAGCAATTGTTTGAAAGCTATAGGGACGTAGCATGAAAATATCTTTCAGTCTCTGCGTAACATTATTTAAAAAATTTGAATGAAAATTAACATTTTGACTCTACCATCCCCATATATATATATATCCCCATATCGAATCGTATTTAATAACTCCGGAATGTTTGATACCCAATCTGTCTTTCCTCCGGCTCTTATCATACGAACTAATCATATTGTAATATTACCTTGGATATCTATAAGAGGGCATTTGTAAAAGACTCATCCAAAATGTTATTATTCTTGCTTCAGCAAATATGTGAATCGGAAATCTTCCGCATTCTCCATATACCATATTACTAGGGCCCTTCATAGGGCGCCCTTCGTGTTTTATGCTCCCTGCTATGTTTTATTCAACGATAGATGCACACCAACTCGTCTTCTATTTCTTAAATAATGGTTTTGAGTTTAGAATGTGCCAATTTTAGCTCATAGCACCAAAAATTAAAACGATAGACTTTTTATTCTCATACACCTTATGTTCATCTCTGCATTTCAGAATGTAAGATTGACCTTTGAGTGACCGTATGTGTTCCCCCCTGTTCTGTCTGTCAGAATGCCTTATGGCACACTGATTCATGAACTGTCTGTCAGATTGCCGCATGGCACACTGATTCATGAACTGTCTGTCAGACCGCCTCATGGCACACTGAGTCATGAACTGTCTGTCAGATTGCCTCATGGCACACAGAGTCATGAACTGTCTGTCAGATTGCCTCATGGCACACTGAGTCATGAACTGTCTGTCAGATTGCCTCACGGCACACAGAGTCATGAACTGTCTGTCAGATTGCCTTATGGCACACTGAGTCATGAACTGTCTGTCAGATTGCCTCATGGCACACTGAGTCATGAACTGTGGAATGAAAACGGCTGAGGTAGCAAAATGTGATCACAGGTCACCGTCAAAAAGAGGAAGATGATAATGTTTTTTTGATGGGGTTAGCATATTTCAGGCTTCTTTTAATGCTATTTACTATTTAGAGCTTCAGTGCTTAAAGATCCATTTTCAACTTTGCATTCGTAATAACTCCGTTTTCATATATCGCACATCCGACTATGCAGTTCTGTAGAAAAATCTTTCAACAATTTTTTGAGACCATAAAAAGAATTTATAATCAACGAGAAAGTATTTAATTTTAATTTCAAAGTATACCACCCTCCAAAACTTGCCGTAGCCATAAACGAACCCACAATCCGTGACGTCACAGTTTTATGTGTAGGATTTACCATACTTCCTGTTTATCGTGATCTCATTGTTATGGCTTCCGATCACGATGATGGATATTTATTTATTATTTATTCGAGCAGATAAACGTATATTCTATCGAACTAAATGCTGTTCTAATACATGAAAACGTTTCCTTACCTCCAAACTTTCTAAGAGTTTTCAACTCGGTCTCCGCGAACGTCTTGATTCAGCCATCTTTGTTTACATCCTCTGTTTACGTCCCACAATCCTTTGCGCGATCTTGCAAATAATACGCCCCTTCTATTTATAGTACCAAGTCGATTCGGGAATGCCCTTTCGTTTAATTGTAATTATTTTAATGAATTTTGGTCCGATTGTCGTTTTGTTTGAATTAAACGTTTTCTAATTTTGCAATGAATACGTTAAAATTACTTAGAAAATTATGCAAAGATGAAAATGGATTTTTGAGTTTGAGGTATTGAAACCAATGAACATGATATAGAATGGTCAGTATTACATCTTTACTTTATGTGAAGGTAATTTTTACTATTCTCAAATATGGGTGTGGCAAGTTCTTCAAACATTGTTTTGACTTGAGAAATTATAGTTATCTTTGAATAAAAGGGCTTTCAGACCATAGGTTGTGATATCATTAAAAAATTGGTAACACAGGGCAAGGGTGAATTCTAATATATTCAAACTTTTTGTTTTCTCTTAGGGATAATGTACAAAATCATATGGATAGGGATCATCATTCTAATGATCTAAATCGCCGCTAATGGCTAAAATATTGCCCAAGCGGCATTAAACAATAACTCACTCACTCAATGATCTAAATATAGCGCCAATACTAACACTACCATTTTATGCTGAATCTCCACATTAAAAGCTTATAGGAATATTCTATCTGTGAAAAACCATTTTGATCCTCAAAAACGAAAAGGTATCCCTGTATCAGTTTACTGCTATAAATAGAAAGGTTGTATTATTTGCAGGGCTGTGCAACTTTGGGACATATATATATATATATCTAAATATGATCTAATTTACACTTCAATCGAAAATGAGCCGTGCAACACTGTTTTTACAAGAAGATGCATTTGCACATGCATTGTGATAGCAACTGTGCAATTGACAATTATTGCCGTCGATGAACTTGCGAGGATAGTAATTCAGTAAGTAAAATTGATTGTAAACAAAACAAAATATCAGAAATTCAGCTACAATAATCGTGTCAAAGACTGCATGTTTTCATTTCCTGATTGTATCCCTTAGACAAATCTGAACTTTGCCAACTCCCTCTAGTCTAAGACTAGTCTTTTTCTTCTTCTGAATTTGACTAACAGAACAGTTCTTTGCAATACCTAAAGCGTTCAACAGACAGTGTGGGGATAAACAAGGACCTAGGGAGATCAAAGTACACAAATAACAGTGATGTCGATTTTAGCAAGGTTTAGAGGGTGGTATACTTCAAAATTAGAACTTTGTTTATAACAAATTCTGATTTATGTCAAATTATTATTGAATTATTTTCCTACGCAATATTTGAAAAGGACTTGATAGAAATGGAAATCCAATGAATCATGTTTTTCTTTTATTTTGTTGACCTTAAAATGATTATTAAGGTGATTTTAAATGTTTTCTTACTAGATACATCCTGAGGCAAGAATTTGTTAGACATAATATGACATGTTTCAGCACACAAAGATCCAATTGCTAGAAAGTTACGATTGAGACGAAGGAGAGATGGCCAAGAAAGTGAGAAAGTATTGAAGGTAGGAAAAGTTTTGTTTCTTTTTGATGATTAAGGGATAATGCTGTATACTGATCTCATGTATATACACATAAAAAATTATAACAACACAAATTTTGTCTATATTTGACTGTTCTGCAACCCATCTGAAGACATGAAGATTTCCCAGGTAAATTCAGAGCTCTTCTGACAAATGCATTACCAAAAGGGAATGGAAACAGCTACCTCACAAACAGCTCAGTGTCTTGTCCAGTAAAAGAGAAGCTTGCAGCAAACATTTGTGCTCGGCTAGATGAAATACTCTAACTCGTTAGACCTGAAAGGTCAGATTGGCTTATGGCATGGCCCGTTGTCTGGCCGTAAACATTTCACATTATAGACTGAAATTTTGTGGGTACATACCTTGCACCTATAGGGTATCCGAATTTGTAACTTTTGGACTGACCACCCCCTCAAATATCCATGGGTGTTGCAACCATTTATCCTATAGTCTTTAAAGATCTCTAACGAAAGCCTTTGAAGTGGGCACTAAAATTTGTAGATTTGATCTTGATCCCCTCAAATATGGGCTTGGAAGGGTCACCCTCCAATTTTCAATCATCTTTTTTTTCTCAGACACCAATAATACTAGGAAAAACAAATTTAGAGAATAATATCTTTTTAGGATTGAGATAAAGATGTGTAACTTTCATTGTTGTAATGAAAAATAAGGGTGTTGCAAGTTTGCAAAATTAAAAGGCTTTTAAATTTTTAAAGCTTTGTATTTTCATCATATCAATTTTGTAATGAGGATTCATAAAGCCAAAGTTCACGTGTGTTGCACAGTTAACTATCAAACTATTAACAAGACATTAACTACAGTGAATTACTGAAGTCATTAAGACTTCACTCTAGAAACCTAAAATATTTGCAATTTTCATCATAATGGGCTCTATCTGCCTGCGTAACACCCGGGTTCCTGGTTTAGAAAGGGTTTCAGCATCTCCATGCTTGTTGTAGGATGCGACTAAAATGGGGCAGTCTGTTTGCCATGGACTGTGACCTGTATCGTTTGAGGAAGGATGGGTCAATCTAGTTAAGAACTGGTAACTCTTAGAGTAAATCAAGCTGGTTTCCTCAGGGCTGCTGGCTAGAGTCCCTCTGGCATGTAGCATCTCCCTTGTTTTAGCTCTGTGGTGGTTGGGGACCTGGGGTGATGAATATTTATCTGCCTAATTACGGGTCAAAAAGTTCAATATAAGCATACTATCTCAACTAGTGAGAGTCTTTCTTCCAAGGAAGAGATAACTCCATCCACCTAAACTTCAAAATCAAAATTAACCACTAAATAAAATTCAAAATCAACAAGTCAATCATCCCAGTTACCTTCATCAAGTAGCTGGCCAAGATTCTTGGTAATATCATTGTTGGATGGCAAACCACTCCGTTGGAATCCCTTTGCCAACACCCACACTGTCCAAGGCCTTGCTGTTGATGTAAAAAATGTCAAGAAGATAAGGAAAGGGTACTTTCTTATTGAATGTTGAGCTAAACATCAATCTTCATCTTTACAAACCCTCTACACCAGGGTTGCAGAAATCGGCCTATTTGCCGCACATGTCCGATTGGGACATCCAGTCTGACCGATTTGAAAATCGACCCGTCGGACATTTGAAAAGTCGTATGACCGATTGAGGAAAAATCACAGGAAAATTTAACAAATACTCAAACTTACTTAGTTATCTTACAAGCAATGAATAAAGGCAACTGCCCTGCTTGCGTCGGTCATATAGGCCTAATTGGTTATATAAACACGCTCCGGTCAACAGTGAAATCACAACTCTTGTTTTCACACAGCACTATTACCTTGTTAATTGAATAATTTAAGTGACTGCACTGCCTACCTTTTGATCTTTGATAAGATATTCTCAAGGTTGCGTCCTTTCACCTGTTTTATTCACTCTCTACACCAATGACTGTGTTAGTTGTAATCCAACAAATCTTACAGTAAAATTTGCTGACGATACTGCGTTAGTTGGACTCATTCAAGAAAATGAACTTTCTTATAGGGAAAACGTAAATAATTTTGTAACATGGTGTGAGAACAATTTCCTTATGTTGAATGTCAAAAAAACAAAAGAACTCATAGTAAATTTCAGGAACAACCCACAAATAACAAGCCCTGTCTTTATAAATAGTTCCAATGTTGAGATTGTAAATGAATACAAGTACCTTGGCACAATAACAGATAGTAAATTAAATTGGAATGCTTATACTGATGCAGTTTTCAAAAAGTGTCAAAGATTACATTTCATGCGCAAGCTACGATCTTTTAATGTAAATGAACGTGTACTTTCCCTCTGTTATCGTTGTTTCGTTGACAGCATATTAACTTTTTCTTTCCAATGTTGGTATGGCTCCTTATCTATAGTTAACAAGTCTCGCTTGGAAAAAGTTGTTCAAATTGAAATATCTTATTTATCATAATAAATTTATCATATCTTTATGAAAAAAGAATTTTGAAATTATCCCTAAGGATTTTGTTAGACCCGAATTATGTTTATACGGGGAGTTTGTTAAGCTTCCTTCAGGCAGAAGATATTTATTACCCCGTTATAAAACCAATAGAGGTAAAAATACATTCATTCCTTTCAGCGTTCGTCTGTTAAATGATATTTGATTTAATGTAATGTCTTTGTTGATGTATCGCATAAATGTTCCTGAATGTTCAAGCTCTGTAATGATACAAACTGAATTCCCTTCGGGGTAATAAAGTATTATTATTATTATTATTATTATTATTATTATCATTATATGGAGTGAAAGGTATCAAATTCATTACAATAACTTGCCGAGATGGACCTATTTTCATCTTACAATGACAATGTTACAGTCTGATTTAAATCGACCGTGTTCCGAGGAATAAAAGTTTCAAAATATTGAGTCTATCGAGATTCGAACTCTATCTGTCTAGGCTATCCTCTCCACTAGGTCTGACCGCACCCTACTGTAGCGCACGTTCTTGCGTAAACTAAGCTAACCAATCACAATGCGTGCGGCAAAAGCATTCGGTATCAGTAGCTAGGGGCAAGTAACTCCCATTTACCATTCGTTAACCTTGATCGCCGCTATCTTTATTTTAAACGCGATGATGTGATTGGTTCGCTATTGACTAGGTTTTGTCTGTGCTAAACTGGTGTCGGCAGTGAGGCTGCCTTCAGACCTAGTGGAGAGGATAGCCTAGACAGATAGAGTTCGAATCTCGATAGACTCAATATTTTGAAACTTTTATTCATCGGAACACGGTCGATTTTAATCAGACTGACAATGTTACGACACATCACAACAGACAAAAAAGGCGACGAGATGAAGATGAGGTGCTATCTAACCCGAAACCGACAAAGCCCAGTATACAACAATACTTGGCAGCAAACGTTTAACTGGCTAAATTTTGATGAAAACCTAACCTATATGTCATTTTTTTTCAGGCATGTAATTAACCTTATCGATCGTCGCAATTTTTAATGTTAGCAATGAAAATTACTGTCGTAGTTAATCATTAACTGAGGCTTACTGCCCTGATCTAACATTACAAAGTGTTATATCATAACAATTAATTATGAAAATAAATTAATTAAAAAAGTAATTATAATGGAAACAAATCGTTACATGACCTTGTTTTCTAAGAAATAATAATCTCGAACGAAAACCCAATTTGTCACAAGTTAAACTGAAGTGTAGTCACATGACCTGATTTTCTTAGAAACTTTAATCTCGAACCGATTTGCAATTTGTCACATGTTGATTTGTTTATTTACATTTCAAGTACGTCAGAAAGCATCGTTCATTAGAAGAATGGCACACTTTTGGAAATCTCCACTAGTAGATCATGCTTTAATTATTATTTCTTTATCATTATTATTTTATGAAAAACAATTGTATATATTTCATTGTCATTTATATATGTTTTTCATGTCATTATCAGAAGAAAGCAAAGCAATATCAAAGTTCACTTCCGGTCGACTTCAAAATGAAATGTCCGACTGGTAAAATTTTTAATCTGCAAACCTGCTCTAAACTAATGTTAACACCCCTGTGTAAGAATCTCCACACATTTCTCTGAATGGCAGCAAGGCAATCAATTTACTGGAGATTTTTCCGAAGAGGAGCTACTGTACCATCTCAAGTATCAGGCAGTGATAGTTGTCAAAATGCATGCGTACGTAGTTAAGGGGAATCCCTCTCAAAACTTCTGCTACGTCACTGGGTATTCTCGGAATTCCCTGGATGTTTACTGCAGACGATAAACGTGGAAGAATCTACGGAAGAAATGTAAACATCGATTCAAAAGGAGACGTGGCAAGTAAGTGCAAATGAAAGAGGTTTTGTCAACTTGTCAACAATATTTTTTTCTCTCATTTGTTTCTAAATGGCTTTTAAGGTATGATTACATTGTTTAATTTCCTTCTGAAAAGAAGTAATTAGAAATTGAAACAGAATTATTTTTGTCAGACACTGTCAGGTATTGATATTGCAAAGGCAGGTATTTTCATTTCACTTGTATACATTTTCATTGAATTTAGTATTATCTAGATTCTGCTAATTTTTTAGATAACAGTTGCAAATTTATCCTTCAAAATATCAACGAAAAAGGATTTTGCACTTTTAAAACACTTTTGGAGCCTGGAGAATAGAGATAAAAATATTCACAACAGGGACACATTTTGAAAGTTTTAATGCAGATCATAACAGTTTTGATCACTTGTCATGAATATCAGTGGCAATTATCAATAATTTAAATCCACTTCAGTATATAAACTGGTAGAATTGTTACTTAAAAATACAAAAACATGCCTTTAAGTTAAATTTTTCAAATAAGAGTCACTTTCCTTTCCCTACACGTTGTATAAAGCCTCTTAACCACTTACAAAAAACTTGGTAAATATATTTGAGACAGTTTGGGGTTTATCCTTCATATATATATATATATATCGAGTGTTTCATTTTGCGCTATCGCACGTTTAAATTGCTGATCGTCGCTTCAATGATGCTATTTCGTGACTTTTCGATGCGGATCGCAATATTGTGATGCGATTTCGTCTGTTAATGTGGCCGTTTCGCTGCTTCCCGTTGCGATTCGATTTTTTCTTTGGTAGGCCTGTATATGTCCGTGTCGCTCATCTTGTTTGTTTTTCTCTCTATGAAACCCGGGTGAAGGGTATTCCCGTTTCTGAACAATGGTAATGAAACAAATAATGCCATTGGCTGAGCTAATCCATTCAGCCAATCAGTAGCGTCGTACTTAAAACTTGTCGGAAAAGACCGACTCAACATTCGGATTAGATCGTGTTTGAATAATTGTATCTTCATCTGAATGTAACTTGTGCGTGGAGAACCTTTATATTTCATTTTTATACTATGATTTTAAAAATGCGTGAGATTTCACTATGTGCTCGTGAGAGCGTGATTTTGATCAAAAATGCGTGATTCTCACGCCAAATGCGTGACAGTTGGCAGGTATGCCTTTATCATTCACAAGTCAATGTCGCAGTCTGAGTAGTCAGAGACTACAGATTCTTCTGAATCATAACAGCTGTCATCAGACGAAGAACAATCTCCATCCGCTGTCTGTAGTGTTGGGGCAGCATTGGCCTGCACTTCATTATTTTCAAGGTCAACAATGTCTGCTGCCTTAGGAGTGAGAACACTGTAGGTCTTTTCCAGATGTTTGGTCCTGCGAGGCTTGGCTCTGAGCCAGTGGTGAATGGCCTGTGTTGTGTCATACTCCTCAACCTCTGCGGCATTTAACTGTATGGTCAAGAGGTTTGACACTGTGGAGGAGCTGAGCTTGTTTCTTATCTCTGTTTTTATGATCTTGAGCTGTATGAATCCACGCTCACACTCAGCAGTGGAGGCTGGCAGGGCAAGTAGGAGATCCATCATGTGAAGACAGTTGCTATGTCCTTCCTCATAGAGATCCCAGATAACACTCCAGGATAGTTCACAGGGCTTGTGGCTGAAAACAGCATCAACAAAACTTAAACCTGAGGAATCATGTATTGTTGAACTTAGGACTTGTAGTTGTATAAATTCAATTGGTGATATATCTATTTTCCAAAATAATTCCAGATGTACAAATATTAACAAAACAACAACTTGCTTAAATTTAGACACAGATAATATTATGTGCAATTTACATTAATGTTCTGTTTACCTGTTGTAGATCTTGGTTTTAAGACTCATCCACTCCTGATCAACAAGCTGCAGCTCAATGTCCCTCCGGGCAAGGAAGTCACGGTAGTGATCTGTGATGGCCTGAAGTTTTTCTGCTCCAAAGTCTAGAAATAAATGACCATAGATTATCATATCTAATAACAATTTTACAACATCAAAAAAGTGTCAAGACATCAATCTGTAATTCTGTATCATATGTTTGTCTTTTTTTTAATGAGCTGTGAATAAGAATAGACAATTTTACTCCGGCAATTTATGCATTCTTCACTTCAGAAAATAAATGATTAATAAACCTTCTTGGGATTTTGAAAATGGTTGAATTGGAGGAGTGTAATTGGCTGTTTGTCAAATTTTAAAAATCAATGAAATAAAGCACACCTGAATCAAACTCGTCTGGCCACGTCTTTAAATCTGCAATGGAAGTTGCTGAGAGGAGTGTATCACTGATGTCTGAGAAGCGATTTGACATAGATTCAATCACTTGATTCAGCACCTTGGTTAGTGTGGACGACGAAACAGACTCCCCGGACAGCTGTTGACCATGGAAACTGTTCACATCCTGGACCGCACGTAGATGAAAACCAGGTCTAAAATAAAAACAGTCAAACTGTCAAAATTACAAACACCTTAATAATATTTTATCAATCTAATCTATCCCAAAGATTTAAGCTCACAATTATTTTATCACAAACCAAAGGGGCTCACCTTTGTTTCATCTGTTCCATGGTGGCAATGGTAGTCTGGATCTGCTCACTGCATTCATGTATCGTCACTTCTCTCCGTTGAAGCTCTGCTGATAGCTTGCTTAGGGAGTTAAGTATATCGTTAAGGAAGTGGGCAAAGACAATCAATGAGCGCTGTGTCAGAAGCTTGAAGATGGCCTTTGCTTTGGTTTGAGCGGAGCTGTCTGCACCACTGCCTGGCTCTGCTGTCTGGAATAAAATGTGTCTCTAATTTAGAAAAATGTATGCATTCTGTCTAAATGTTTTTTTTATGTCATTACTTTATTATTGATGACAAATTTTGGGATAATTAATACAAGCATTTATAACATGTTACATGTATGTTGTCAAAATCTGTTTTCCTGTTAATCCTGTCTGCATGTTACTAATGTTAGCTGTAAGTTAACTTGTAAGTTGTAACATACCTGTCCAGTGTGCTGAACAAGGGCTGGATAACCTTTCCATAGCTGCTGAAGAGCTGTGACAGTATGGCCCACCCATCTAGTACCACCAATCCTGGTGGGCATCACTGGAGCTATGCCAAGGGACTCGAAAGACTCCTTCAGCATTGACCTGAATAGAATTATACTGACTAGTGACTAGTTTATTAGTGTAAACAATTATCTAATTACTGAACTCATTATTCTCACTAACCATCTCTCTCTACCTGTAATGTTTATACCACCAAAGAGCGACGAAATAAAACAAATTTATTCAAGAACATGTAACAAATAAAAAACTAAGGAACATAATTTAAAACATGTTTATAAATGTTAACTCCTTCAATGTATATTAATTTAGCATCAGCATTAATAGTTATATATTAAGTTAACCAAATGAAGTCAGAAAAAAAGAAAAGTAAACAAACCTTTAACTTGTATTGAATATGAATGCGATGCCACAAAATATTGGCCATTCAGTCTACTGTAAAACAAAAAGAATAAAACAACTAAACAACATAAGAAAACTCAAACTAAGAAAACAATCAGATAAGTCTTCAAGAAACGGAACATAAAATAATATCAAATATACTGTTCAAAAAGTTTTTATTGTAAAATAAAACATAAGTACTGGTAATCATTTAATAAACACTAATTTAACAGTAGGATTGCAGTTGTTCTTTGTATAAATGTATTCAATGAATTTCAGTCCATTCTTTAATATATAAAGAACAGACATTTGGGTGCATTTAAAATGTACTGTTTTATGAAACTGAAATGTTAAAGAATTGAATTTTGTCTTTGCATAAAACTATCCTTACTAAACAATTAAGCAGTTCTAAAAAAATAAAAAAATATCAAACTGTAATTGAAAAGAAATATATTTCCTATGTAAAGTGATATATCTGTTTGTGGCTATCATGTTTGCGTTTTATTATTCATGTAATGATGTAATATGTTTTTCTTGCTCATAAGTGAACAAATGTTGTTATCATAAATCAATTACCAATATAAAAAGGATATCAATTAAAAGTCAAATTTACCTTTGAAGATAGCCTTTGTAGAAGGAGTACACAAGATGAAGCAATTTCATCACATCTGCATACTGCTTTGATGTCTTGAATGCAGCCTTGAAACATAACTCTCATCGGTGGGCCATACAGTGCACCAATACAATTGAAGGTGAAATGTTTTGCTGAAGCTTCACAATCACCCCAGTTTTCTTGCCAGTATTGACTGAGGATTCCATCACAACCAAATGCAATAAGTTTGCTGGGAATGTCTATTTCTTTGAACATGTTCATGGCTTTGAGCAATGCTTGATATATTCCTTGTGAATCAGCCTTTTTAACATGTACGAGTTTCACAAAATATACATAGACAGTGCCCTTTATAGCACATCTTATGTAAACAATTTCATTTTCCTGTGTGCTGACATCCGTTGAGCCATCACTCATAACAGAAAAAAATCTGGAATCTTTAATCTGTTGTTCAATTTTGATGTTTTCCACTTGGGCAGTAGCAGAGGTGAAGGATGCAGCAGATTTATCTGAATTATATGCTGACCCTAACTCAATGCCTTTTCTGGCATCAAGCTTCAGTTGCCATTCATAGTCCGTGAATGGTCGCGAATTCTTCGCTAAAGCATGACAATTACTAAATAGAATATTTAGATTTTTGAAGGCCTTAGCATTTAGTTTTTGCAACGATCGTTCGGCCGGCGAATCGCCAGGCTGCATTTCTTTCGTTTTCTTGAATTCAACAGCCCTGGTGTGGCCGATTGATTGATTATGAGTTTTAAGTGCAACGTGTTTCAGATTGCTACACCCCATAACAAAAGGCCCACGTTTGTATCTGTCATAAGATGATGGGATGTTCGCTTGTGACTGGCCCATAACAAGATCGACAAACTTGACAAAAAAGAGATTCCTTGTCTGTTATAAGCCACGGAAATTCACAGCTCCACTTACTTTGATACTTCCGCGATCTTTTATTTTGTTCATAATCTTTTTCTTTTTCCCTTTTTCTCAGCTTTTTTTTCAGATTGAGTTTTTTCCGCAAACCGTTCAGCATTGGATAAAAAACTAAAAATTTTGGATTGTGACATCGTTACGCTAAAAAGTTAATGTTTACGGCGCCATTTTATTTGAAAATGTAAACTTGACTGTAACACTAGCTATGATTGGTCCATGTGACTAAGAATAACCAATCACGGCGCAGATTACTTGACAAACTGTCGTGTAATTTCTTATTTCACAGACTGAAGATTTTTACAGTTAGGAATGTACAAAAAGATCGGTAACAAATAAAAAAACGCTCGTCTTTCTTTCATAAACTTTATTATCAAAACAACATGAAATAAACTTCAGTGAAAGAGTAAGTATGTCATATTATCAGCCAGACAATCGGGCTGGTGGGGAATTATTTTAGGCAGCCCGACAAGAAATTTGCCAGCCATGGGCAGCCGGGCAGGCCGTTATTTCGATCACTGGTCTTAGCTCATCTGGCCTGAAAGGCTTGATGGGCTTATGGCATTGCATGTTGTTCGGCATCCTTCCATCTGTCCATCAGTTCGGAAATGTTTTACTATTTCATTACCTTATCCAGAACCATTGACTCAAGAAATCTGAAAACTTGTTTACAGACACCTTGCCTAATGAGGTTTTAAATTTACAGGTTTGGTGACCCTGTGGTTCCTAACAAGGGCCACACAGGCCTAGCTAAAATACACTATGTTCATCTTCTTCTAAGGATTTGAGAGGCTTTGAAAGCTGAAACTTTGTGTACAGACTCCTTAGCAGATGGGAGATTCGTATCATAGATAAGGTGATACTGAGACTTTTGATAAGGGCCACAGGATCTAAAAACCTATTTTCATCTGCTTCTCTAGAAGCAAGACACTTAGAAAGCTGGAACCTTATGTATAGACTCCTTAGATGAATCTATGGATTTAATGAACTTATGACCCCTAATATGTCTCACCCTAAAAACCTTTTTTTCATCACCTTGTGTTCACCTGATGAGCTTCATAGTCATTGGCGCTATTTTTTAAACTGCTTTAAAAGGTAAATGACTGTAAATGAATGATAGACCAATGGTTAGGGTAGGAGTGGTCTCTTATCACTCAAAACTGTCATTAAGTGGAGACAGTCTCTTGAGCTAGTTGGCTGTGTGCTAATGATGGGCTGATGGGCAAACTATTTGACATTTCAGGGTATGCGTGACGTGGCCAAAGAGAAAGCAGCCCATGAACAGGATATGTCTGATGATGGCAAGGAACCTCTCAAGTTAGTTGAACTTCAAATTTAATCAAACCGTCTGTCTGTCTGTAAACTTTTCACTATTTAATCTTTTTTTCAAGAACCCTAGGTTGGCTCAGAAAATTTGAAATTGTGTATAAAGACTCCGTGACTAATGAGGTTTCTAATTTATCGATTAGGTGAAACACAGGGGTCATACCCTAATAACCTGAGCAAAATGTCTAGAATGTGTTTTCATTTTGTGTATAAACTTAACATGTCGGGCAAAAAGTGGTTTTATCAAATATAACATTGATATCACTGAAGCTGTGTTTTTCTTGCTTCAAAATTATAATGATAAGTGACATCTTTATTTTGATGGAGTTGAAATCTGAATGGTTGAAATGCATAAATATCTTGATGTATACATACTATCATAAAACAGAAAATGGGCACACCATCTATAATTGAAAATTTAAAAAATTAAAACCTCAATTTGAAGTCTACAATATGTATTTGGTAGAGATACTCTTTATAAGATTTATAATATTTATTAAACCACTTCTTGAATATGCATCCAAAGTCTGGGATGGTTGTGTACACAGGATTAAATCAATAAACTAGAAGATGTTTAATTACAAACAGGAGGGATTATAACAGGATTGCCAAGATTCTGTACTTCTGTACTGGGAACCATTGCAAGAATGTCTGAGAAAAAAACAACTAAATTTGATGTATAAAAATCCAAATCAAATGGCTCCCAAATACATTGCACGCCTTCCTCAAAATGTCAATTCAAAAGGTAACGCCAAAAATATTTCCACTCCATATTCATGGCTTAAATATTCAGTCAAATCTTTCTATCCATCAGCACTACGTTCATGGAATAGTCAAAGAATGTTTAAGTCAGAAACCATATCAGTTTTTAAAACATGTCTTAAGTATGTTTCTGCCCCAAAATATTTTTCATGTCGTGAAAGGAAATTAGATATTTTGCACACCAAATTTTGTTATGCTGTGAGTTGATTAATTTGTGATTTAAAGATAATTGGAATGAAACCTGATATCTGTTGTACACATGGGAGTAGCTATGAAAAAATAAGAAGTACGCACTACGAGAACGCAAAGCGTCCGAGCCTACTGGGGGAGTCTTGAGGCATGCCCCCCCAGGAAATTTTAGGTATTTTAGTGCCTATAAATGTGATTTCCAGGCACCTGGCGAGCATTTTTGAAACTTCAAATAAGCATGTTTAGATATAAATATATTTTGTTTTGTTCTACATTCGATAATAAATTGATGGTTACTTAAAGTCTTACTGAATTGTATCAAACTCTGCTTCTGGTCTGAGCTATATTCCTAAATTTAACATTGCATCGAGGTTTTCCCCCTTGTAAAATCATGAATATTCAAAAGGGATTAAGGTATATATATACTATCACGATTTAGTTCCAAACAAAGCAGACGCACACTTAATTCGTATTTAATATTTAATGCAAATTCTTCTGTAATAAAATGGAAAAAATTTCTGGCATCACTGGCAAAATGTATTTAGCATGATTGAGGTTCTTTATATTTTATCATATAAACTTGTACTGTAGTATGTTTTACTGAATAACTTGGCCTATTATAGATGTGAGTCTACAATTGAATAAATATTTTACTTTTTTCTGTCAGTCTGAGTGTATACCTTTAGTATCATGAACTGTTTAACAACCGTGAATTTACCAAACCTTTGTGTTTTTAACTTCATCTAGGCTGGGCGTCACGACTTTGCGTTTAAAGAACGTGTCAATTCTCTGTGTGGCCTCAGCTGCACGCTTCATTTTGAAATATAGAGACGCTATAGAGTGATCTCCCCTATTTCCTTCAAATGAAGACAACTTTCTGGGTCATTCTCAAAAAATGGAGTCATTTGGTGGATGTCATAACAAAAAACAAATCCTTTTCAATTTCAAATTTATTTGAACAGTTTGAATAAGGTAATCCCTGAAAATAAAAATCCAGATTATGCAATCTTAAACATGTCTGGTTATATGAATATTTACTTGTTAACATGATGAGTTGAGGATATATGTCAGTGATGTTACCGAAACATTTTTTAGCCTTTCTTGATAACTAATAAATTATTTTTGTTAATAAATTTACTTGAGCCTAGTATCTATGACATACTTTAGGTTGTCTGAAGAAAATCTATAAAAACTTATCATCAAATTTAGTTTTTCATGATTTTACTTGTGAAATGTGAAACTGACAATGTAATGAGATACAAATATATGTGTACAAAGTGCAAATGCAATTAAAAAATGCTGAATTAACTTTATAATTTTGAGAAAGGTTAACTGGTAATACAGTAACAGGTGGATTGCGTTTCTGGCTATTATTTCTCTGGAAATAAAAGACTTTGTTAGTTGTAACATCACTGACAAGGAGGGTAACATCACTGACATCATGTTGGATAAAAGCTTAATAACGTCATCTGTACTGCCAAAGATGAAATATTGTTTAACTCATTATTTATCTATTGTAAAATGCAAGACAGGTTTAACTTAAAATATTCATATAAATTGATATTTTCCGCTGGAAACAAATTTCTGTCTTACAAATGGTAACAGCACTGACATAAAGGTAACATCACTGACAAGAAATTTCATAAAAAGATTTCTAAAGAGTGCAAGACTGTCATAGATACTTACTGATGTATTCTTTCATTAATTATTTAAAATACCAAATTGCCTAGTGTTAGTTGATTCACTTTTTATGGGTTTTTAATAATAATTTCATACATCAAATATTGGTAACATCACTGACAGGAAAGGCAAAATCACTGATATGACATTACCAAAGAAAAAACAAATAAATAAGTATTTCTGTCAAAGATGAATAACCGGCTTCACTATTTATTATATAATGGTAAAGTTGACATAGTCTGTTGTTAAATAATGTACCTACACAGGGCATTTTTTTTATCAGATCAACATTTTCTCTAACAAATGGTAACATCACTGACTGAAAAGGTAACATCACTGACAATGAATAATATAAATTGTTTTTTTCAGAAGTGTAGTATTTTATGGGTAAGGCACTGGTGTCATCATTTATTAGACCATGTAAATGCCAAATTGAATAGTGTTAATTGATGGAATCTCTGAAAATAAAAATACCATACATCAACAATGAATGGTAACATCACTGACACCACAGGTAAAATGACTAACATGAACGATGACATTAAAGAAAATCTTGGCACTTCTCAGGGTTGTTTTCTCTCTCTTGTCCACATCTTTCCTGTTTTTCTTCTGCAATGAGTGCCCTGCTGATGAGAAAAATGAATTTGTATACATTGGACATACCTATCATATTGTATGTTAGTACATTAGATATAATTTGCCTCATCCTTGTCAATTGCAAATTCTTTGCTTGAGTATTAAAGTATTAGCAATATTAATACTATCAAACAAGTTAAAAATAATATTCATTTAACCATTTGCAAATCAAAGTATGTTTGTTCAGTTTGAAAATTAATGTCTTTATTTATCAGGGATTTGACATTTAAGTCAGTGATGTTACCTCAAGTAATATAAAGCCTGATACCTTATTAAAATTTACATGATACTTCTTTGTTTTAATAAATTTCACAAACAATAAAAAAATTACTGTGTAAAATCATAATAAATATGATGAATAATATGATTCAATCAAACATATCGTATCAAAACTTATGATGTATCAGTGATGTTACTTTTGTATGTCAGTGATGTTACCATAAATAATAAAACACCATGTACCTTTTAAGATTTACCTTACACTTCTTTGTTGTATTGTATATCAAACTTTGACATATATCACAGAGTAAAACATAGTAATAATGATGAATGATGTGTTTCAATCAAACATATTATATCATGATTTATGAGTTATCAGTGATGTTACTTTTTTTTGTCAGTGATGTTACTTTTTTAATGGTAACATCACTGACGGTAACATCACTGACAAATTTCAAGTGAAGGGGTCAGTATGAACAATGATTACTCCCAAAACAGCAGGAGAGAGAAGCAAGTGCTGGAGATTCATGAAGGCAACTTACAGCTTTGACCAAAGTGTTAAAAGAATGAAATACATTATGGTAACCTTGGTACCATCACTGACAATAAAAAGTCATACTCGTTAAGTGTACTCACCTTCTATATATCTGCTGAACTCAATTTCATGTTGACACAACTAAGTCCACATGCATCATTTAGAACAAGAAGTGCTTGAAAAGGAGACATCATTATTTCCTCTTCATCATAGAGAGACAACTCTTGGATTCATCAAAATTGTGCATGGTAACATCACTGACACAAATCTGTGTTACCATGTTCTTTTTCATATATTTTGATAAGAACCTACTAAACATTAATGAAATACTTTTTTTTGCATTAATGAGTAAATCTTTTAAGACTTCACCCATAACATCTGCCTTTTTTTCATGTAGGGTATTATATCTATAGATGTAAATAGTGACCTATGACCATTGTTAGTTACGTAACGTGCATAATATCATGTTTTTATAGATATTAAAAACACCAATATTGAAGAGATTAAAGAGTTTGTTGTTCTACTCTTTGCAAACATGAGAGATACACCTGGAGAAATCACAAATGGTGTAAAAAAATCATCAAACTGTAAAAATAATTCTTTGTTAGCATAATTGCTCCATTTTTTGAGAATGACCCTTCTATATGTTAGTTGAACAAGAGATACCAATGTTATGCCTCTCAGAGTATCGAGCATTCAACAATCAGCACTGGGGACAAGGTTGAAGAGATATATGTACGTGTTACTGTATAATAAGCTTCGGGATCGAATCAGTTGCAATTAGGAACATATTTTGATGATGTTGCATATTTGATGAAATAAGTATACATGTATATCTCTGGTCATAAAAGTTGTACGCAAATGCGTACTTTGCGTAATAGAAGCTACACCCACGGTACATGTGGAAATTATGTTGAGAACTCTTACTTATTCTTCTTTAAATGTTCACCATACAATAATGAGAGAAAACTTTCTGTCGTCAGCTCTGTCTTATTCAGTATTTGTCATCCTTTAAGAATGAAATGAATGATACTGTAAATACCAAGGAGAGGTTATCCTGAGTTTGAGAACTTCTTCCCAATCCATTTCGTTGTGAATGAAATATGTTTTAATCAGAGGCTGAATTTTCCAGCACTGAAGCGTTTTAACAATATATGGTTTGTTTACATAGTGAATTCTGGAGGTAAAGATCACTATATATATACAAAACTAATAAGCACACCCGTATTACAATTATTACAATTTAATTACCTGCCTCTTTGAATGAAATTTCTGTCACCTCTGGAATGCTTTCAATAACTGAAGTAAACTTGTTTTCAATTCAGACGCAGTAAATTCTGAGAGCGTATGATTCAAATAAATAAGAATCTAAAGACAAATAGTTCCTGTTGACATCAATAAGAAAAGTATTACACAATACCAAATTTTACAGAAAATAAATTACAAAAGAGCAAATTTTACAATTATCTAAAAGTTGTCTATATTTCAAACTTTATAGAATCATTTAATTACAGAGTGCATATAGATAAATTATATGTGGAAATGAAGCTAATTTACAGCTCTTTATTTCACACAAAATGCCATCCTTCACTAAAGATGTAAATTACGGAAGAAGGGTGGTGATAAGCCAGGATAACATTCTGATCCTTAAAGTCTGATCACTACCAAGAAGCCTCCTGCAAATGCACACGCTTACAAATTGAAATTGTCTTTATTTCCAACTTTATAAATCACGTAATTCGCTTAGTATACGGTGCCCATTATAATTCCCCATCAACTTTGTTGGTTTGGGGGATAGCAATGTACCACTTGTTTTGGAATATATATAGTGTGCTTTTGTGCAATGTGGCAGGCTTATTTCACGTTGTTTGTGGCGGCACATCTGAGAAATGACGACTGGCAACTACATGGAATATATAAACATTGTTAAAATTCAGTCTAAGGGTAAACAGATTACCAGTCGGGACAAGTTTGAAGGATGAATGAAATAGTCCCGGTGTAGCAGGCCATTTCTTCCCCAGTCGAAACTTTCCCCGGGGAGAAAATAGCCTAGGCCAAACCTTCCCCGGGGAAAGTTTGGCCTAGGCTATTTTCTCCCCGGGGAAAGTTTAGACTAGGCCAAACTTTCCCCCCCTTGATTCTACCTATACCTATATTCTATTGTCAAAAGTCATGGCAATTTGAACCTGGCTTAACTTACACTTACAAATCCTGTTCTTGTAATTATAATGTGCAGACATTAACTTATATTGACAATTTCTCTGCCTTTCTCGTCTAACTAGTTTAACTTTCTATTCAGGGGGAGTCTGGCTTAGCTAGGCTATTTCTTCCCCACCCTTGTTATTTATTTTCAGGGAGTAAATTCTGGCTTAGCTAGACTATTTTTTCCCCACCCTTGTTTACATTTTCAGGGGGGAAAGTCTGGCCTAGCTAGGCTATTTCTTCCCCACCCTCAGTCTTTATTCATTTTCAGGGGGGAAAGTCCGGCCTAGCTGGGCTATTTCTTCCCCACCCTTGTAATTTTATTCAGGGGGTAAATGCTGGCCTAGCTAGACTATTACTTCCCCACCCTCAGTCCTTATTTATAGGAGGGAGAGTCCGGCCTAGCTAGGCTTTTTTCCCCCACCTTTGTTATTTATTTTCAGGGGGAAAGTCTGGCCTAGCTAGGCTATTTTTCCCCACTCTTGTTATTCATGTTCATGGGGGAAGTTTTGGCCTAGCTAGGCTATTTTTTCCCCACCCTAAGTCTTCATTTATAGGATGGAGAGTCTAGGCTAGCTAGGCTATTTCTTCCCCACCCTTGTTACTTATTTTCAGGGGGGAAGTTCTGGCCTAGCTAGGCTATTTCTTCCCAACCCTTGTTATTCATTTTCAGGGGGGAAGTTCTGGCCTAGCTAGGCTATTTCTTCCCCACCCTCAGTCTTTATTCATTTTCAGGGGGAAAGTATGGCCTAGCTAGGCTTTTTCTTCCCCACCCTTGTTATTCATTTTCAGGGGGGAATTTCTGGCCTAGCTAGGCTATTTCTTCCCAACCCTTGTTACTTATTTTCAGGGGGGAAGTTCTGGCCTAGCTAGGCTATTTCTTCCCCACCCTCAGTCTTTATTCAATTTTAGGGGGAAAGTATGGCCTAGCTAGGCTATTTCTTCCCCACCCTCAGTCTTTATTTATAGGAGGGAGAGTCCGGCCTAGCTAGGCTTTTTTTCCCCACCTTTGTTATTTATTTTCAGGGGGAAAGTCTGGCCTAGCTAGGCTATTTCTTCCCCACCCTCAGTCTTTATTCAATTTTAGGGGGAAAGTATGGCCTAGCTAGGCTATTTCTTCCCCACCCTCAGTCTTTATTTATAGGAGGGAGAGTCCGGCCTAGCTAGGCTTTTTTTCCCCACCTTTGTTATTTATTTTCAGGGGGAAAGTCTGGCCTAGCTAGGCTATTTTTCCCCACTCTTGTTATTCATGTTCAGGGGGGAAGTTTTGGCCTAGCTAGGCTATTTTTTCCCCACCCTCAGTCTTCATTTATAGGAGGGAGAGTCTAGGCTAGCTAGGCTATTTCTTCCCAACCCTTGTTACTTCTTTTCAGGGGGGAAGTTCTGGCCTAGCTAGGCTATTTCTTCCACACCCTTGTTACTTATTTTCAGGGGGGAAGTTCTGGCCTAGCTAGGCTATTTCTTCCCAACCCTTGTTATTCATTTTCAGGGGGGAAGTTCTGGCCTAGCTAGGCTATTTCTTCCCCACCTTTGATATTTATTTTCAGGGGGGAAGTTCTGACCTAGATAGGCTATTTCTTCCCCACCCTCAGTCTTTAATCATTTTCAGGGGGGAAAGTCTGGCCTAGCGAGGCTGTCTCTTCCCCAGAAAAAAAAATTAGTTTCAAACACATGTTTTAAACATGATGCCCTTCTATTAAGGTTGAATTTGGGTAGAAACTACTTAAAAGACAGTTAACTTTGACTAATCTATCAATAATAATTTTATTTCAATGTATCATGTTGATAAATTAATGCAAATATCAATTCTGTCAATCAGTCCAGGCAAATTTCTATAGAAGAAAAGGCCTTGGTAGGCCAGAATTTCCCCCTAAAATAGATACAAAGGGTGAGGAAGAAATAGCCCAGTTTGGCCAGAGTCACCCCACTCTCAAGGGTGGGGAAGAAATAGCTCAGCTAGGCCAGAGTCGCCCAACTCTAAATAAATACCAAGGGTGGGGAAGAAATAGCCCAGCTAGGCCAGAGTCGCCCCACTCTAAATAAATACCAAGGGTGGGGAAGAAATAGCCCAGCTATGCTAGAGTTTCCTTTCTCTATATAACTACCAAGAACGGGGAAGAAATAGCCCAGCTAGGCCAGAGTCGCCCCACTCTAAATAAATACCAAGGGTGGGGAAGAAATAGCCCAGCTAGGCTAGAGTTTCCCCACCCTATATAACTACCAAGAGTGGGAAAGAAATAGCCAAGCTAGGCCAGAGTCGCCCCACTCGAAATAAATTCCAAGGGTGGGGATGAAGTAGCCTAGCTTAACCAGAATTTCCCCCTTCAGATAAACACCCACCTGTATATATATATAGTTCTCTAAAAACAAGCAATTCTGTGAAAGTAGCCTAGTTAGACCAGAATGTTAACAGTTGAACATATGGATGAAAGGCAAAAATGTTGCCAATATAAGTGAATACACTATAGATAAAAGAAGAGGATTTGTAAGTATTAGTTAGGTAGGGTCCAAATTGCTATGAGTGAAGTCAATATCTAGGTAAAATCAAGGGTGAGGAAGGTTTGGGCTAGGCCAGAGTTTCCCCGGGGAAGATTGAGCCCAGGGGGGGAAAGTCAGGCCTAGGCCAAAGTTTTCCCGGGGAAAGATTGTCCTAGGCTAAACCTTCCCCGGGGAAAGTCTGGCCAGGGGGAAAGTTTGGCCTGTTACACTGGCACTACGTTCTTTTTCATTGGTTCACAACAACCAATCAAATGGCAAGAAAATGTGTAACTCCCGTGTGACTTACAGGAAAAATATTACCCTGTGTCCATCTTCCCATATGGGTAATATATTGCATATACCTTTCTGCAACACCCATTGTGACAGGGTAATGAGGAGCGATAGCCATCCTTTTTACCTGCACGACTGCCCAATCAGTCACCTGTGCCCATTAGAGTGTCTTCAGAAGAGACTGTCTCGTTTGTAATTTCAGCCATGTTTGCAGATGATTTCAATGACCTGTGGCCAGCAGAGTGTATTTAGGAGAGATTGTCTAATTAGTCATACAAATAAACTACTTTAACGTGACACATTTAAGACATATGATGAATATAGACAGACAGACAATAGTTTATTAACGTCTCACTTCTGTACATAGCTAAGATACATTTACATTTATACACATGATTCATTTATAAAACATGTACAGAAGCATTCAATACAGAATTATGAGAGACCTAAAACATTATTTAACCATATAACAAGTCCTTCTTACGTTGTAGTATTAAAAAGCAGATTTTAGCTGTATTAAAACAGATATCAGGATTGGTAAAAATAAAATACATTTTTTCAAGATCAGATTTATCTAAAAAGTTTGGGGATAAAACAACACATTGATTAAAAAGAGAATCTCTCAGGTCATCATATAATACACAGTGAAACAACAAATGTAATTCATCTTCTACATCATTTATACAATTAAAACATTTTCTATTTTCTAATAGTATATTTTCATAGCGACCGGTTTCAACTCTAATGGGAGCAACGCCACATCAAAATTTAGACATAGCCAACCTGTAATGTCTAGGCATGTGATGGACAATATAATTTTCAGAGTTAAAATTACACTTAAAATGCCTATAAAGTCTAAGTTTATTTGAACCAGTTCTCCCATCTTTCCTATATAACAATGAATGCCATAAAATGACAAATTCTTTCATAACTTTATCCTCAATAAGTGTACATTAAACAGATTTCTTAATCTTAACAGGTGCGTCTAAATAGTAAATAAGTTTTTTCCTTACTTTAAAATTCCAATTCTTAACACCATTCAACCCACATCTATCTGCCCATACAAAAACAGCTTTATTGAATTTAATGAGACCAGCTTTTGCTGTCTTGGTATCAAGGAAAGCAAATAGTCCAGTAAACGAAATAAAAAAAGGCAGTTTGGTTGGACAAAATTGCTTTATTTTGTTTCTCACCTGATTATGCCAGGAAATCATGTCTACATGCCAGGAACAAAAATCTAGCAAAATCTGATAGGTGCAAGTGCACTAAATTTGACGAAATCCAAGATGGCCGCCATCGCGAGCTCAAAATACTCAAAACTGTCATATCTTCAAAACTAGTTGGGTAATATCTGCAAATAAGGTGTCTCAACCTATGTTTTTGAGGTCAATGAACTCATTAATCACATTATATTTCATGTATGGTTGCTTATATTGTTGAAAATTTAAATATTAGTGTGTATTTTGAAAAAAATACAAGATGGCCGCCATACAAATTTCAGAACAAGATAAGCAGTATAAGAATTAGGCAATTATTTAAGACCAGTATCAACAAAAAATACTGTTTTGGTATGGTTCATTGTCTTCACAGAAAGGATACCAACTACTGACTTCTTATGAAAATGATATTATCATCAGAGTGTAAACAAACCACTCGGCAATGTATCAAGCAATCATTTGAACTCAAATGTCAAATCACCAAAATATCTAAGAAATAGATTAAAAAGGTCTACTTCAGATCATTTTTTTCTTATACAGTAGGTGGTACTTAGACAAAGTATCTCTCAGTATTAGATGAAAAGCAAATTTGAATTCCTAACAAGAATTGAACAGTTTCAAGGCACCTGGGTAACCTTGATGAGGCTAACATTCTACATCACTAGTTCTGTGATGATTCAGTTGTAACAGCATTAAGGCAAGCAAACCCTTTGCAATGCCCACATGCCAAGGAGCACAACAATCCATTTTTACGACATGAACATGTCTTTTTGTCACATTTGCCATGGCAGTTACATTTCACAAGCTTCAGCAAACATGCTGGCGCAGCATCTTTTTTCATTTTTAATGGCTTAAGTCTCTCCTCATTTCGACATCTGTAGATCTTCCATCCCCATTCGGTTGCATCAAGATCATTGCCCAGCCATGTTTGAACTTGATGATAAACCCTGTAGCTGTGATATTTTGCTGAATCTGTGGTAGGTGGAAGGGATTCAGGGGGTAGATAGACTGATCTTGACGCCACTTTGCTGCTGAACCTTGCTGCTCTTTCAAAGTCAAGATTGTTTCCAGAAGTACAGCCATACAAAACTTCAAGAGCTGCCTGACCATGCATACTGACGTCATCCTGCTTTTGATTTGGTTTCATGAACTCACTAGCATAGTCCTTGAGTTGACAAGCTTTTCCCAAAGCCATTATCTTTCCTATGCCATATGGTCTCGACACTGTATCACAACCAGTGATTGCATGTATGAAGAGTACAGTTGCAAGGATGTCATGATCTACTCCACTCTGTAGGGTCCGAATGTTGATTACTTTTGTTGATGTCTGCAGATAGATGACATGATGTCTAGGACTTGAATGGTGAAGAAGCAAAACCAGCAGGTCTGTATCGTCCCCGACTACTTTCACAGGACTTCTCATAGCCATCGTACATGCAGTCTTCACAATGTCGTAGTCTGCATCACCAGAGCTGTGGTGGACCATAATGCCTGCTTTTTCCATCTCACTGCCAATGAAGTAGAGAATTTTCTGTTTGTTCTTTGGATTTGCAAGGAATGCCTTCTTTGTCATTGTCAGTTGCATATTTGATTTGAAATTGACCTCTGCACCACAGATGTGGAAGCCTTCTCGTCTTTGATGTGTCTCATCTTTTGTAGAGGGACCACTCTCGTAACCATCGAACACCACAGCAGCATGACCATATTGTTGAGTCACATATTTGACATAGATATTTGATATGTTGGCATATGTTGTCTGACTCGGCCATGGTAGGCGTTGCAAGAGAGCACCACCATCAAGGACATACATCACATCTTCATCTGATTCGGTTTCAACACAAGAAGGTACCCTCTTCACGATGCAAGACTGAAGACTGGCCTTGTCTGGCAGACGCATCAAAAGATTATTGTCGAAGAGAGCTGTTGGATAGGAAGATAGCTCATACGAGAACAAGGTCTGAGTGTCAATTATTCCTGTACCAGCTACTACAAGCCGCTGAAATAGCTGTTTTGGATCGATCTCAAGGCGTTCCCCCTCAACAGCAATGTAGGTGGATGAGGCTAGAGTGCAGACCTGGTCCTTCTTACTGAATTTGTACTCAGCTACAGTTTTGCCTTGCATTGACGTTAAGATTGCCTGCCCAACTCTGTCTGCTCTGTCAGCATTGACAGATTTGTCACTTACGAGTCCAGATGAGAGACTTCGTAATTCCTTTGTATTCTGTGCAAATGGTTGCCTTTCTGAGAAATAGTTCAGGATTGTCTGTACATCTTTTGCATCTCTTGCAATCCGAGCCACTGACATGTCCTTGTGAAACTCTGTGTCTTCGTTATCCTGAATATCAGTAACCGTTCCCATAGCCTTGTTGACCTCTGCACATGCAGGAGTGGATAGCAACCACAACAGACTTGTTGACTGCTCAAATCCTCGACCTCTTGTAAGACCACCAACCGCTTTAACATTCCTCATTAGCACTTGTTCAATAAAAAGGTCACTGTAAATTCCTGCCCAGTACTTGTCTGATCTTCTTAGGACAAAAAAACCATCAACAAACTTGTTGTGTATGTGGGGGTGAGTTTCCTTAAGATTCACCATCTTGTTTAGGTACAGGACAAGGGACTTTGTATAATTATGGTGTCCAGATGCGGCAAGGTAGGGCAACATCTGATGTAGAGTCTGAAGAAACAACCCCCAGTTTCCTGTGCGACCTGCTCTAATAAAAGCACGGAGAATAGAAACTAGTGTCATGTACATGAGCCATAGATTCGCTGTGCGGTGTTCACTTAGTGATTCACGCCATCTTGAGGAAGCTGATCTTAGCTGTGACACAGAAGCAGACGAGAGAGCTTCATCTAGGGGGAGAATGTCTTCGGAAACTTGTTTGCCAAGATGATGAATTGCTGTCAGAACCTCTGCTCCAGTCTGATGAGCTGAAAATAATACAACACACATTATTCTACCACTCTGCTTTATGAACACATGCCTTGAAGAGATAGATGTAACTAGAATACAACTTACAAGCTTGAATAACTTTTCCATCATCTTTGGGATCATCCATCACAGTTTCCACATCATTGTTGTTTACATCTTTATCTGGTTCATCAGAGAATGGGGCATGATTTTCTGAAAGAAGATACAACAATACATGACTATTACACGTTTTGAAGGGGCAACAATATGTTGCTAGAAATTGAACAGAGCTAGAATACTGACATTAAAATGAGAAAGACATATCCTACCTTCTATTTGGTCATCAGAATTGGAATCCTTGTCCATGGACACAAGTGGTACAGGGATACCAAGCATCTCTGCTGTTGCAATTGTGTTTAAAGCAGCATCCACCAAAAGATGAGCCCTCACAGCTCGTGCCATTGCTTTACCGGACAGCATATGATCAACACTCCCTTCAGCATAGACTTGAGTCATGACCTCCTTCAAGCCAGAACCAGCCATCAGACTGCCAATGGATCCTAAGAAACTCATCTGTGTATGAAACCCCCCTAGCATGAGGACAACTTGGTGCAGATAACTTTGTGTTGGTTGTGATTCTATTATCATATAGGCTATCCACCACAGCTGCTGGTCGAAGGTGATGACTGGTGTGGTATTGTACCTGCTGGCATGATCCACAACAAACTCCAGCGTTGAGCGAACACAGGTTGGGTCTGATGGCGTCAGGTCTATCATAGGGAGGAAGATATCCGAGCTCTTTCCAGGATGTGGAAGGTTCTTGTGCAGCATTTGCATATAGCCAGACCACATTGGCTGTGGTTTTGGAAGATGGAAGGCTACTGTCCACATTATATCAAGACTGTCATTACAAATGTCATGAAGGTAAACATCTACCTTTTGATAGACAATCTTGGATAGGACTTCCTTAGGGTCTTTCTGGTCAACCAGGTTGACTTTGGCCTGGTGTTTAATGACCTCAAAGTCTACATTAATGCGTGGGATTTTCCGTACACTCTTGATAGCTGGGGTACATGTAGCCATTTGTCCCATAACATGAATTGACCCATAGCCATCAAGGGTTCTTGAAGCATGGTCCACATTGTCAGCCTGATACTGTAAGAATGATGTTGATACTGCCTCTGGCAGATCTACACCTTGGGCTGCTGCAGCGTTGGTTCTATACTTGTTTGCCTCTGAATATGAAGAACAGAATCCAAGTGAACTGATCATATCCACTAGATCACGGTGACCATATTTGTGCTCTAAGGTTACACTCAATCCAACTTGAAGGGGTGGGAGAAATGATCTTGGGCAAGTTGACTGCATGATTGATTGGCCTACTGCTGCTACACGTAACTTCGCATTCTTGCTCTTGATGATGCTGTTTAGAAGCAGTTGCAGAGAATGAGGAAGGTAAGCAACATTTCCATCGACTGAAGACATAGCCTCTGATGTAGGGTACTCATTGCCATGCCGTTCCATTGACTTAATATCTGTCCTTATAAACTTTCCAACAGTTTCAATAAGTTTGTCCATATCAGAATGTTCATTCATTACAATGGCTCTGTCGTGGGCTTCTTGTATTATAGTTTTCAAATTTGATGTCAGAGTAACGATGTTAGGTCGTTGTCGAATGGTTGTAATTGAAACCCTTTTACCATAGTGTTTCTCCAACTCTCGTTTCAGTTGTTTTTCAGTGTAGACTTCCTCTCTAGGTTTCCCACTCTCCACAAGCATAACTTGATGCAGGTCTTGCAATGTGATAGTCTCATCATCATTTGCTTCCAAATACTCAATTGCATATGTCAGAGCAGTAGCTTTGGATGTACTTTGTGGCCGACCAACCCTTCTCCTCTTGATGGAAGAATCTGTATCCACAAGTGCATATTTGGGAGGGAACTTTCCTGTCAAGAACAATTCTTTGCAAGTATGGTGGTAAAGAGCTTCCTCAGCTGGTAGGTCATTTACTGCACACAGACGAGAGTGAATCTCTAAGGCCCAGTCATCTCTTCTGGTATTGCACTGAGCGATGAGAGTCTGTTGAAACCCTAAAGTCAGAACATGACTATATTTGTAACAAGCTTTGTTGGGTCTTCTCCGAGCAAGAGAAATATCAACAGACAACCCACAAAATAAGCAGTGAGTTTTAAAATGAAAAACACCTTGATCAGTTGATCTCAGACTTGCTTTATCCACTTCGGATGAATCACGCTTTTTGGCAAATTTAATAGAAATTGGATTTGTATGCTGGCTTCTGCAGACTCTGTGCACAAAGATATCGTGACTTCCATCAAATATCAAGTCTGGGATATCTAAAGCTCTCAATTTATTTGCCCTGTTAATTCCTAAACAGCCTTTCTCTGTCAATTTCACAAAGTCACCAGGGTTATCAAAGTTAATAGCCTCTATACAAAGGACACAAGTCATGATCACAATTCATAATTGAAGTGTCAATGTATTTTCATCCTCCATCACAAACAGGCTGTGATGTCATTCTCATGCAACCTGGGAAGAAAATAAAAGTAATTATCAGTTAACAGATTCCATTACATATATCTCTTTTAAAGCCATTTTCAAATACACCTTTTTCATATCTAAAATTCTTGGTTCGTTTGAGGTATCCAAAAAACTAAGTCAATGAAGTAAGTAGAGAGGAAAATAGTATCATTGTTGAAAAGTTTGAATGGGGGAAGTTATGATTTGATTGTTTATTTTTATCGATATAAAAGGTATTTCTTTAGAATTACAATTTAATATATGTCTTTAGTATAAAAACAATCTAAGAAAATAGATTTGCTTACCTATCTTGCGTTAAAGTCCTGTTATTTTGATGAAATCCTTGCCTGTCAAAATGCGTCTGCTATAACAAACATGGCGGCTCTGGTACTACTCGACGCAAGACTATTTTTATATATTGATAAATTGAAAGTCGTCTTATGATTTTTAAATTTTTTAAATTTGACAGGTATAAAAAGGTAGTTAAATGACATTGTAATGAGGATGATGTTCATTTATTTTATCAATGATTTGTATGGCGGCCATCTTGTATTTTTTTCAAAAAAACACACTGATATTTTAATTTTCATCAAAAATAAGCAGCCATACATGAAATATAATGTGATTAATGAGTTCATTGACCTCAAAAACATAGGTTGAGACACCTTATTTGCAGATATTACCCAACTAGTTTTGAAGATATGACAGTTTTGAGTATTTCGAGCTCGCAATGGCGGCCATCTTGGATTTTGTCAAATTTAGTGCACTTGCACCTATCAGATTTTGCTAGATTTTTGTTTCTGGCATGTAGACATGATTTCCTGGCATAATCAGGTGAGAAACAAAATAAAGCAATTTTGTCCAACCTCCTCACTTTATTTACTGGACTAAAAGGTAGGTGTGAGTAAGTTCAATCCTGTGATGTGTGCTGTTTTGTTGCAGACCCAAGAGATGGGACGAACATCTCACACGCCCTAGTTTGGACTACAGTGAGATATTTGATGAGGATGTAGGGCAGATTCCAGGTAATTATTTTTCCATTTCACTTGAGCACTAGTACAAGCAGATATAGAAAAAATGAAATAGTAAGGGGTATAGAAGTTTGTGGGAGAGTGGAAAAATTAGAAACTCTGACCTGCCCAACCCCCAAGACGGTTTATATATCTGGTCCGATTTTTCTGAAAGGTGGTTGGGTAGATATTTTTCTATCAAGTAATGAATTTTCACAATAAGAGGTATATTTTTGTTAGAGAGAATTGTATTTGATGAATTGATTGATAACATATGAATAGTCTGAATGATGAGAACCCATATCACATGTGATAGAGCATTTTACTTGAGTTAAAAATCAATTTAGTGAGTAAAACTCTTTTTTACATGCGATATATGGTTATCGTCAGGTCTGAGAGGCCTGGTGAGTCTGTGGCCACTAATGAGGAAGGGGTTGCATGCCCAAAAACATATTTTCATCTTCTTCTCCAGAACAAAAAGCCCTAAAAGGCTGAAATCGTTACTAAGGCAACCTTGACCTATAGGGATTAAATGCGTTATTGCGTAGTCAGCACCAGTTGCTGAATTTTCCAGTGCTGCGAGTCACGACCATTTTGCCAATATATGGTTTTTTTGCCTGGTAATTACGGATGTAAATATCGTTGTATACAAAACTAGTCGTTTAATACTGTATTACAAATGGATGAAATTTCTATCACCCCGTTGAACGGTTTGTATGTAACCGAAGTAAACTTGTTTTTAATTTGAGCGCCGTAGCTCCATAAATTCTGAGAGCGCATGCGCGAAATCAATATGAAACTGAAGGCGAATAATTTCTTTAGACGTCGATAGAAAATTTATTCCAAAAATATGTCTGGAACAATTTTACAGTTATCTTAAAATATCAAACATTACAAAGTCATTTAATTACTGAGTGCACATTGACAAATTATATACAGAATTAAAGCTAATGTATTGCCCTATATTTTGCAACAATTTTCATTTGGATACACCATCCTAAAAGAAATATATAGATTACGGAAGCAGGGGGGTGTTAAACCGAGATAACGTTCCGACCATCACAGTCATATTACTTTGCTAGTAGCCCAGGGCAAACCAATGAAAGGTTGGTGGCTATAGCTAATGAAAACAGACTTTGATTATCGCCTTACCACGACATTTGTCGCATCATTTCCACATGTTTTGTTTTGATGTGAATATGTGCAAATTATACATGGAAATGAAACAAACAAATATAGGCGGCTTAGTGAAAACCAGATCATATACAAGCGTTCAATCGACACGACTGCCATGCAATTTTTTTCCAGGATTCGCTACACCGTACAATTGCGTTAATTAGTAAATGCGTCAGACTCTAAGTCCGGCTTCTGGGGTTCGCAAAGGCTAACTGCGGCATAGTTTAATTTCATCCCGGACCATTCCCAAACCCGCGTTAATTGTCACCGTCAGAAATGGCAGTCAATGTTTATAATGCAAGACTCACCCATGCGTACCTAACATGTCAATGTCAAGACTTACTGGCGACTACTAGATGCCATATTAACAAGTCATGTGTATTGTCATAGTTACAACAGATGATTGGGCATTTAAAACAAATCAACATGCTTTTACGATAAGAATGCAATTGAAACAACCTTTATTGACCTGTTGGTTAACAAAGCTATCGATTTGAGCTGTTTTAGTAAAGATTTGTATGACAAATTGATAGAAAAAAAAGATGCATATCCACGTTGATAAATTATCAGTGGGGTTAACGAGGTGACTCCTATCATGTATGAGAAGGCAGCTACGCTTCAGCAGTGATCCTGGTGACTTTTAAACTGCTGTTACAGTGCACAGACATTGTTATTTTTTACCGGTACAGATGAAAATTTACCAGCACCATTTCATTTCCAAAACAAGAAACTCATACCATGGATTTAGATAAGGAAAAGTATTTGTGTTTCATAAATAATAAACAGTTTTCATCTGGGGAAAACTTTAGATTAGGCTCAATTTCTCAGTTTGATATTTTTGTCCATAATTTTAACCAGTTAAAATATATCTATAAGAGATATTTTGATAAATAAACTATGACATCTGAGAAATAAAATGGCCACTTACATCTTCAAAGATATTTTGAAAACATACCTTAACACATTTTTGGGTCAGGTTATATTTAAGGTGATTGTCAAACTTGCTGACAGTGATTACGGCCTAATCCGTCAAATTTTCAAAACTGAACTGTACCTATCCGTCGAAAAACGCTTGAGTGACTTGGTACCGATCAGTCGAATCTTGGCGAACAAGAGTCACTGGGAGAATCTAAGTTAATTAATGAAGGGGTGTACGGGTTGTTACAATCATTACGATCGCTTGTTTACATGAGAAGGTCTTATTTTCTTAGACGGATAACGGACATATTACCGAGTAATCATCATGCTGCAAAACTCCTTTCTGTTTATGTAGACTGTAAACTTAATACTTTGAGTAAGGATATCAGTCGAATGTTTTATTGTTCCTTTGTATCCCTTATATTTAAATACATGTATGACATTTGCATCATGGCCTATTTGGATTATGTCGGACAATTACTCGGAGTATGGTAGATTTAGACTGATCGATAAATCTGTCACTGTACAATTTTGTGTATATAATGTATGGAATGTTTATAATGTATGAAATTTTTATATGATCGTGTATTTATTCATAAAATACATAATACAAATGAAGATGATATATGTCATATACATCGACGGCACGTTCGTTTATATGGATAATGTATTTACTCGTCAAATACAACGAATACATCCTAACATAAAATGATCAGATTAAAAGAATGAGTCTAAACACCCCTCTTGTCTTATTATGGAATGTTCCAACGTTATGTAAGCCAATCAACAACTTAAATCACAGTACCGATCCTTCGAACGGATTTTTCTATCCTAAAACTAGAAATTCAACGAATAGGTATGCGATCGCTGACAGTTGGGGAAAATCAGTACAAAATTCCCTTGAGAGTCAGAAAAAGAAACACTTTACAAGTGATTAAACTTTTAACAAGTAAATAAACTCTGTCCAAAATACTGTCACCCCTTCTCAATATTGACCATTCTCTACACTTAACATAGAACTAGATCAAGTCTTTGATTGACGCTTACTGTTTCACAGTTAAACTGTAAATATCACTGACAACCACATGGTATTATTTGTTTTGATTATTTATGATTTATTTCCTCAAAGGTTCCAACTTAACTTTTTAGGGAATATTTTTCATGTATTTCCTGTAAAATTCAAAACTAATATAAACATATTTGACTTGAAGGCAATTGAAAAAACAAAATTGGAAAGATGCACTATATATGTTTTGTCCAAATTCAATGATTTCTTTTTCTAAGTATATGACTTTACGCAAGAGTTCAAGATGATGTCAGATTTTATTTATGTTGCTTATCAAATATTGTGGCACATTTAAAATTAACACAGGAACATCATTAGGCCTATTTTCGGTTTGAGATTTCAGTCGATGACCTAACCAGGGGTGATATAAAGGAAGGAAAAATGAAATTATCAAGCATTTATTGCATATCATCAACATATGAATCTAATGAGATTAACTGGCAACAGCCGCAGACTAGATAGTTTTTCTCTCAGACACGGGGCGGGATAGCGCAGTGGTTAGCGCGTTCGGCTTCGGATCAGGAGGTCCGTGGTTCGAATCCCGCCAGGGGCTCAGCAACTTTGTCTGCAATAGAGAACTGTTCTACACGTAGTCAGGTTTGGGTGCAATGCTGCACTGAAATCCAGCGCAGTACCACCCATGGTTCGCTAGTTCCAGCCGATGCTCGCAGGTTTCACCGCAATGCATAGCCACAATTGTGTTGCGGGCTTTCTCCCTGCAATAATACTAGCAGCCGCGATATAAGTGAAATAATCTTGAAAGCTGCGTTAAACACCAACCCACCTCTCAGACACAAATTTAATCACAATAAAGCTTTTATTATTAGTGATTCCCCTCCTTCACATTGCGGAACGACTACAGTAACACACTCTTGTGAATATGAAAACGAACGAAGATAACAAACAAATCATGATGCGTTACAAGTCAATATGTTTAATTTACAATTACAGCATGATATATTTACCGGCACACTGTACTAACAATTACAGCATGATATATTTACCGGCACACTGTACTAACAATTACAGCATGATAACGGGAACACTGACTGCAGTGACCACAAGACCCTTTGAAAATCTGCTGTATTAACTGTTTACTGTGTTTTTAAAAAAGATAAAGTTTGTCAGTAATTTTTCATGTCATATTTATTTAACTCTTAAGTTGCTGAATATTATCCTCCACAACAACAAAGTTGCAGGGGTATCATAATGGGCACCGTCTGTCCGTTACACTTTGTGTCCAGCATTTTCTTTCTATCTAACCATTTCAATTCAGTTTTGCCATGGAAATTTCGAAACATGTAATAATGTGTAATAATTTACTACTTTAAAAAAAAAATTTTTTTATTTGGCATTTTCAGTTAAAAGTTGTGAATTTATAAGGAAAAATGGTAACGAGTCCTGTTTGGACATTTATCATATTGCAGTAGTGTTAGTTGAACGCCACATCTATCCCCCTATGCAAAAAGATAAGCCCAGCTGTAACTCCAAGTTACTATGATTTAAATTTTGGCACTCGTTTTTGCCAAGTCATCCATTGTCGCCTCAAGCTCCAATGTAGCGATCTGAATGCAGCTAGATACAAACTGCATATATCGAAAACACCAAGGTGTTCTTGCGGCTACTGTAACGAAGACGCTCTTGACTACCTGTTTGTTTGCCGTAAATACCACGTGGCACACTTTAAGAAAGAATATGTATTTTTAAACACAAGGATACAATATTAAGTCAGTGACAAACTGGGCATGGTCCGACATCTTTAGGTGATTTTGTAACCAAATATAAAATAGCTTGTAATTAAATAAGAAATAGACCAGGTGTGTTAGATTTTGACTTTGCTTATTTCCCATTTTGAAAACATTGCCTTCCTTGCAATTCCTTTGGAAATTGAGGGGTAACTTTTTTATGTAGGATGCGAATTCTCAATGAGGACAAGCTATTTTATATTTGGTTACAAAATCACCTAAAGACGTCGGACCATGCCCGACGTGACCTAATGTGAAGGTCAGTTAGGTTTTACAGCCCTTGTTACAGTGTCCCTTTAAGAATTTCAGTGCACATCCACATTAGTAAACAATCTTTAAGCCTGTTGTAATCGTAGTTTTTGTGATACAAATGAAACAGTATTTCACCTCATTTCACATCAAATTTCAGATTCTGCTTTACTATCTGCAGAGCAAATCAGTCACAAATGAACATCAACTGCAAACAACTCGCCCTTTTCATTTGAAGTCAGTTGCCAGCTGAAATATTTTGTTTAGTTGGATACATTAAAGCCCAGTTGATTGTTTTCTTCCAGGTCTGAGTTGTTGGGAGATTGAAAACTTCCTGCCAAATCCTGTGGAAGAAGGTTTGTGGTTGATAATGTCTGTATTTGAACATTTTTAATTTTGAATACCATTATTTGGCTATTATATATGTTCTGTCAAGTTTCCGACGCGACCACTGCACATTGCAATTAGCTACAACTTTTTTCCCTCTAAGGTTTTCAGAACTCATATACGTAACTTCTTAATTATATCTGGGAGGAATTGTATTGACATGCACATTGAAAGTCAAAGGTCAACGTCATGAGTAATGAAATCAGGGAAATAATCCTTGTAAACAATAAGTTAAAAGCTCTGGTGCTTTAAGGCTCCTATTTGGTATAAGTCGTCTATGGATAAGTACCAAAAATTGAAAAGGCTTTTACTACAGTAGACTGATCTATTAGGCCCCACCTAATGACCCCCCCCCCCCCCCCAGGACAAACATGCAGAAGTGTCCAAAACATATTTTGTTGATTGTATGGATTTAGTTTTTTACAACCTGTCAAGAGTAAGGACCAGCAAGTTGAACATTCTAATAAATATTTCCTGAAATCATTTATATATGTATAATCAAATTAAATATAAGTTGATTTGCATTGCAAGATCTAAAATAATATTTAAAAAATAGTCAGAATATTAAGTTTGATAACATTGATTAAAAATAATTGGTTAACATTTTTAAAAAGTCAATCTATGCTTCTCTAACCTTTTTAAATTATCATTGCAATGTATAACTAGGACAGATTTGAATGTCTTTAGCAATTTATGCAGACTTAACAATTCTGTATCTAAGGTCACTTTCATTATATTATTTCACCTTTGTTAAACAATCATTTGACAATTACATATCAAAAATTAAATTTGATATCTATATTTTCAAGGGTTTCTAATTAAAATTATTTGTTGTAGATGAGGTAATCTTTTCTTACATCTCACTTTTACTTTGCTGTTCATGGCAACCATTTTTAAAGTATCTTGTCCTAATATCTGATGCAAGGACTCATTGGCAAATGGTTTTTAACAAGGTTAAAACTTCAATTTTATTTAGCAAAATGATTAACGCTAGAAAACAAAATAGAATAATAAATCAATATTTATAATGTTTTTTTAAAATCATGCTGTATATCAGATAAACAACTATTAACATATCTTTGGATTTACACCTCACTACACCTTTGCCATGATAAGAATATAATTTCAGAAAGTAAATAAGATTGTGTTGATACCTAATACGGATTTTAATTATTTAAACAAACAAGAGGTAAGCTAAGTACATGAGTGTTTAAGTTACCTCAGTATAACAAATACAAGACAAATATTCCTATTTTTCAGCTTTGATTGGAAAATTCTATGAAGGGGACTGTTATATCATTCTGAAAACTTTCATAGACGAAAACAACAGTCTCAACTGGCAGATCTGGTACTGGATTGGTGAGAAGGCAACGGTATGTCATGCAAATAAAAAGAAATATTTGCAGAAACAATAATCTGATGTTTCAATTCAATAAGAATTTTAAGATTTGTCTTGATCCTTTTTAATTCATGTCAAAAGATGAAATGAAGAAAATGTTTCCTGTTTTACTATGAAATTATAGTTACTTAAGTTTTAATCTATGAAATCTGAGTTATCTATGTGCTCTCTGTGTGATTCCAGGTAACTATGTGCTATCTATGATATGTAAGATATCTATATGCTATCTGTGAGGCGTGAGGTATTTATGTTCTATCTGTGAGATGTGAGGTATTTATGTTCTCACTGTCAGATGTGAGTTATTTATGTTCTCATTGCAAGATGTGAGCTATCTATGTTCTTTCTGTGATATTTAAGTTATAAATCTATATGCTGTTTGTAGGATGTGAGTTATTTGTGTTCTCACTGTCAGATGTGATTTACCTATGTTCTCATTGCAAGATGTGAGCTATCTATGTTCTATCTGTGAGATGTGAGGTATCTATGTATAACAGTGAGATTTAAGTTGTCTATATGCTATCTGTTAGATAAGTGATATCTATATGCCGTCTGTGAGATGTGTGTTATCTTTGTTTTGTGGTTTGTCTTATATGTGAAATGTCTATATGCTCTCTATGAGATGTGAGTTAACGTATTCTATCTGTGAGATGTGAGTTATCTATGTTCTATATGTGAGATGTGGTGTGTCCATGTTTTATGCATGATATGTGAGATATCTATATCCTAGCTGTCTGTGATGGGATTTATCTGTGTTCTAGACTGAGATGTGAGTTATCTTTGTGCTATCCTATAGATGTGAGTTATCTTTGTGTGCTGTATGTGATATGTGAGATTATAAGTTACCATGTGTCCGCGAGTTTGATATGGAGATATATTATGTGTTCGAGTTAAATATCAAACGAGAACGAAGTTCATTATAACTTTTTTATTTATCAAGGTACAAAAATGATTTTTACATCACCGTTTAAAACTCAAAAAGTATAGTCTAGTACCGTGCAGCGGTACTAGACGGTAAATGCGGATTAACAAAATTAAATAAACATAACGAGTATTGCAGGGCTTATTTAATTTTGATCGTTTGGTCACGTGACCTCGTGTACACGTTCCACCTTGGAAACGTTCGATTTGAAGCGGCGCTAAAATCTCCATAGTTTTCTTACTGTCATGGCCGACCGTCGTGAAAGGAGCGAGTTAGTTTGAAAGTGTCGGGCGCACAGAACATGCAGGCATCACTGCATAATGCGCTGGTTGGTTTGAATATGAATGATAATGAATGAAGAGTCGGTGATGACCTTGACTGATATGTGTATAGATTGGTTTTCTGGTTCATCCTTCCAATCTCCAGCTAGCTGATGGTCAACCCCGCTGCAAGCGAGTGAACCGAGAGTCCGTTAGAAAGCCTTTTGACTTGTTACGATTTTTTCTCGGCACCAGCGCGTCATTTGTAGAAGAGCTTACTCTTGTTCCAGCACTGTGATTATAAGATATGACTTTAATAAATGGGAAAATACACTGAGCGTGTAAAGGTAGGGTTCAACAAACCAGCGTAGCGTAGCCTTTGTTTACCTAACGTCTCTCGTTACAAGGGTTGCGCGTGACCCAGTTTAACATAGAAAAATATACCTACGGCATGTGACCGCTTTTGGCCAATCAGTAGCCGACATTGCTGTCCAAGTCGAGATAAATCTTTATGCTGTCTGTGAGATGTGAGTT